>CM064326.1:233292435-234509935 GCA_032595735.1 Pelochelys cantorii
AATTGAATGCTACTTTGCTGTGCACTTCTTTGAAAAGAAAATAAGGAACACGGTTAATAATTCTGTATTTATCAGGTCCCAAAAGCAATTTTAAACTTAAGAAGGTGTCAAAGGAGAGGACCTTCAGTAGATTTGAAACAGCAACTGGTATATAAATAAGAATGCAAACAGTTAATCTACTATGTATTTGAGATAATTTGTCTGTCTGCTTATTCAAGAACTCCTCCTAAATGGTAAGAGCTAGGACCATCAAATTCGGTATGCAGCCTCCTCTTATAACCTAACGCAAGGTAAGGGTTTGGTTGTTCCAGGAGCATGGGATGTGCCTGGAATGGGATGGCTTCTCATAAAGCCATACAGAAAAGAGACAGAATCAACGGGTAGGTGAAAGGGGCTGGCTTGGAGTGCACTTCCACATCCAAGACTGCCCCAGTGGCGAGCCTCCCATCTCCCTGGTGCCCTGTAAGGAGGACGAGGGAGGCAGGAGACTGAAGCTCTCCCTCCCCACTTCACACAGGAACATTGCTGGCTGTTCCTCTTCTTCAGGAAGTGAGGGGAAAGTTCACAGTTTGCTGCATTCCTCACTCTGTATGGCAGACAAACCTGGACTTGCCCCTGCTGGGAGGACATGCACCCCTTTCCTGGCTGTGCCTGCTGGAACTGCAGTGGTCATGGAGAGGCACTTCTTACCTGGTCCTAAGCTGCTGTGGTAAGAGAGAGCTGGGGTGGTCCTCTTTCCCCAGGGCAGCCTGCATACTGAACCCCTCATCCCCATCCCCATCCTCATCCCAGAGCAATGATTTAAATGAAGCATGTACATTTTCATTGTATTTTCCAAAAACCAAAAATGAATTGAGTTGAGGACCCAAGCAATGCCAGGTAAATTTTCTAGCATTATATATACAGAGTTTAAAAAAAAAAAATCAAGGGCTCTTCGGAACTAGTTGCTTGTAAAATTTCTCATTCCTTACCTTTCTTACTAAAGTTTCCCCTACATCATTATATTTCTTTATTTCTTGGAATCCTCACTCTTCTTTCAACGTGATATGATTGCTCTGTACATCACAGTAAGAAACGTATGGACAATAACTTATGCAGCAGTAACATTACAAGTCTAACCAGGCTTGACTTTCACTCATTACTTTGGAAGGCAAATTCAGGTGTGTATCTAGTTCTATTAGCGCTTGTTATTTTGCCAATCTTGTTCTCTTTTAGAAATGGTAGGGCATTGATTTTTGAACAATTGCCCTTGTGAAGCAGGTTCAAGATCAGTGACTGATTTCAGGAAGTAGGACTTCAGCAGCATATTGTTAACAGGCACACGTTAAAGCTAAGACAGTGAAAAGACACGGTAACTTGTTGGAAAGTCTGAAAGAGGCAGACATTAGCTTTCTTTAACTGACTTTAAAGGAAAATAGTGGCCACTTTGCTCAGCCCAATGGCTTGAAAGGTCACCAGAGGAAAAGTTACAAATGAATTTGCTTTAAAGAGGATTTTAATTGCAGTGGGTATTTCTGAGTCTGGCCCTAGAGGTGGCCATTTGGTTGAAAATGGATGACTGTGAAAAAAACTAGTGTGGGACCATGTAACAGGTCAGAAAAGCCATGACTGGCGTTGGGTTTTCCCAGGGTTGGAAAGTTCATTGAGTGATATTCAGACTATTCAGAATTCCTTCAAAACACATGAATCCTTTTTATGGAGGGAGATTCAAAATGAGGAGTTCGAGAGGTTTACTCCAGGCTGGTTTCCAAATGAATTTACCTAAAAGCGTAGCTTTGCGGAACCCAGGAAATCAGTTAAGAAGAGGATTTTTCAGTTAGCTTTTCCTCCTTCCCACAAAGCATGACTTAACTACCAATGCTAGTTAGCTGTGGTGCTCCATGAAACATCTCACCTCTGAGAAATGGGCCAAAGGTCTTACTTAATTTACTACAGGTGATCCCAACCATGATTTCCCTAGTGGAGCTGCCCTGAAATGAACTCTGCACAGTTGTGGGCTTTTCTCTTCCTGCCAAGCCCTGTGACACTTTCTAGTTTTCAAATAGTTCTAATATTTATTTCCACACCAGCAGAAAAACATGTATGCACAATATTTAAAACATTGGCACATTTAATAACTGTTAAACCATTATCACAACAGCTTTAAAATGTGTAGACTGTTTCTTCTGCTGAACTGTCTTGTTGCCATTGTAACTCACTGAAATCACCTTTTCAGCCATCTGGCAGCCCCAGCACTGGATTTGAAATGACAACTGTAGTGTGAAAGCAAATACACTGTGCAGTTTATAACTGGTGATAAAAGATTATCATGGTGTGAACATCAGAAGATGGAAGGTTTAGTGGTTCGGGAATTAGGTGGGGACATGGGAGATACCGGCTCAAATCCCAGTTCGCCACACATTTCCTGTCATTTGAACTCTTCGGGCTTGTCTACACTGCAAATGGCAGAGAGTCTCAGAGCCCAAGCCGAAAGGTTCGTGCTCATTCTTTAGTGCTAAAAATATCAGTGTGGATGTTGCAACACAGGCTGAGAATTGAAAAATGCCAGAATGCACTTTCTTAAAATAAAGAAATAGGTTTTAATAGTGGGAAATATAATCCTTTTTCTGAATATGGCTCCTATAATTTGGTCTCTCCTGAACCTTAAGTAATAGTAATGGTAAACATATCATGTTTTTATTTCCCGCTCACATATATCTTTCTTTACAATTTACATAAATATTGCGGGGGAATATTAGCTTCCATTATTTATGAATCTGTTGAACTTTTCAAGGATGTGCTGACAGTTGAAGGATTACAGTTTTAAAAATAGTTCAGTTCACATCATAAATAACCTAAAAGGTCACATCCTACCTTACAGTAACATCTGAAGGAGAAAGCACTTCTAGTTGGGACTCTTTGCAGTCAGTTCGAAGAAGTTTCAGCAAAATTTCTAAACTAGAAATCAAAATACAAGGCTATCACACCCTCTTTCTTTGTGACTTTCTGTTCAATGCCATGTTTCTGTGGCTCTATCTAAAATATCATTTTCCTTGGCAATGTGAAGATCCTGACATTCTAAAGTTACAAAAGAATTCAATTGCTAACATAGATTTCAAGCAAGGTCCACACAGGGTTTACACTGCAACAAATACAGGAATCTCCATAACAATGAAATCATATAGTAGTTCTCTCTCTATCGCTGCCTTTCTGAGCTTCTGGGCTAAATCTACTCCTAGTGTGCAAGCGCTGAGACTTCAGTTATGTGTCTCCTGCATACATCAGGATTTGAGATGGCTCATTTTAACTAAGAGGCAGATAGGCTCATGAGTCTGACATCAGAGTGAGACATCAAGAAATTGATTATGTATTTCTTCAACTCTGACGGCTGCTTGTTAAATGGTGTATGTGAAAGTGTTGCCAGCGTTTACTATATGGTGAGATAAGAGATACTACACTGTAGTTATTTCTTTATTTAAGTACAAATGCGGTATCCTTGTTAATACTGGGTAGTAATTAGGAAACGATGATTTTTTTTCTAGTGAAAACCAGTATTCCCTGTAAGATGAATGCTGGGGACATGGGTGGCAGGTTTGTATAATTTTTGGTGGTGCCCCATTAGCCAAACCCGCTGGCCCCCGTTAGCCACGCCTCTGGAGGTAACACACTCGAGGCAAGATGGACACATGACCAAAGTAAAAGGTGTCATGTCACCCCTCTAGAAAGGCTTTTCCCACCATCCTCCTACCAACAGGGATTAGTTTGGCCCCCACCAAACCCCCCTCATGCAACTATTCTGCAGTTGCATTAACCCTATGTTTGTGACATTAACTCGGGGGCAGAGAGGCTGGGGGAAGTGTTCCCTCTAAGGCTATGTCTACACTCCCGGCTTCTTGCGCAAGTACAGCTGTTCTTGCGCAAGAACCCACAGAGCATCCACACTGCCCGCCTGCTCTTGCGCAAGGAAATTTACAGTACGGTGTGGTAAGAGAGGGCGTCTTGCGCAAGAGCTACGCTCTTTTCTAAGAGGTGTAAGCTCTCTTGCGCAAGAGGGCAGTGTGGATGCTTGGCAGGGATTTCTTGCGCAAGAAACCCCTATGGTTAAAATGGCCATCGGAGCTTTCTTGGGCAAGAGAGCATCCACACTGCCATGGATGCTCTTGAGGAAAAGCACAACTTGCACATGGCAGTGTGGATGTGTTCTTGCGCAAGACTTCTTGCACAAGAACCCTTGCGCAAGATGTTCTTGTGCAAGAAACCGCCAGTGTAGACATGGCCTAAGAGTTTCCTCCCGTGAGCAGAATGAATTTTGTGTTGTGCACCAGTACTGAGTTCATGTGGCTTGTTTGGATGTGCCACTGTGGCACCCAAGTTATTAATAAATATTTTTAAACCTTTACCTTTCCTCTCTGCTTCCATGTCTCCTCCCATTGTTCCATCAGCTCCCCTGGTGCCTGCAGCCCCCCAACTCCTCACCCTCCTCTGCTGTCCTGACCACCAGCCCTTCTCTCCCCCTTGTGCCCGCTCCTCCAGTAGCCCCACTCTGATCATGTGAGCTACCGCTCCTCATCCCCTCTTCTAATACCTCCCTCTACAAACCTGCTCTGCCTCTCTCCTCTGGTGCTGGTCCCTCCCCTGCAGGTGTCTGCCCTTCTGCTTCACCCCCAGAATCTCCTGGCACCTGCACCTTCCCTTACCCCTGCACCCTCCTGGTGCCTCCCCCTTCCCTCACTGGCCCTGCCCCCTTTGCCCTCTTTTTCCCTGATGCCCACCCCCTCACCACTCTCTGCCCCCATTCCCGTCATGCACCTCTGTGCCCTCACACATGCCTTGCTCCATCCCTGCCTTCCTCATACCCACCCCTTCTTTCAAGTCTTCTCCCAGCACCTCCTCCTCCAGCCCCCAATGCCATTACCCTCTCCCCTCCCAGCATCACCCTGTCCCCCTCTCACTGACACCTCCCCTCCTGCCCTTTTCCTCATTGTCTGCACTTGGCCCCCTGGCATTTGTCTCTCCTCTACCCTGTCCCTTTGGTGCCTTCCCCTTTCTTCCGCTCTCCCCACCCCCTCTGTACATGCCCCTTCCTCTCCCAGCCCTTCCCCTAGTTTTCTCCCTTCCCGTCCCCCTCCGCACAAACCCCTTCCTCTTCCACCCCTTCCCCTTTCTTCCCACTCCTCCCTCCCCCTTTGCACAAGCCCCTTCCTCTCCCAGCCCTTCCCCTAGTTTTCTCCCTACCCTACCTTCTGCCTTCCACTTTGCAGGGCTGGAGTCTGCGCTCCACCCCAGAAATCCCCGAACTCACAACTCAGCCACGCGGCGCAACGCGCCGCCAAGCAGTTTGAAAGTCGCGGGCCGTGACGTCATGTCATGTCACGCTTGGCGTCTCCCCACCCACCTGTTTGAGCATGCCATTTGAGCATGCCGCACATGGCAGCAGCAGCCGGCAAGGGGGAGCTGAGTGGAAGTTGCGCACGGCAGGGACGATCCGGGGTTGGGGTCGGGGCCGGGGGAGAGACGCTCTAGGGCCAGGGTGAGAAGACGCACGGGGGGGCCAGGGCCTGCTCCAAGCAGGGCCGGAGAGACCCAGCTCCAAATATTGCTGGAGCAGGCCCCCGGCTCTGGATATTGCTGGAGCATGGGCACCACGAGCCCATATAACTTGCCACCCATGGCTGGGGTGGCTGCCGAGGAGAGATTCAGATGCTGCCCCGCTGATTAGCAGAAATGCCCACGGCCTCCCACAGCCAGCAGCATGTGTTTGTATTGATGCACATCTGCATATGCCTCAGTGCACAAAACAAAATTTATTCATATATGGATGGAAAAATGAGAGGGGAACATTGGTGAAAACTATTGCCTTCAAATAGCCCTCGAAATGGAGGACACTTCCGGGTGTAACCAAGACACATTCTGGTTATTAACTATCAAATAGCCTTTATACTAGAGTAAACCTGAGATAGCTAATGTCTGAAGTTGACATTTTAATCAAAATCCAAATTTCATCAAGTAATGCTGCTCAAACAATTTCTAATGAATGTATATGGCCTTCTTCTCTTTGCAAATTATCTGCAAGAAGATGATTTTCTGGAATTTTTCTCATTTAAAATAATTCATCAAAGCCATGATTTTCAGATGCAACCAGCTGCTTTTGAACACCTTATTTTTAGGGTCTCCAACCAGAGACACCATAAGAAGCTCTGAGTAAAAGGGTGATATGTAGCACTTGCTGGAAATTGGGTCTCTTCATAGCTTCACAGTGTCTCTCTTTGGGCACCTAAATATTAAGGCCCATAGAACTCACTACTCTCTTTTTAAAATCTTGGTCAAACTGGGAATAATGGTATGCCTCTGCAGCGAGTTATGAGTAGTTCATTGTAAAAATATTTGACATTTGTGCTGATCATCAATTCACATTAAACTAAGCCATGGCTAAAACTGGTATGAGCATGCACAGCTTTTTGACAGATGAATCTCAATCACTGCCCTGTTGTCAGTGTGTTCTCATGGCTAATAATGAATGGCTGTTCCTATTCCCCTATCAGCAACAGAGGGGAAAAAGGAGTTATTTAGGCCGGGTCTACACTAGACCCATCAGCGTGGCTTAAGGTACTTATCTTAAGCCAAGTTTGGTGGCATCCGCACCATGGGAGGCGGATGGGAGCAAACGCTCCCATTGACTTCCCTTACTTCTCACAAAAGGAGGAGTACCAGTTGCCAGTGGGGCACCCTCTGAGTTCAGTTTAGCGAGTCTAAATTAGACTCGCCGAATCAAACTTCAGAAGATCGACTGCGGCAGTGACAATCTTCTTTTCAGTGTGGACAAGGCCTGATTAGTTTGTTGAGGCCCTAAAAGGAAGGGCAGGTGCAACATTAAGACAATATTTTGGCTCTATATAACAAGGGTGTCCTGTAATCGTAATGCCATTGCGAATGTCATCTTCTGTGATAAATTAAAATAGAATAGATTTATTTAGCCCCTTCCTCCAAAGGTCTTTATAAACATAAGCTGTCAGATCCTCAGCTTCCTGAGTAGTGTAAACAGACATAACTTCAAATGGCCTTCCATTTCAACAGCTAAGGATGTGGCCCAAAGTACCGGTACATATAGCAATCATTTTACTTACCACTGAAAGGCAGCTACTGCTTGTATGAAACTCAGCAAAAATTATTAATTTATATGCAAGGAGCTGATCTTTGTACTCTCTAGATGCTTCACATTATTTATGGACACAAGCCCAGCTCCTCAGCTACTGCAAATCAGAGGAGTTGACTCATAACATTAAAACAAGCAATACCACCCAAGGCTACATTACCTCACCAGCTACCTTGATAGGCTGCCAATAATCTCAACACTGCTATTCCAAAGCTTACATCAAAGCCTGCTAACAGCACACAGCACTATATGTAAGAGGCCATATTGGGCTATCAGATTTTAGGTGGTGGTTCCCATGGGAAATCAGGTGAGCTAATCAGGACATTTTTCACTTGCTGCTTCCATTTCCCCCTAGGGATGTAAAAGCCAATTAGTCAATTAGTTATCTGGGCCTGATTGGTCTCTCACTCCCTACTCTCCAGTGCACGGCGCTTGGAGTCAATCACTAGGGTTGACTCTAAACATCTTGTGCTCCACCCTCCCAAGGCCCTGATTGGCCTGGAGGTGGGGGAGTGGCAGGGCTTTTGTGGGCCAGATCAACCCAGTTGATGGGCTGGATCCAGCCCACAGAGACCCTTTTGCTCACCCTTGGCTTATCGGCTAGTCAAGTTGACTACCCACTTTCCTCGCCCACTTTGCTGCCTCTATCAGAGACAGTGTGGGGGGGAGCAGGGTATAGGGGAGGCTGCTGCAAAGCAGCCTCTGTCCGTGACAGGCCAAGGCTCACCGTGGGGTAGAGGCTGCTCTGGCAGCAGCCTCTGTCTGTGGGGGATCTCAGCGGCGAGTTGGGCCCCCCTCTGGACAGGGGCTACAGCTGTGAAGCAGCCTTTGTCCTTTGGCAGGAGCCCCGGTTTGCAGCGCCCGGATTTGATGCAGACAGGGACTACTGGACCCGGCTCGTGTCAGTCCTGGACCACTGAAGCTCTGCATTTTAAATTTAAAATGCAGAGCCACAGTGGTCCCAGCACTGTAGGACATACCCACCCTGCGCCTCTGCAGTTTAAATGTAGTAGGAGCCAGCCAGGCTGCCTTTGCACCTGGCTCCTACTACATTTAAACTTCAGGGCCTTACTGACTAATCATGCAGTCAATACAAATTGTATCATTTACATGATTAGACAATGACCAGCCTCTTAACATCCTTACTTCCCACACACAATGTTTACAATTAATTGCTTTATTGTCATCAAAATTTCCCCGTAAAATTTTGCTTTTTTAAACCAGACTGATATTGTTTTTATTTTTGACAACAGAACACAAAAAAATTTGTCCAGAAGCTGCAAATATCTTTTTTAAATTTTGTCTGTTTTTTTTTCTGTTTTCCATTGCCCCAAACCTAAAAATACCAACAATTTTTGGTTTTTGATTTTAGGTAGACACAATTATGCAAATTGAGGTAGGGCTATCACATCATGTTACTTCTCTGTTCAAACAGTGTTCCTCTGTTATTCCTCTGTTCAAACAGTGAGCCAATTCCATCCCTAGCATGTCCTGAAAATGTGCACAAAGGGCCTGATGGACTCATGGACTTCATTGGGGTCACTTATGGCATAAAGCACTAAGCCCGACTAAGGATGGCACGATTGGATCCTACAGCTCTTCTTGATGAGCATCCATGTGAATTCTCTTTGGCACTAATGGCAGTTAGGCATGTAGCCAGAGGGAAGAAAGTGCCAAAGTATGACACTCTGCTAGCATGCCACAGTCAGAAGTTTTCAGTAGATTTGCAAAGGCTGGCTGACAAATCGTTAGTTTTGAACAAGACATCCTTTCATTTTTAATGTATGCTTAGTGTGTAACGGGGTCGAGCACTTACTGCTGTGGTGCCTCCTGCTGGTCACAGTGGGAATTAGTGCTGAGCAGGGCACCCCCTTCAGGACAGTGTCTCACTCATTATTGCTCCACACTCTCACTCCCGGAACAGTGATCTGCAGCCAATGGAAGCTGCAATCACCCGTACCTGCAGAGGCACAGGTAAATACAGTGGCGGTGGCCTGCCAGGAGCTAACCCTGGCGAACCGAATCCAGCCCGTGAGCCGGTATTTGCCCACCCATGTATTGCCATAGGCAGTCAGGTCGCAGGGGCCAAGTTGGAGTCAACAGCCAGAAACAGCACCCAAAAATCAGAGTCAATAGCTAGCCACCAGAGGGAGGGTAAGGAGGCAGGAACAAAACAAGGCAAGGTCTATCTCAGCAGGAATTCAAAGATCTGCCTTGTCTCACAGACAACTTCCTGCTATTTCCTCCATGCTTAAATAGTAGATCTGAGCCAATCAGATAACTTGGGAGAGGGTGCCTGGTCATCTCTGTCCTGTGGATACCAGTGATTGGTAACCCAGGATGATATGGTGCACCTGTGTGAAGGCTGCCAGGTTGCAGGTAAGAAGTACTGCCTATCTAGAGCCCTGCAATCCTGGATTCAAGTCTCATGAATCCTTACCTAGTGCATGGTGGAGGTGGCAGTTTTTCTTTATGTCCACACAACCACCACATAAAGCTTCAAAATTCTTTAGGTTGGAAATGGTCTAAGTGAGTGTTTTGGTATCAGTCCCCTAGCAGTCTCCCAGGTCGTTTAATTCACCATAGGTCGTTTATAAACCCTGTGAACCAATGAGTGAGGCCAACATAGAACTCTCCTCGTTGGAAAAATTTGCTTGCAATTCTATCTCCCACCCATTATCATCACTGCTGTAATCCTACACCCATCTATCCATACCATCTCACAACTCAACCAAATACATTGCTGAAAACAAGATCTCCCGCAACCTAACCTTTCAGAAAAGTTCTTGAAATTATCACCTTCCTCTTTAAGAGTTGTAAGCAGCAAGCACTTTTCTCCAGTCTCTCACTTTACATGGGTATTTGTCATTTGTATCACATTTAATTACATGCTATTCCCAACCCATCTTTCACATAAGTCAGTGTAACCATCACCATTCAAGCGTGACTTGTCGCTCAATGTGATGGATTGTTATTATTAGTTGCTGTTTGTATTACAGAATGCCAAGGAGCCCTAGTCAAAGCATCCATAGACACAAATTCTCACAAGTACTAACTACCTTATACCGCCATTCTCCAACCTATGTGTCATTCATCTGGTAACTTATGAACAATGTTCCCTCTAATCTTTTCCATCCATGTGTGGAATAATTATATGTGCACTGAGGCAGGTTCAAATGTGCACTACCAGTACAAACACAAAACCCAGCTGTAGGTATTTTGCTAATCTGCTGGGTGGCATTTGAATTTCTTCTCAGAAGCCACACAAGCACACAGCTTGCCAGGAACAGCCTATGAGTTTCACTAAAAGCTGTATTGAAAAGAAATAACGCGCCCATCTGTTTCCCAATAAGGGACAATACTTGACAGCGGCCACCTGAATCATCAATAGTTTTTTTAAAAAAAATAGGGCCAAGTCTCTCAACTATGAAACACTTTCTCAAATTTAATCCTAATAATTTTAATTATCATAAATTAATATGGCAAAACATTGAGGCGCATTTAAATATTCTCCTTAGGTACCTCTCCATTTAAATCAATCCTGTTCAAGCACACCATTCCCAACACTATGTCATAATAAATCAAACAGAAAAGAACACACACCAAAGTCTTATCTGCTTGCTCTAACTGCAACACCATAAACCAGGGGGAGGGGGAACCAGTGTAGAGCATTTAACAGCCAAAGGTCGCTGAGTTAGGCCATACCAGGCTATGCTGTAGGCTGAATGTTAGTCCAGATTTTATCAAATAACACGCATCCTGGCAGGTACTAACTGTGCTGCAATTATGGGAAAAAATAATTTATGAATGAGGAATACATACTGGTCTGTGTGCACTTTTTGCATAATTTGAGAAGTGATTACAATATCTGCACGAACTGACTCCTTATAATGTATAATACTAGTAAATAAAATGCAGAAAAATCTGTGAAGGAGTTTAGATTTATTTTGCTTAACCCTGTGTTCTCCAACTGACATATCAAACAATTCAATGAGCCTATTTAATATTTCCATTACCGTTTCAGTTGTAAAAGGTATAGTATACTTCACTTGTCATAATCTGTTATATAGTGTGGCTGAATGATTTCATAATTTTATTCCAAAGGTCTGTGTCTCAGTGGTGGGTGAAGAGATCTCTTCATATAATTTGTACCGAAGTAGGTTCCTTTTCTAAAGCATTAACAGAACCCCTTTGTGATGAAAGGCTCTATGTTAATTTCAACTATTTATTTGTGTGTTTGTTTGTTTATTAGAGATGGGACTGAGCTATGAAGTTTGAATCTAGATGGAGACTCTCCTAAATTCAGGACTGTCTGAATCTTGAGCTTTAGGTCATGTACATTTCTGATTATTATTTATGAGAGCTGGAGTAAGCTCACAGACAGCACTTTCATGCCAACTTGTAATAACGCCTTTCTATAAAGTTTCTTTTGAATTGTTAGCTGCTGGCTATGATCAAAAAGGGTTCAAATAGTAGTGGTTTGTAATACTCATCATCTGTATTCATCTTCATCAATGTTTCACATTTCATCACTTTCAAACCTAAATAACAGCACATTCCACTGCAAAGTTTCATATAATCCTTTCCTTCTCTGATGACCTGATCTGCAAAACTTGAGGGGAAAGGGGGGAGAAGCCACTGTTAAGGACTAAATATTAAATCTTTCATGAGACAGATGTCCTCCCTTTATCTTTTTCATTGCTGTATTATTACATTTAATGATCTGTCTATGATTTCATGTTTTTTAAATGATGAAGGAAGACCAGATAAGTGTATTATAGCGAAACCATCTCCCTGAAATCTCTTACTTGATAATTAAAGATATCACTATAATAAAGAATATTTAAAAATTGAGTTCAAAGCAGCAAACGTGCCATGCTTTTGCAATGATACAGATCACTCTTGCTAGCTGGTTGTGTCAGACATCTCACCCTTTTCTGAATGGCGTGGGAGCACCACAGGAGGTGTTCTATAGTTCTCACCTTTCCAATGTGCCAGACAAGCTCCTGACCAATAGAGCCAGCTTCTCTTCAAGGTTCTACTTTCTGATGGTTCTAAAAACACCTGCTATTTTCTGCTTTTCTTTTTACAATGATACCTGATCAGTCTGTGCAGCTGGATTAGATGGCTCTGGGTATGAATTAATTGTCACTCACGTACCCCCTTTCCAAGTCAAAGGCATAAATAAGAATTCCACAGGAACCAATCATCTGATTTGTAAAGTGAGCTTTAACAATGATTGAATCTTTCATTCTATCTATCCTGCCATTCTGCTGCTATAATATGGAGTCTTCACTGGTACTGACAAATGTCTGATACTACAAGATAGGAAATCATCTACTCCTTCCAAGACAAAAAACTAGAATGGCACCTCTTCAAACACTAGCACAGAACAGAAGGGAAGACAATAATAAATTTGGTTACATTTGATCTCTATTTGTACAATGGTTAGATTGGCAGAAGCTAGGGATGGATAAAACCAAGAGGAGCTGTATTAAAAAGAGTAGTGGAACAGTGCTGGAGACTGATATTATGTGTGATGGCAATTCCCCAGCTCTGCATGGTATTTCTTCAGTGTGACACATTATGTTCTATGTGCCATTTCCCCCTTATTTCCTATAACATGTTTTCCTCCCTGCTCTGGTTCTTTATTTTCAGTTTTCTTATGAGGTAAGACTGTGAACAAATATAAAATATTATACTATGTTATGATAGAAATGTTTTTATTCTGTATCTACCTTCATACTTTTAAAAACCCATTGATAATATGTTGCCCACTCTCCCCCCTTCCTCAAATATTTAATAAAAAAGTAGCTAAAACTGGGAGTAGAATTGCTAGGAGGTTAATACTTTTGCTGGGAGGTTAATACAACTGCTGGGAGGATAATAATTCTTTTGCTTCCATTATTAGAGTCAGTGCCACATCTAGACAACTATATAATCTAGACAACTATAAGTGCTTTTCATTATTGCAGTAACAGAATAATTGGTATTTTAATTTATACAATTTCAGTATTTTATTTCTTTATCTATCTCAAGATGTACCAATGAGACACAAAATGTGTTGTTACTTTGTGTGTGCATGGTTCATATACAAAGTCATCTGCGAGCTATACAAGGCATAGTACAACAACAACTGGATACATTTGTACATCTGTGCACCCACAGGGAAGTCATTTGAAATGCACTGTGTGTAAATCAAGGCAGAAAAGGGCCTGAACTCTTTTGGTGCAGTATTTTATATTGTCATATATGTGCAGAATTTGAAACTTCAGACGCTTGGGGAAATGGAGTTTTTAAAAGAAAAATCGATTCATTCTTGCATGTGAAGTTAATCATCATAATGCATATAAATACTTCTTTTACATTTGCATACAGAATGAATACAATGAGACAGGCGATAGGCTGGATTGCAGATTAATGTATGCTTTATGCTGGTTTTAACCATACTCCTGGTCCTATTTCTGATGAAGTCAATGGGATTTTTGCCACTGACATCCATGGGAACTGGATCAGGCCCAAAATCTGTAGAGCAAAAATTTGTTTTTATTTCCTCTGCTGGTGCATGGATAGTCCTGGAGCCTTAAAACTTCACTTGCCATGTAGAGTGAATTCTACTCAATAATACAAAGTTATGGTTGTTTCAGGGCAGAATTTTTTTATACAAAATGCTACAATCTTGTCATTTTCACTGTTCCTGTTACAATTCAGTGTTTATTTCTCATTGATACATGTACTGAAAGGTTTTCTGGCTTCCCTGCCTTTTTCGTAAGTGGTCCTCTATCCGCATCTGAACTGTTGTGTTATAACATCGGCAATGATGATCCCCAATGAATTGTAGGGATATCTGTTGCAATAGTACATACTGTTCTCAGGCCCTCCCAAAGAGTGCTGACAGCGGGGCCCAGCCAGGGGATGCTCTAGTTTCAGTCAAACCCAGTTGAGGGGTTACAGAGTCCATTCTGGGCAGCACAAATCACTTGCTATGTATATTCCACAACACACTGGCCAGGTTCGATTCTCTGCTGACCTGTGTGACTCTCCCCTCCATACAGATAAAACACAATCTGTAGCAGACAGGGAGAAAGGCAAGCGGCTCAGGGCTGCATCCCGGCTCACTAGGACCAAACACAGCCTGGAGCTGTCAACACACATGCAGGAAGAGCCAGCTCCCACAGCCTTGCCAATGCAGCCAGGCTGGAGCCCAGATGCCCACAGGATGAGGTGGGGGGACCCCGGCCGGGGCAGTGGAAGGGCGTTGGGTTGGGGGGCTAGCTGGGCAGGTACCTATGGAGATCTCCTGTGCATAGGCCACGGCAACCCAAGTGACCGGCTTGTCCTGTGCCAGCTATGGCTGCAGCCCCTTATACTTGGGCTCAGTGCAGCACGAGGCCCAAGGCACAGGGCCCAAGGCAACCTTTTTGCTCACCTTGCCCTAAGGCTGGGCCTGATTTTTCTAAAAGTCTTTGTAGGGAAACATCTGTAGATAGGCCACAGCTGGTTGTTCAGTTTGTCACTCTTACATTCACAACCACTTAGATACAGGTTCTTTTCTTAGAGAGAAATTCTGAGCCGCCTGAGAGTGTATTCCATTTCCAAGGGCTGCAAGATGGAGGGACATGATAATTAAATCAGAGAGTAGGAACCTTAATGTATCCAACTCTCCAGATCCTCCATAACCTCCTTGCATTTATGCAACTTAGTAGCAATTAGTTACTTAGAAGCTATCATTTCTTTCCTCAAAGTGAAAATCTCTGATTAATAAGTCCTAGCCCTTTAGAAAGTTTACTGATAACACTTTAGAAACCTCGAAAGTGAAATTTGTTTTAAAGTTTGACTTACCTTCACTGCTCAGGTGGGTTTCCTATGCAGACTGACACATCTTGGGATGTCCTGTTGCTATGAAGCAACATGGATGCACAGTACCGTAGAAGTCAAGTGCATTTCTCCCTTCTCCTTCCCTATTCATGTTTTAATTTCCTTCTTTTAAAGATATCTCCATGTATTGTTCATTTAGCATAATTTCAATACACTTTACAATGACAATTTATGTATATTTTACATGTACATTCATAACACTGGGGTATTGCAATGCATATTGACAAACAGGATTGGATGAATATTTTTAAACAAATTTGCTTGGACTGTATTTACACCCCATTTGTGTTCACTTACAAGAATGTTTGGCAAATCATCCATATTTATTTATACAGTAAACATCTTCACAGTTGTATACTACCTGGCTCAATGAGCCCATGAGCAAATGTTACTAAATCAAATGTTGCAGTATATCTATGGAAAGCAAATTCACAATTTGTAATCAGGAGTATCTGTATTAGAAACAAGATTCAGGTGAAAGGCTACATTGGAATGTAAGGTCAGGGTTAGTGGGACTTGGATCTGGAATTCTGGGTTTCAAAGTCCACAGTTTGACTATGTATACTGATTAATGACCCGTTAGGTTATCAATTTCTGAGTCCAGATTACACCTGGGGCTCTAGCCTCCACACTGCAGAATACACGGGCAAATCCAGCCATCCCCCATAGCCATTCCTGAAATGTGGCTGCTCTAAGTATCTTTTGTTTGTGGTGCAGTCTGGGAAAACTTGACTGTCCATCCTTCCTGTCCCAGGAAGCTGTCACAACCTGCCAGTTCCTGTTTATGAGCTGCCATTTTGGTCTGCACGCTCTTGGCAACTGGAGCCAGCAACATGGAGGACTCACCATTTCAAGAGCTCCTCTTACTTCTTCTTTCACTCTTATTTCAGAAAACAGTCAGAACGTCCTTGAGACCCCGGTGGAGATTTTGGCAGTATTTTCTGACTTCTCATAGCATTTAATGGTGCAGGTGGAGCAAAGTAATGGCAGACTAGAACAGTAAAGCCACTGGTGCCCCCTTGGAATTCCTGGAGAGGGACTAGAAGCACAAACTGATGGGATCACATCATCTTGCAGACATGGAAATGACCAGCAGTGGACCCACAACTTTCACATGAAGAAAGATACATTGGTTAGGATACTGGGACACAACCATACTTGCCACTTAGGGTATGTCTAGACTACATGGCTCCGTCGACGGAGCCATGTAGATGAGTTTACTAGACATAGGAAAATGAAGTGGCGATTTAAATAATTGCCGCTTCATTTACATAAAAATGGCCACCACGCTGTGCTGATCAGCTGTTTGGCGGCACAGCGGGGCAGTCTGGACGTGCCGCGGTCGACAAGGGAAGCCTTTGTTGACCGGTCAGGTAAACTTCATTTCACGAGGCATAACAGAGCAGTCGACAAAGTCTTCCGTTGTTGACCGCGGCGCATCCAGACTGCCCCGCTGTGCCACCAAACAGCTGATTGGCACAGCATGGTGGCCATTTTTCTGTAAATGAAGTGGCAATTATTTAAATTGCCGCTTCATTTTCCTATGCCTAGTAAACTCATCTACATGGCTCCGTCGATGGAGCCATGTAGTCTAGACATACCCTTAGTGTCTAGAAGCTGGCTCTCTCAGACTGTTAAAGGTCCTTTGATAACCAGTTTGGCTTTGGAAAGTAAACTATAGGTAAAATGGTGGCAGAGGTTTCTGAGGGAATCAGACATGTGATTCATCCAAAGGTTGTGGGTATAGACAATATCCCTGAAACAGCTGCCAGTTTTAAGAGAATGGGGTTTCCAAACTTCTCCAAGACCATTGGTGAGGCTCATGCACTCATAGTTTGACCTCAGCAAGGAGCATGGGTACTGCAAACAGTACAACTCCATTATTATGGAGCCCCTTGTGAACCACTGAAGCCGACTGATGGACGCCAGTTGGGAAAGTTCATGATGACATGGTTTTTTGCTGATCAAATCATGGATGGACTGGGACATTATTCCCACCAAATGACATTGTCATAAACTGAGTTACTGTCTTTGTTGTTATTCTGGGGGACCCCACACTTCCTATTTCTCCTTGGCGTTTGAAACTATACCCTGACTTCAGAGGCCCTGGCAAAAGAAGATTTAACTCCACTCTCAGTAAGTGTAAAATGGTGATTCAATGTGCATTTGGCAGGTTGAGATCCCACTGGTGCTGTCTACAGAGCCATTTGGATTCCAATGTCATCAGTACTGTTTACATTCCTGTGGTTTGCTGTGCATGTTACAATCTTGTGAATCCAAAGGTAAGGCCTTTGCTTCTGAATGGATCCTGACAGGAATGGACTGCTGAACTGGTATACTCAGCCAGAAAGTGCACCTACCTCCTCTGAAGCAGGAGGCACCCATGCAACAGAAATCAGGGATGCTTACTTTCATGGGCCAATGGAAGAGGGACGGTACCTTTCTGAGTTTTGAGATAGCAATGCTTACAGTACAAGAGGTATTGTCACATCACAGAATGAAACGAAAGGGGCAGGGGCTGTCAGTGAATGGGGGAGAGGTTTGTTTATTTTTTTTTCTTATGGCTGAGACGACTGTCTAGGTTGGTAGAGCTGTTTATTTAGACAATGGATAGTTGTACATAGATAGATTGAGAGATTGTGAGATTGTGTTTGGAGACAACCCGCTCCGTTGTGCCTTACCATGTATTTATGATTTGAAATACACAATTGTTTGATGTGATGTAGTGACAGCAATAAACATTCTTAATTAAAAACAAAGCCTTTATTCATGAATATGGATGAATTACGACAAAGGAAAATAATATTTAAGCATTGCCAGGCAGCCTAGCTGCCCTGGAACACTGAACCAACACTTATAAAACAACATCAGAACGAGTCAGAAAAAAGCACATAGACCAAACCCTGAACAGTGCAAATAGTGAAACCAATGCCATCAAAACAATCCCCCCATTTTGTGTGTCATCTGGCGCGGTCTCTTTTCCTTTCCTGGGAGTTTAGCATGTGTTTGGCATGGCTGCGTGCATGTGAAAGCATGCAGGGGAGAAGGAGGTGGAAGTATGCAGGATAGAAGGAGCCTGGATGAGAATGGAGGACAGCAAGGGGTAGATTTTCCCTGTCCCAGCTGCTATTAAGTCTTGCTTGAATGGGCCACCCAAACACGGAATTGTTCAATGTGTTACTGGTTTGAAGTGTGCAGTACCATGCATGGGACTTAGGCTGTGGAGCAGGAGACTGCAGTGTAGTAGACATTAGTGAAACAGGTCTTTCTGCTGTACTTTGTCTTCCTACCTCAAAATGACCCCCTGGTTCCTGGAACTGCAGTGCAAGTGTCTGCTTCTATAACGCCAACAGGAGCTTAGTGTTGAAGCCTCTACAGCTTGAGCTAAAAGCCAGCTGGCTGTAGAGGAGACTCATTCTCTCTCTCATTCTAAGAGGTCTAAGTGCCCCATGGGATAGTATACTATGCTCAGTAGGTGCGTGGGTTACACATCCATGCTGCTATTTTGTCCTCAAGTTCTGCAGCCTGCATGTGCCTTTGTGCTTGCCTTTCCACTTCCTATGAGCTCTGCCCAGAATGTCAGTCATAAGTTCACCTCAGAAACACTTCCTCTGTGACTGATCCATGACTGTAAGGAGATCCAGGGTTCTGCCAGAGTGTGCCTGAGCTGCCAAAGTATAACAGCCAGCTGAGGTTGAGGGACCAGCAAGCAGGCATAAACTAGTATGTAATTGTCTCAGTAATTCACAAATGGTTCAATGCATGAGCACAGAAAAAGTCCACATAGAATCTCAAGGGAAAACATGATACCTTGTAAAACTGATCTTCAGTATATTGTGAGAGGAATGCTTCAGATCCCAGAACTTCTATGAACATGGCCTGGTTAATTGCAGAGTAAAGAATGCATAGAGAATGTAAATTAAGAATTACAATTGGTTTTGCTTAGAAATTGAGGACCACACGGGACACTGGGGGAGTGTGTGGACCACGGATTACTATGTAAACCCTCTCTGTCAGTTCAGACATTCCACATTTTGAAGAATATAACATTTCTTGTGGTGCCTAATGGCAAAGGGATATTTTATTCCAGGCTGCCAAGGGGATGTCAGCTGTGTATGCCACTTACATTTTTAAATTGATGGTGACTGAAAAGCAAATCTACAACTGGAGTGGTTGGTCTTGTGCCCATGTGGCCCTCCAAAATAAGTCCTTTCCCAAAATGTGACTATCCATCTGGAGTTCCTGCTACAGGAAAAGTTTGCCACTATCAGCACTTGGGACTGAGCCAAACTTTATGGCACAATCAACAGGAGGCTTCATTTGCATCTGCAGGGATTACTGCTTCCCCATGGCTTCCAAAACAGCTTATTATGACTGCATGCGAACACATGCTAATAGTTTCAAAGAACTCCACAGTGCCACTCCCACTCCACCCACAGCACATTTCTGGATTGCATACAACCTCCCCAGCTGTATTTCAGACAAATGGTTTCATCATCCAGAGACTACACTTAGCCTGAATGGATTACATTTATTAAAGGACAACATCATTTCCCACTCTTCCCCTGTATAGTTCCTGTATACAGGTAGCTCATTAATCCATTGGACTGATGCTTGTTTCACTGACTTCACTTTTCAATCTCCATTTTGAATTCCAAGCAGTGGAATTCTGCAGCCACTGACGTGGAATCCACCATTAGCAGTATCTTACCTTTGCCTGGTAATAACTTTGCATTGGTTCATAAACCAGAAATCCCTCTCACCGCTGTATTAATAAAAACAAACATGGATCAATAAACTTATCAGGGTCTTGGGCAACTTCTGCCTCTTCTTTTTCTCCTCCTGGTTCTGCAATGGGCTGCTTCTCCAGAGGGCATCAAAAAGCTGCTCTGTGTAGGGATTCAGGCTGTGCTGCAGGTGCTTGCTTGCCAAGCCTCTGCCGGGATCTGTTTCAGCACCAGTCACTCTAGTAGCTTCCTCTGCTAGCTTCCCTCCAGCCTTATGCTGGATTCAGGGTTTAAAAGGTCACCAGCCTGACTGAGCTGGATGTTGTGAAGTTCTGTTGGCTCTATTCTTGGCAAAGTACCCAGCCCCCCACGTCAAACTCCTAGTAAAAGAGGCAGGACGATGGAGAGTTCACAGAGGTGTGATTCTTACCTGAGCCTTTCCAATAGTCAGTCTAGAATTGCTCACTCCTCTCTCTGTCCTGGTCATTGGTCTCATGAATCCCCAGTGCTGCTGGCTTCGTCGCTATTGCCTGATACTCGCGGTCATCCCTGGAACTCTTACAAAAATCAAACTGTTTGCCTCGCACCAAAGACTCATCAAAATCTGGCTCTGCTCCCAGGATCAGGAAGCTGTATGTGTTTTCCCACATACTTCTGGTCACTAGACATTGAAAATGCAGAAGAATCAATGTGTTTGCAGCTCTTAAACAAAGGGTTTCCTGCGAGTTGACTGACTACCCTTGGGATACAGAGGACAAAGAGCACATGCCCATGGGACTGTGGGATAGTATTGATGGATTCTCAAGGCTCAAGTCTGGGCCTGAGCTGCATCCATCCTGCAAAACAATGAAGTTTGGACCCAAGCCCCCATAAGACCCAGGTTCCAGCCTCTGTCCCTACAGGTCCTTGGACCTAGGCCTCAGTCAGACAGTACTGTGTGGAGATAGAAGGGGAGGGCTGAGCCTGATTCCAAGAACAAGCAATGTTGCAGTGTAGACATAGCCTCCAAGCTATGTTCATCTACCATAACTTATGACCCTACATGGCTATCAAAACAGCTAAAAATTGCCAGTATCAAACACTCACAAGTAAGCTACAAACTAAGAATCACTGATAGAATTTATACAAGGAGTAGTGTTGAGTAAATATGAGAAAAAACACATTTTTTCAGTGACAATTCACAAACAAAAAGTGGTGACATACATCAAACATCAGTTCATCATGCATTATTCATCCAGTGCTAGTAATAATACCTCACAATAATGTAACACTGGATAATTTCAATGAACTATACAAATGCTGGTGTTAATTAAAGTAAGCTGTCCCATGTGATTTACTATGTGAATTAAAATGCTATATATTAAAAAACTGGTTCCACATGTCATTTTTCATGCTGTCCAACAATTTGCCTAGAAGAAGATATATCCTTGTTCAGGTGTAAAAAGAAACATGGTGCAAAAGTACGTTTGAAGTGAAAACACTGGGCTAGAATGATTGTCAGTTTGCATCTGTCATATATAAGGGGCAGCGTCTAGTTGTGCAAACCAAGGAATCGGAGGGAATTGTGATTCTCAATTTCTGTCGTTACTGCAGGATGGAACAAGTCTACTTCTGGACCGACACCAATAATAGACTGACACCCTCTACACTGACCCAACTGTGCAGGTGGGCACACAAACTGCATAGAAGCCCGAACTCTCTACAATCTACAGCCCTGCCCACTCAGAGGGAGTAACAGCTCCACAAAGGGCTACAATGTGTGTTGTCCAGGCCAAGGAAAAGGGGCAGTCTTGCACCTTTACTCCCCAACCCAGGGGTGTAGGGTGAGTGATGATGTTGCCCATGGATTTCTGCTTTAAACAGAAACATTTCAAACTTGCCATTTCTTTGTATTTTGACAATCTCAAGGTGCGCAGAGCCAAACTAGCATATCATTATTGATAAGAGTGCATGGGAAGCCTATTTCAGAAAACAAAGCTGCCCAACTACAAACCAGAATCAAAGCCCATTGAAGTCAATGGAAAGCATGCATGCTGATGGGGGAGGGGGAGGAGGAGAAGGAGGGGAAAATGAGGAGAGGGCAAAGGGGGCAACTTCCCTGGGGGACTTGGTGATTCAAAAGCACCTGCCAGTGCTATTGCAGAAGTGGTGGCGGCCAGAGACCCAGGCCTTTTAAATTACCTTTGGAGCCCTGTGTCGTGCTCTCCAGGTGGCGCTGAAGGGCTGGCAGGTGGAGGCTAATCCCCAGCCCTGTTCCTTCTGCCTGAGGCTCTGCCACTTCCGGGAGCATGGAACCGGCCCCACTCATGTTGCCCAGGAATTGTGTTGGATCCCCTGATGAAAAGATTGCCCAATGAGTTTTGGATCAGGCTCACTTTGAAAAAATATTTTCAAATATTTATTGAAAAACCATTTTGAAATTCATTGACATAGATACTGGTGAATATTTGCAATGTACTAACCCTATTCTATAAGATAGACAATGAATGAAAAGTAAATGTGAGTAGTTTTATTCATCCAATAAACTACTTAGCACCTTTTTTTTGATCACCTCTATTAGTAATGTGGTCATGCTGGCTATGGAAGCAATAAAGAATAGTTAGGAAATTGTTCTTTTACAGCCCAGTACAGTGACTAGCTTTCAGTTTACAGATATGCTACAGATTTTTTTAAAAAAGAGAGACATGAACAAATTAGCCCCCAGGTTCTTGAAGTTGATAGGGTTATAAAGCGAATTCATTAGCACACTTATAAAATATGTGTGTATGCATACACACACCTTCCATTGTAAAACAACCCCATAAAATGTTCACTGATTCATTTCCCCAATATTTTCAGCTGTGCCATATTTCTAGAATTCCATATTGTCCTAGTTATTCAACACTGATGTGTCATCAGTGTGCTCAGTAGCCATTCACTCCTATGTGAGAATATCGAATAGCTGAGAGTCTTTGATCTCAATGCAGTGTGTAATTTATAGGGCTGGTAAATGAAACTGGCCCAGATTCTTTCAGTTACATTCTTTTCTTATGTTATGATGTGTTCAGATAAAAGAAGCAAGTTAACAAATATAATTAGGGCTTCCAGCTTGGGATTTTTTCCTGATTTTTGATTATCATCTAGCTATACAGTTTAGAAATGTCTATCTGTCCGTCTGTGAGTCTGTTTGTTCAAAAACTTCTCCTTAATGGTAAGAGCTAGGACCATGAAATTTGGTATGCAGCTTCCTCTTATCCTAATGCAAAGCAAGATTGGGGTTTGATTGTGCCAAGAAAATGGTACATGCCTGGAATGGGACTGTTTTCAATTACGTGGAAAGGGGGGGGGGCAGAGAGGAGGGACACAAAAGGGAGGGGCACAGAGAGGAGGGATGTGATACTGAGAGTGGCCACTGGGGGTAGCTGCACCAGCAAGAGAGTGGTCCCAGGGCTGAGGCTCCGGTATCTTGACTAGTAGCCCCCCTGCCCCAAACTCTTTCCCCAGAGAAGTAGCGACGGTGTTATGTGCCTGGGGGCAAAGGAAAAATTTGTGCCCCCTCCCCACTGCTGTGATGGTGCGGTGGGGCCCCGAACCTGGCGCACGGCTGTGCCCGACCCTGGGAGGAGGGGTGGGGGAGCTTTTACCGCATCTTCCCCTGCCTCCTCCATTTTGGGGCTGGGCCCCTGCAGGTGCTAACCTGCTGACGGAGATGGAGGAGGATCAGGCTGGGGGTAGAGAGGTGGGCAGGAGGCTCCAGCTGGTGGCGGCAGGCGGAGGAGGAGCAAGTGAGCCGAGAGATGACAGGGGGAGCTGAGGGGGACTAAATTGTCGCCCCCCCAGTGTAGTGCCCGGGGGCAAGTGCTCCCCCTCTCCTCCCTTCACTATACCACTGTCTTTCCCCCTCCCTCGTTGCAGGGAGAGCAGACCTCCTGGTGTCCAGGGAGTCTGGGGGAAGACAGAAGGCTCCTGGCAGCCAGGAGGGCTGAGGTTGAGGGCAGAAGGTCCCTGGCGGCTGGGGAGGGCTAGAAGGAGCCCTGTCGGGGAAGGCCAAAGGACTCTAGCACCCAGGAGGTTTGGAGGGGACAGGACAGAAGGCCCCTGGCAGCCAGGAAGGGGGAAAGGCCCTGCTGACTGGAAGGTGGGGAGAAAGCCTCGCCAGATGAGACCCCCCATCCTGAGCCCCTCCTTACCCCCAACTCTCACTCTCTCACCCCCTCATGCTCTCAGCCTCCTGCTTTGACCCCCCTCCACATCCCCAAGGCCCTTCCTTAACTTCTGCACTCCCCCACATCTCCAGGCCCGCCCCCTGCCCTGAAGAACCTAGGCAACACCGGGTAAATCTTCCACTTATTACATATTTTAGGCATATTTCCCTTTAAAAAAATGTTTAGCTTCAATGATCAAATATTGAGCATCTCCAAAGTCTCATCATGCCAGGTACAAGCTCTTAGGCAGCATAGGAGATCTGTACAAACTTATGACTTCTACCCCAGTTTCTTTCTGATATATATATTGTAAGTACATGTTCCTGCACAATGTGCTCCTCTCATTGCTATCAAAACAAATGCTCGTATCACATATTTAAGTTTACCTAACAAGATGTTGAGCACAGTCCTCACTTCAGTTTGAAATCCCGGTGTTTCTTCACAAGAAGGTGAAATTTACCTTAGTGCTGAAGACCAGTGCAAGGCCCTTCACATCACCCATGTGACCAGCTTGGGTATGAGGACAAGGGGAACAAGTGATGTGGGCAAGCTAGAGGTGTCATCTTTAAATATGTGTGTATACACACACACACACACACACACGCACACACACACACAGAGCCTATGGCAGCAAGGCCCTATTTCCTGCCTGAGGTATCTAAGTATTCCTGCTATGTAAATAATTAATAAGTAATTATACTACCACCAACACAGAATTCATGATTATGAGGATCCATTGAGCTACCTACCCCATGCAACTGATACAGAGAAGATGTGTAAGCAGTGTAGAAAGGTTGTACGGCTACTATGTACACTGCCTGTAGGTTGGAAGGGGTGTGTGTGTTGTGGGTGTCTGTAAAGGGCTTTGGTGTGATGTCTCCTCCAACAGTGCAGTGCTCCAGAACCACGCTGGTCCACTGGTTCTGTCTGATCCCTAGGGAAGAATACCGTCTACTGAATTACCACAGAATGTTCAGAAGCGTTTGGGTGTTCACTGGAGATCATCCAAGCATGTTCCGGTCACATGAGCATTTTCTAACCAGTTCTTTCAGTCTACCACTTTCAGTCTACCGCTCCTGGCTCCATTTTAAGAGCTGCAAAATGACTTTCAGTCTACCACTCCATTTTAAGAGCTGCAAAATGACAAAAAAAGTAAATCAAATCCCACCATGCTAAAAAACACATGCTATTGGGTTTTAGACTGTTATATTTTCTTTATTTCATAATAGCATTTTAGGGCATGAATTTCCTTACAGGGAAACTGTAACCATGGTAACAACAGCATCTCCTATAGTGCATTCTTATAAAATCACATGCTGCAAAAGCATATTGTACCAACTTGTTTTGTCTACTCTGATGGCCTGGATAAAAAACCCCCAGAAGCTATTTTGCTTTCTCTCAAATAATGACACTTTGCATTTGAACAGCACCTTCTTAGCACAGCTCTGTTCAGTTCACAATACTTCTGCGACCTAGGTGGCATGCTCACCATATTGATGGGGGAGCCTGAGACATAGAAAGGGTTAAGTGGGATGTTCAATGTGAATAGAAAATCTGTAGCAGAACCTGGGAACGAATCATGTTCTTCCGAGTCCCAGTTCTACAGATTAACTGAAAGTCTATGCCTCCTCCATTTCATAAAAAAGTTATGAGGAGTTTTCCTGAAAGTTCAGGGCCAACCAGGTTGGTTCTCCAATCAATGTGCAATGCACGATGGAGATAATGTACTCTTATACCCAGGAATCCAGTCCTATCATACTGGGATTTCGGGTAAGGAATAAACAGCATGTATGAGTGAATTCTGAAGAAACAAAGATAGTGGGCAAAATTCTGCTCTTTCTTACACTGCCTTCAGTTCGTGGTAACTGCTGAATTCCAGATTTATGGAATTTATTCTAGTGTAAATGAGAGCAGAAGGTGGTCTCCTGTCATGGAAATATTAGGTATATAAAAAATCCTGTATAAAAATTAGGAACAAAACAAAAATGAAAATCTGACAGAAGCCAAATTGTTTCTCAACAGTGGGCTTTTTGTAGTTCCTCAAGGAGGTCTTTTTGAAGAACATTCTTGTGCCATTTTTTGTGTTAAATCACCTGGGTTTTGCCTTTACTCTCTTATTGCTATTCTCACCAGGACAGAACTGTAAACGTATTTAATGATGATATGTTTTTACTGAATATTCCACAAATATACACAATGTCAAATGAAAGGAAATGAGGCATGAAGTACAGGCAGGGTTTGCACAATATACCATAGAGGCTCTGGAGCAGCTGCCGAAATCCATTGTGTTAAAATATCACTTGGAAAAAGGTGCAGATTAATATTATTACCGACAATGGTTCCAAAAGAGCTATTCAGAACCTTTTGTGTAAATCATTTTGCATTTTCCAAGTCTGCATGGATACCAAAAATATGTAGTTAACTGAAATGCCATAAAGGTTTAGAGAACACATGAATGGGCAAGAGCTGGAGCTTAAGAATATCTCAAGCAAACAAATGAGAAAATTCAGCTAAAAGGCCCATTTCAATGTCAGCAGATAGGCCATGATCAACAGACTGTTCCTATGCAGGAGATGTTCAAATGTGACTGGCCGAGTAAAGATACTTATGGGCGCTAGACACCTAACACTAGGTACTTTTGAATACCAAGCTTCGAAGCAAGTGCTAATGTTACAAACATGTTTTAGTTCCACTGATTTTCATGAATGCTAGCAGGTGTATAATTTGTTGCTAACATGGGTCATAATGAAGAACTGTCATGCCAGTGTTCATATTTTTTATAGTAAATTTCCATTTTGTAATACTGATTGTGAGACTGCCAGAGGCAACATGTGCCGACTCTCCTGCTCTCCTAAGTCATCTAAAGAAGTGGGTTGTGTCCTGAAAGCTCATGATACCATCTATATTTTTTGTTAGTCTTTGAAGTGCTGCAAGGCTATTTGTTTTTTTTTTTAAGTTTTTCCAGTTACAGAATGAAGCCCCTCTGAAGCTTTTGAATCTCCTGCTCAGTGTTATAGTCATTCCTTTGACTTGGTCTTCCTCTGTTGCTTTCAGATACTTTGATTTTTCTCCTGCTGCCTTGAATCTTTCTTCACTTCCCTATGGGTACGGCTAGACTGCGGAGGTTTTTCGGGATATCAGAGGTATCCCAAAAAAACTCCACCATGTCCAAGGAACGCTTTTTTTTTGCGGAAGAGCAAAAGTGCTCTTTCGGAAGCCCTGTATTCCTTGTTCTACGAGGAAGAAGGGGGCTTTTGAAAGACGTTTTTTTCCGACATTTGGCCCAGCCTAGACAGGCCAAATGTCGGAAAAGCCTCTTCTGACAAAAGTATCGGCAAAAGCTATGCAAAATCTAGACGAACCCTATGTGTCCTTCTGGTTAACCCCTTGGTAACTACCTTCTTCCACACCAGACTACTTTGCTCCCATCACCTAGCTCTTTGTCTTTCCCACTAAGGCCAGCTTTAGCTCTGTCTTTGCCTTCTTCATGTCCACTTCTTTTGCTGGGCTGTGACTTTCTGCAGGAAATATTATTGTTATGCCAGCTTCCTTTATCATAAACATTGCCCCCTCTTTCTTCACCTCTGCCCTGATCCTCCTTTCCCTCTCTTATCCAGGATCATGCTACTGTTTTTTGACAGCTCTGAGCCACATTTGGGTCTCCAACTTGAACTTTTTCCTCTTTCCACGCCTGTTGCCTTCTCTTTCTGCCTGATTAGGACCTTGTTAACTTCTTTAAATACAAAATAGTGAGGGGCCAATAAGACTTGTACTTCCACAGCTCCCCTCCTTCTCCACTCCCCACTGTGTCCTCTTCCTGTGTCCTACACTCATGTCTCCATGCATCCGTCTAGTTACGATACTTCAACTGGTCAGCCCTAATCCCCACCTCTCATCCCAGTTTCCTTGCTTTAATCCTAAGTCATTCTTTCCCTACATGTTATCAACTGCTCTTCTCATTCCTGCTGACACAGGGAAGAATGAACAACAGCCACTTGAGCCATCTGGTGACCTCTGAATAAGTGCTGGAGAGAACTGGTGTGAGGGAAATCAAAGTGCTGCCTCTGCTTTTATACTTCTGCTGCTTCAGCAACTGGATGCCAGTTAGGAGAGGTATATGTGCTGCTGCAGAATAACTAATTGTGCTGGCTATATATGAACATTGATTACCGCCTCATTTTTCTCTGGGTCCTTTATTTGTGTACTAGCAGACCAACAGTTTTTCTGTTATTACAGACATTGGCAGGGGGCCTATGGAAAAAAGAGTATGTGATCATGTAACTGAAGACTATCATAATGTACATCCACAAGGGACTGAATTAAGGTTTTGCCTTAATGTTAATAATGTCCTTTTCACATGGATTTTTTTCTGTGTAATTTCTTAGGTTTTAAAAATAGCACACTGAAAAAACACAAATTCCTTCATATGGCAGCGTATTGACAGCCACATGGTTCATAAGGAGGGTTGTAACTTTTAGATCCACAGCACAGACTTCTGCCATGTAAATTAATGGATTTCTTAGATATTTGACAAAACAGTGAAATTCGCCAGTGAACACAGACTCTTCTGTGCTTTCCCCCTATCAATATGACCCCTTTTGCCCCCATCGCCTCCCCTAGTCCTTCCAGTCCATCCTCCACCTCCCAGTTTTAGTCTTCCATTCACCAAGCCCAGTCAAGTTTCTATGCTCAGCCATTCCCAGTCCCCCTCACCTCATTGCCCTTAGCTTCCTTGCCCACTCAATCCCAGTTCCCCCTGTTACAATGCCTCCTTTATTTTTCTCTCTCCTCTCCATTCCTATTGACATCCAGTCCCAGTCTTTTTTCCTGAGCACCTTGTCCAATCACTTTCCCCTGTCCCATTGCCCAGCCGGTTCCCTTGCCAGCTCCTCATGTAATCTCCATCTTTCTTCCTCCTTTCTTCATTGGCTCCTATTCTTCCCTCCATCCCACCTTCCATTTCCATCCCCAACTCCCAATCACTGAGTCTCCAGTTCCAGTTCAGTGTTCCAACCTCAGGGGTCCTTGTCCATGAACTCCTTTTTTCTCCCCACGCTGGCTCTTGTCACCCCGGCTTGTGAATCAGGCAACTACTTCCTCCCTGCTGCCTGATTACCAAAAAGAGGTCATTGAGAGCACAAAAGAGACAGAAATATGCTCACTTCTGGTGCTCATCTCTGTCAGTGCTGCAGCCAAGCACTGCAATGGCAGAGGAAGTTCTGTTCAGCCTCCTACAGTTCTGAGCTGGAGCATGCTCCATGAGGATGGAACCGGAGTTTTTAACAGTGACGTTCTATGAATTCTCTACTGAGCGTGATGACCTGAGAATTTTCAAGGGCTAGTAAAAAGCCTCATCCCTGACCCACGGGCCACAACTTCTTTGAAAAGATCACCAGAATTTTTTTACCCTGGGCAAAATAACATATTTTATGAGCTTTTTATTCTCTAAAATGGTTGAACATGTGAAAACAGAGTTTTACAATGGGAAGGAATGTCAGACAATTTCAATAATATGTGGTTCTAGCAGCTCCAGCTATAATATGTACAGCACTTTGCTTGATAGTTATATATAACATTGTTCACTAATATTAGTTTGATGTTATATTGTGAGAGTCTGTACCCCTATGTTCACCGCTTTTACAAGGTAATGTTAAATTTTGTACAAAGCATACTGTGTCAGGTATAATTTTAAAACTCATGATTTGCTGATCATTATTATCCTGGTAAAATGTGTGTGGCTGGCAACACTGGATACAAAGATAAAAGATTCCACTGCATTATTTACCAAGGCATATTCCGACATCTTCTGGAGTGCAGTCACAAACAAGAGGGGGAAGGAGGAAGAAGCGGCTCAGCATGGCAGTGCAGGAAAGCTCTGTCCCTGAGCTCACTTGCAGGTTCCACCCCATCACTCCCATTGGCCAGGAATCATGGCCAATGGAAGTGGTGAGGGGTGTGGTTATCTGCAAATGCAGTGCCATGCTGAGCCACCTGCTCCCTCTCAGAGCTGCACCAGGTAGACATCTCAATCCCCTCCCCCTTCCCGCCTGCACCCCACAATCCCCATGACCAGCCTGCTCCCAAGCTCTACCTTCCACCCAGACTCCCCACCTCCAGCCCGCTCCTGCACCCTACTGCCCACCCAGACTGCCACCTACTCCTGTATCCTATCTCCTACCCAGACTCTGCATCCCCCTTCTGCCTGCTTCTGCAGCAGTATTCCCTCTAATTTTTTCCACCCATGTGTGGAATAAATTTTTTATGTCCACAAAGGCATGTGTGGATGTGCACCGTCAGTAGAAACAAATGCTGCTGGATTTAGGTGCTGTAGATACTCTGCTAATCAGCTGGGCAGCATATGAATTTCTCCTAAGTGGCTGCCCAAAAGCTCAGCATACAGGGAACATTGTCCTGCACCCTACGTCCTGCCCAGACCCCGCACTTCCAGTCCACTCCTGCACCCTACCTCATGCTGGGCAGTACACAATGCACATGCCTGAGGGAAAGTATAGGCCTGGGAGTTTGCTGGTGTTGCTCTGCAGAGTAATTCATGAGGGGCTGGCTATAATGCTCATACAATATAGATGAGAGTGATTTGCATGCTTGAGTGTGTGTGTGATTAGACCAGATGTGGCTGTTCTCAAAGCAAAGCATGTAAAAGGCACCCCAGTTTGGGAAATTGAAGGAACACATCAGTCCAGATTGTATCCTGGATAATATCACATATCTTATATCTACTATATATTTGAGAGAGTTTGTGTGTCTGTCTGTCCATCAGTGAGTCTGTTTATTCAAGAACTCCTCCTAAAAATGGTAAGAGCTAGTATCACCAAATTTGGTATGTAGTTTCCTCTTATCATGATTTAAAGCAAGATTAGGGGTTGGTTGTGCCAGAACAACGGGATGTGCATGGAATGTGAGTGTTTCTCATCAAATGGAAAGGGCAGGCTGTGATAACAGGGACAGTTATACTCCAGAATGATCGCAGGGGGCAGCAAGAAAGTGTGCCCCCGCTCCTGTGAGAGCCCCAGAGAGCCACACCACTCCCCCCAGCCCTGGGGAGTAGCCACCAGCCAGGGAGCATGGCCATCACTGTCCTGGGCCAGCCCTGTGGAGCAGCTGCTGGCCAGCTCCACCCCCGACCCTGAGCCCCCAATCCCCTGCCCTGACTCCTGCACCTCTCACCCCCCCATCCTCCCACACCTTGCAACCCCCTGTCTAGATTCCTGCAGCCCCCACTCCTTGTCTTGAGCTCTGCCTGACCCCCAAACCTGACTCCTACACACCCCATGCTTCCAGTCCCCTGTCCTGAGCCTCCCACATCCACAAGCTCCTGACCTGACTCCTGCACTTCCCACAACCATAGCCCACTGTCCTGAAGCAATGTCAGATAAATCTTCTAGTATTATCAAGTACACATGGAGAAAATATTACTGATACAACCATTTATCATTTCAGAAAGGCATAGTGACATTCAATAGTTCATGTCTGTTTTTAGTCAAAGCACAACAATGGATCAGGTATATCGCTGAGTTTTCAAGGTTATTAAAATTATTACAAAACAAGTAAAACTGATGTCTGAGTAGCACCACCTTTGGTAGATTCATTACTGGCATGTATTGTAGATCTGTTTAAAGGTCTTGATTCGATTTCATAAAGATTTTTTTCCTATTTTAGTGCCAGCAGAAAAAGAGCCACTATCCAAACTGGAGAAATCTCAATAGAAAAGAAAAAAAAAGCAATTTGGCAACAGTTAGTCAGTTAGTCATCTTATAATATTAAAAATAGAATTAAAGAAAGTCCAATATGTTCATTATTACTCAGTATCCTATCTTGCATTTTAAGATGAAATCTATGTGAAGGTTGAATGAGTCAGTGGTTTATCTGCTCTGTGTCATTTTTATTTCCGATGAGGGACTGATCATCAAAAAGTTCATGTACAATCTATGATGTTAATATAGATCTAATCATTTTCAATAATTCTCATTACTACAGAGGGGAAAGTCTCCCAAGAGTGTCCAGGACATTAAAGGCTGTGTTAACATTTATGAAACACTTGATTAGATCAGGGTTTCCTGACCTGTGGGTTGGGACCCAAAATTGGGTTGCCACATTGTTTCAAAGGGTCACATGGTGGTTCCTGTCCTGCATGGCTGTCTGTCTGGGCTATAACCTGTCCAGCAAGGCTGAGTGAGTGAGGCAGCTGACAAGGGTGCAAAGCCATGTGGGATTGTGAAGAAATGGGGTGGTTAAATGACAAAAAAAAAATGGTAGGTGGGAGAGTCCTGCAGTGGGCTTGGTGTTGCCACCCTTACTTCTGCACTGTTCCTGTTGGTGCTGCTAACTTCAGCCAGCAGCCACTGCTCTCAGACAGGGCCGGTCCTAACCAATTGGCGGCCCTGGGCTAAGCAAAAAAAAAAAAAAAACCCAACCCTGCTGGGGTCGGGGAGTTTGGAAGGTTGGGCCGAAATGTGCTAAGACCAGCTCTGTCGGTGGCTCTTTCAAAATGGCAGCCCCGGGTGACCACCCGGCTTGCCCTGCCCTAAGACCGGCTCTGCTCTCAGGCCACCCAGCTCTGACGGCAGCACAGAAGTAAGGGTGGCAATACCATGCCATGAGTAGGCTGTGGCGGGGGGGGGGGGAGAGGGAATTAAAAAAAATCTAATGCTGGGCTCTAGTAGGTGGCACAAGTATGCTAGCTTACCCCACTGCTGGCTGGGGTTCACTCCTGCAGGCACTGCAACCTCTGGGGTTCCAGTGCCACTCAGGGTTAGCCCAGACGTCATGATAATGGGAGTCCAGAGAATGCCAAATGTGAGTGAGGGGCACTGCAACCTCCTGAGCCAGGTCACAACTTCTCTCACACACATTTTTGGTCCAGTCAGGAGGGTGGGGCTAAATCTGAGGATTGCTGCAACCCTAAAGGTTGCAATGCCTGGAGTGTAGAGCTAACCTCTGCCAGAACCCAGCACAGGAGCTGCAGCTGTGGGGTGAGTGGCATGTAGGACCCACAACTCCCCTGCCTGGAGGGCAGGATCCGTGAGCCTGTACCCTCAAACAATTTACGGGGTCCTGAAAGACCAAAAATATTTACAAATGAGTCCTGAGGCCAAGAATGTAGAGACTCAAGGATTAGATCATAGGAACAGAAGTAAGGACTGCTTGTATTTGCTACAAGCTCTGACATTCACATATAGTGTGATTTTGGGCAAATCTCTTTACCCATAGGTAAATGAGGAGGGCGATGCTTAGCCATAGCATAGGGGATTGTGAAACTTCATTAATGCACATTGAGAACTATTATTCTTTTCTTTTCCCCCTCAGCCAATGTTTTTTGAGTCACATAAAATGCTTGACATTGTTTCCCAACCCAAATCAATACCCTGCTACAAAAATTATTATGTGTGACATATCTACTGTCTTTCAGAATAGGTCCAATTTAAAACCTGATGCCCAGATGAGTTCTGCGCTCATCACATGGGATATTTTGCTCAAATTATGCCATCAATCAAGAGAATGTATCCAAATAACTTCCATGACTCTCCTATTTGTTTAATGTTTGCATGCTGGGCATAACTGATTCACTCTCTAATGTACCCTGGAGAGCTCTGAAATCCAAAAGAGCAAGCAATCTCTGTTCAAAGCAGCATAGTATAATACATAAAAACAAAAATGGAAAAAAAAGATGACTAATAATTAATGTGGGGCTACTGGAAGTAGCACTATCATTACACACTATTAAATAATTAGCAGTTTCCCCTCTGTAATATGCTATATCTCACAAGCAGACTTATTTAGTGATGTAAAGAGAATTTATCACAATGGTTTGGTACAGCTGAGAATTACCTTACGGGAACAAGCCACTTCACACCCTCTTTCTCATCTTCCTCATCTAATTTTAAAGAAACAACATGAAAGGTGGTAAGCACAGTAAGATAAACCTGTTGTATGTTTTTCTTCACACACAGTCTTATTGCAGATATGACCAATCTATATACTTGTTCCTATTGAGCAGCAGCTGGTAGTTGACTCTAAGCACCGTGTGGCCCTTGCAGAGTAGGAAGAGATTTTGTGCACTCTCCCTGATCTCAGGCCCTGATTGGCCCGGGAACGGGGAGAACACGCGAAGTCTCTTGCTCCCTGCCTTCACCCTGCAGGGGGTGAGCGCCACTTAGAGTTAACCCTGGTGGTTGACTCTAAGCACTGTGCACCCGTGGCAGGGGAGGAGACTTTGCTTGCTCCCCCATCCCTAAGCCCTGATTGTCCATGAGGAGGAGGAGTGGCAGGGCGTCTGCAGACCAGATCAACCCACTTGGTGGGCCAGATCTGGCCCATGGAGGCCCTTTTGTCCACCCCTAATTTAGATCCATATATTACATCTAAATTAATATAACAGGTCCCTAAAGACCGTCTTTATTGAGACATTCCAAAATGTTCAGTGCAAAAAACCTCAAAATATGCACAGGCCTCTGAACATGAAGTGTGAGAAAACTGACTCTTTCCAACTGTATTTGACCATTCTCTCTAGAGCAAGGAGGATGCAGCTACTTTATATTCAACTTGATGCTCAGCAATATTTGATTGGTTTTTTTTAATAACTCGATGTCAGTTCTCATTGAACAAAATGTCAAAAGAAACATGAACTACAGCCAATGTTCAAATAGTATTTGGCAAATATCTCCATGTTATGTCATCATGCCCTCTATTAGGTTTATTTACCAAATTAACAGTGGTGAAAGTAGGATCCAAGCCCACTGAGAAATGGTACAGTGCTTTTGACTTATTAAAAATAGCAACACAAAACCACCACCTCCTAATACCTAGATTACATATTAATTTATGGCCATTGGCTTCCTTCTGGAAGCCTAATGCTACTGTAGGGATGAGCCAGAAACAGGTTTGCATAATCTTGTCCTGGATTCCTAGAGTGCACAAATATCTGGCCTCCAGGACTGGCTTTTTCCTCATTGGAAGAGCAGTGAATTGACGCATATTGCTGTATTTCCAGTCTAATTTTTTTAGAAGTATGTACGCTCTTGAGGAGGAATGCTGGCTGGCAAAAGCAAAGTGCAGCTGGTATCTATCTCACAGATGGTGCACATCATTTGCAAATGCCAGCCAGAAAAATAGTTTTGCATGTAAGTTCCTTACCAGATTCCTCTGACTGAAGCCAATTTTTTTTTCTTAAACATGCTCCAAGTTGTCACTATAATAACTTGCGTGCACAAAAGGTGGCATTTGGATATTTCCCTGATTTATGAGCATAGTCAGGTAGTTCGAAGTCTAATTGAGCTAGCAACTGATTTTGCTAAATTAGAGGCTGTTTTAAGATCTCCTTAGAGAAATGTATAGTAACAGCTAGCAACTCTATACTTTGCCATTGTGACAATACATTATATGGGGCTATTACCATTCTGCACCCAGATACACACACAGAATATACATTCCCACTGAAATATGATTTAGGGTTGAATTTGGTCCTTTGTTTTGCTCTTAGAAACCATTCAGTTCTAATTTTTTATGAAGGTTTTTAATCTTATGCAAGACATCTAGATGCTGGGGAAAAGAGCTTCATATATAAATAGAAAAGCCAACATACTAAATATAGTTATTAGTCTCTTGGCAATGAAGGCTGAATGAGTGTCAGTAAACTGTGAAAGATTTTAAAGGGATTATGGGCTGAAGATAACTGGCATCTTGCTGGTTGACAGATCTGTTTTGGAGGTCAAGATCTGTTTTTTCCCCACGGGGGAAAAAATAAGGGACCATGTGCCCATAAAGATGATCTTCCTGAACTGACTAACTAACTAACTAATGCTATGTCTACACTACGGGGCTTTATCGGAAAAAGGTACACAAATTGCACTCCGCAATTCGCGTACCTTTTTCCAATAGTTTTTTCGGCAGAGGCTTTACAGAATTTTGGCCCATCTACACTGGGTCAAATTTTAAAAAAACCCTCTTTTGGAAGAGCCTTTCCTTGTGGGACGAGGAAGTCAGGGCTTCCGAAAGAGCATGTCTGCTCTTCCTCAAAAAAAAGCGGAAGAGTAGACGTGTTCCCTGGACGTGACGGAGTTTTTCTGGGCTACCCCATAGTCTAGACATAGCCTAACTAAATGCTAGAGCAGGTAGGACTACAGATGTGGGGGAACCCTCAGTACAACAGCAATACACTAAGTTTAATAACTTAAAGTGTTCATATAAATGTCCTTAGTTATTGAGACAGACTGCATAACTATATTGTAGAGCGGCAGGTTTTTATGTGCCTATATTACTTTAAATCAATGGAAACAGTCATCAGGAAGAAGATAATAGCTCCCAGATCAGAACATCCCTGCACATACTAGAGAGAACATGGGGAAAGGTATCAGCTTTGAGGATCCTATGCTGAGTGCTATCAGATCAGAGCACTGTGAAGGGGGCAGATAAAAAGACTGAGCAGCTTTTGAAAAGCACACTTGCCAAGCTAGCTGGTTTGTGAGTTTAGGAGAAGATTATGCCACCATGCGTTAGAGGTCTTTGGGAGTCTGTAGGAAGCTTAGCTGTACCAAAATCCCATAGTGAAACTTGGAAAGACTCCTGTTAAGCTGCATATGTAATCGGTTTGTTGTCTTAAGATGCTTTTCTCTTACATGCTTTGGATCTAAATAAATAATACTTTGCCTTAAGAAGGCTGTCCGATCACTGGATACCACTGGTCAGAGCTGCTAGAGGGAGCAGTACTGCAGAGATTGAACCAAAATCAGATTTGCTTAGGTAATCACCATTAGTACCAGGGGACAGCAGCTCAAAGCTCAGTCCAAGAGCAGATGAACTGTGTGATTTCAGCATGAGAGAGGCGAGGGCTCAAGGCTTGAGACCTGAATGGGGATACACATAAAAAGACCAGGAGGGATCAGAGGTGCAGCTACCCTGACAACTGTGACATCTGAAACCCAAAGTGCTATGAACAAGAGTTCCAGTGATAGGGCACATTGTGCTGCCCCTGTGGAAAGGTTTGTCTGAAAGAATAGGGTGCACTGAGACATGGCGGCAGCTCTGAAGTGTCCCTGGATGCACCGCTGTGTGATTCCACACACACCTTATCCCTGATTGAGGCTGTCTGCCATGAATTTAGCATCAGCAGCTTTCTGGGATTCAGATACTGCATCTGGGAAGTCTCTGGATATGCGGTTGTGGCCTCAGTAAGGAATGACTAGGTTTTAAAATGAGTAAGTAGGGCCTTATTAAATCCCTGGTCCATTTTGGTCAATGTCATGGATGTAGGATTTAAAAATTAGTAAGTGTCATGATTTCAGCTATTTAAATCTGCAATTACATGGTGTTGTAGGGGCCCTGACCCACAAAAAAGAGTTGGGGGTCAAAAGGCTTTGTAAGGGGGTTGTGGTACTGCTACCCTTACTCCTGTGCTGCTGCTGGTGCCTGTTGGCTGGGGTCCTAGTGGTAAAGGCAGCACCATGGCAGAAGTAAGGATGGCATGGCGTGGCATGGCATGACCATCCTTAGTTCCATGTTGCTGCCTGCAGAGCTGCACCATAAGTCAGCAGCCACCCCTCTCCAGCTGCCCAGCTCTGCATGGTAAGATATGTGCTGTTGGGGGGAGTGGGTGCTGCCTTTAGAGCTGGGCATCCAGCTAACAGACACCACTGTCTGGCCACCCAGCTCTGAAGGCAGTGCAGGAGTGAGAACTGTGAGGTGGCACTATCATAACCCCTCCTAAAATAACCCCTCCCATACCACAACCTTGTCTAAAATAACTTTGCAACCCCTCCACAGCTCCTTTTTGGGTCAGGACATCTAATTTGAGAAGCACTTATCTTCCCCATGAAATCTGTGAGGAATAAAGTAAAAATACAGAAAAGACCAGATTTCATAGGTGAAGCCACCAGATTTCACAGTCCATGGCACATTTTTCATGGCTCTCAATTTGGTAGGGCCCTGCAAATAAGACAGACGTGTAAAGTGACAAAATATCACTTGATACTAATTTCCTGAGTTTAGGGTTTAGAGGCTGGAAAACAAAAAAAGCAAATTCAAACCTTTTATAGTCTCTATCTCTTGAGACTATAAAAAAGTGAGTTCTGTCTGCTGCCCTCAAATGCAATTACATAAATCATCCCTGAATTAATTCTGTGAACAATCCCAGCCAAAGTTAGGAGGCTGTAGAGAATTAAAATGTTTGTCTCTTGCTTTGGAGGTGGACCTGCTGAATCAGAACACTTAGAGTAAGACGGATTCCACAGAATAAATTAGTTGCCCCTTGGAGTGCAAGATAGAGCACGTTCGCAGGCTACGAGGGACTGAAAATTAGGATGAAGAACAATGGCTATCTAAAGCTAAAAAGAAAAGAAAAGTTAATTGTATGCAGTAATGGAACTAGTTAAAAGGGAAGAAAGATACAGATGGGACACACTCAATATTTAGCTGAAGATAAGGTATTGGCCGTTCTAAATACTCTCTGCCCTCTTGTTCATTTCAGTTATTGTCACAGCTTACGCCTGCCTCTTTATTCTGCTTACTTTGGTGAATTGTACTTATGTGGACTATGTGTTAGCCAAGATTCCTAAAAGAACTGTAAACAGAAGGAAGATAAAAGAACTAATGGGTTGCTTTTAACCTTTTAAAAGTCAAATTTATACAGCAGCCTGTACAAGGAGAATGGGTAACGCAGTCCAGAGAGTTGGGAGCACGGCAGACAGACACACCCAGGCTACCTGAGATGCTGAAAGCATCCTAGCTTTGCTGGGAAATGCGCTACATTTTTGCCTGTTTCTAGAGGGTCAGTGACCATTTCAAGGTATAACATCACTTAAGCCACCAGAAATCCTAATGAATGCAACTGCAAATTAGGAATACCATCTATTCTTTTTTTTCTAACTAGTTGGTTAAGCAGTGGTTCTCAGCGAGGGGTACATGTACCCCTGGGGGTTCACAGAGGTCTTCCAGGGGGTATATCAACTCATCTAGATATTTGCCTTGTTTTAAAAGAGGCTAAAAAGCATTACTGAAGACAGTATGAACTCAAATGATATTCAGACAATGACTTATTTATACTGTTCTATATATAATACACTGGAAGGTAAGTGCAATATTTATATTCCAATTGATTTATTTTACTCTGCTGTGCTAAAATGAGAAAGTAGGCAATATTTCAGTAACAGTGTGTTGTGACATGTTTGTATTTTGATGTCTGATTTTGTAAGCAAGTAGCTTTTAGTGAGGTGAAATTTGGGGGTATGCAACAAATCAGACTCCTGAAAGGGGTACAGTAGCCTGGAAAAGTTGAGCTCCACTGTGCTAGTGATACTGAAGACATGCAAATGACCTAGACAACCAATTTGCCCTTCCTTACCCCATTCATTTCATATTATTTCCAGTGGATGCCATTTTGACATCTGTTCAAGGCACAATTCAATGTTGTATTCTGGTCATCCCTTTTAAACTTGTGAAATACAACTATATAAAGCAGGGGTCTCAAACTCCCAGCCTGTGAGCCATTCCCAGCCAGATTGCACAATCTGGCCAGGGATCCCGTTACCGGCCCCCAACCTTTCCCACCATTGCCCTGCCCTCCCCTTCCTGATGGCACCCTGAACCCTGGGCTTTGGGGATCAAGAGGGGGCCTGGTGCCACATGGCAGCAATGGTCATGCCACTTGCACTCCCTACAGTTGCAGGAGTCATGGGGGAAATGGAGCCCACTGGGTGGGCGCACTCGCTCCACTTCCCCATGGCTCCTGCCACGGGGGGAGTGCGACGGGGCACAACCACAGCTGCTGTGCAGCACCAGGCTCCCCTGGTGATCCCTAAAGTCAAGTGCTCAGGGTTGGGGTACCACAGTGGGGAGCAGGTGGGGCAATGGCAGGAAGGGGTGGGGTTTAGTGGGTGATAAGGGACAGGCTGCTTCCCTCTCTCCCGGCCCACCAGGAGTCCTGGGCCAGACTGCACAATTGCTCCAGCCGGGATTGGCCTGTTGGGACCCCTGGCATAAAGGTACAAAGTCTTCTTTTCCAGTCTTATCTGAATGATAATAATTGTAACCACAACATCTGATTAAAAATTAGCGAGACTATTTGTGGCTAAAATATTCTGGAATTGAAGAGAGAGGAAAAGGAATGAAATAGAAATCACAATGACCTGATTTTAAAGAGAGGGGTAGCCGAGTTAGTCTGTAACAGGAAAAACTTAAACAACAAATAGCCTAGTAGCGCTTTAAAAACTAACAAAACATCTCCATGTATTGTTAGTCTTTAAAGTGCTACTAGACTATTTTTTGTTTTTTAAGTTTTTCCTCATTTTAAAGGGTGGGCATTTCCTAAGTCGCTATATTTTTTTAGTGTTTTTGTTGTCACAGAATGCTAATTATGTAATGTGCCTCATAAGTTTCAGAAAACAAACACTTAATATTTGTTCCCCTCTCCCAACCGCCAGCTGTTCCACTCATCCAGCAAAATGTGAGAAGCTAAGGCACTGGCGGCATTGCAGGAAGTTCCTACTTCCAACTAATACATGTTTAAGATTAGTTACAACATCCCAATGAAGTTAATTGAAAAAAAAATCAGGCTTATGAGCAAAAATAGGAAGTCAATATTTGCTCAACACATATTATTTCCCTTTTAGTTTCAAATGTTTTTTTATCTCAGTTTTTACCTTAATTCAATGCTCAAATTTAGAAGGAACTCTGAGGCATGTGCAACAATGTGTCGCTTCAAGAACAGTGCAAACCCAAACTACCAGAAAACTACAGCAAGTCAATCTGTCTAGAGTTTGAGTTGTTATTTGGAACTGGGAAGGCTGTCTCTGCACTAGCAAATTTCCTAGCTGTAAATAACCACCTGGGTAGTTCCATTTAGTCTACAGATTGTGAGGGCAAGATATAAATTATGTAATTTGTTCATTAATCTTAATACAGCTCTTAGTGATCCCAAACTGAACAGACTGTTGGACACTGGATGTGCTATGGAAAGAGCAGAGTTTGAGGCCCAGAGTGTGGAATGCCATGACCAGCTTGTATGCATGCTATGAGCATCAAGACTAGAGTCCAAGCAATTTAAACCTCAAAAAATAACCTTGCAGAAGACAATGTTTGGAAAAAAATGTAGTAAACACAGCCAAAAAAAGAAGCAAAAAACCCCAACAAAAATAAAAATCAAACCACCCCATTTTGTGGATCACAGCCCACCTCTAGTGACAGAATCCAAAACAGGAGAAGCCCATTTGCAAATGTGCAGCCAATGTGTAATAAGTACAGGGGGAACCGAAAAAGGCCATTCGGAGAAGATTATACTCACTCAAGAAAGATGAACATGACACTTTGGCATAACAGAATTGGAAGAGGAAGCTCTCTCTCAAGACCATCTGGAATATGTTCATGCAAGAGTAGAAAGCATTAAAAGTGATATTGTGAAAAAGAAACCGGAAAGCAAAGTGAAAACATTGTGACATGGCAGCGTCTACAAGAAGTTCCAAACTGAAAAGAAAGTGCTTGGAAAAGAACTACAGAGAGGCTTGAGAAGAAAAGAGTAAAAAGAGTAAAAAATGCCATTCTCCTATACACAAGGGGTAGCTTACACAAACCCCTTGCCTAAAGAAAGTATTATTTTCTGAGCCTCCAAAACCGGAGGTATGTCCAGGGGTAAAGGAAAGTAGCTGAAATGCCCTCATCAGTGATCTGTGGCTCCCAGACCATCTAACAGAATTTTGGAGCATAAAGGGACTGAAAACCACCTCATCCTTTTGAAAAAATACAGCAAGCAAATGGTCTGGTAGCACTTTATAGACTAACAAAACATGTAGATGGTATCATGAGCTTTCGTGGGCACAGCCCACTTCTTCAGATGACTGGCTGTGCCCATGAAAGCTCATGATACCATCTACATGTTTTGTTCGTCTATAAAGTGCTACCAGACCATTTGCTTGCTGTTCTTTTTCTGTAACAGACTAACTCGGCTACCCCCTGATCATCCTTTTGAGCTACTCTAAATACTTCTCTGGTGTGGTCCAGTCCCTGGTCATCAAAGTGCAAGAGAAGATCAGGAGAAACAAAACAAAACAAAAAGCTCTTGGAAGAAATCTGGGTGTATACTTCCAGTTAAACAGAGCAATGGCAGAGCCAGGGAAGATAAATATGCCCTGCCCTCATTCTGGGACACTTAAAGACATTAGAAAATGACAAAAGTAAGTTCTTTATGGAACAACAAAAAAAAAATGCACAAAGCCATGAGGACTTCAGAAAGGCACAGTATGGTGAAACAGCACCACATTAGTTCATTAGAAACTTTTTACTATCATAAGTTTTTAACACCATTTCAGATAGAAAGAATAAACTGCATTTTCATGGACTGTCATCTTCTTCCAGTCAAAAAGCTCAACAAGACTATAATAATATCTGAGAACTAAGGACACAACTACAAGATTTATGCTTATTAGCTTGTGGTAGGTTTGTAAAGCATTGGAGGGAAGATTTAATGAGGTGCCCGTTTATTGTAATATGAGGCGTATGGAAATGATCGCTGGAGTTCTGCTGTATCTCCATGTTGCTGGGTTTATTTCCACAAAGGAGTACTCGGGATAAATCCACATGAATCAGAATGGAAGAGGAGGTTTGCAAAAAGTCCTGAAAACTGGAAGCAGTGGGACTACTACCTCTCCAGAAAGGCTTACAGAAACAGTGAGGGTGGAAGCAATAAATATGTATTCCAATATGACCCAAATGAGGAAGTGGACTCTTCCCTGTCTGACTGATATTCAGGCCTTGTCTAAACTACAAAATTAAGTCAGTTTAGCTATGTTGCTCAGGGATGGGAAAATCCATCCCCCACAGCAGCATAGTTAAATTGAACACACACACACTGCAGCATAGACAATGGTTGGTCATTGGAAGAATTCTTCTATTGATCTAATACCCCCTCTTGAGAAGGTGGATTACCTATGCTGTTGAGAAAATCCCTCCTGTTGGCATAGGTAATGTCTAGACTTGAAATGCTACAGCAGCGCAGCTGCAACGGTGTACCTGTGTCACTACTATTTAAGTATAGACAAGCCCTCAGGCAACTGGAGAGGAAATATAATGGGCTTGTGCAGCAGATGTCACTTCTTCCTAAGAGACAACTTTTTGTCTCTCAGTGGGTCAAAGATTACTACTTCCTTCATCTGCCTGAGGAAAACAGTAAATGGGGGTTCCACAGCCTCTCAATAAAGAGAAGAACCTCTTATCCCAGTTTTCCAGCAATTGTACCTGGGAGAATTTCTGTACCCCTCAAAGAGCAGGCATTGAAGAAAAAAAATCATTTATCTCTCCCCGAGGGGACCTATATACAGAAGATGTAAATAACTCCCTCAGTCTGAACAGCTTACGTAGGGTGAGGAGAAGCGTACAAGATGATGAGGATGTGGAGTATTGTAATTAGAGAGGTTAAGTATAACTTCTTCCCAATTAATTCTGTACCTGCTTACTGCAGAGAAAGCACTTATTTTGCTGGCCTCATAATGTCTATGGTACCAGGCTACATTGCCTTTTGCAGCAATAAGACCACGGAAGCATTCTGCTGGAAATGGACCCTATATGCAGAACTGAATGATATAAATAGAGCAAGAAAAAAGAATCAGTCCCAAATCAGTTAGAATTATGTCTAGCTTTCCTTGTTCAATTCTTACTTTGCTATTTTAAATCACAGTTCTTAGTACTAAAGGTTTCAGTGAAGGCTGCTCTTAATATCCTCTGGATTTAGAAGCAATTATATTTAAAAACGGAACTGCAGCGGATGTATAAACAGGAATGATCTTTTATGGAAATTAAACAAAGGCCTTAATTGCAAATCCATTCAAATGACAGACAGAAAGAATGAATCTTTGGTAAATAAAAACTCAGTGAGATGGTAAAATAATAATCTGAAGTTTTATTGCATACATTAAGTATTTATTTCAAGTCAGCCAGTACATGTCTGATCATCTTATTCAGTTCCTATCACCTTTTGAATTTCAAATTTCCTGGGAAAAATCTAATCTAATACAATAAGACCAAGATCCCCATTGTGATTGGGGCCTATCATGCTAGGTTCTGAACACACATATACACAGACAGTTCACCTCAAATATCTTAGCATACTACTACCACTGCTAAATAACTAATGATTGTAAAGGTCTGTAGTATTAAATAAACCAGTGACACGTCTTGGGTCTGAAAAATATCATTAATTATTTGTCAGGTTTTTAATCAGATACTCCTGGGTTGATTTAATGGCAGACATTGGACATGAAAGATTTTCGTAAGTTCTTCTGTTGTAAAAGTGTTCAAGTTTTGCGTTTCGGCAGTCAAAACATAAAGGCAATGCTTTTGAAGAGCTGTGACAAGCTTTCCTTACAAGTCCCCAAACCACATGAAACTCCATTGGCTACGTCTACATTGACAAGATTTTGCACAAATACTTTTAACGCAAGAGTTTTTGCGTTAAAGTATTTGCGCAAGAGAGCGTCTACACTGGCATGTGCTTTTGCGCAAGAGATGTGCTTTTGCGCAAGAGCATCCGTGCCAGTGTAGATGCTCTCTTGCGCAAGAAAGCTCCAATGGCCATTTTAACCATCGGGCTTTCTTGCGCAAGAAATTCATGTTGCCTGTCTACACTGGCCTCTTGCGCAAGAACAGTTACGCAAGAGGGCTTCTTCCTGAGTGGGAGCATCATAGTTCTTGTGCAAGAAGCCCTGATTTCACACATTAGAATGTCAGTGTTCTTGCGCAAGAACTCCCCGCCAGTGTAGACGGGCAGCATGTTTTTGTGCAAAAGCAGCTGCTTTTGCGCAAAATCATGCCAATGTAGACACAGCCCATTTGTTCTTGACTGTGATACAAGCCCCACATTCAAGCTATGTTCATTAAAAGGGTTGCAAGCCTTTCAGCAAGCCTAGACTAAGTTGGCAGTTTTGGTGATGTTTCAAGTGAAGATGGCCTTATTGTAGAGTTAAACTGGAATGATTTAGGCTGGGTTTTACCATATGCAGATTTTCTGGCACAGTGACAATCTGGGCAAACACTGCAACATTTTCCCCAGTAATATTTGATTTTTTTACATGAATTTGATTAAACAGTGCTCATGCCAGTACTATGCAGTTTGTGACTATTCTGATTCTGCATAGCATATATGGGCAGGGAAGGTCTTATGCACAAAGGCCCATTGAAGCCCATGGAAGGGTGAGACAGTTGCTTAACTTAAAGCATATGCTTAAGCGCTTTCCTCAAGAGGAATAGACCTATCAGATGCCTATGTACATTCCTGAATAGGGACCCCAGAGGATAAGTTCCCTCATTATTAAAGTGAATCTTTAATTTGTAATTGCAAACATACACACAGGATACTCGGGAAAAAGAAACGAACCAAGTGACTTCTATGCCAAATAAAGCCAAACAGCTCATACAAATATTCACAGTAAGTTGCTTTTGAATAATCTGCTATGCAACAATTGCTCATAATGAATACCCTCAAAAATTGTCATCTACTCATAGACCATTTGTATTAAGAAGGAAGTGCAACTGAAAGAAAAACATTATTATCATTTTGCTCAGCTCTAGCCATAGCTCTTAGAGCAGGTATGGGGTCTAGTTCAATCCCAAATGCCTTTGGATTTTCCATATTTATAATTTGAATCTGAATAGAAAGTATGGACCTGAATTTATTAAAGATTAAAAGGAGTTTTGAAAAATTACTTTTGTGATCTTCTGATTTATAAAGCTATCTGCATCAACATTTTTATTAAAGCTATTTCTTGCTCATTCTTTATCTAATAGTCATGGAGTTCCGAATTCCATCTTTCTGCAGAATGACCTTTGCAGTCATTGAAGACTTTTAAACTAAAATGTTCTCATCAAGGAATAGGGGGCAGGAATGACCCTATCTTGATTCACCCTGTATAACAGCAGATGCGGAGCACCACTGCCTAGAATTTTAGAATCTGAGTCACCTCTCTGTTATACTTTTACACAGGTGTAACTTCATTCACTTGAGAGGGGTTACTTCTGATTTAGAATCTGATCTTGCACCATGGAAGTCAATGGGAGCTTTGATCTTGACTTTCAGTGGGAATAAGTTCAGGTCCTTAACAAGAGCTAGGCCCAATAACTCCCTGAGAAGAGGTCCATAAAGAACTGCAGCTCAGATTTCAGCTTCTAGTATTTTCACATTCCTTGTCTTGTAAAGATTGGAGAAATCCTCTTGGAAAATGAGGGAACTCAAACAAGAAATCTCTAAAGTTAAAACATGGAGAAAACAAAAACAAAAGACCCCTTAAAATGACAAGGCTACCTAGCACTGTAATAAAGATGCAGGAAAGTGAACAAATGACAACTTGTTATATGTTTTACATTTCGCCTCTAAAACAGGTAGAAAATAAATATATTCTTTTTGTCCTTTAAGTTACTTGCTCAGACACTAAAAATGCAGATAGGTCTGTGTAAATCTTGCAAATATCATATTCTGGCTAACATCAGGTGAAAGGAACTGGGACTCTGCAGGGGAGTCCAAGTGAAGGTGATTGGGGCTCTGCAGGACTGTTATTAATGGGGGATGTCTGAGTTTTGGGGAACTGGGACTCAGTGGCATGGAGGTCCAGTTGCAGCTGGTTGGGACTCAGTGGTGTGGAGGTCCGGGTGCAGCTGGTTGGGACTTAGTGGGGTGGGGGTTCAGGGTGTGAGGGTCTTATCAGGGTGGTCCATGTGCGGGGGTGGGGTGGGTCATTGGGAGTTCGGATCTGAGTGTGTGGGGGCTCAGTGTTGGGGAATGGTCCAAGTGCAGAGGTGGGGGTCCAGATGCATGGAAATGGGTTTTCTGGTCAGGTGCAGGGTGGTGGGGCTCAACAGGGAGGTACGGGTGTATGGAGGGCTTTAGATGCTGGGCATGAAGCTCAGCTGGGGAGGTGCGGGGCACTCAGAGGGCTGTTCTGGGTCCTGGAGATAAGGCTCAGTGTGTGTGTGTGTGGGTGGGGGGGAAGCTTGGATTATGAGAGTGTCCAGATGGATGGGGAATTGAGTGGACTTGAGACCAGTCAGGGCCATCTCTGGAAGTTTTGGTTCCCTATGCAGCCCACTGCAGGGAGGCTGCCCCCTCCACAGCGGCAGAGGCTGTGCTCAGAGCCACAGGGGCAGGAGCTGTGTGGGGCAAGCCCAGAGCTGCCAGGGGGCAGGACAGAAAGGCAGCAGGGGTTGGGCATGCCCCTGATCTCACTGGGGGGGCAGCAGAAAGCAGAGTGACCCAGCCCCAGCCTGCTCTGCTTCCATGGCTCCCAGCCACATCACTTGGGGGAGGGGACTTGGGGAAAGGGATGGGACTGCACCTCGCACTCAGCGTGGGGGGGGGGGGCGAGGGGAGGAAGTGGAGTGACACAACTGGAAGCCAGAGGAGCAGAGTGGACTGCGGCTGGGTCTCTCCACTTCCAGCCCCTGCTGGTGAGTTCAAGGGCAGGTCTGGACCCTGTTGCCACTGTCAGGTTCCACACTAGTCTTCTAGGCTGTGTTGCTTGAAGGAGGAGGCTTAGGGGAAGGGGTGGAATGGAGAAGGAGAAGAGGCAGAGCAGGACCAGGGGCTTAAGGGAAGGAGCGGAGTGTGGGCAGAATGGAGGGGTGGAGCAGGGGGCTTTCCTGGGCCCCACATGACCTAGGGACAGCCCTGCTGGGCACAATCCATGGAGGATGGGGGCCACTAGGGAATGGGGCTGCCCAGTGATGCCCCCTGCAGCTATCTGCAATTTTGTGCCCCGAATTGTGTGGTGCCCTACGCAGAGACATAGTTTGCGTATTGGTAGAGATGGCTTTGGGAGCAGCTTCCCATACAGTGATCCCTCCTTGAATGGCTGAGGAGGAACAGGGGCAGGAAGTATTTGCGTGTGTGTGTGTGTGTGTGTGTGTAGCTTCCTGCTGCTGGGAAAGGTTTTTGGGGGGTGAATCTGGCCCAACCTTGAAGAAAGTGCCGTGAAGAACGAAAGGGCCATATCATGTATATTTCATGCTGTGATAGATTGTGTATAGGGCAGTCTACAGCTGAGCATAGATTTCTATGATGAGGAAGGGGGCCATAACTTCTCTAAAATTGAGTGTGATGGGGTGTACCAGGCCCTTTGAGGTCCCCTGCTGAAGGCCTCATGGTCCTACAACATTGTGCCCCAGTAAAGGAGCCAATCAGAGCTCAGCAGATTTAGTTAAAAGGAACAGCGGGGCCTTAGCAGCTCAATTGTTGACTGGAACCAGAAGGGGAGAGAAAGGACTAGATGGCTGTGAAACTCCACAAGTATGGAGGACTGGGAGAAGACAGGAAGACAGAGAACCCTGTGATAAGATTGACGAAAAAGGGGCTATGTGGGAAGTGGCCCAGGAAATAGAAGCAGCAATAGAGTTAAAGGAAGCACCCTATGATTACTATTTGTAGGGTCCCTTCCTTGGGCTGGGACCTGTAGTAATGGATGGGCCAGGGTCCTTCTACTGGTCACTGGGGAAGTGGTCTATACGCCCAGAGGGGGATAAGACTCTGTACTAAAATACCCAAGAAAGGGACTATGTAATGCTTTGAGTACCTCCTGCTGATCTATCCAGGAATTAGCTCTTCTAGCCCTGGAGTGCCTCCACTTCAGGCCCCATGTTCCTCCTGGCCCACAGAGCCCCTTCCCTCAGAGTACTCCCCACAGCAGAGCCCCCATACTCTTGGGACCCTCTCCTTCCAGGGAACCCCAACTTCCTATACCCATCTAGCCTCAGTGACCCACTGCTAGTCATCATCTAGCCTCTGCCTCAAGGGTAGACTGCAGTCTGAAATGGCCACTCATCATTGGCAAGATGGTGTGGACCTGCTGACTTCTATCCTGGCTGCTTCCCTGCAGCCCTAGTACCCCATAGGCCTTGAAAACAAGGCCTCAGCATGAGGGTTTGCCTGGCCAGAGCTTTCCAGCTCTGTCTTCCCTTCCCCAGCACTGCTCTGTCTTAGGTACTCTCTCTAGCTTCTCAGGTAGCCAGGTCCTTCTTGCTCCACAGCTGGAGCAAGAGCGCCTCTAAGAGCTTAGCAGCTCCCTGTTTATAATACCCCAGCTGGGCCCTGATTGACTGTTATTCACCCTCAACCTAATTGGCCCACAGTCCTAGGCTGGGTGCAGAGCGGGGTGACCGCCCCATTACAGGCCAGAATTTAAATAGGCTCAAGATGAGGCTGAAAACCCTGGAAAGGGCCAACCATCTTTGGACCTTTTACACTGAAAAAGATATCAGTATGTGTTTAGACACTGTGTGACTCAGCCACAGGGCTGAGCCGCTCAAGGCCTCCCTGATGCGGTTAACAGCTGACTGGGGTTTCCAGGAGCAGAGAGTGTATTGGCTTGTGCCTGACAGACAGGGGGTGATCACAGGAGGAGAGTGCTCACCAGTGTGGATTTAATAATTAGAGCAAGGGCCCGGGAGTCAGGATTTCTGGATGCTGTTTTGAGCTTGGCCACTTATTCACTTCATGACCATAGGCATATCATTTACCCCAGCTACTATACCTTTGTTTCCCATTTGTAAAATAGAGCTAATACTACTATTCAGGGATGTTATAAGCTTAGTATAAATATTGCACTTTGAGATCTCTGAAAAGAAGGCGCTCTAGAAGTACAGAGTATTATAAATATATAAAAATGTAAAAGAATATTGATGGCTGAACTTTTATTTTTAGTTTAGTCTCATTGGTTTGTTTCCTTTCCTTTTATAGTTTAAGCTGTTTGTCTCTTGTCGGCAGGATGTATAAGTTTTGTGAGTTACATGCAATTTTCTTTCTATTTTCTAATGAAGTGCATACAGGCCTTCCAGCCTCGCAGCTTCAGAATTAACACTTATAGTATCAATTAATTAATTTATTATTAGAAGTAGTTTAGTGGAAAGTAAAAATATATTTACTATTTTGTTTCTTAACTCAGTTTTTACGTGCTTATCTTAAATGCTTGGGTCAGGTTAAATCTGTCTCCAAACACAATACTGTAAACCTCACACACTCAATTGACAACACTGGCTTGAATTAGTAGGATAAAGATAATTTAAAAGCTTATCTCTTGCTGTGTAGCTGGTGATTATTTATGTTATGATTAATTCTGCTTAAGAAGTTACTGTATGTATCTCCTGGACCATATTTTGTAGTGTGACATATTCTCAGACTGAACATCACCAGTTATTACAGAGAAATGCAATTCCAATGTAAAATTTACTCACCATTATGTTTACTGGTGGCACTAATGATAGTGAGTCAAAGGAGCAAGAGTTCAACTTTCCATGAACTTCTCTCCACACACTTGATGTCGCAATTGTTGCTCTTGTAAACAGGCCCGACCAAAGGGTTTGCGGGGCCCAACGCAGGATGCTGGGAGCAGGTCCCTGGGCCAAGCCGGTAGATGGTGAATATTTAGCAGCATGGGGCCCTGAAAGTGCGAGGCCCAAGACATTTGCCTTGCTTGCCTTGGTGTAAAACACACTATATGCAAATGGAGGTTACAGGACTGGACACCCAAAGTTGATACCTGCTGTACAGTTCCTATAGGCAAGTACAGGTGATCTTCAAGTGAGATTAAAACCAAGACTTTGAATGTTATTAGGTGAATGTTAACGATGCCTAGGGACTTTTCCAGCGAGAACAGCATTGATTGCTGGTGTTCCGGTCAACACCTCTCCATAAAACAAGTTCTAATGCTCTTGCATGGTGCTGTACTTATTTTCACAGTCATTCTTAGTAACTACTACCTATAGAAAATCTAATGAGGGAGCAGCATAATCCAGTGGGTGAAGTCTGAGAGTTAAGGAATTTAGGCTGTCAGTAACTACCCTGCATATATATTTAATATAAATATATTATAAATATATATATATATATATTTGCCTTCAGCAGAATAAAAAGCTGAGTTGCCCCTGTCTTGGCCTAATCTGAATCTCTGGTTCCAGGGAGCCTACCTGTTACAAGCTGGATGTTTAGATCACTAAGCAATGCAGTGTGCATATATCACACTGTAAAAAATGTGTGTAGGGTTTTGATATTATTTTATTTGGAAAAAAAACCTGGTAAGTCCTACACACATTTTTGCAATTCAGTTTCTAGTTATGCAATGGCCTAATGGTTATGATTTAAGCATTAAATTCCCAATCCTGAAATGGGATCTGACAATGCTGTAGTGGATTCCATTGCTGGGTCAGGGTCCAAATTTACAATATTTGCAAATGAGCTTTTGCATTTTATATCAAGCAAAAAGTCCCAGACGGTAGCCGTATTAGTCTGTAACTTTAAAAACAAGCAGTCCTCCAAGGTGCCACAGGATTGCTCGTTATTTATATCAAGCAAAGTCATTCAAAGATGTGTAGTCAGTGCCCCCATTTTCATGTACAGCCCTGATTCCATGGTCTAGCTTTGTACAGAAATTTGATTGTAGTGGTGATTGTGGCAACATCCCCAGGGATCTAGAATTTCCAAGACCATTTTTAAAAACAGTAGTTTAAAAATTAGTGACTAACAGCTTTTATCAACCAAGAAACAAGATAATCTCTCCACAGTAAAGTCCAGATGACACTTCAAAGCTATACATAATATACTGGAACATGATGGAGAAATACTTTGGAATCATGGCTTCTGGTTTTGATCACATCTGTTGCGTTTCTAATCCACAGATTGGTGAAAGCAAATGTTAATTTTTAAGTTACACACTGTGTCATACAAGCTTTTTGTCTCCTCTAAGGATTATGAAGTGCTATAGTATATAGTTGGGCTTCAAGATATCGCAGATATGGCCTTGCAGCTGTGGCCTTTTTGCATGAGCTGTATCTGTAGTTATTTATCATAGTAACATATAATATTTGCAGTTTGTTCCAAGGAACTCCTGAACTAATTGCCACTAGTAGATCACAAGACAATGTCATGCTTCAGAGCTCTCTAAATTAATGCATAGGTGACTTGTTGTTGCACTCGGGAGGTGCACCACCTCTCTATGTCCCCATCAAAATTTTAATTGCTAAATGGGGTGACCCTTCATGCCCCCTTACTGTCCCTCTGGGTGGCCCTCCCTAGACCTGCTCCCCTGCGGTTTTCCTGGCTTCACAGAAAAGGAGCAGAGATGTTCGTATAAATGGGACTGACTTAAACCAAAGGATCTGAACATCTCTTAAATTTAGGAAACTTTGAAACCAATTGTAAATCAGAATGTTATGACTAGGCCTATCTTTGTAATGGACTGAACCAAAAGACAAGATGAACATCCTCAAACTATGGCAAAGTTCAAACTCAGAAATCAACTTCAGGACCTTTGAGCTTCATGCCCAGAAGACACTTTTGCTAATCTATAGATTTTAGAGAATTTGGCTGTTTGATCAAGAACTCCTCCTAAATGGCAAGAGGTAGGACCGCCAAATTTGGAATACAGCTTCTGGCCACTGCCGCAGTAACTGTGATGGTGTATGGGAGCCCCTTGGGTCCTTTTGAATTGCCAGGCTTCAGGGCAGTTGCCCCATTGCCTCTTCCTGTTGGTGGACCTGTCCCCACTCTCCCAAACCCTTACTAGAAAGTAAGAATAGCAATGGGGGAGTCTCTGGATAAATATCTAAACAGAATGTCTTGCCCCAATTTCCATCAAGACAAGTATTTTCTAGTTCATCATTTTTTAGGCTTTGACTTCCTGCAAGAACTTTGCCAAGCCATTCTCTGTCAGCTACACTTGGAAGACTCAGGAATAAAGCCCATCTCTATGAATATTTAAAGATTCAATATCTCAAACTAAGTGGTATCATGGTCTCCTTGCACTTGGCAGAATGTACTTGTTTAGATATTTTTAATTTTTACATGAGTCAGGCCAATCTTCCAGGCTGAAAAAAATCCTTCGAATTAGGAACTCAGACAGAAGACATATTCTGTTCCTAGTAGTAAATTACACAGAAAAGCAATTCCAAAATCATTTTGTTTTAAAAGTGGCTTCATAACAGAAGCTAAAGTGCTTGCAAAATAGAGCCGTACCAAAATGTAATTATAATCTCCTTGATTTGTCTTTTGGTGGCTGGCAATAATTTGTCACATATCCAGCACATTCATCTCGGTTTTATAAACATGTTCACCTCTCCCTGCTGGGTTGTTGCCAGGGAGGAAGAAATTGGAGAGAGACCAGACAAGCAGCCCCAACCATGACTCAACAAGTGCTTCTCTGGCTGAGATGATGTGAAAAAGAACCACTCAGCTTCATGTCTCACAAAGCTGAATGTAGTGGAGGGTGTTTGGATGCGGGGTGCTTGGTGCTAGGGCAGAGGCTTGAGCTGCAGGGGGATTCATGACTGGAGTAGGGTTTCAGGATGTAGGCACCAGCTGGGTACTGCTTACCTCTGGTGGCTCCTGGATGGTGGTGCAGTGGGCTTAAGGCAGGTTCTCCCATGCCTTACACCTGCACCACTCCCAAAGCAGCCAGCAAAGTCCCTCCATCCCAAGTCCTGTTGTGCCCCCTCTCTGCTCTGTGGAGACAGGATACAGGTGAGAGAAGGAGCACCCTGACAAAGCACTCCCTCCTCTCCCTTCCCTGCCCTGCACAGCAAGCAGGAGTTTCCTGAGGGAACAGCTCCAAGACAGAAGGCAGGAGATGCACAGCAGTCTGGGGGAAAGGGGGTAGCTGAAATCCTGTGGTTGATAACCTCTTGGCCAAACCAGTTAGGATCATCTGTCAGAGGCTCCAAGATCTACCAATAGATCCCGATCTACTGGTTGGTGACCACTGCTTTAGAGAAATAGAGGACCCCCACTCTCCTATTAGGGTTTACACGAGCACTTCCAAGTTTCAGAGGTCTGTCTTATCTGCACTCTCTGACATGGAATGCCTTTCTTGTGCAGGCCGAGGAGGTTGAACAAAGAATGATAATCTATGAAAGGAGAGAGACAGTAAGCAATAATGGCCTGAGGAGAAGGAGACGAAACAAAGAAAAGGGAAAGGAAGGAATGGCATGCAGAATAAGGTGTCTAAATCTCAAGGCTTTGCTCAGACATTTGTTTTTTTGCACTTGAGTCAAATGGGTGGCCAGTTCTCTATATTAATGTTTGGAAAGGCCTCGCTTTCGCCTGCCTGGTACTTGCCAAGAAATGAACATTGTTTATGTTACCACACATCATTATAGGTACACATATAAATCCCCATACAAAGAGAGGTGAATTATGTGAAGTTTCTCAGCGTATGTCTGCACTACAGTGTTATTTCGAAATAGTTAATTCAAAATAGCTTATTTCGAAATAACACATCTATACACAAAATACATTTCGAAATAGAGTTTTGCTATTTCTAAATAGCGCGTCCACACTGAGTGGACACTGAATTGCATTGAAGGCTGGCCGGAACCAGGTCCAGCAGGGCATCAGGTCAGGAGTTTATTTGTGTGGCTGCTGCCTGAAGCTATCTGAGGCTTGTGCTTAAAGGGACCCACACCCCGGGCAGCTGGTCCCCTGCTTTCCCTGCTTGCTTGCCTACCTCGATGAGGGACAGCAAAGCAATTGTGTCTCTGTGTGCTCTGGTTGCCCTCACTCGGGACACCACAGCACTCTGCAACATGGAGCCAGAGCTGCCCCTGGGCACTCTGGTGCTTCTCGTGAACACGTTGCTGCGAGCCTGGCTGCACTTTCTGCAGGCTGCCATCCTGGCTGCACTTTCTGCAGGCTGCCATCCAGGTCCATCGGGGGGCTGTCAGTATCTAGGAGGCCCTGCAGGAGACCTTCCACTCTGAGGAGCACTAAGGGCATGTCTAGACTACATGGCTCCGTTAACGGAGCCATGTAGATTAGGGTTGTAGGCAAAGGGAAATGAAGCGGCGATTTAAATAATCACCGCTTCATTTAAATTAAAATGGCTGCCGCGCAGTGCCGATCAGCTGTTTGTCAGCACAGCGCTGTAGTCTGGACGCTCCGCGGTTGACATCAAAGGCATTTGTCGACCTCCCCGGTAAACCTCATCCCACGAGGCATACCAGGGAGGTCGACAAATGCCTTTGATGTCGACTGCGGAGCGTCCAGACTACAGTGCTGTGCCGACAAACAGCTGATCAGCACAGCACGGCAGCCATTTTAATTTAAATGAAGCGGTGATTATTTAAATCGCCACTTCATTTCCCTTTGCCTACAACCCTAATCTACATGGTTCTGTCGACGGAGCCATGTAGTCTAGATGTGCCCCAAGAGCCTCCCTGGTCTGCCCCACTGGGGGCTTGTGCCTCATTCCTCCCCCACATCATTCCACTTACCCTCCCAGCCCCTCTTCCTGATGTCAAATAAAATACACGTATTTGCATGAACACAAACTCTCTTTATTGAACAAAACTGGGGGGGAGGGATGAAAGTGGTGAGACTGGAGAAAGGAGGTGGGAGAGGGGAGGAAAGAGGGTGGGAGAGGGGAGGGGGAAACCTAGGAGGAGGGAGGTGGAAGGGGGAAGCAAGGGGAAGAAGGGGGAGGGGAAGCTCAGGGCTCAGGGTTGGGGGTCTTGCTAGACCAACTTGATTTTCATGTGAACCTGCTGCTGGGTTCGCATGTAGCCTTTGGTGGCCAGACTGGCAGCTATCCTGCCATAGATGGCCATGTTCCTCCATCTAGTGCGGAGATCATGGACGTTGTGGGCATCCCCCCCAAACCTGCGTAAGGTCCACCCTGATCTCCACCCTGGACCAGGAAGGTGCCCTCCTTCTCCAGGCCCTGGCAGGCTCCTGGCAGCTGGCAGACTGCTCCTGGGGGGTGGTGGAGGGCTGGCTGCCAGTGGTTTGCTGGCTCATGTTTTGGGGTCACTGGGTCAGGGGCAGTGACTGCTGGCTCTGGGCCGGCAGGCTTGGATCTGGCACAGGCACTGTGGCCAGAGTCAACCCCTTTAAGAGCTCTGGAGAGGGAGGGGAGGGAAAGAAGTGTTCTTGTTTGAGGTTGGAGTGGCCATCAGGGCACCCTGGGAAGGCTGGAGGCCCCCTATTTCGAAATAAGTGTCTACACAGCACTTATTTCGAATTAGCTATTTTGAATTTGGTGTTATTCCTCGTAGAATGAGGTTTACCAAATTCGAAATAAGTGCTCCATTATTTCGAATTTATTTCAAAATAGCGGTTTGGCTGCGTAGAGGCTAGGAAATTTAATTCAAAATAACGGCTGTTATTTCGAATTAACTTTGATGTGTAGAGATACCCTCAAAGACTATCCTTTGAACTCTAAGGAAACGGAGCACAATTTTTAGAACTTACACACAGGGGCGGATGAGAGTTTTGCGGGGCCCAGGGCAGCACAATTTCGCGCATGCGCCACGGCCCCAGCCGACAGGTAGTAGTGCGTGCGCAGGGCCTATTGAAGTGTGGGGGCCAAGGGCAGCCGCCCCACTCGCCCTGTTCTATATCCGCCGCTGCTTACACATTTATGAAAGAGATTCTGTCGTGCACCAGAGCTCTGCTTGGCACAATAGAGGAGAAGGAGGGGAGTTACCTGAGTGGCACAAAAGGGCCAGAACTGATCTTTGCTCAGAAGGATTTGCTGGATTACTGATGTAAAGAAGAATTTTGAATGAGGATTCCCTTTGTGTAGGGGGAAATGTCAGGTCTCCAAAAGCTCTTTAAAAGCCTTTTAATGGGATGAGAGGTACTTCTTTCATAGAGGTTTGTGGGTTAGTTCTGACAAGTGTTGCTGTACAGTGCAGATATACCCAACTTGGGCTGTGCTTTAACTGGCTTCTTGCAAGCTAAACACAGTCAAAATATATCTGTGCTTAGACTGGAGTGTTTCAGACAGAACCCAGAAAGCTGAGTAGTCATATAGGTGATTTGAGGGTAGTCCTCTTCCCTCTGAATCAGTAGTAAACCAAAAACTACAACGAGTCAATTTTTCCCCAACAAACTATGAGAAGTAGTCAAAACCAAAATTTTTCACACTTTTTGTCAAATTTTACAGGAATAAAAATTTTCTGACCAACTCTACCAAAACCTCCATTCTTGGGACACTATGAAGCTTAAAGTTTTGCTTTTAGGTTTAGACATAAAACACAGCTCCGGAGTATTTGTGGTCCTGCAATACTAGTTAGAGTAGTGTAGAGTAGAGTAGTACAATGACCCTAGTGTCCTGACCCAATTCCAGTTAAGCAGAATGTAACTACCCAATCTTAATTGTCTTTGCTGTGTCAGTTTACTTCCCACCCTAAAATGTTGTTGCCTGTTTGTCCTCCAGAAACCATGTTTGATACTACAAGGGGGGTTGAATTTCAGCAAATAAAGGGGTTCCTGTATTTATGTAGTGTTCTGTGATGAACTATTTTGTTTATCTGTTAGATTAATATAAATATAGTGTACTATTCTACATCAATTAATTGTTTGCTTTTAGGATCAAAGTAAAAGTTCCCTCATTTCAGTCTAACCAAGATGCAGATACAGTACCATTTAGCTAGAGCTTTCCCATTTAATCTTGCACGGTACAATCAACTTAGCTCCTTTTTACAAGTAAAAACATTTTCTCACCTGTCAGACTATAAAAGTACTTTGGTAAAAGAGAGAAAATACACAGCTATTGCCATTTTTACTTCCAGTCTCCAATTACTAGCAAATGGAGAAAATGAGTTACATGTAATATAAAACATATTCTTCTTAGGATAAAACTGAACACCTCAGGTACAGCAAAGGAAACTGGTGTAGGCAGAATTCATAATGCATTTCCTATACAAATATTTAGAGTTTAAAATTGGGGTGTATGTGTTATGATTGGAAGTTTTACATTTTACAAAATCAGCAGAATCCATGTCTTTTTAGGAACTAAACCTGCAATGTAAAGCAATTTTGGTACTTCAATATCTTTCCTGTTCAAGCGAAATTAATCTGCTTTCGTTAAGCCTTAACAACATACCTAATTTCAGAACTGAATGTTACCCATTTCTTTTTTAATTTAGCTGCTAGTGTGATGAAGAAACTCATTTAAAAGACACTAGGTTTTCAATGTTCATTTCTTTAGAAACAATCAAAACTGACTATGCAGAAACTAAAAATGCAAGTAACTGAATCACTTGAGGAACTGTGGACACCATCAGGGAAACTGCTTCTTTAATGGACTGCTGTGTTTGTATTATTAATGGTATGGCCTGCAATCACAACATCACTCATGAACTCATTCTCTGTCACAAGAGCTCATCTGTCAAAAGCAATGTTTACTTTCAGCTAACATAGCTATTTATTGACATATATAGATGAGTTATGCAATGCTTAGCCTAAATATAACAATGTACAAGTTTTGCATTCTGTATGCAACAAACTAAAGTAACATACTGGCAACTAAATGTGCCTTCAAGGGGTAGTCTGAGAAATAAGACAATGCAATAACTAATGAAAGTGTTAGTGTGTTCTATGTACATTTTTGAGCATCCTCTTCTCTCAACTGCCTGGCCTACTGGTCAGTCTCTTACTTGTTACAGCATTCTTTTTATTTGTACCTCAGTTTTGGTTTAGTAAGCTACAAATTCTGAGGAGAGCTCTGCCATCATTCATAGTTTCTACTTTATCTTAGTAATATCTCACCTCTTCAATAGAACAAACTGTGTGCAACTGAATACTATGTGTATACTGGAACTTTATAATTAAGTCTGCCTCCAAAAACAACATCACTATGCCAAATTTTGCAATTGGTTACACATAAGCAACTCCTAATGAAGTTTAGTGAAACCATCCAGATTTTTTATTGTACTTCACTCTATTGCCAAATATTGAAGATCTTAATCATCTTACTCCTCTGTCCTTGTTCAGATAAAACTCAATTGAAGTAATTGTGTCTCCCTCATAGAATCAGCAAGTCATGAAATGGAAAAGATATACTTGAAGACATAACTATCCAAAAGTCTTTATTCCTCCCCATTCCATCTTTGTCATTCATTTTAGCAATAATAAGAACATAAGAACGGCCATACTGGATCAGACCAAAGGTCTATCTCGCCCAGTATCCTGTCTTCCAACAGTGGCTAATTCTAGATGTCCCAGAGGGAGTGAACAGAAACGGTTATCATCAAGTGATCCCATTTAGAGCCTCTGACAAACAGAGGCTAAGGATGCTATTCCTACCCATTCTGTCTAATAAGTACTGATGGACCTAACCTACATGAATATATCTAGTTCTTTTTTGAACCCTCTTAAAGTCCTGGCCTTCACAACATCCTCTGGCAGTGAGTTTCACAGGTTGACTGTGTGCTGCATGAAAAAAAAATCCCAAACCAAAATCCTATATTCACGTACCTTTGGGCTATGTTTACACTGCACTGTTTTGTGCAAGAAATATGCAAATGAGGCGACACATGGAATATCACCGTGCCTCATTTGCATAATTAACGACAGCTGCTTTTTGCACAAGAAGCTTTTGCCTGAAAAAAAGTGGAAGAACGGCTCTTGTGCAAGAGGGGGTTTTTGCGCAAAAAGGAGCTGTGTAGACGGCTCCTTTCTGCACAAAAGCCTCTTGCGCAAAAAGCAGCTGCTCATTAATTATGCAAATGAGGCACAGCAGTAGTCCATGCTTTGCCTCATTTGCATATTTCTTGCGCAAAACAGCGCAGTGTAGATGTAGCCTTACATTTTGGGATATTTGAATCTGGATGTGAACTTTGTAGGTAAGATCACCAATTAATTTATTGTATTTGGATATAAGGCAATTAAAGCTGCCTATAGTATGTAGGGCCAGACCTATGCCCTGGCTTTATTTTATACTAGAACTAGCTGGAGTTACCCGGCGTTGCTCGGGAAAGTGGAGCATTTTTGAAATATAAGTTGACAGTTGATATAACTGAGGTGAGGAGCCTGAGGGAAAGGATGGGGAAGGGAGCCACACACCTGCCACCAGCACCCGAGCCCGCCCTCCGCTTCCTTGTCCCTCCACTTAGTGAGTGACAGTCCCCGCCGCTTCCCCCAGGAAGCTGCTTCTCCCCACACTGCCAGGCTCCGTGCAGCCCCGGGGAGAGGCGTTGGTCTCTCATCTCTTCCCTCCCACAGTACCTTAAAACCTTCTCCTGGATAAAAGGTTATCCCATGCAAAGTTTGGTTGTGGTAGCTTTTATAGTGTCTAAGGATACATCTACACTAGCTCGTTAGTTCGAGCTAGGTAGGGTAATGAGGGCAACCGGAGTTGCAAATGTTCCCGGGCGCCGCTTCATTTGCATGTTCCCGGGCGCCGCCATTTTTAGATCCCCCTTAGTCTGAACTCCGTGCCCGCGGCTACACGCGGCAAGGACGAGGTAGTTCGAATTAAAGATCCTAATTCGAACTACCATTACTCCTCATTCCATTAGGATCTTTAATTCGAACTACCTAGTCCATGCCGCGTGTAGCTGTGGGCACGGAGTTCGGACTAAGGGGGATTTAAATCCCGGGCTTCATTTGCAACTCCGGTTGCCCTCATTACCCTACCTAGCTTGAACTAACGAGCTAGTGTAGACGTACCCTAAGGGTATGTCTACACTACAGCGTTATTTTAAAATAGTTATTTTGAAATAGCTTATTTCGAAATAACGCATCTAGACACAAAATGAATTTCGAAATAGCGTTTTTCTATTTCGAAATAGAGCGTCCACACTGATAGGACGCTGAATCGTATTTAAGGCCAGAACCGGTTCTGGCAGGGCATCAGGTCAGGAGTTACCTTGTGTGGCTGCTGCCTGAGGCTATCTGAGACCTGTGCTTAAAGGGACCCCTCTGGACAGCCGGTTCTAAGGTTTCCCTGCTTGCTTGCCTACCTCGCTGAGTGACAGCAAAGCATTGTTTTCTCTGCGTGCTCTGGTTGTCCTCACTCAGGACACCACAGCACTCTGCAGCATGGAGCTGGAGCCGCCCCTGGGCACTCTGGTGCTTCTCCTGGATGTGTTGCTGTGAGCCTGGCAGCACGTTCTGCAGGCTGTAACAGTCTCCCTTGTGTGCCCCACTGGGGGCTTGTGCCTCATTCCTCCCTCACGTTCTTCCACTTACACCTCCCTAACCCCCCTTCCTGCTGTACAATAAAAGACACATGTGTTCATTACAACAAAGCCTCTTTATTGAACAAAACTGGGGTGGGGGGGAATGAAACTGAGGTGAGACTGGGGAAAGAAGGTGGGAGAGGGGAGGAGGGAGGGAGGAGAGGGGAAGGGGAAACCTGGGAGGAGGGAGCTGGCAGCAGGAGGCAAGGGGAGGAAGTGGGAGGAGAATCTCAGGGCTCAGGGTTGGGGGTCTTGCTGGCCCAACTGTCTCCCAGAACTGCGGGTGCGGGGGCCTCGGCATCCCTGGGGGTATGGGGAGGGTGGGCAGGAAGAAGCGGGAGGGGGAGAAGGAGTGGGAGGAGGAGCGGTAGCTGGGGAGGCATCAGGGGCTGGAGCAGCAGGAGGCAGCAAGCTCTGCCCCAGGGTCGATGACCACCTGGGGTGCACGGACCCTCCTGCCCCCCAGGATGTGGTCCACGGCATCAAACTAGGGGCAGGGATCTGGGTTTGCCCCTGGTTGGGAGCTGCCCCCAGTGGCCCTGGCATACGCCTGCTGCAGCTCCTTTATTTTCATGTGAACCTGCTCCTGGGTTTGCATGTGGCCTTTGGTGGCCAGGCTGGCAGCTATCCTGCCATAGACGGCCGTGTTCCTCCATCTAGTGCAGAGCTCATGGACCTTGGGGGCATCCCCCCCAAACCTGAATTAGGTCCCTGATCTCTGCACTGGACCAGGCAGGTGCCCACCTTCTCCGGGCCCTGGCAGGCTCCTGGGAGCTGGCAGACTGGTCCTGGGGAGTGGTGGAGGGCTGGCTGGCACTGGCTGCCTGGCTCATGCTGGGGCCACTGGGTCAGGGGCAGTGACTGCTGGCTCTGGGCTGGCAGGTTTGGAGCTGGCAGAGGCACTGTGGCCAGAGTCTACCCCTTTAAGGGCTCCGGGGAGGCAGGGAGGGAGAGGAGTTTTGTTGGTTGTGCTCAGAGTGGCCACCAGGGCACCCTGGGAAGGGCTGGAGGCCCCCTATTTCGAAATAAGCGTCTACACAGCACTTATTTCAAAATAACAATATCGAAATTGGCACTATTCCTCATGGAATGAGGTTTACCAATTTCAAAATAAGCCCTCAGCTATTTCGATTTAATTTCAAAATAACGGTGTGGCTGTGTAGACTCTGGTATAGTTATTTCGAAATAACTTTGCTGTGTAGACATACCCCAGGTTATTAGTGCACAAACATACGAATATTCTCCTTTATATATTAGATATAGCAGCTGGAAAAACCAATTGAAATGGTTACATTAGATTCCTTCAGTTTAATAAGAAATCAATATGAAGTGTAGGAATGAGTGTGACGGCACACGACCTCTCTTCCTGGCCTGTGGCTGGGAAAAGGAAATGTGACCATGGTGCTTTTGCACACTCATTATTCTCTGTTGCTAGAAAAACTTCTAAGGGCTATAGGTAACTGGGAATAGCTCACAGCAGCCCTGAAGCTTCTTTAAGTTACACAGAGAAATGGATCAATTCCCAGTGAGCCAGAGATAGTTTAAAGCAACTTGGTCATTCCTGAGATTCTGTCCCTATAGTCTCCTTTGAAAAAGACAAAATTCACTTATTTTTAGCGGTAGAAACTGCAGAGCTAGAAACACATTGTGGTGCAGTAGCTCCACTATAATGGAGGTTATGTCAGGACTTCTGTTTTGGTTGAACTTTCTAATCCAAGTCCTCTAACTGTGACATGCTTAGTCAGATTATCTGCTTTCATTAAGCCTTAACAACATACCTAATTCCAGAACTGAATGTTACCCATTTCTTTTTTTTAATTTAGCTGCTAGTGTGATGAAGAAACTTGTTTAAAAGACACTAGATTTTCTATGTCCATTACTTTAGAAACAATCAAAACTGACTATGCAGAAACTAAAAATGTAGGTAAGAGAGTGCAGGGCAGAGTTAGTAAACTAAAATTCACGTCATTTGAGCTGGGTGGTACAGAGATATAATCCCCCCCTCAAACATAAACATTTTTCAAAAAGTTTCCAGGTGGGTGGTTTTTGTGCAGCACTAGGGATCAAACTATTGATATGATATGGGTCAAAATCATCTCAATCTGAGTTCTATCCAAACTAGTGCATGGGTCCCACTGAGCCTTTGGGGAATTTAAATGGAAAACAGTTTTTAAGTAAACTGTGTTCACTTCTTCATTTGCGTAAATGTGTAATCCAGGAGGATTACAGCATGTTTACAGTATTTGTTTCTTTACAGATACAAGATGGTTTCTATGCAACCTCTTTATGGTTGCCTGGATAATTCAAGGGACTGTGCCTATGTCATTGTTCAGGTGAATACCCACGCCTGATGTTTCTAGTCTGAAACTTTGTACCCCTGCACAGTAAAGATTTAATAACTCACATTGCTTGCAATGGCACAGAAACCAGCAAACAGAGCTGGAAATAGGAGAGTTTGGTTGGGGGTTTGTCAAGGGAACTTGGGGTGAGGGAGTGTGTGATATCCCTTTTTTGTTTAGTTTATATGGGGGGTTCTCCCCCACTCAATCAGGTGCCTAAGAGGGCAGGCTATGACAGTTACAGAGGCAGCAGTGGTAGTGACCGAAGGAATGGAAGAGACAATGAGGATGACCAGATGTGGAAGCTTTGGCAAGTAAGTTATTTGGGAGTGGACACCTGAAAAATTTCATTTGTATGAAGTGCTGCCTGATGGAGCTGCTGGAAGAGAAGCTCTGAGCTTCGGAGATGCTGGTAGAAGCCCTGGAAGAGTATGTCTACACTGCATTCCTCTTTCGAGAGAGGAATGCAAATGCAGCTGAGTGAAATTGCAAATGAAGCGTGGATTTGAATTTCCCATGCTTCATTTGCATAATGGCATCTGGACGCTTTTTTGAAATACCCTATTTCGAAAGAAAAAATGCAGTCTAGATGGGGTTATTTTGAAAAAAAAAACCCTTCTTTTGAAATAACTGTTACTCCTTAAAAAATGAGGTTTAAGGGTTATTTTGAAAGAAGGTTTTTTTCTAGAAATAACCCCATCTAGACTGTGTTTTTTCTTTTGAAATAAGGTATTTCGAAAAAGCGCCTGGACACCATTGTGCAAATGAAGCGCAGGAAATTCAAATCCATGCTTCATTTGCAATTTCACTCAGCTGCATTTGAATTCCTCTCTTGAAAGAGGAATGCAGTGTAGACATACCCATAGAGTTTCGAGGGCAATTCAAGCAGAAGATAGAAAGAAAAGAGGAGGCCGAGGGAAAACTCAAGGCTCACAAATGCAAGTTGGACTGAAGAACTGTAAGGGGAGACTGCTGGGTGAGAAAAGAAGCCAGTGGAAACATGTGACTGAAAACCAGGCAGAGGAGAAGACTGGCTAGTGAAGGATAAACAGCTCAGGAACAAGTCTGCTGTGTAGAAAAATGTAGAAGAGGCACAGCAAGCAGCAACAGCAGGGAAGAAGAGAAGCTAGTCCTAGAAGAAAGCCAGAGATTAGAGCCTCAGGAAACAATGACTTGCAGATTGCAAGTGAGACCAAAATAGAATCTCATCAGGAAAAGGCAGGTCTGTGTGACTGGTCACTCCCGACTAAGAACAGTCAGGCCTGCCACCAGAGCGGATATGGAGAACAGACTGGTGTGCTGTCTGCTAGGAGCTAAGATATGAGATGTGGACTGGAGGCTGAAGAGGATCCTAATGGGAGCAGGAAAGAATTCACTGATTGCCCTTCTCATGGGAACAAATAATAGAGCTAGATTCTCACTGGATTGCATCAAGGGAAACTATTTTAGGATGGGAAAGATTAAATAAATGGAAGCTCATGTGATCTTCAGTGAGATTCTAGTTGTCCCTGGAGGAGGAGAATGAAGGTGAGACAAGATGATGATGATCAACAGATGGCTCAGGCCATGGTGCTACAAGGAAAGCTTTGGGATGTTTGAAGTCATTGTGTCTCTCTCATAGAATTAGCAAGGGCACATCTACATAGCAGGGCAAAAGTTGAATTAAGCTATGCAACTTCAGCTACATCAGTTGTGTAGCTGAAGTCGAAATAGCTTTATTCGGCTTTTCGCGCTGTCTTCACAGCAAGAAACCAAAGGGAGAACGCTCTTCCTTTGATTTCCCATATTCCTTGTGAAATGAGGGTTACAGGAGTTGGAGTAAGAAGTCCTCCAGCTTGAAATTATTTTGAATTAATGGCTTGCTGTTTAGACATGCTTTTTGTTATTTTGGAATAACATCAGTTATTCTGAAATAACATTGCTGGGTAGACATGCCCCAAATAATGAAATGGAAAAGATCTACTTGAAGACATAACCCTCTAGAGGTCTTTACTCCCCCTATATTTTTAGCACTGTCATTTATTTTAGTAATAAGCCCAAATCAAAATACTGGATCCTGGAATGCTGGAAGCCATTCACAAAGAGGACTGTTCTCATGAAATGGACTCCACCTGTTACGTAGCTTGGCACAACTCATTAAAAGAACATTAAAGTAGGAGTTCAGAGAAAGAGTTGGGAGATGCTCATATAATCAGCTCAATGTTAGAAACAGGCAAGAAGAAGAATGAAATGAGACAATACAGGAACGGAGATAGGAACAACAGAGGATAGGAGAAATTGTCATTGATATTTGCACTAACTGTCAAGTAGGTGATACTAGGGTATGTCTAGACTACATGGCTCCGTCGATGGAGCCATGTAGATGAATTTACTAGACATAGGAAAATGAAGCGGTGATTTAAATAATCGTCGCTTCATTTACATCAAAATGGCCACCACGCTGTGCCGATCAGCTGTTTGGCAGCACAGCAGGGCAGTCTGGACGCACCACGGTCGACAAGGGAAGCCTTTGTTGACCGCTCCGGAATGCCTCGTGAAATGAGGTTTACCAGAGCGGTTGACAAAGGCTTCCCTTGTCGACCGCGGCATGTCCAGACTGCCCCGCTATGCTGCCAAACAGCTGATTGGCACAGCACGGTGGCCATTTTGATGTAAATGAAGCGGCGATTATTTAAATCACCACTTCATTTTCCTATGTCTAGTAAACTCATCTACATGGCTCCGTCGACGGAGCCATGTAATCTACACATACCCTTGCAGTAGAATGACTATCTATCTGGGTGAGGAACCTGGGAGAAGTTGAGAAGAAACAACTAAGATCAATGTGAGGAGCCCTGGGTAACAAAAGGGAGGAGCTAGAACTATTAGTGCAGGAAGCAAAACCAGATATTAAAAGATAACAGAAACATGGTGGAATAGTAGACCTGACTGGAACTCAGGGTACTGAAATGTATGTTTTGTCCAGGAAAAACAAATAAAGAAAAAGGTGGTGGAGTAGCATTGTTTGCTAATGATGAGGTTGACTTTAAATAAATTAGAAATGATGGACTGGATAAAATGGAACCAGTTTAGGAAGAAAGTAACTGAGGGTCCAGTGGGCTAGTGCTTGGGGTCTGCTACAGATACAGAAAAAAATACTACTGGGAATTGTGATATTATGGAAGAAGGACCAGTGGGAACTTTAGAATGAAGCTCCAGGTCATGAAAGAGATGTATCATACCATGTAATAGGGGTGCTGTGCAATTGCACAATTTGCATGGGCTGAAGGTTGTAACGGTGTCAACTATTTATTTGTAATAACTGACTTCTCTTTTATATAATATGATTTACAACTGGGATCTGTGCTGTATATGAGTTGCCTTTTTACGTAAACCAGTAAAGAGAATGCAAAAAAAAAAAAAAAAAAAAATCAGAAATTGCCCTTTGTTAGGCCTGAAATAGTCCAAACACTTCCTCTCTTGAAGAATTTATGATCGAAACCTCAAGATGACAGGAAGCACATTTTTCATAATCATATATGAGTGAAAGGAAGATGTCACTGAGCAAGTCGGAAGGCTATTGCATCAATACTGAAGTCCTTGCATGAAGCGACTGACATCAGCACGGCTGTCAGCAAAGCCAAAAGTGGAACAAAACAACAGGCTAAGGAAGACAAGTACAGAAACTTAAAAGAAAGCTAACATCTGGATGAGGTTGTTGCAAAAATATATTGCAGAACAGGCTCTCCATCTGCTGAGCACTATTATTAGTAACAAGAAACAGGAAGATGTAATGCGTGCAAAGCACTCAGACGTGACAGTGATGGGTGTAATGAGAGCATCTATGGAAGCACTGCAATGGAACTAGTTTCAATGGAAAAAATAAAGTGAATTACAGCATGTGAAACATTTTTTGAGCATGCTGCTCAGTCTTACAATTTCTTCATATCTATCTATGCTCATCTGGTCATGCACCTGATGGGTCATACAAAATTAGAAGATGGTTTGAAGACCCACTGAAAACAGGTCTCCACTATTTTTTTCCCATTAATATTTTGAGAAGCTAGTTGGCCAGATCCACTGAAGTTGGTCAGAGTTTTGCTTAAGAATTAAAAGAATGCAAAATGGGCCTGCTCATTTGTAGAAAAAGCAGCTACATTATTTATGATGTCTGACAGTAAACCTTAGTATTACACACTATTTGCAGATGAAAACATATTTCAAGTTTCTAAAATACTGGTAGTCTTTACTTTCAAGCTGATTTTATTTTTATGAAATTATTTTAAAGGAAAGCATTATTCAAACGAAACTGAATTTTTCCACATGCATTTTGCTTGGAAAATAGGATTATGTGATGTGCGGTAACCTTTTCTTGGTTTGATGGGACAGATTCAGTCCATATTCTGAGGATATGCAATTGGCTCAAACTTATGGTGACAGGAAAGTTATATAGCTGTGGAAAAGTGATTGCCCATTACTTTATCTGGGAGATGTATTTCCCTAAGTTCATATATGTTCCCCAGTTTTGAACATTAAAAAGGTAGGCAAAGCCTTTATGAATGTAGTACTAAATGTTCCATGAAAAAAACATTTATATCAGAATGTATTATTGAATATGGTCTCTTGTGTATATAACTGAAAGTGAAAATCTGTACAGCAAACATAAGGGATGCTTCCTGCTGCAGTATCAGACAGGCATTTATTATATGCTATCTGGTCTCATTAATCATGTGAGGCAAAATGCAGTTCTAAGCATCTGCACTATAAACATGTTATCCAGAGATGAAATGATGGGGAAACAGCAGGAGTTTTGAAGTTATACTATATCTAGAAAGGAAAAGAAGCAATAAAGTGAGCTGTAATACACACACACATGTGCTTTCTACTGCTGAATGAACACAAGTTCAGAATTTGAGGCCCAAATCCTGTTTCGTTGAAGTCTTTAGGAATTTTTACTTCCAAGTTTATTTGGATCAGGATTTTATCCTTAGCTTTAGCATGTCCCTTACAGGAGGCTAAGGTTGTCAAATAGAAGAATCCAGGGGCGGCCCTTGACTAGCTGCCAGCAACTGGCGCCCTAGGCGAACCATGCGATCGGCGCCCCCCCCCCGGCGGCAGGGGCAGCCGGCTGATGCTTGCCTTGTCCGGGGGTGAACCCCCGCCCATGGCAGGGGAAGCCGGCCGGCTCTTGCCTCCTCCTGGGCTGAACCCCCTTCCCCCGCCTGTGGCAGGGGAAGCCGGCCGGCGCTTGCCTTCTCCGGGGCTGACCCCCCCCGCGGGGGGAGGATCAGCTCTGGAGAAGCCAAACGCTGGCCGGCTTCCCCTGCCGCAGGAGGGGGGAGTCTGCTCCAGAGAAGGCAAACACCGGCTGGTTTCCCCTGCCACTGCAGGGGAAGCCTGCCGGTGTTTGGCTTCTCCAGAGCTGATCCCCCCCCTCCCGCGGCAGGGGAAGCTGGCCGGCATTTGGCTTCTCCAGAGCTGATCCCGCCCCTCCCGCGGCAGGGGAAGCCAGCGTGTGGCTTCTCCAGGCCGACACCCCCCCCCCCCCCAGGTGCGGGGAAACCCCACACACGCCCCTCTCCCAGGACTGATCCCCCTCCTGTAGCGCAGGGAAGCTGTGCTCCTCAGGTGCTCCTCAGCTCAGGTAAGGCATTTCCAGAAGGGGAAATGGAAGTCTGGCAGGGTCCAGGAATTTGGTGCCCCATGTAACTTGGCGCCCTAGGCGGCTGCCTAGTTTGCCTATAGGCACGGGCCGCCCCTGGAATAATCTAAAGTTACGCTTCCATATCCATATTTAGGGAACCTAAACACAGTAAGTGGCTGATTTTCAACAATGCTGGTCATCCAGCTATTTCCAATAGACACAGAAGTCATATGTAACTTAGAATAATCAAGAATTACAAGGGCCCTTTTGGAAGCTGGGTGTCTACTATTGTACACAGCAACCAAAGGTAAGGATCAAAAAGTTTTAAGAGTACAAGACAAAACTGAAAATGTGCCAGAATTCTTCTCTTGGTTACAACATCAATGAAATTATATTTCATTGTAACCAGGAACAGGCTATGGCTGATAATGTGAAGGACAGTGAACAATGTGCTACAGTCATAATGCATTAATCTAAATGTGTACTTGAATATACACTAGGCTAGGGCTTAAAAACAACAACAAACAAACTAATATGCTCCCAGTTATTTCAGAAGAAAAAAAGCCACCAAAGGGGAAAAGTTCACCTCAATCTCTCAGCTGGTTTGACAAGAATGGCTAAGCATACTCATCATGATTAAAAATAGAAACTTTATAAGAAGTACATAAATGAATCAAAAACCTCTTTAAATCACATACGCTACAGCACTCTCTTCTAGCAGTTCTGACACAATTGTACATTAGTATTTGAACCAAAAAGATTAGTTCAGAAATATTTACCTAGAAGAGAAAAAAATTGGAGAGATCTGTTTTGCAACTGGTTGCTTTACCTGCTATCAGAATGCTGAACAAACCCTTCTGCATGCAAGTTGCTGGATGTAACATTATTTCCATATTGGGGCTTCTCTGATTGTCCACAAATAAAATGTCCCATTTACATCACATGAATTATAGCACAGTGCTCGCATGATGTCAAAGAAGAGAAATACTAACATTTGAATGCCAAAAATGGGAATCTTTTTAATGCTTAGAAAGAAACAACAGTACAAGTTGCCAAAGTAAATAATCCATTTTGTGTAAGTTCTGCCAGAACATTGTTTAGCTTTCTAAGACAGTGAACAGATGGGCTCTTCTCATATTAAAAATGACCTCCACTCACCAGAACTGATATTTAACATGATCTATTTCCTTCACCCCACATTAGAATACTGGGATTGATATAATAATGCAAGTATGGACTATCTTCCAAATACTTCTAAAATAAGAACATAAGAACATAAGAATGGCCATACTGGGTCAGACCAAAGGTCCATCGAGCCCAGCATCCCATCTGCCGACGGTGGCCAATGCCAGGTGCCCCAGAGAAGGAGAACAGAAGACAATGATCAAGTGATTTATCTCCTGCCATCCATCTCCTGCCCTTGTTATGAAGGCTAGGGCACCATACTTTATCCCTGGCTAATAGCCATTTATGGACCTAACCTGCAAAAATTTATCAAGCTCTTTTTTAAACCCTAATAGAGTCCTGGCCTTCACAGCCTCCTCGGGCAAGGAGTTCCACAGGTTGACTGCGCGCTGTGTGAAGAAAAATTTCCTTTTATTAGTTTTGAACCTACTACCCATCAATTTCATTTGGTGTCCCCTAGTTCTTGTATTATGGGAAAAGGTAAATAATTTTTCTATAATCACTTTCTCCACACCATTCATGATTTTATATACCTCTATCATATCGCCCCTCAATCGCCTTTTTTCCAAACTGAAAAGTCCCAGTCTCTCTAGCCTCTCCCCATATGGGACCCTTTCCAAGCCCCTAATCATCTTAGTCGCCCTTTTCTGAACCTTTTCTAATGCCAATATATCTTTTTTGAGGTGAGGAGACCACGTCTGCACGCAGTACTCGAGATGTGGGCGTACCATAGTTTTATATAGGGGAAGTATGATATCTTTTGTCTTATTATCTATCCCTTTTTTAATAATTCCTAATATCCTATTTGCCTTACTAACTGCCGCTGCACACTGCATGGATGTCTTCATAGAACTATCCACTATAACTCCAAGATCCCTTTCCTGATCTGTCGTAGCTAAATTTGACCCCATCATGTAGTACGTGTAGTTTGGGTTATTTTTTCCAACATGCATTACCTTACACTTACCCACATTAAATTTCATTTGCCATTTTGCTGCCCAATCACTCAGTTTGCTGAGATCTTTTTGTAGTTCTTCACAATCCCTTTTGCTTTTGACTGTCCTGAACAACTTTGTGTCATCTGCAAACTTGGCCACCTCACTGCTTACCTCATTTTCTAGATCATTGATGAACAAGTTGAACAGGATTGGTCCCAGTACTGACCCCTGGGGAACACCACTAGTTACCCTCCTCCATTGTGAAAATTTACCATTTATTCCCACCCTTTGTTTTCTGTCTTTTAACCAATTCTTAATCCATGAAAGGACCTTTCCTCCTATCCCATGACCACCTAATTTACGTAAAAGCCTTTGGTGTGGGACCGTGTCAAAGGCTTTCTGGAAGTCTAGGTATATTATATCCACTGGGTGCCCCTTGTCCGCATGTTTATTAACCCCTTCAAAGAATTCTAACAGATTAGTTAGACACGACTTCCCTCTGCAGAAACCATGCTGACTTTTGCCCAACAATTCGTGCTCTTCTATGTGCCTTGCAATTTTACTCTTTACTAGTGTTTCTACTAATTTGCCTGGTACTGATGTTAAACTTATCGGTCTATAATTGCCAGGATCTCCTCTAGAGCCTTTTTTAAATATTGGTGTTATATTGGCCATCTTCCAGTCATTTGGTACCAAAGTGGATTTAAAGGATAGGTTACAAACCACTGTTAATAACTCCGCAATTTCACATTTGAGTTCTTTCAGAACCCTTGGGTGAATGCCGTCTGGTCCCGGAGACTTGTTACTATTCAGCTTATCAATTAATTCCATAACCTCCTCTAATGTCACTTCAATCTGAGTGAGTTCCTCAGATTTGTCACCTAAAAAGGCTGGCTCAGATTTAGGAACCTCTGTAACATCCTCAGCCGTGAAGACTGAAGCAAAGAAATCATTTAATCGCTCCGCAATGGCACTGTCTTCCTTGATCGCTCCTTTTATATCTTTATCATCCAAGGGCCCCACTGCTTTTTTAGCGGGCTTCCTGCTTCTAATGTATTTAAAAAACATTTTACTATCATTTTTTGAATTTTTGGCTAGCTGTTCCTCAAACTCTTTTTTGGCTTTTCTTACTACATTATGACACTTAATTTGGGAGTGTTTATGTTCCTTTCTATTTTCCTCACTAGGATTTGACTTCCACTTTTTAAAAGCTGCCCTTTTCTCTCTCACTGCCTTTTTAACATGGCTGTTTAGCCATGGTGGTTCTTTGTTAGGTCTCTTACTGTGTTTTTTTATTTGGGGTATACATTTAAGTTGGGCCTCTAGTATGGTGTCTTTAAACAGTTCCCATGCAGCTTCCAGGGATTTTAGTTTAATTACTCTCCCTTTTAGTTTCTGTTTAACTAGCTTCCTCATTTTAGTGTAATTCCCCTTTTTGAAATTAAATGCCAGAGTGTTTGACCGCTGCGGTGTTCTTCCCAACACAGGAATATTAAAAGTTATTATATTGTGGTCACTATTTCCAAGCGGTCCAGTAACAGTTACCTCTTGGACCAGATCCTGCGTTCCAGTCAAGACTAGGTCGAGAATCGACTCTCCCCTTGTGGGTTCCTGTACTAGCTGCTCCAAGAAGCAGTCATTTAAGGCATCAAGAAATTTAATCTCTGAATCCCGTCCTGAGGTGACATGCACCCAGTCAATATGGGGATAATTGAAATCTCCTATTATTACTGTGTTTTTTATTTTGGTAGCCTCTCTAATCTCCCTTATCATTTCAGCATCACTATCACTGTCCTGGTTAGGTGGTCGGTAATATATTCCTAATGCCATATTCATATTAGAGGAATGAATTGTTATCCATAATGATTCTATGGAACATTTTGATTCCTTTAGGATTTTTACTTCATTTGATTCTATATTATCCTTCACATATAGTACCACTCCGCCACCCGCACGACCTGTTCTGTCTTTCCGATATAATTTATATCCCGGTATGATAGTGTCCCACTGATTGTCCTCATTCCACCATGTTTCTGAGATGCCTATTATGTCAACTTCCTCCTTTGATATGAGGTACTCCAGTTCACCCATCTTATTAGACAGACTCCTAGCATTAGTGTAAAAGCATGTTAGAAAACTACCACTATTTATATGTCCGCCTTTCACAGACACATTGGATTTTTTTATGCACGATTGTTTCACATCTGATCTTGCCCATATATTATTTCCCACGTTCCCTATCTGACTAACTTCTAGGGAATCCCTATCTATGGAGCCTCGTGTAAGAGAAGTCTCCGTCCGATCCAGGTGCTCCCCCGCACCAATCGGCTTTCCCCCACCTCTTCGTTTAAAAACTGCTCTACGACCTTTTTAATGTTTAATGCCAGCAGTCTGGATCCACCTTGATTTAGGTGGAGCCCATCATTCCTGTATAGGCTCCCCCTACCCCAAAAGTGTCCCCAGTTCCTAATAAATCTAAACCCCTCTTCCCTGCACCATCGTCTCATCCACGCATTGAGACTCTGAAGTTCTGCCTGTCTATCTGGCCCTGCGCGTTTTGAATGACAAGATTTATGTGTCTCAGAGGGGTATCTGTGTTTTCAGTATCTGGGGAAAAAAATCCATCAGGAGTCCTATGGCACCTTAGAAACTATGGCTATGTCTAGACTGCAGGCTTCTTTCAGAAGAAGCTTTTCAGGAAGAGATCTTCCAAAAAAACTTCTTCTGAAAGAGAGCGTCTACAATGCGAAAGTGCATCAAAAAAGCGATCTGCTTTTTCAACAGATAGTGTCCACACTGAATGGACGCTATCTCGCATGTAAGCTGTGATTACTATGGGCAGAATGGCCACCAGGGCACCTGTACTCTTTCCTCTTCTTGCAAAAGAACTCCCTCTTCCCTGTCCACACTCGCCTTTTTCCGAAAGAGCTCTTTCAGAAAAAGGCTTCTTCCCCGTAGAAAGAGGATTACCAATATTGGAAAAACTCCTCTGTTCTTTCAATTTTCTTTCTGAAGAACATGACTGCAGTGTGGACATAACTCAGGTTTTGTTAGAAAAAACAGCTGTTTTTCCGACAAAACTCTGTAGTGTAGATATACCCTAAAAAATTTAGACGGGCATAAGCTTTTGTGGGTAAAATCCACTTCATTGGATGAATTGGAGTGGAAATTACAGAGGCAGGGATATATATATAAAAAGAAGGAAGTTACTTGTCAAGTGTAGGACCAGTGTTAACGAGGCCAATTAAGTCAGGGTGGATGTGGATCACTCAGCTGCTGATGAGGTGTGAATATTGAAAAAGGGGAAATTGTCTTTGTAGTGAGATAACCAACATAAATCCTTATTCAGTCCTAATTGAATTAGATTGAATTTGTAAATGAATTGCAGTTCTGATGTTTTCTTTTGTAATCTGCTTTTGAAGGGGTATTTTGTTTTTTGTTTTTGTAGAAGTGCAGCTACTTTTAAATCCATGATTGAATGTCCAGGAAGATTAAAGTGTTCCCCTACAGGTTTATGTATGTTACCTTTCCTGATGTCCGATTTATGTCCATTTATCCTTTGGAGACTGTACAGTTTGACTAATATACATGGCAGTGGGACATCACTGGCATTTTATGACCTATATCACATTAGTGGATGTGCAGGTGTATGAGTCCCTGATAGTGTGGCTTATGTGGTTAGATGCTGTGATGGTGTTACTTGTATAGGTATGCTGGCAATGGGGTTTGTTGCATGGATAGGTTCCTGGGTGTTTCTGTAGCGTGGTGTATGGCTGCTGGTAAATATTTGCTTCAGACCGGGGGACTGTCTGTTGGCAAGGACTGGCCTGTCTCCCAAGGTCTGTGAGAGTGAGGGATCATTTTCCAGGATAGGTTGTAGATTGTCAATGATGCTCAGGAGGAGTTTAAGTTGGGGGCTGTAGGTGATCACCAGTGATGTTCTGTTACATTCCTTGTTGGGTCTGTCCTGTAGTAGGTGACTCTTGGATACTGGTCTGGCTCTGTCAATCTGTTTCTTTGATTTATTTGAGGATAGGCACTGGATTCCAATTGACTTGGGAGAGTGCCCAACCTCTGCCCAGGCCTGCCCTTACTCCACTAATTCCACAAATGTCCCACTCCAACTCTTTCCATCCCTGCCCTCCCAATTCCCACCCCATTCCCTGAATATGCCCCATGCCTGCTTCTCCCCCTGTCTCCCAGAGCCTTCTGTATGTCCCTGATCGTAGCAAGTTGGAGGCACTGGGAGTGGGAGGGAGTACCGATATTTTTTTTCCATGTGTGCTCCAGCCCTGGGACAGCTACAAAGTCGGTGCCTATGCATTTGAATCCCAAAGTTAAATACGTTCTCCAAAAATCTGAGGTCTCCTCACTTTTAGTATTGAAAATTATTTACACCAGAAATAAATAATCATAGAACTGAGGTTACGGAAAGAGTTATTTACACAAATATGATTAATCCTGCATCATTTAAAATTTTTCTTGCATGAATAATGTTTTCTAGTTATCATTTTGAGTGTGTTACATATTACCTCATGCATTTGGGTCTTGGCATATTGAGAAGCATGATCTCTTACTTGCTTTTCATCTTCAACATGAAGAGTTAGAATGAAAGAAGAGATCAGAGATACAGGTATGTCTACACTAAACTTGGAAGGTGTAAATTCTAGGTTGAGGAGACATACCTAAGCTAGATCTGACAGAGCTAGCATGCTAAAATAGTAATAGCACAAACTGTGGGTAGGACTAGGCTCCCCAAATATGATCCAGTTCAAAACCATAAGGATATACATGGGGGCGGTTAGCCCCACTCACTGAGAGTAGTACTGTATTTACACGTCTGTTTTTACTGGCCTACCTCAATCACAGCTAGCACAGATATGTCTTCTTCAGCTGACATGTATACCTTCCAGCTCTAGCGTAACACATCCCCACGGATTGACCATCAACAATCATCATCCTTGCAATTACAGCAACTTAACGGAGGATAATTTTTTAAACCAGAAATTTACACTGAATGATACCAAGAGCTGTTAATGTACAGACTGTATTGATTTATTGCTTGAATACTGAACATTTATCATGGTATTTGGTCACATATATCAATTAAAAATACTAATAAAAACAATGACCAGGCAATTTGGCCACAGAATTGAAATGTTCTCCATCCTTTCCCACTAACAACAGATCCTCTGCCAACATTGTACTATGTCCTGTTAGTTGAAAAAAAAAATCAAGATTGGGCAGACCGCAAATGAAAGCAAATTCCAGGGTATTCATGTGGACAAACTTTAGTTGTATGTTCATCATTACATATGTAAATATATATACTTGCCACAGTTTGACAGGCAGCCCATCTGTTGTACCCCTGAATCCTTATCAAAGCTTGTTCATGAGGTTTTCAGGCTACATGGAGTGGCATTGACCACTGCAGAGGGCAGAATTAGGCCTTGGTCCAGCTCACATTTAAGTCCAGGGCAAGATTCCTACTGCCTGAAATGGAGCTGGATCAGATTCACGGTCAACGCTTCCAGGTTATGCAAAAGATTTAAACAAATTTGTGGCTAGTACAGAAGATATGGCAGAAATGTACACTGTGAAATTGGCAGCTCAACCTGTGATAGCTACATGCAATAAGAACATGCTCCGTTTTTTTCGCTTCACACTTGTTCTCATTACAAGTGATTACTGGGGTGACGTGTTTGATGGAGCTTGATATTGCCTTTCTGTCAAAGTAGATTACTGACCGGTGGTCTTCGCTTGCAGATGTTACCAAAACATTGGGGACTGATTAATTCAGTACTCAGATAGAGTTTTGCAGTGACACGAAAGCTTGCAAGACAAAATACCTTACTGACATGATCATTTTTAATGCTCTTAATATGAGGTTCCAGAATCACACTGGATCGGCAATACTTCCCCACTCACAAGCATGGAGTCCAAGGGTATGTCTACACAGCAAAGTTATTTTGAAATAACTTTCCTAGCCTCTACACAGCCAAACCGCTATTTTGAAATACATTTGAAATAGCAGAGCGCTTATTTCGAATTTGGTAAACCTCATTCTACAAGGAATAATGCCAAATTTGAAATAGCTATTTTGAAATAAGTGCGGTGTGGACACTTATTTCGAAATAGGGGGCCTCCAGCCTTCCCAGGGAGCCCTGGTGGCCACTCCAGCCTCAACCAAGAATACTCCACTCCCTCCCCCCCTTCCCGGAGCCCTTAAAGGGGTTGACTCTGGCCACAGTGCCTGTGCCAGCTCCAAGCCTGCCAGCCCAGAGCCAGCAGTCCCTGCCCCTGACCCAGTGGCCCCAAAACATGAGCTAGAAAGCCAGTGTCAGCCAGCCCTCCACCACTCCCCAGGAGCAGTCTGCCAGCTCCCAGGAGCCTGCCAGGGCCTGCAGAAGGCAGGTGCCTTCCTGGTCCAGGGTGGAGATCAGGGTGGACCTTACTCAGGTTTGGGGGGGATGCCCCCAAGGTCCATGATCTCTGCACTAGATGGAGGAACGCAGCCATCTATGGCAGGATAGCTGCCAGCCTGGCCACCAAAGGCCACATGCGAACCCAGGAGCAGGTCTGCATGACAATCAAGTTGGTCCGGCGAGACCCCCAACCCTGAGCTCTGAGATTCCCCTCCCACTTCTTCCCCTTGCTTCCCCCTTCCAGCTCCCTCCTCCCAGGTTTCCCCCTCCCCTCTCTCACCCTCTCTTCTCCCTTCTCCCGCCTCCTTTCCCCAGTCTCACCAGAGTTTCATTCCCTCCTCCCCAGTTTTGTTAAATAAAGAGAGTTTGTGTTCATGAAAATACGTGTATTTTATTTGACATCAGGAAGGGGGCTTAGGGAGGGGTAAGTGGAAGGATGTGAGGGAGGAATGAGGCACATGCCCCCAGTGGGGCAGATCAGGGAGGCTCTTAGTGCTCCTCAGGCTGGAAGTTCTCCTGCAGGGCCTCCTGGATACTGACAGCCCCCTGATGGACCTCCCAGATGGCAGCCTGCAGAAAGTGCAGCCAGGCTCACAGCAACACGTCCAAGCGAAGCACCAGAGTGCCCAGGGGCAGCTCTGGCTCCATGTTGCAGAGTGCTGTGGTGTCCCGAGTGAGGGCAACCAGAGCACTCAGAGACAAAATGCTTTGCTGTCCCTCATTGAGGTAGACAAGCAAGCAGGGAAACCTGAGAACTGACTTTCCAGGAGGGGGGTCCCTTTAGCACAGACCTCAGATAGCCTCAGGCAGCAGCCCCACACAGTAAGTCCTGACCTGGTGTCCTGCCAGAACTGGTTCCGGCCAGCCTTAAATGCGATTTAGAGTCCACTCAGTGTGGACGCGCTATTCTGAAATAGCAAAATGCTATTTCAAAATGCATTTTGTGTGTAGATGCATTATTTCAAAATAAGCTATTTCGAAATAACACTGTAGTGTAGACATGCCCCAAGGGTTTAAAACTAAGACAGCTCTGGTTGCAAGGGGAGAAGAAGCTGACACAAAATAAACATGGGAAAGCTAGCATTTAATAAAATCAGCAATATTTATTAGGTGAGATTCCCCTCACCACTCAGGTTGTCTTGGCAATAGTCTGAGTCTCAATCCTCTTCTCTTGGTCGTCAACAGCTCAAGAGGCATTGTGTTCTAGTATTAGCCACTTTTCTCCTTCCCTGCTTCCCACTCAGTTTACTGTACAGTTGACAAAATCCAAAGTTTGGGCAAGTCCATGTCCAGCCTCTCGGGGAAGTATGGTCTTTTCTACCTGAAGGACTCTACTCCTGGTCCCAGTTTAAGTGATTACAGAGTTCATGCTGGGTACATCAGGCCTCACCAGAGCTCCTTCAATGAGCCTGCTATTTTCTGCAGCTTCAGTCCTAGCCATCTCAGTGCTACCTGCATTCTCTCTGTCACCTCAAAGTCACATCTGCCCCATCCACCACCTCAAAGGTGCCTTACCTCTGTGCTACATCTTTAGAATGGGATTAAGGACATGCAGAGCCCTTGCCACTACGAAGGCACTTCTAGCAGAAAGTTAAAATCTCTCTTGCCTTATCTGGGTTCTCTTATCCAGGTTTGGTCAAAGTGACCCCTGAACGCAGGCCACATTTAGTGCAGTACACTGGCCATTGAGTTTTCTAACAGGAATAATAAAGTTTCGTCACCTCCAAACTTAAAGTTTAACTCAAATTTTACCAAAGTATCTCAAACTGTCACAAAACAGGGAAAAAAAGTTAGCTTCCATTGTTGTATGCTCATTGCTCTCACCAGAAAATGTTGGTCCAATAAAGGATATTATCTCACCTACCTTGTCTCACAAAACAGAAGTGCAGATGAGGCCTGACCCATTTAGTCATTTCCTCTTTCTTTCCAGCAGGTGCCGGCAGAGAGCTCCCTCCTTTCTTGAACGTATGTCTGGAGTCTTCAAGCAGCTCAGGGCCTCTCCGCTCCCATTTTAACAAAAGGTCTCAACAGTGTATTCCATAGGCTCTAAGGCAGGATGGAGGAACCTAAGGCCCAAGAGCTGGATGAGGCCTTGGCTTCTCTGGATCTGGCCCTCGAGGCTTAGGGCTCCCCCCAGCATTAGGGAGCCTGCACTGGCACTCCAGCCCTCCCCCTCACCTCCACACAAAATTTCTGCCCTCTATCTCGATTGACAACACCCTTGCTAGCTACCTGAGTTTAACCCCTTAGTCACCAATTGGAGCACACAAAATCTCCTAGCCTGAGCTCCCCTATACTCTGGTGTGCAAGGGGAATGTGGGGAGTATCTTCCTCCTTCTCAGTTGGGGGCCACTTCAGTGAGGATTGTTTTTTGTTTTTTTGCTTCACACTTATGTGCAGCACCTGACTAATTTTTCTATGGGTCTGTGGCGCCCAACCCATGAAAGGTTCCCCATCCCTACTCTAAGGGGACAAAGAGCTTGAACAAATCAATATTAACAAATCCAGAATGCTGCCCCTTATTTATTCCTAACTACTCACGAGCTCCAAAATAATGACATTTCCTTTAGACAGAGAAATTGAAGAGAGGAAAAAGAAACATGATTCTATGTGCATAGAGCTAGTAAATGCTTTATTCTAGAAAATCTTTGTTACAGTGTTGCTAGAAAGGAAGGATGGTTAGGGCAACAGAGTAAGAGTCAAGAGATCTGGGAATATTATTTGGCTCTGCATCAGTTTTTTGTGTGTGACCTTCATTGTCACTTAATCTACTGTATTCTTTCTCCTACCATTCTTCTACATGTTTATTTAGAATTTTAGATGATAAGGAATTCAAGGCAGAGGCTGTTTCAGATTGTGTTTGTATAGCAAGTGCCATAATGGGGCCTGATCTCAGTTGGTCCCTCTAGGCACTACTGTAATACAAGTCATATATAAACATAATATATTTCTCTTTCTAAAATGAGCAGTTGAGGCCTTCCATTAACTATGTGCAACTGAAAGCTCTTTCATGTATAGTGTTTAACTATTGGTTAGCCTATTTTTGAGATCCTCTCAACAGGACCAGTTGTTCCCTGTTGATTCTATACTTATGTAAACTGGACCCCAACTGCCAACTGGAGAAGGAGGCCTATATATAAAGAAACATGGATCATCTTCAAGAATCTATAGAGCACATTGTTACAGCTCTTGCCCTATGTTAACAAGTATAGAGAGCAGAATATTTTGTATACTATGCTGATTATAAACCAGCCAATACTATATAGACATAACCATTACTCCAGCACAAACAGTTGTTTTTTCCCGGTTTGCAATAATAGATTAGTCAAAACTTATCAAGGATAGCAAATGTTAACATGTTTCGCCTCTCTGTGAAACTGATGCTTTACTTCCTGTGACAAAATTAAGATGAATACAGAATATCTAGTAGGCCTGGCATTCAATATTAATCAGTTTGGGAGCTAAACAAGAAAAGGCTATTTTTTTTTAAAAGGTCAGAGTGGCCATGCAATTTACTGGGCCATACATAATGCTTGAAAATCCTAGAATGAGAGTTTTTAGTTCTGGACAGGACATAGATATGTATGTAATAGTCACTTCCAGGTTTATTTTTAAGTGTATGTGTGTGAGAGAGAGAGAGATTTTTTAGTTCTGGACAGGCAATATGTATTGCCTGTCCAGAATTTAAAGAATAGTAAATGTAATGGATAGGAGTAGTGCTGACCAGCACCTGGTGACTAAGGGGTTAAACTCAGGTAGCTAGGAAGGATGTTGGCCAGGGGGCCGGAAGAGCCAATCGAGACAGAGGGCTGAAATTTCAATTGTATAAGATTCCTTGCCTGCTTTCTTTGTGTGGAAGAATTAAACCAGAAGTTGAGAGAGACAGAATGATTTAAACCTAGGCAGGACAACTATGACTCCAAGGAATTTGGGGCATGGAAGAGAAGAATGGAAGTAAGTAAAGGAAAAAAAGTGAATCTAGTCGCATTCAGGATAATTTTTCTTTATTTTGTGGTTTGGTTTGAACTGCTTTGTGTGACTCTATGCCTCCTGTCCCCATTTACCATCCAGCATTGTTCCCAGAGATCTTCCTCTGTGTTTTAATTTGTTTTCCTTAGTTGCTCTCTAAGGCTACGTCTACACTGCAAGGTTTTTGCACAAAACCACCCATTTTTGTGCAAAAACCTGTGTAGCGTCCATACCTCAAGCATGCTTTTGTGCAAGTAAATCAACAGTAAAATGGCAGAACAGAGGGCTTTTCGCGATGTAGGTAAATTTCCTTCTACGAGGCATAACTCCTTTTTACGGTACAGCTGTTGCACAAAAAGGCATGTGTGGATGCTCCACAGAGGTTTCTTGTGCAAACAGAACCTATCCGAAAAAGCACAGGTGCTCTAATGGTCATTCTGTAAATGGCAATCAGAGCTTTCTTGTGCAAGAGCGTCCATGCAGCGTGGATGCTCTCTTGCGCAGAAGCGCTTTGAGGGGTGGACGTGCTTTTGCGTAAGAAGTTTTTGTGCAAGAATTCTTCCACAAAAGACTTCTTGCGCAAAAACCTTGTAGTGTAGACATAGCCTAACATCTAGCATCCAAGTATGCTTTATCAAGTTTATCTTTTGTTTTGTAATAAAAATCACTTTTTTAAGTGATGATTTGATTCTTCTGTCCTGGAAGGTGCTGGAGGTCTGTCTGTCTGTGTTTGCATGCCTCAGACTGAGAGGTCAGCTACCAGAGACTGCAGCTTCTTTTTCTCTTTAGTTTTTTCAAGCTCTTTTGGGGCAAAAGAGCTTGGGGTACCCCTGTGGTGGGTTCAAGAGTTCACCCCTGGTTTTCTAGGGTTAAAAATCACTTGATGTTGGCAGCGACCCCCCCAAAATCTGCGCATTGTGATTCGGGGGGCGGGGGGGGGGGAGTTTTTGTAACAAATGTCTGTAGAGGTAAGGTATTTAGGCTCTCTTGTGGGCCCTCACCTTCTGCATTTGGAGTGCTAGAGTGGGGAACAGCCCCGACAGCAAAATATTGTTAATGTCTAATAGAAAAAATCTAAATAAGCATAAGAGTCATCTTACTGGAATTATTTGAAATTGTCACACGCAATATCAGTTAGTACAAAGTCTAGTCCAACAGGCATTCTGATCGGATTTCTATGCAAGTATTTTGATGGTGCTAAGACAAAATTTGAAGAGCCATTGATAGCAGTAATGTCAGGCTAGCAGATAGTAGTTGTTATAAAAGATTCTGGAACAGGCAACTTTAATTGACCCACACTTTAAAGACAATGCTGAATGAATCCTTACTCTGGGGTGGACACTGAACAATAAGAAGATAGTCTTGTTATAAAAACTTTGTGACATGCTACATCATCTGCTGTAGGGAAAACAAAACTAGTTTTCTGTTAATCGAGCCATCACACTCTGCCTGAGGTGCTGACATCCTTTCTTTTTAGCACTTCACAAGCCTCATCTTTTACACCAGCTGCTACTGATCTGCACGTTCTCTTCCTAGCTAAAAGGTAAAACATGCAGTTGTCAGGCTTGGTATCCTGTCAAGTGTTAATTCATCTGCTAGGTTGCTACTACTCACCCAGTGAAGTGACCCAGGAATACTTTTCTTGTCACTCTGAAATTGGCTGCAGGCAAAACTTATTGGCCTTTTGGAAGCTGATGTGAAGACAGTGGCCTCATTTGGTAAAGCTCAGTATTTTGTTCCTGAGCTGCCTACCAGCCACTGTAGTTTCATAACCTGCATTATCATTGTTCCAAAACAAAGACCACAGCTGATGTGGAATAGCTAACATCTCTATTCACTATTGAAAATAACGAGTAGTCTGGTGGCATCTGAGACTATGTCAACACAGCAGCATTATTTCGGAATAAGCTATTCTGGAAGAGATTTTCCAGAATAGCTTATTTCGAAATAGCGCGTCTATACACAAAATGAGTATCGAAATAGCGCTTAGCTATTTTGAAATAGCATGTCCACACTGATTGGATGCTGAATTGCATTTAAGGCTGCCCGGGACCAGTTCAGGCAGGGCATCAGGTCAGTAATTGCTTCATGTGGGTGCTGCTTCAGGCTATCTGAGGCTCATGCTTAAAGGAACCCCCCGAACAGCTGCTTCTCAGGTTTCCGGGCTTGCTTGCCTACTTCTCTGAAGGACAGCAAAGCATTTTCTCTTCTTGCTCTGGTTGCCCTGACTCAGGACACCACAGCACTCTCTGCTATGGAGCTGGAGTTGCCTCCAGGCAGTCTTCAGCTCTTGCAGCTTTTGCTGCAAGTCATGCAGCACTTTCTGCAGGCTGCCTCCCAGGCTCTGCATGAACCCAACCCTCAGCCCTTGTGGCAGACCCTCCTTGGAGGGGGAGGCTCCAGCAGCTGGAGGCCGCCCACCGTGGCCTGGACGCCGTGCCCTGCCAAATCTGGCATCTGGACACCAGTGCAGACTGATGGGACCACATCGTTCTGGAGCACTGGGAGACCAACAATGGCTCCAGAACTTCAGAATGAAGAAGGACACCTTCCTTGAGCTCTGTGAGTGGCTTGCCCCTGCCCTGAGGTGATGGGACACACACGAGGCCCGCCATTCCCCTCCAGAAGTGTGTCACCATCGTCCTCTGGAAGCTCTCCACGCTGGATAGCTACCAATCCGTGAGGAACCAGTTTGGTGTGGGGAGATTGACTGTCGGGGCCCTGGTCATGCAGGTATGGCCTTTGTCCCAGGAGGGGGGGTGAAAAGACAGAATGGGTTTCCCTAGGGAAAAAGGGGATGCGGGTGATGCAAGACCTTCTGTCCCGCTTTCACAAATCCCTGCCAGCGGATAAGACAACGGCTGAGGCGATAATGAATTAAATTTCTATGAAGAACCTATAAAACCACTGCTGTCCTGATTATGGTCTGTACTCTCAACCTATCCAGAGCTTTGGGGCAGGTTATGTTCTCTGGATTACAGAAGTAATCTCTACTACAGATTATAAATTCACTGTTGTATCGTCACTGCATAATAGCCTGGCTCCTATTTTTCAGATCTAGCAAAGGGCTATCACCCCTCTATTCAGGCTTGTTATATAATTGAGAAAAGGGGGCTCATTTTATTCCTGTCTCTAGACAACATTTATAAATTCTTACTGCTTTTCTGCTGGTTCTAGCTAATTCCGTCTAATTTTCATTTTGTGTTGCATTAACTAGAGACAATATTGACTGCTTCTGCACTTCCCACATACATATCTGGCACTTAATGGTAATCCTTTTCAAACATTCAGCAAGTGTGGCTTTTTAAAAAAAATGTTTCATGCTATTATAAAAGTATCATGAAGGGAAAATGGTATTTTTACCACTAATCATATACATTAGGTAAGCGACCTGCTCTACATGATGTATTTGTATAGAAATGTGCTACCAAAACACAAGGACTGCTTTCTTGTAGACCAGAATCAGCACTACCTAGGCCAGGGGTGGCCAACCAGTTAGCCATGAAGAGCCAAAAGAGCTGAGGATAGTAGTGCAAAGAGCCACACTTCCCTCCCCCAGACCCAGGCCTCCCCAGCTCCCCCCACTCTAACCCAATGCCCTCCCCCTCCCCCAGAGCCAGGCACCCCCAGACCCCTCCCATTCTAACCCAATGCCTGAGTCTCACCAGAGCTGCCACCGCCACAGCCACGCACTTCTCCCTCCAGGAACTGCAGCATGTGCACAAAATGGGCATGCAGCTCCAAACAAGCCGTAACCCTGAGAGCCACATTTCTGCGAGCAAAGAGCCGCATGTGGCTCAAGAGCCACAGGTTGGCCACATCTGACCTAGGCCTATCTTTAGCCCCAGTTCAGCAAATCACTTAAGTATGTGACCTGCTGTCAGTAGGACTACTCGTGTGTTTAAAGTTAAACAAGTTCTCTGTTTAATAATTTTAAACCATATTAGTATGGCTCATTATGACCGGGGCCTTAAGGGTGCCAGCTGAGGTTAGTCAATTAGGGCCAAACTGCAAAGAATAGGGAGTCACTCCTCTAAGCTGGTGATTATTCCAATACTTAGAGTTACCAAGCCAGCACAAAACAACCTCTATGACACCTTAGTGGTTACACAGAAACCAGCAACACAGTGCCCTTAAAGCATCCCAGTTAGGCCACCACCCAGACACCCAGGTCAAATGTGATGAGGATCAATGAAGATCTTATTCATCACATTAGAAAGTTCTACCAATCCTAAAGGACTGGATACATTACCCTCAAAATTAATTAATATTTCAGATCTCACCACGAATGCACACTTATATACCTTAATAACTAAACAAATATTTATTAAAAAGAAAGAAAACAGAGAGTATTGGTTAAAAGATCAGTATTACAGCAGTCATGAATACAGAGCTGAGACCAGATTTCATAGTAAACTTGATGAGTGTTGTAGTTGCAGTTAGTTCTTAGAACATCAGTCCAGAATTATTAATTAAATGTCCATTTTAGACATACCAGAGTATCCTGGAAATTCAAATTTTGCAACTTGAAGATTTCCCCATTGAACATCCAGATAGGAGACAAGAAGGATCAAGTTCCAAGATCTCTATATACAAACTTCTTTTGAAAGTTTAAAGTCGTTAAGCAAACAATAGCTGATCCTGGAGACTTCTTTCCGGAACATTACCTCTACTTGGCTATATGAATTAGCATAAAGCAATTGCCCCTGTACTATCATTAACAGGTGAATAGGTGTATTCTTCAAAGAGAATTCAATTCAGTATCATTACTATATTTAGAGTTCATTTAAATCTTAAATCATTTTTTGATGTCTGAATTGCCAGAATTCAACATAGGCAGGAATCACTTGGTATAAAACCTCTAACAATATATATGCAAATCTATAAAATACAAACACGGTTTACCAAAATGTCCCTACAGGTTGAATTTGGATAATTTATCCTTTCTAGGCCATGGGCCACACTTATATGGAGTCACAGATTTGCATTGCCTTCTAAGCACATGATCTTTATCCCAAGCAATTTGGGGTGATCTGTGTGTGAAGCGTGTATTGGACCAAATGCTAAATATCAAGGAATATGCCCTCCTTTTGTGTTTCTCCTTCATTATCCCAAGGTCATGTTTCCCTTTGGCTCCCTTTTCCCTAGTTGTCCTTTTTATGTTATATCAATTCTGTTCTTTTGCATTTTAAATCTCACTGCTGTATCTCAATAAAGGAGTTCAGCTGGACATATATTTCTCTGCAGTTAACGAGGAAGTACTATAAATGGACTCAGTACAGTTTTTCCTTCACACTTATTGACAGAGGGCATCGATGTCTTCAGAGCTGCTTCAACACAACATGTAAGCACTTCAGTGAGAGAATGGACAATACTTTTGGGAGGGATCCTGTATAAAAATTCCAGAGTAGATTATTTTTTTAAATTATTGGAGTTATTTTACAAACCCCTATGGCTCATCTCCAGCAGGATCTCATACAATTCCAACATAGAGTCATAGAGTCCAAGGCCAAAAGGAACCACCAGATCATCCAATCTGACCTGCTTACCACAGGCCACTAAACAGCCCCCAGTCATCTCCACACCAACTCAGCAACCAGATTTAGACTGAAGTATTAAAAGTCTTCAGCAGACTAAACTGTTTTATGTCAACATCATTGGTTTTGTTTCAGCTACAGTTGTGAAAGGATTAAGTGTATTCTATTGTAAAAGCTGGAACCAATACTCAGAATTTCTGGTTCTCTTCCCACCTCTGCTATTGGCTCCCTGTGTGACTTGAAGTAAATCACTACATATTCTGTCTTAGTTTTGCCATCTGCAAAATAGGGACCAAAATACTTACTTATGATATAATAGAACAATGGGAATTAATTCATGTTCGTAAGGCACTTTGAAATCCTCTGATGAAAAAAGCGATGTATATAATAAGTAAAGGCATATCTACACTCCCCTTATTTTGAAATAACAAGTTCTAATCCAGAACCTGACACTGCCTTCCTGGCTGGGCAAGTCTCTTAGATGAACATTTTCAATTGAGGGTCTCTGTGTAAAGGTATTTAAATACATACATAGGTACCACAACCAAATATCCTAATTTTCTAAGATGCTAAGCACCTGCCATGCCTCTTAAATTCAGTGAGACACCTGTGTATGTATATTCATTACCTCAGAAAATGGGGCTACTTATTTGGCTGCATAACCTTGGCCACCTGAATGTTTTAAAAAATGGACTTTATTCTCTCTCAATTGCCGCTTTCAAATTTGCAGAAAAAGGATAGTTATTTATTCACTTTTCTCACAAGGGCGTTGTTTGTATGAATTAATGTTTGCACAGCACTTCCTAGAAGTAAAGTGCAGTATAAATGCTATGCATTATTATTACTATTTTAATCTTATGTCTTCGTACACCTGTAAAAATAATATGTTATGATGCAGCTGCAGATAATTGCTGAGTCTTTAATTCACAGCTCATGAAATTGGGGCTGGACAGCAGAAAAACAAAGACAACCAACACAATCAGATTTAAGGGTACGTGAGAGCATTTACAAAGTACTTATGCTGGTAATGCAGTTACAATAGATTATTTTATAATCCACATCTCTTAATTAAAATATTTTGTTTAATTTTTATGCCATTCCCTGATAAAGGAAGTTTTGTGAGACTTTGAAGCCAAGTATTTTTGCTGTCAAATTGCACCTCCCACGGCTGGAAGACATAAACCACGTATGAAAAATCCATTAGATCTTCAATAAACAGTCTTCTAAAATATTGTTGCAGTGACAATATTTTTCTCACTGGCCAAAGCAATGAATATTAAATGCTATTTATATTCCTAATTATTATTGCCTAAGTACTATAGTGTAATTTTGTTGGCAATAAATAATTTTCAAAAATGACTTTTTTATTAGGGTGGTGGTGGCAGGATGTACAATTTCATTGTTCATTTTAAATCTATAAGCTTTAAATGTGTGCAACAATCTTCTCTAGTATGCTTACTAGGGAGGACTATGATTTACAAGGCACTATCTAAAAGCTGAGCTTCAAGTTTCCAGAAGAGGGGGAATCTGCTCTTGTCTCTGTGGCAGGATAGGATGGAAGGCAGGTCCAGCCTGCACATTGCAGAATTGGCATGGAATACAGGGCCCAAGCATCTACCAGTGTTAATTGTGATTAAGAATTAGCCTTGTCACCACAGTCCCTCAATTGCTGTCCTACAGGCTTATTGACTATTGGATCATTTCCTTCTTGGATTATTTCTTTCCCAATTAGAACAGCTCCTTCCTTCCTTCCATTTAGCTTTGTTTTTCTTTCCAGAATTGCCTACTGGTACTAGTTTATTTAACCATTTTTAAACCATTGGTACCATATCAATTCATGAATGTCTACATTCTCCCACACTTACTTACCCTGGATCATATCTTGCACTGTGCATGGATAGTCACATTTCACAGGGACTATTTGTTGAGTAAGTCTCTATTCAATGTGACAAGGGTAACAGAATAAGCACCAAAGTTTAAAAATAAACAAAACTAGTTGTACTGAGCAGTCTTATCTTCCATGGAAATAAATCACATCCTAAGTTAGTTTCCAGCTTTTATATAATTTTCCAAAGATGTCAGGGTGTGTCTTCTGGCATCATTGCATTGTGCTGTAAAACATATATGTTTCAGTTTTTAAACTAGCCTTGCAGGTGATCTACACACTGCAGATGTCAGCATTTACCACAGGAAGTAAAGTAGTGATACAAAGCTGATTAGTTGAACGCATGAAAAAAAAATCATGCTGTTTTAGAGTTATAACAATATATCTGAATAATAACCTGAGGGATTGTTTCCAGTTTATGAGTTAATAAACAGCCTGAGCTAAATAAAATTCAAGGCAGATATCCAAACAGTTCACCAGCCCAAGATGTGATGATTAGCAATTTAACAGGGCATTGGAATGAAGCTGAAATGGGCTCCTCCTTGTCTAATCCCTTTGGTATAACTGGCTGCTATAAATCCTTTCTCTGTGAATGACTACAGCTTCTAGAAATCTTCATTTATACGCTCACAACATACATAGCTCCTTTAGCCTCTGACAGCCTCCTCACCTTGTCACCAATCTCACTCCAGCCTTCTGAATATCTCCTATTGTTCTTCCTGACCCTTTTTTATGAATTGTTTGTTTGAGTAAATGCCTAGATGCCCCACTGAGATGCCCCTTTGCACTTAAGTACTGCACATATGCATAGTAAGAGAGACTTCCTTCCCTAAAGAGCCTACCATCTACATAAAAAAGACAAAGAAAGGGAGAAAGAAAGGCAATATTTCTAAATGAATAAATAATACCTCTATTTCACAGAGAGGAAGCTGAGGCACAGGGAGACTGAGTGATTCCCTCCCCATATCCAGACCCACTGAGGAGAGGCAGAGGGGGAAGGAGGATGTTTGCTGATTCTAAAGGGCCCAGGGCTCCCTATTGCTGCCACCGCTACTCCTGAGTTCTAATCCAAATCCCTGATGCTACTTTACTTGCTGGATAAGCTTCTTAGATAAATATTTTCAAATGAAGGTTCCTGTGGAGAAGTATTTAAATGCATACATAGGTACCAAAAACAAATATCCTGATGTTCTAAGATGCTAAGAACCTGCCACTCCTCTTAAACAATCAATTAAATCATGTGGAAACCTGACTCAATTTCTCTCCGACAATGGCAAATTACCTGCTGCAAGGCACCAAAATTGGTCACAGTTCAGCAAAGGGGCAACAATATGTGATGCTGGGCTTAGAGAAAGGGTTTAGATGGGAGTTAGAAGTTGCAGCAGCTCAGTTTGTTTTGGTTGTACAGAGATATCTGATGACAGTACTTCATCACAGTATACAAATCCCTCTGCTTAGAGTTGATTTTAATGTCACTCAGAATATCCATATTTAACGGCTACATGGTTATTGAGAAATAGACGTTACAGTCATTTAACAAATCATAAACATTCAGCTATTTAGAGTGAAGAGAATTCTATAATTGGGAATTATTTACTTCTATGTATTTAAACTGGAATAAAATAAAACTAGGGTATTCCCAGGCTTCAGTTGCTTTGCCATCATCAGATCAAAGCAAGAGCAAACCTCACTCACATATCACAATGAATCAAGTTGGAAAGCACTGGAGAACAAAATCTATCCATCCCACAGAATTTCAACCAAAGCCCTGCACTCCCATCTAGTCACTTAACTCACCCTAAACACGTGCTCAGAAAGATGGGCTTTGAGATGTACTCTGAAGGTCAAGTGTATGGTTATGGGTCAAGTGCTGCACAGCATTCTGCTGTCCTTATCAACGGAGACAATTTCTTTCCATTGCAAATGCCCATTGAAACTATAAGTTCCCTCAAACAGGGATTCTTCTCTGGTACAGCACTGGCCATCCTACTGGCACACAGTAGATGCTAATATTTTATAAATAGCATATTAATGATTATCTTAAACTAAATTTCTAGAGAGACTAATATATTTTGTACTAGACAAGGTATTGGTTGCTGATCTTGTCATACCGCTTTGCCTCCCTGAGATTATCCTGGATCCAAGATGATGACTTCAAGATGTGTTACATAAGAAGTTTGGATATAGTTCTGAATGCCAGGGGGCTAAGAGCAGCTGTGTATCAACATATGCAAGGAGAAGGAAGGGTGCAGGGGGTGCTGCAGCATCCCCCTGATTTTGCACCCCATATCAGGGTCCCATCTTTCAGCCCATGCTCAGGGGCCCCACTGCAGCCCAGTGTTCCAGCTGCCAGCCCCACTGCCTTGGGAGATCCCATCTGCTGACCCCACAGGCTCCGCTGCCTCCTGGGGTCCTAGTGGCTCCACTGAGGCCTCAGGGCCCTGACTGTCATCCCCCAGCCACCCCTAGGTCTGCCCCCAGCCTAGGGCAGTGAGGGGCCCAGATGGAGTAAGGCAGGGGGGCAGGTGCAACTCAGCCACCCCACCCTAAAAATTGTTCTATCACCGCTATGCATCAATGATTAAAAGATTTTTAAACAAGAGTTCAGGTTTATAGATTAAAAGTGAATGAGCTTTTCTGGAAAGCTGCCCCAATGGATATAATTTTAAAAAGAGACTAAACTAAAAGCTCCCCAAGCAGAGCATAATAAAATCAGCTTGTCCTAGAACTTCACTGTACTACTCTCTGTGTGGCGCATACCTGAAAGTATATCCTTGGGTGCCCAGTGAATGCATAAATTGTACGAATTGACATGAAAATAGCATGATGCAATTATTTTATATTTCTGTTGTATCTTTCAACCCGAAGGACTCCATAGAATCATAGAATGGAAAGGACCTCAAGAGGCTGTCTAGTCCAGTACCCGGCACTCATGGCAGGACTGAGTATTATCTAGACCATCCCTGACAGATGTTTGTTTAACTTATTCTTAAAAATCTCCAATGATGGAGATTCCACAGCCTCCGCAGGCAATTTATTCCAGAGCTTAACTACCCGATAATTAGGAAATTTTTCATCATGTCCAATCTGAACTGCCCTTGCTGCAATTTAAATCCATGGCTTCTTTTCCTATCCTCAGAGGTTAGAGAGAATTTTTCTCCTTCCTTCTTGTAACAACCTTTAGGTATTTGAAAGCTGCTATCATGTCCCCTCTCAGTCTTCTCTTTCCCAGACTAAACAAACCCATTTTTTTCAATCTTCTCTTAGAGGTATCCCAAAATAGTTACACTGCATCTTAACAAGCCTCCCATTATTCCAAAGTATTTTTCCATGAGGGTTAAGGGAGCTATTTTGAAATTTAGCACTGTATAGATGCACAAAATTTCAAAATAACCTATTTTGAAATAGAATCAAAATAAGATATGCAATTTGTGTAGCGCATATTTCGACTTTAAGGTACTGTGTATCTTATTTCGTATCTTATTGCGTATCTTATTGCGTATCTTATTTCGACTTTAAGGTACTGTGTAAATGCACCCTTATAAGTCATGTTTTCTAGACCTTTGTTGCTCTTCTTTGAACCTTCTCCAGTTTGTCCACAACTTCCCTACAATGTGGCTCACAGAACAGGACACAGTACTCCAGTTCAGGCCTAATCAATGTTGAGGAGAGCAGAGGAATTTCTTCTTGTGTACTGCTCACAAAACTCATGCTAATACATCCCAGAATGGTGTTTGCTTTTATTTTTATTTTTTTGCCGCTGTGTTAAATGGTTGACTCTCATTTAGCTTATAACTCCATTCAAAGAACTTTAATAATCTCTATGCCAATTTTAAAGATGATGGAATTCCACAGAGGTTAATGAGAGCAGAATTTGGCCAGTCATAGGGGACTTGGTCCTGGGAGGTGCTTACTACCCTGAACTCTAGGTTACTTAGTACTACACAGCATCAAGCCCCACTGAAGCATTACTCACATACTGCTGAAGTGCAGCAACCTCTGAAACAGAATGTGGTTTAAGTCACGATCTAAAAGTGTTTTCAGATGTGACTGAACTGATAAAGTTTATTATAGCCTTAACAGTGAGACATATTGAAGAAGATATGTCATGAGTGGAATGTGTTGAATCATCCCTGAGATTTCAACAGGTGATGTAAGGCTGAGGGATTTCTCAGCTATAAGGGGCTTCAGCTGACCAAACAGACAAAAAAAAAAAAAATCAGTAGGCAAGTCAAAATGAAATCCTATAGATATAAATTATTAGCAAATTTTTTTGCTCAGAATTTTAGTAATTACTGTTCATTTACAGCTATATATATTGCTATGAAAAATATCGCAGTGTTGTCGGGGCAAAAAGTGAGGACCCATTTTTTAAGTATATAAATGTTTCTGTTTTCCTTAATGTCATACAACACCCTTCTCAAACAATACACCTAATACAACCGGTTTAACTTTGTGTGTTTGACATAAGGCTGGATTCTGATCTCTTTCACACTGCTGAAGTCAAGGCCATACCTTGGGGGGGGGGAGGAGGAGAGAGGGATGGGAGCAGGGCAACATCCCCATCCAGGCCCCACCCCTTCCCATCTGTGCTCAGCCCCTCCCCCTTTGTATTCCTTCCCCAAGGCGCTCTCCTGGGAGCATCCCATCCCATGCCTGCATCCCGCAAGGGATGGCCCTGACTTCTTCCATAATTTGGAGTCAATGAAATTATTCTAGATTTTTAACAGTATAGCTAAGAGCAGAATCTGACCAGCACCCCTCCAACTCACACTGAAGACAGTGGAAGCTATGGTTATTTAAAGTTTGGTATCCAAAAAATCAAGCCCTTGAAAATTTTATCTGAATGATGTCCTAAATAAGGGAAACAAAGTCAATGGAAGTTTTGGAGTTGGGATAGGTTAATATCTAGGTTTCTTGTATTTCTAGCAGTACAAAATGAGTCAAAGAGTCTTTAAAAACTAACTAAAAACACTGACATTTTAAAATGACAAATAAATTCATATTGGTAACAAATGAGGATTGACTATTTTAGTTTTGCAGTTATTTATTATACAGGTGCATTCTCCCAACTTCAGCATAAACTAATTGCCAATGACCTTAAAAAAATCCCCTAAACAGTCAAGATATTCATCTTTAGCCATCAAGCTCTGTCAAACACCAGACACTTTACTCACATGCCATAATAAATAATTATACTTGTTAACTTGCGGCACAACATTACTTTTTGTGATTGCGCGTATAGTGCTGTCCAGAATCTACGCTTTTCATTGACAATTTTCAACATATGCCTTATTTCCATCAGTAAAACATAAATACTGGTCTAACGTATAAGGGCCAGGAAGTGGAAAACTTATTATCCGGCACTCTTATTTAACCATAACACTTAAATTCCTGGCTCTCTGACACACTTATCACCACCTGGATGTAGTTTTTAGGTATAAGAATACACACATTCTTTACATTACAACTGCTGCAGAGCAAAAAGCTTTTCTATATACAGTCGCTCTTTGGCAACAAAGGATAAATAGGACCACACTCTCCCATTCACAGTAAGATGATTTTTTATACATAAAGTAGATGCCAAATACAACTACTGTTCAGCTACATGGAAAGATCAACAAATATGAAAAATACAGACCTGACATGGGAACTGGCAAGATAGCTGTTAAAATGTGTTCTGCCCCATCCCCTCCCCCACAATCTCTCTTTAACACACCTATACACTACATTTCGTTCCTGTGGCACAACACAATTCAGATCTGAAAGAGAATTCCTGGTGTAAAACAGAGAGACAATTCAATGATAAAAATAATGCCTTCCCCAAATTGGGGAGCTAGTGAAGAAGCAGAACGAATGCCTTTGTTCAATAACAAGATGCTATGGCCCTCAGGCACTATATCTTAGATATCAGTGAAACCAATAAGTTGAACCCTGGAAAATCGAGAGAAACATATATCAGGTGTAACACAGTTTCCAAATATATTACAGACAGCAATAAATGTACTAGAACATTGTCTGTCAGAGTCAGACAAACACAGGGACTATGATTAGAATTTTTCCCTCTATATTTTTCTAGCTGGATCAGGTAGCTCAAGAGAAATTCAACTTATCTCTGAAGAAACATATTACAATAGTTTTTGTTGAGGTGGGGTGGTCCTTCTGATCATGTGAGTTATGGGTTAAAAAGTTATAGGACTTCCACTGTGTGAGTTTTTCCTGGTAACTTATCACAACAAACCAGACTCATGTGTGGAATGCATCACAAACAGGAGTCTGACAGCATCTGATGATCACTCAAGGGAGGGAATGGAAAACACTTCAACAAAAATTTAGAGTGATTAACTGCTGGATCACAAATGCAGTTCAGTCTTTAGAAAGGGATGATTCTGAGTACTTACATGATTTTTTTTAGACAAACAATTCAAACATAACTAGTTTCAATTGCTTCACTTTGAAATCGTTTTGGTTTCCTTTGAACTTGGAACTCAAAGTGAAGCTCAGGGACATAAACTATTGTGGGTCAAAAGCAAAGAAAAAGTGTTCGCTTTCAGCACATGCAAAACAAAACTTCTGAGTTTCACCCAGCTTTTTGTGTCACTGTGAAATGCAGAAAAGGAATTTGGCCAGGGAAAATACAAAATCGCTAGTTGACAGCAGTCTACCTTTTGCAAAACTCACTCACCTTCAACAATGTTCTTGGTTAAAATCCGCTAAATACAACTGATCCCCTATCCCTAATTTCTCTAAACTGAAGGTCTAATACCAAATGTGAATGCCCCTGAGAAGAAATTAATAAACTGTTAGACTGACCTTTTGATGACCTGAGGGAGCATTCAATTTATTATTATTACTTTGTAAGTAGCAGTCCGTAATGAATGAGTGTTCCTTATTTTGAAGGCTGTAGCTGAAAGGGGCACTTGAATGATTAAATCCAGCAAAAGAGATTTGGAGTGACATCTGATGGAAATGTCAGCACCATTATTCCTTCTTGAATGAGTGAATGAGTGTACCAAACTTCAAGATTGTAGTTCAAAATTGTATTTGGATTGTCGAAATCCCTTTGCAAAAATACCCTGATGACCTTTCAGCGACCAAAGTTCACACTTGTAATACCTCCTGGCTGTACTCTGTGGCCCCCAGTGAATGAGTGGACTACATTCCAATATTTTAGCCCAGTGGAAATGTGAGAATTAATTATGGCTGTCAGTCACAGTTACAAACATCTGTTTTACATTAGGTAGGAACAGTAGAAAGGGCTCTGTTGAAGTAACCAATCAACCAAAACCTCCAGTGATCCTCAATAAAATAAGAAAAAGTAAAATCAGGTAACGTGTTTTCAGTCTGTAGAGGTAGCGTAGAACTGTGGATAAACAGTTATGGTTTGTGCTGACCTTAAATTCTCAGGGCTGGATTGTGACAGTCCTTGTTCAGGCACACATGAATTCCCTACTTAATTGCAAAGTCCTATAGACAACCACCTAACCTCAGGATGATTCTTAAAACAACCACAGGCCATACCACACTAATACCAACCCTGGAACTTTCCCTTGCAACAAACCCCATTGCCAGCTTTGTCCACATATTTACTCTGCTGACACCATCATTGAACCTAACCATGTCAGTTACAAGATCAAGAACACATATTCCTGTTCATCCAGAAGTATAATTTATGCCATCATGTGCCAACTGTGTCCGTCTGCTATGTATATTGGACAAACTTCTCAAACACTTCGCCAAAGAATTAATGCCCACAAAACAGACATCAGACAGTTTCACAAAGAAAAAACAGTTTCTTGTCATTTCAACCAGACTGGGCATTGTCTCAATGATCTCACTACATGTATCTTACTACAAAGAGACTTTAACACCAGACTACGAAGGGAAACCTCAGAACTGTCATTCATGCTTAAATTTGACACTTTACGAATGGGCCTTAACAAAGATGCTAACTACCTTACATGTTACAAAGATAGCTTCCCCAATTATCGCCCCTAATATCATTATCTCATAGACACTAACCTTCCTCCCCACCCGCCTCTGCTCTAAAATCTGATTTGTCAATTTTATATGTGTTCACATTTTTTTGATTGTATCCCTTTGGTATATATGGTCATGCCAATTTTCTTCCACAATTTGATCTGAGGAAGTGGGTCTGGCCCACAAAAACTCATCATCTAATAAACCATCTTGTTAGTCTTTAAAGTGCTGCATAGTCCTGTCTTTTGTATTAGCACTTCCTGTGAGACTCTGGTCTCTCTGGGGAGCAACAGGCTTACAAGAAGTTGTTTAGGTTAAGGAGGAGATAGTCATGTCTCTGCCTTCCCCCTCACCAGCCGGCATGATAAACAAGGGAATAATATGCCCATGCCTAATAGATAGTGTGCTCCAGCTCTCTGCATTGAGTAGCTGTAAGTGTGACTCTGTCCTGAGGCATAATTTCTTTCAGTGTCTCCTGGGAAGTGTATTGTCCTGCCCTGGCTCCTACACAGCATTTAAAGCGCATTGCATAAGCTATCTACATTTCTTAATTTGCTCAGATGTGCAGACCTGGAATTAATAACAAGCATAGGAGGAGTATTGATGGCCTCCTTTGGCTCTGATAACCAGTTCAAATCAGAAGATTAAAGATCTCCTCCATGCCCCCTGTATCCTGGATTTTTCTCAGAAAAGTATATCCCTGTTAACTAGACAGCTTTTGTCTTCCTAGAAATGTAAATTCAAGAAGAGGACAGGGGAGATTTTATTTATTTATTTTTATAAATACTTAGGCTGATAACACTGCACCACAATACATGCAATATTAATATCTGCTTCATAATCATGGATTAAACATTTCATTCTTTATGTGCTTTTGATTTAAACCACCAGGTGAAATGCAAATTTTTCTGATCTAACTAAAATGCAGCCAGAGTAACATGAAAGTAGCCTCTTCATGGCTAGGCACAAATCTCATAGGCAGATCTACAAGGGTCTATACTAGCAGACCCAACTACAAGCCTGAGGTCTTAGTCTGCAGTGTTTTTCTTCTGGGAATTTAAATTTATAAGACATCTCATGTGAATTTTTGAAAGAACAATGAACAGTTCTTTCTGAGCAATGAACAGGCTATTCTGCAATGACAGGGACCTTTGACTTAAATGGGATACAGTTTATTTCTTGGAAATTAGTTCTTCTTGAAATTGGAAACAAACATCTAAGTTCTGAGGAGCTGAATGCATGTGCCAATCATGGATTGAAGATTTATCCAGGTCCATTTTTAATCCAGAATGTTTTTTTGTTAGCCAACACATATGTGACATGCACACAATTGGCACAGTATTAATATATTAAATAAGCGCTGGGAAATTATGTTAATGGAATGTGTTATGCCGTTCCCACAATTTTGTTCACTCTTTGCTACTTTGCAAAGGAAATGGCATTTTTGGAACAGGAAAGTATGAAACCTGTCCAAGAATTGATACATGAATTTTCTGCCTTGTACACACTCGGGAGGTATCTTCACAGGCGTGGTTTGGAACGCAATCCCCAAAACAGAGATAAGGAAAGGTACAGCATGGTACCAGATAACCAAAATAAAATATTAATAGCTACATTTTAATCTTGGGTGACATATTGCATGCTTTTAACTCAGAAACAATCATGCTATAAATATGGTTGGTTTTGAATGCATATTTCAGAGCACATATTCTGAGTAAGGACTCTTAAATATTCTTAACAAACTGCAGTTGTAGACAAGCCATTGGCTATCCATTTAGCAATACAGAAAAATTATGATAGAACTGAGTTTGCAGAAGTGCTTGCAAAAGCAAAACTAGAACATTTCAGAAAAGTACAAGATGAATATTTATGCCTAGTGATTTTGTGCTGAAAGATTTCCGCTGGAGAGAGTGGTACAAAAATTGTACCTTCTACTTTTTGACTTTCCACAGGCATAGCTTTGGCTAATCCTCAACCTGGTTCAGCTGTGGAGAAATCTTTCCCCTCCCCCACACACTGGAAAATGGGTAGTCTTTCACTTTCACAAAATGGGAAATAGAGGGCAACCTTAACCGAAGGTGTCATTGACAGGTCTGCCTACCATGAGAACATGACAACTAGTGCTTTCCAGTAATAGTTCTTTTTTGCGTGCTTGTTCATGTCATGCTGATGGATGTGTGTGCATGTTGTGTGCTCAGTCATCAGAAGATTTTTCCCCTGGTCAGGTTGGTTGTGGAGCTCTCTGGAGTGGCACTTTCATGACAGTGTATTTAGGTCCCTACTGACCTGCCACCTGCTCAGTTCCTTCTTACTGCCAGTGATTGCCATTAGAGCAGCTCAATGTCTTGCATTCAAAAGCGCCTACCTGGTCGTTCCCTTTCTTTTTAGTCATAAATTGTTCTATAGAGTTATAATTCATAGTTTCAGTTAGTTTAATATTAAACTTATAATACCCACCCACTAATTTTCCCCAGACACCAGGGCATGTCATGGTCTGAGGGGTCTAAGTTGTGCAAGAGATGTGTGAAACCTATCTTGTTTGTCTTAAATGCCCGGCAGAAGGTCATCAGGCAGACAAATGCTTAATTTGCAGGAGCTTTAAACCCTAGTCCCACTACACTAGTCCCAATGCAGAGCATAGAATTCATAGATGCTCACTTGAACTTCATACAATCCAGGGCATCCCTGCCTGAGCCAAGCTTCCAAGCCCTCAGGAACATCATTGAGAGACTCCATTAGTTCCCAGCCACAGCCAGAAATGGCAGAGAAACTGCTGGAATATATTGCTTCCCAGACAGATGCTCAGAGCCTGACTGCTTATAGCACTAATGGAGCCCCTACATTAAAAATGCTGACCATAGACTGTAGAGCAAAGGTGGTCAAGAGGCAGCGATTGGCTGGATCCAAGTCCATGAAGCCACCAGATACAGCCTGTGGCTGCTTCACCAACACCCTTAGATATAGAGCAGCTGCAGCCACTTTAAAGGCTGGCTGCTCTCTGCTCTGGATACTGGGGAGGGAGGCTTCACGTGCTGTCCCATCCCCCAGCAGCATCTCTCAGCTCCCATTGGCCAGTTTTTGGCCAATATCAGCTAAGAAATGTTCCTGGGGGTAGGGGCAGTGTATAAAACCTCCCGTCCTCCTCCCTCTCCCCCATGCCCAGAGCAGAGTCATGTGGAGCGGGACTTCAGCAAACAGCCTGTCGCAGGTTCCTGCAGGGGCTGCTGGCTGGGAGCCACCTCGGTAAGTGCCTCCTAGCCAGAGCCTGCCTCTGGCACCCCATTCCCTTTCCCCTTCAACTACCTGCCCCAGACCACCACCCAAACCCTTTGTAACCCTTTTCCCCCTTCTTCCAGGTCACAACTCCCTCCAAGACCCTGCACCCCCTTATAGGGCCCCTCCCACAGGCCAGAACCCTCTCTTGCACCCCCATATACCATCCCCATCCCTGCACCCCATTCCCCTGCCCCAGGTCACCACCCAAACTCTCTGCATCCCCTTCTCCCAGGTCATACCTCCCTCCCAGACCCTGCACCCTCTCCTAGAGCTCCTCCGCCAGTCCAGATTCCTCTCCTGCACCCATATCCCCTCCTAGACCCTGCATCCCAAGCTCCTGTCCCAGATCACAACCCCCCTCCTTCACCCAAACTCCCTTTCAGATCCCACACTCCCTCCTGCACCCCAGTCCCCTACTCCAAGCTTTCAACTGCACCCAACCTCCAACCCAGACCCTGCATCCCCTCCATAGAAGTGCGGCTCTTCACCACTCGCCAAAATCTTGGCGTGCCCCCCCATTAAAAATTTTTGCCTGCCCCTGCTATAGAGGAGCCAAATCAGTCAGGTCAGTTCAGGTTTTGTTTTTCTGAATTCCCCAAAGTTTGGTTGGGCCAAATTTATTTACAAATTCTAATCTACCACTGAGTCTGACTGTGTTCCACAGCAACCAGAATAAAGGGGAAAAAAGATTAAAAACCAAACAAATGTCTAATCGTAGAGCTGGTTTTATATTGTTTGCCTAACTGTGGAGAAGGCAAAATCTGTGTCAGAGGAAACATATCCACTCCTGATAATATGAAGTAACAGATTCTACATCTCTGTATGAAGTCTTTGAAAATGCATAGACTCCCTACTAATTATACTTTGAACAAACATTTAATATAATTTCAAACTTCATTTCATCATACTAATAAGCTACAAACTTCTGTCCTTTGACCTAGAGCATAGAATCCCCAGCAATTACTTTTCTACTTAACTCATCATGATGTGTTCAGACGAGATTTTTTTATAGCGTGACATTTTTATTAATTTGATCTTTATGTAAGAAAATAAAATACAGGAACTGCTAAACTGGTGGTAAAAGCAAGGATTCTGAAGTGAAATGAGGTTTTAATAAAACAGGAAAAGCAACATCAAAGTGACTTTCAAACACTGAATTTTCATCACAGACACCTTTGGGTTCTTTTTATTTCCTCTCATGCTCTCTTGTTCATACAACTATTTCATCAACAGCAAAAGAAGTTAGACCTTGAAATGGGACAGACATATCCCATACCATATCAAGTATTAGGGATGTTAAAAATTGTGCGGTAGGGTAACTATGTTTCTGCTGAAAATCTCAGTGGTTACACGGTGTGACAGGGTCAGAACAAAAGGCTATACAAAGTAGTGGAGGGGAGATATATAAGCCTCAGACTGAGGAGATCCCTGCCCCCAGAGTAACAGGGAGGGGCTGGTTTAGAACCAGCAGAGGCGATCATGGGCAGTGGAACACCTGGAGCTAGTTGACCAGGCCTGCAGAGTCAGGCCAGCCTAGGCTAATTAGGACACCAGGGGGTAATTAAGAAAACAGTTCCGACTGGCTATAAAAGAAGCTTTGCCTACAGTGGGGGTGTGTAGCTGAGAGGATGGAGGAGGGCACTGCTGGGAGTAGGAGGAAAGGAGACAACAACTGAACCTTAGGAGGATGAACCGGAGAGAAGGAAGGTGCTGGGGAAGGTGTGGGGAAGTAGCCCAGGGGTCTTGGAGCTGTCTTATAGCAGGTGTCAGGGATTCACACAGGCAGCTGCTATTACAGGGCCCTGGAGTGGAACCTAGAGTAGAGGGTGGGCCCATGTTCCCCCCAACACCCACTTCCCCATTTCCACTTGGGGAAAGGAATGTGGAGTTTATTCTCCATTTTACCATACACTGGCTGATGATGAAAAGAGCTCAGCAAACAGTACATTAAATCCCTAGGAATGGTGCCTAAAACTGTGAGCTGCTATGAGCCTCTGAGGCATGCAAATCCACCAGGAAGCGCAGGACCCACTGAGTTTTCATAGGAGCTTTGTCACAACAGTTACCCGTGCTGTGGGCTCTGCCGTTTAAAGCTTAGCTTTATACTTCATTATCTGCAGTGAAGCCTCCTCCCCAGGAGGAGAACTGGCATCTCTTGTCCACTGGGCTCTCAGGGACGAGGCTTTGCTGCCCTGCCGCGGCGAAGCTGCCTCTCCAGGAACCAGTTGAGTTTGAGTTCAACTGATACCATTAATGCAGAAGAATCAACTTATTGGTTACACTAACATCCCTAACATTACCTACAATGGAGAGGTCACTTTCCAGGTACTGAGCATCTTTTGGGAGATGGTCTTAAGTGTTTTTGGCATGTAGGATAATTTATTTATTTACAAAAGCAACCACATAGTTTTCTTAAAGAGGCTGAACATTGAGTTCAATCAGAAATTATTGTTTAGTTTGTTTTCAATAAGCCCAGCAAACAAAAAACAAAATAAAACAAAAATTATTTGCATGGCTCTGCTTAAAAGAGGGGCATCAAGAAGGCAGTTCTCTTTGCTTTGCTTTTACGGGTCCATACACCCAATCTCACCTGCTGCATATGATGTCCTTTCCCCCTACATGCATTGCATTGTGATGTCGTACACGCTGCTGCAGGGTGGAACTGTTCACGGTCATTTCAATACGGTTTTAAAAACAAGATTAAACAGTATTTTAAAAAAAAATCCACAATCCTTGAGATGATTGTGCATGAATTCTCCCTCTGCATAAATTCTCTGCTTCTAGCATGCCTGTTATACATTGGGCTGGGAGACAAATGGGATTGTGAGCGTTTTTCAATTCTGTTTGCTCCTATCCAGGGAACAGGAGCTGGTTCTTGGAAGTATCAGAGTAAGAAGGCTCTGCCCTTTCTAGGTGACCTTAGGACTCAAAGGCTGTGTCTACATTGCAGGGTTTTTGTGCAAGAAGCTTTTTGTGGAAGAGATCTTCCACAAAAACTTCTTGTGCAAAAGCACATCCACACCTCAAAAGCGCATCGCAAAAGCTATGTGTTTTTGTGCAAGAGAGCATCCACACTGCAGGGATACTCTTGCAGAAGAAATCTCTGATTGCCATTAACAGAAGGGCCATCAGAGCACCTGTGCTTTTTCTGATAGGCTCTTTTTGCACAAGAAACCACTGCAGAGTGTCCACACATGCCTTTTTGTGCAAGAGCTGCAGCACAAAAAGGAGTTATTCCTCGTGGGGAGAGGAATAACTCTATCAGCAAAAGCCCTCTGTCCTGTCGATTTACTATATTTTTTTTGGTGCAAAAATGCTCTTGAGGTGTGGACGCTCCGCCAGAGAGGATAGCATGCTGCACCATCCTCTGCCCTCCCATACGGTGCTCTTGAGCTATAGAAAAGAGTGTATTTCCTTGAAACAAACTCTGTGATTCTACTGAGGGGATACAGTACCACACTATCCCTTACTACTGTGACTAAATATCTTAAGATAGTCCTAAATGATCACACAGAGCCTTGGTTTTTAAGAACATATTCATAAGAGACAGAGAGATTAAATTGGTTGGTTTACTTAGCTCAGGTGATGAAGGAGGGTTTCTCAGACAGTTTATGAGCGTGTTTCATGCTGTGGATGGTATGAGTTTTTTTAATCTTAAGGTTAGGCTTCAAAGTCATCCCTACAGTGCATGTTAGTGCCTCAGATGGAGTGACCAGGTGAGTCTGCCCAGAGAATAAGTATTATAGACATGCATCAATTCTCCAAAAAGGGCCATATTTTGTAGTTTACTGTAGCCACCTTAAATACACCTACAACACATATCACTTGAAAACTTATGATATGTACATTTAGCTGAGGTACGAAGTGGAGCTGCAGGTGGTACTGTAAGCCTGTAACTGAGGGTATGTCTAGGCTGCATCCCTCTGTCGGCAGAGGGATGCAGATTAGGCAGGTCGACATTGCAAATGAAGTGGGGATTTAAATATCCTGCGCTTAATTTGCATAAAAATGGCCACCGTTTTTGCTGACTCAGCACATTGTCGGCAAAAAGCGGAAGTCTAGAGGGGGATCTGTCGAGAAAGAAAGCCTTTTTTGACAGATCCTGTAAATCTCCTTGCAGGAGGCATAAGGGATCCGTCGAAAAAGGCTTTCTTTGTTGACAGTTCCCCCTCTAGACTGCCGCTTTTTGCCGACAAAGTGCTGAGTTGGCAAAAACGGCGGCCATTTTTATGCAACTTAAGCACAGGATATTTAAATCCCCGCTTCATTTTCAATGTCGACCTGCCTAATCTGCATCCCTCTGCCGACAGAGGGATGCAGTCTAGACATACCCTGAGGTGAAACAATGGTATCCAAAAAAAGAAAGTGTAATTTTTTGCAGTTTCAGAAACACTGCAAAATAACTATGACTACAATTTTTAATGTTTAAGTTAATGTTAACACTTTAACGTGGCATTCATTGGTCAAAGCTACCAAAAACAATATATGAAAAGGTTTTTATCCATTTTGTATGGACACATTTTTTTTTAGAAATGATGAAGCTTAGCAAAAATGGCAACTCTCGGTGTGTAATATATTAACATGATTATGTTTTCACATTGCATATTCTTAATTGTCAAAGTATCTCACAAATTATTTTAACAGTTTTCTATATTTTCAGTTGAAATTTGCAGACCATGATCAGTCTATCCCTAAAGAGTGTGAACTAATAGCAGCAGATTGCATGGCCACAGTTTGAACTCATAACTGGTAGATATAAACATGCATGAATTCCTAATGTAATGCTCCTCCATTTCTAAACTTTTACACATACAACGTAGAATCTAGTCTGCCTGGTAGAAGATTTTAATTTGTAAATTAAATTTGTAACCTGCCTGTACATGCATCACTAACATTTGAAATATTATAGAAACTCCCTTTTAAATTCAGCAGCCCTTATGCATGGGTCACTATTACTGTTGGAGATCACAATACACAGGTTCATTTTGTGCTTCAAAGTGCTCACTAAGCAAAAATGGCAATTTTCATACTGACCTATAGATCTAATTTATATCTAATTTAGCACAAGTCCGTACAAAATGAAAAATGGCGGTGACAGTGATGGTAAAGCTAACAAAATGCAATTTCTCCCCAACAGGGAATATGAAGACATAGAACATTCAAGCCCTTTAAAACTTGCAGCAAAGAGAAAAAGACTCTCTACAAATTTGGAAAAATAAATTATTTGTCAAGAAAATAAGAAAAATGCAAAACTCTCAAAGCAACCAGAGTTGGACAGAATTCTGTGACTCTAGCAGCAGAAGCCAGGAGAGATTATTTGTATTGTGTTGGCAGCTAGATGAGTTTTCTAGATGATGTACCACCAAATACTCTATCAGAGGGTTACTTTCAGAAATACAAAACAAAGTTAAATCTGGCATTTGTCACAGTTGCACTGAATCCAAAAAAGAAAACAGACTTTGACTATGATTAGAGAACATCATGTTCACCAGCTTCTATAGCCACAAAAGTAACCATATCCTCCAGCAGTTGGTCCTGCTGCATTGTTTGCTTGAGGAAAAAAATACAGAGAAGAAACATCATAAGACAGGACCATTTGAAAAAGCAACCAGTTTAAAGGGAGATAGCACTCCAAGGAAGAGATGATGACATACTGCGCAGAACATCTGTGGAAGACTTGATTGTCAAGGATCATGCAGTTAATATGTCTTTCTTTCTACTAGAGTAAACTCTTATAGCAAAACCATCTAGGTACATTGCAACACTATATTCACTTTATGACACTGCATTTTTTATCAGCTGATTAAAGAGACAGGCAAAAATCTTATATACAAGAAGCCTCTTTTCCTCTCTAATCTACTACAAAGATACAAAGTCCTACTTCCCTCAGATGTAGAAATGGCAAGCTATTCCAGAGGTAAATTACAAGGAATATTAGAAAAACACTGTGGTTCTGCAATTTCATTCCATGCACAGCATGGACAAGGCAAGTCTACCTTTATTCTGTGCAGGACAATATTAGCTGATGCTATCCAAGTGACTAGTAATCTGAAGCAGAAACTTAAGTCATCCAAATGGTTTGTGGATGTTCTTCCAGCAAATGAGCCTGATGAACCACTTTCAAATGAATAAATTGTTTTATATAATGCTGCTTCAATCTTTCAGTCAGAAACAGCCAAAATGAAAACCTCCGAATATTATCCAAGTTTTTGTAGTTTATAGAAGTTGGCCCCAAATGGTGCAGGAGTTTGTGCTTTAGTTGATAAAGAGGTATGTAATTCAGCAAAGAATGAGTATCATCCTTCAAAAGACATCCAGAAGTGCCTTTCAGCTGTAGAGTGCATAAGGAGCAGTGGGAATGTAGGACTGAAAAGAAAGAAGCCACCCAATGGCAGATGGACCCCAGTAGACATGTCCCGAGAGAATATGCAAAAACTACAAGTAAAAGAAGTAGCCTAACAAGAAGTTGTAAAGACAAGTTTACAAGAAAGTCCACGCTTCTGCACTGAAGAGAGATGAAAACCGTTTCAGCTCCTACCACATCATTAAACCCATTTTACCCTGACTCACATCCAGAGGTCCTTATTAATATAACTTCTAGAATGCACATAAATCAGATGTATAAGAATTTCTACTGAAAACAGTAGTGAAGAACAAATGGAGAGATTTGTGAGAGGTGTATTTGATTTTGATGGGATGTGTTGCTCTCTCAGCCCAGTCAAGAAATCTGGCATCAGAACATTTGCTGACATGACCAAAAATACCAAACTAAAGCCTGACAAGAGAGAGACAATCACAGCAGCTATCAATCAGGAAAGTGTTTTCTGTAGAATGATGCGAAGATGATGTTTCAATGCTTCAGTCACTCAATATGACCTTGGCCTTTGTCCTTCATCCATGCTGACGGAACAATGAGAAGAACAGATAAAATTAAATTAGGGCATCAGCTGGGGCTGACAAAATTCATGAGTTAAGAGCATACAACAAAGAAACTGCAGTGTACAGCAGAGATGTCAGGGTGTCAATACAAATGATTCCTGAAGACAAATTTCACAGTGTTAGTGAATTGGCTGCTGAGCACTTGAGGCAGGTCCTAAAAAGACTTGACAAAGCTAATAGAAGACTTTGACAGATATCAGAACAGTAACTCTGAAAACTGCAGAAAGATAATGACACAGAGAATCTACAAGGAGATTTAAGAAATACCCAATGATTTGTGGATGACCTTTGCCCCCCCACCCCGGAAATCTTGGGAAGCAGGTGAAGCTTCCCCAGTAGTGGCTAGCTCCCTGTCCCTCCTCTTCTGCTCACAGCTCTGCCTCTTCCACCCACGGCCCCACCTACACTCCACTCTTGCTCCTGTCCAGACCCCATCCTTGCTCCACCGCAGATCCTGCTCAACCCCCTCCCTCCTGCCACTGGTACAGTGTTCTTCCTCTCCCCTCCCCCCCCAGTAAAACCCCCTACTGCTTTTTGCTCCCTGAATCCATCTTCTCTGTGACCCTCCTCCCTACTAGGCCCCCACCACCTGCTGCTTCCCATGTACCTCCTCTCCTCCACCTCCACTCCCCCATGAGGCCCCTGCTGCTTGTGCCTTCCACATGCTTCTTCTCCCCACACATCCCTTGCAAGGCCCTCACTACTCACAAGGATGCAGTGAGTGGCAAGCTCTGGGAGCCTCGTGCGGAGGGAGTGATGGAGAGGAGAAATGTGAGGTGATGGGGGCCTTCTAGAGAGAGGGTGTGGAAGGAAGGAGAGGAGGGAGTCACCAGATAGCAGCAGGCAGGTTGGGGCTTCCAAGTAGGGATGGAGCAGTGACAGGAAGAGGCAGAGAGCAGGCAGGGCCACCACAGTCCAGGCATTCAGTGGGAGGGTAGTGGCAGCTGCACCAAGCAAAGCTGTCTCTCCCCTGGCCTATTATACCCACTGTTTATGCATGGCTTTCAACAAGCAGTAACTTTTAAAATTCCTCTGCATGCTGTGTGTGCCAATATGTCTTTTGGGTCTCTTGGGGTGTGTCTAGACGACATGGCTCCATCGACAGAGCTGCTTCATTTACATCAAAATGGCCACCACGCTGTGCCGATCAGCTGATTGTTGGCACAACGCGGTAGTCTAGATGGGGATCAGCTGACTCCAGAACCCTTTGTCGTCAGATCCTTTATGCCTCGTGAAACGAGGCTTACAGGATCTGATGACAAAGGGTTCTGGGGTCGGCTGATCCTCGTCTAGACTACATCGCTGTGCCGATAATCAGCTGATCGGCACAGCGTGGCGGCCATTTTGATGTAAATGAAGCGGCGATTATTTAAATCGCCACTTCATTTTGCTATGTCTAGTAAACTCATCTACATGGCTCTGTCGACGGAGCCATGTAGTCTAGACACACCCTTGGTGTCAAAGGAACCATAGAAATTATGTTTCCTGATACAAATGTTTTGGTCCTTGTTGTTGACTTCTTTCCAATAATGGAACACACAGAAATCATGTAGATTGAAACAGCCACCATGACCAGCATAACTGGCAAGCATAGCTTCATACCTGTGCATGCAATTTGGGAAGCACTCACTCCAGACTTCTGCAACTTACTTTCTGCTGTAGACTAGACTCATTAACAGGATATGACTGTGTCATCCTTATTTGGTATGGGGGGGGGCGGTAATCTGTGTTTAATGCTGTCAAAACAAAGGGAGCTTTCCACTTCAGAGATTCTGGCAGATTGGAAGAAGACATTAACAGACAATTTGCAATTTCTGCAGCAAGGAAGTTGGTAACAGTGCTGTATGACCAGAGAGACAAAAAGAGACCTATATAAACCTGCAATGCTTATGCCTCAATCTAGCCATTACAAAGTCCAACTCACTGGTCAAACACCACCATGTGAGGACAGTTTTGGAGAGCATGTAGAAAAAGCATCTTCATAAACAAAGATTTGGATGTCTTCGCACATAGGTAAACCAATTATTGAATCACCATTGCAACATGGATGGAGAAATGTGGATGATGAACTACTTATATTCTTTAAAGGCTTAATGGCACCTGAGATTCTACAGGACCTTATTTATGACTGTACCAATAGTGGTCACATTATAATCAACTGTGTCTATAGTCAGAAAAATCTTTTCTGCACATAATTGTGTACATACCAAGGCAGTGAAGATTGAAGTAACCCACACATTCTCAAAAGAGAGCATAACAATGAACATGATGATGATGACTGGAAATGTCACTAGTGCTATTACAATCAAATAAATGTACACATTATTAGATTTTGTTCTGCCATTTAGATTGTTGGTGTGATGCTCTGAGGTTATACAGAAATCTAGTTTCATGTCCTGACATAAGAGTTATTAAACTAACAAATTTCAAAGTGGCCATTTAATGTGTTGAGTATATCATTGTTTATCTACGTTTCTATGTTTATGGCACCACATGACAGCTTCACATCATAACTTATTTTAAAGTATACATAATAAGATTTCAAATTATGTATGATGTGTATAGAGAGGGTATATTAAGTCAACCAAATCGGTGGTTGGTACTTGCCTATTAAGGGCCCAAACCTGCAACAGTTCTGTACAGGAAATGCCCATTAAAATTGGCACTCTTTAGTGGAACAATCACAGGATCACAATTTGAACTATTAATGTAAAACAGGGTACCTTGTTATTCAAGGACATTCATTATGGTCATAAAGTTGTTTGTTCTGGATTTTCTAAAATCTTTGCAGATCAAGTTTAATTTGCATTTCATAGCAGAAAAAGAAGTACAACAGTGAAGCACTTGTCCCAATTACCTCAGGCTCAGAGGGATACACTGGGAGATAGTGTTTCATTAATTTAAAAATAAGCATAATATAAAGCAGTGAAGCATTTAAAACCATAATCATGTAGGACTGGCTAATTTGTGCTTCCAAAATTCAACATGTACCTTGTTCAGCAGTTCACAAACCACAGCAGGTATACTTTTAACAGGTTTGTTATATCTTTCGTGCATTAATCTGAGAACTCTAAATGTATCACACTGAATCAGCTCTTTGGCAATTTTCCCAGTTAAATGGATATGCCATTTATCATGTTGATAAGTAACATTTAGTATAGTAAAATTAATTCTATACATTATCAAAATATTCATTATAAAAATAAACAACAAAAATCCCCCAAACTGAGAACAGGAGCCCAAAACTTAACATTACAGAATGCTGCACAGAATTAAGAAGTAATGTAAGGAACTTAGAAGAAAAGTATCACATTACATAGAATTTAGCATGTTTCATAGATGTATGTGAATAAAACTGGCAAAATGCAATATGATATTTCAAATTAATTAGCTGATGGGAAAGGTTAGTGCATGGGTCTTGTCTGATAGATTCCCATTAACTCTACTCAGGGATGATGCAAAGCCGCATTGTAGGCAATGAGAGTGACGTTCTGGTGACTTTAATCCACATTGGATCAGGCCTTTCGACTGGGTAGATGCGTAAAAGTAAGCATATAAGTAAATGCTATGCCTGAGTGGGAGGTTAAGTAGGGGAACCTGTGAACAAATGAAAGCAGATGTGGACTGGGAGGTCTACACATTTAAAATCTTATCGCCCCAAATATGCTCTATCTCGATAAGTACAGAAACACAGTCGAAACAAATGAATTTGTTAAGAAAAAAATCCTGCCTTTTATTCAGTATCTGAGTCATGTTCCATATCACCAGTCTACTGGCTATTTAACTATGATAATGAGAAAAATTTCCTAGACATAGAATATCAAAATGTTGATTATGGTCTTCCTTGGGTTCTGCTAAATCTGTGTTTTGTAGTGGATTTAAGTGCATGGTACTACAACCCAGAGGTTGAAATAACAGCTTGTCCTTCACAAGGTTTACAGCTCCTATGAAGTATTTTGTTTAAGTGTCTCCAAACTGACCTTTTGACAATCAGAAAATAAAAAAATCAAGTATAGATCCTCAGATGAATAAGTACTGCACACAATTATAATTACTAATGGAATTGATTAGATAGGAATAAATTAGCACGTAAAGTTAATTTTAAAAAACAACAGAATACATTTGCATGCAGCTGTTATAAGGAAATCAATGGAACTGAATATATGTAGCATCTTAAGCTATCATGTTTTTTATGGGCATACAAAAATGTAAAACAAGATGGAGACTTTTGTATAGATTGACTTCAGGCACTAATTCATTAACAATACAAGTATGAATAATACTTGATATAAACTGTATTTTTCATATCAGCTCTATATTGAGAATATAATTAAATAAAGATTGGGAATGTAAGGTCTTTTATGAAATAAAGTTATTAAGTATGATTAGTACAATTTAAAGCCAGGTGACACAAATGTTTTACTGATGTATTTTCTTTAGAAAATTCCCTTTATATAATTCCATAATCAGAGGGGCTAATGAAGGACATTCTACTTCTAGCTTATATACATTATTAAAAAGACAAAATAAATTTCCTCACCTATAAAATGCTCTAAAACAAGAAAGAGAGTGGGAGCATTTATGCCAACATGTATTTATAATTAAGGTTATTCCTTTAATCAGGGTGCTACGCCTTGTCATCTTTTTGATACCAGATTGCTCTTAAATTGCTTCTTTTTATGGTCTTTAAAATGATCTGTGGCAAGGTCTCTGGAGTCCAGCCAACTTTAGGATTCATGCAGCAAGGCACAGCAGCTACAGGCATAAAACAGGGTTTTTATTCCTGATTCCTAGAAGTGGTTAGCTTACCAGGGGACTAAGAACTAACTGACTCTAGAGCCCCAGAGTAAATTAAAGCCCAAAGTAAAGAGTATCTAACCCTGCATGCACCTCAGGTCTGTAAGCAGAGGCCCCCTCTGTTGAAGAATTTGTTCCTACTTGAAACCAAGGATCCTATCCATAACCCAAACATCTCCTATAAAAAGCCTCCTGTTTAACAACTCCCAGATGTCAGATCCTTTCCTCAAAGACAAAGAGCCTTTGCACATCATTTGGGGCCAGGCAAGTATTCTTCACATTCAGGGAAAGTCAGTATGGCAAACCAGAGGTATGTTTATGTCTAAGCATACGGTCTGTTTTGTTTGGTGGACTCCCTATTGTTTTACAACCACCATTTTGAATGTAACCTTCAGTTACATTAGTGATTTTAGTGATTTCATTTTGTAGCAGATATTTGACACTTGGTAGACAGTGTCTGAGAAATTGTGGCATCAACAATTAATGACTCTTCCCTACTGGAACAATGGGCATTTGATTTTCTGTACTGGAGTACTGGGTAGAAGGGAAGGGACTGGAGACTGGACTTCCGCACAGATTATACTACAAAAGGAATGGGATATTAGAGTATGGTCTAAAAGGGGTCTCTCTAAGCATGACAGGCTAACCAATGCCCAGCCAAGCATGCAGAAAGAGTTGCCTGCCCAAAGAACTTGGACCAAACTACCATGGTAGAGAAATCAAATTGAAGGGAATTATGTCCAGTACTTGGTTCTTGTCTCTAGATCTGTAATTATCTTCTTTTTTTTTTAAGGGCAAGGTATCTGTGGTTAAAAGATTTCTTTGACAAGTCTGTATTCCTTGCATTACTGCCACATAGTCTCCGAGGATGCATCTACACTGCACCCTTAGCTTGAAATAAGCTATGCAATATGAGCTACGCAAATTGCGTAGCTTATTTTGAGTTAATTTCGAAATAGCTTGAATCACTATTCTGAAACATCCCTTAATCCTCGTGGAACAAGGTTTACAGGGATGCTGAAATAGTGAGTCTGTTATTTCAAAAGCTATTTCGAAATAACAGGCATGCTATCAAGATGCAGAATAGCTATTTCAGGATACCAGAAGTATCCCAAAATAGTGCCACAGTGTAGACCAGGGATGGGCAAAAGTGCTTCCAGGGGCCGATCCGGCCTGCCATTGATCCTGCCCACAGAGGCCCTGCCACTTCCCCGCCCCCAGGCCAATTAGGGCCTGGAGGCGGGGGAGCGTGCATAATTTCCTCCCGCTCTGGCAGGACCATGCAGCACTTTGAAGCGCCGCACGCTCCTCACAGGGGAGAAAGAGATGTCACACGCTCTCCCTCCCCCAAGCCCTGACTGGCCTGGGGGCGGGAGGAGTGTGCAAAGTTTCCTCCGCCCTCCCCCCCACCCTGCGAGGAGCGTGCAGCACTTCAATGTCCTACGTGCTCCTCGCAGGGTGGGAGGAGGCTTCATGTGCTCCCCCGCCCCCAGGCCCTAATTGGCCTGAGGGTGGGGGGAGTATGCAAAGCCTCTTCCCACCCTGCCAGGGGCATGGGTACCTAGTGGGAAGGGGGGGGCAAAGGGCCTCCTGCATAGTCTGTGGGTGGGGCAGCCCAGAAGCATCTGGGCCCCGCCCCTTCTGGTTTAGGCCCCACCCCTTCAGGGGCAGCCTGGGGCCACTTCAAAAATTTTTTGAAGTGGCCCCTGGCCAAAAATTATTGCCCACCCCTGCTGTAGACATACTCTAAAAGTTGTAACTAGAATGTAAGCGCTTTCACTGCCAGGTATATTCAGGAAAAATGTGTCTAAGCCACAGGAGGCTTGTAGGGCTGTGGCACTGGTTCTGGGGTGTAAGTAGGTGGATTGCTGAGTCCCATTGCCCAACAATGATATAAAACACTGACACAGGATCTGTACAAGAGAATGTGCCTGAGATTCAGAGTTAGGAGAAGTCACTAACCAGGCTGAGAAGACTTAGAAGCTCATGGGATTCAGGGTTTGATCCAATCACAACATACTTCATCCAGTGAGCAGGATTGGACCCAATTGTGACACCCAATAAACCCTTCTGTCCCTTTCTGGCATGAGGTATGGACACCCAAAAGCATTTTTAATTCCTCCTATGGGGTCAACCTGTACTGACCAGGCATTCATTTTCAGGTGGAGCTGGAGATGAGATGTTCTGTAAAGAACCTTCTCCCTTCTGGTTGTTCCTTATCTACTTTTGATGCAGACAGTGCCCCCATTACTACAATATATGGTATTATCAGATAACTTCATTCTTTGTTTCATTTAAGAGGTTTATCTGCCCATTCTTAAAATAAAAAGAAAGCTGCACTTATTTTGTTCAGCACAGCAGCCTACAAGTCAAAGCTGTAAAATATGTTTTAATTAAACATTCATATTCTTCCAATATTAATTCAGGTTGGAAACTTATATAACTAGTCTCAAATTGAGCTCCGATTCTGTTGGTGTCATGAAAAAATAGTATTTTTCACTAGGATTATGTCAAGCAACAGTAGATGCAGAGTAGAGATGTGAATGGTTAACAAGGTGATGCTTACTGATTACTGTTAACTGGTGGCTGGGCTGGAGCAGCTCCCCACCCGCCCTCAGTGCAGTGGACCTGGCTCAGACAGAGCAACCCACCACACCGTTGGTGCTCCAGCCCTGCTGGAGCAACCCCTGCCTGCAACAAGGGCCGCTCCAGCCTGGCCCTCCTCCTTCCCTCTCCCATTTAAGTAGTTAACCAGTTAAATATAACGTTTAACCGGTTCATTGATTAAACAGGATTTTACATCCCTAATGCAGAGTTACTAACAGCCATAAAAGATCTGGGCCCAATCTGTCAAACAGTTATATTTGTGCAACCCTTCTCACTTCAATGAGGTTGCAAACAATAGGGGAGAAAAATGAGAACTTTAAGTTTAATGCATTTCACATTTTAACTTGATGAGTGTTATTTTCCTTTGAGGTGAATATTCACAGAGTAACAAAGAGAATAGAAAGGAAAAAGCACTTTATGGAAATATCATATAGGAAGATGCTCAAGTATGGCTATATCCTGATTGGGAAAAAACAGTTCTTCAATAGCTCAAAATAAACCTGATGATAAACCATGGGGCATTGTGTTCTATTTTACCTCTTTTGAACTGCTGTTGACTCCTCAGGCTAGCCATGACCTCTTAAGAATAAGCCACGATTCAAGTTTCAGCAAAATGTCTTGTACACACAAATCATCTGACATTTATGGATTTGTTTCTCATGATGTAATCAGCAGTCGGTAAAACTCTGCTTTCAAAAACATTGAATAGTCTTGAGGAAAAAAACACTCAACTTATACTTGCAGTCTGGTTCCCTAAAATCTTCAGAAGAGAGCAAGTAAGAAGGAACCAGAGGAGAGTAAGTATTTTGATATACAACAACTACCATGAACAACCCTCCTTTCCCATATACACAGAACATAAGGCAAACATTGGACAGCTACTGAAAGGTGCTTTTGTTCAGTAGTTGAAGAGATGACTAACAGGACTTAGTTTCCAGATCCAAAGTAGCCCAGTTTAATGTTTGCTCTTCTCCTAACATGAGAAATACAGAAACTCATTCTTGAATTAATTAGGTGCATCTCTAGCATAAATCCATTAGCTAGGAAGAAGAATGTCTTGGTATACATACTTCAAAATTCATTGCCCTTCCAGTCTTATAATATGTTCATACTAAAAAAGCTGATGAAACCAAACCAGTGCTGATGAAGGCTGTTGCTGGATTCAGTTAGAATACCTTAATTTCTGATCTTATCCTGCTATTTGATATGAAGAAGTCAATTCAGTGTTCTTCAGCTTTCCTCAGTGCCCACTTTTGACTTCCATATGAGAGTTAATATAATTGTTGTTCTATACATCCACAACTTCATAGCGAGCTTCATGTCACGGGCTACGTCTAGACTGCAAGCTTCCTTCGGAAGAAGCTTTTTTGGAAGAGATCTTCCTGAAAAGCTTATTTTGAAAGAGAGAGTCCACACAGCAATGCGCAATGAAAAAGCTATGTGCTTTTTCGAAAGATAGCATCCACACTGATTGGATGCTATCTCGCATTTAAATTGTGATTAGTTTGGATGGCATGGCCACTAGGGCAACTGTGTTATTTTCTGGAGGCCTGTTGTTTTGAAAGAACTCCCTCTTCTGCATCCACACACACTTTTTTCCGAAAAAGCTTTTTCGGAAAAAGGCTTCTTCCTCGTAAAATGAGGTTTACTGCCACTGGAAAAAACCCTCCGTTATTTCGACTTTCTGTCGAAATAACTCAATGGCAGTGTGGACACAATTATTGTTTTTTCAGAAAAATGGCCATTCTTCCGGGAAAAACACCCACAATGTCCCCACAGAGGATGCTGAAGGATCTGAGTTGCAGCAGCAATCCTCTGGCAATGTTGATGCTGCTGCCGCAGGGCTGGCCTTACAGAAAATGGCACTCTGGGCGACCTTGTATTTTGGTGCCCCTTGAATTTAAGTATGTAGTAGTGTTAGTGAACTTTTCAGAAATAAATTGGTAATCTCAAAAATTTTCATGAATTTACTAAAAAAAATGACAAAATTTGATTCAATTTTATTAAAATAATAGTGTCAAAAACTAAACATTAAATGCTAAACTAATGAACAAAAACAAATACAAAATGTTGTTCGCCAGATGCTAAGATTCAGAAGGCTGCGCTGCAAGCCTTTGCTGCTGCAGACTGTGACATTGCTTGTGACAGGCAAGATTGTGAGCCATGGCATTCTCCATAGGTAGGGGTTAGAACTGGAGTCTCAGCAGATTAAGGGACAGGGAACGTCGTTGGAGCACATGAAGGAAGCTGCTTAGGCCTTTGCTCCCCTGGGTGTAGAGCCTGCTTTTATCTCTGCCCTTGAAGAGGGAATTGTCGTGATCAGTGCTTCCTGACCAAGCCCTTCATTTAAGAGCTACATAGGGAATGGATTATTTTAGATGAAATATTTACCCTAAAAAACAAGGCACAGAAGGCAGGCTGCTATGTTTGAATGGTACCAGATTGTGAAATGAAACAGTGGGTGAAAGACCTGAGTGGGTCACTCACCTTCCGTGTGGTTCTTCCTCCACAGTTTGAGCAACTCGGCAGAAGCCTTGGCAGCTCTCTTGCGGCAGCTGCATTTGCCCCTTATGCCTGGTGATTGGCCCGCAGCTCAGGGTGAGCACCATGCTATCAGACGGGGGCTGCATCTTGCCTGAGCCCAAGACTCTCCTGCAGCCCTCTGGCCTCTCCTGACTCACTGGGGCACCATTTCAGATTTTGGTGGGGGGAGGCAATTTTAACTGTGATTCCAGAGGACATTTAGGCACCTGAAATCTCTAGAATTTTTTGCAAATAACTTAGAAATTAGCTGAGTTATGAAGAATATGTATTAAGGTTATAACAACCAACAAGAATACACTTTTATGTAGAAAACCATGATTAAAATTGAGTCTTCCTGACTAGTAATTTAAATCATGATTTAAATCAAGTTGATTTAAATCAAATCCACCCTGTCTGGCACTTTTTCCCTTTCCCAGACTGGTGTAAATAGGGGGGCCAGTATAGATGCTGTTAACTCAGGATTTACCTTGAACAATTCTGCATTCAAGTTATTGTTGCCAGGAGTTTTCTCATTATTCAAGGATTTGATGATGGTCTCTTCCTTAGCTGGGCTGTCTGTGTTGATATCAAGATCTTCCTCTGCCTTGTCCATATCTGGTTCCTCTTTAGGTGCTTCCCTATTCAGAAATTCTTTCAAATACTCTGTCCAGAGCATGTCTTGTTCTTTTTTGTTGTCAGTAGATTCCCTTGTTTGTCCCAGATAAGAGTGTTTGTTGGTTTCTGCCGTTTACCAGTGATAAGCTGCATCATTTTGTAGATGGTTCCTTTTTCACCATGAGCAGTTGTATTTGCTGCTCATATGTGGTAAACATTTATATGTGGTAAACATTATCAATATAATGTCATTTATCCACACTCATGAGGCATTTGACCTTCTAGGCTACGTCTACACTGTGGAGCTATTTCAGAATACCTCGGTATCTCGAAATAGCTATTCCGCATCTTAAGCGCAAGCCCATTATATCGAAATGTAATGGGCTCACTATTCCAACGTCCCTGTAAACCTCATTGCACAAGGGTTAAGGGACATTTCAGAACAGCATCTTATTTTGAAATTACCTCAAAATAAATTACACAATTTGCATAACGCAAATTGCTTAGCTTATTTCAAGGTAAGGGTGCTGTGCAAACACACTCCTAGTGTGCCTTGTTAAACTGTTCATGGTATTTGTATTTAGCTTCTGGGATTTTGTGTCTAAAACTTTTTTTTCAGGTCTTACATGGTTTCTTTGGCATTCCATGTGCTGGGTGTAATCCACTCCTTCTTCTCTTGTGCCTGTAACCTAGATATTCTTCACTCCTCTGTTTATAAATTGCTGCTACTTTCCCCCACTTCTTGTTGATTTCCTCATCTGATTTCATCTCCTTTTCATGAAGCCCTGCAAGTGCCTGAAATCTGTTCTTTCACTGCAAAATGAAGGCATTTTTCATTTCAAGCAACTTTAGTTATTCAGTGTCATAACGTCTATGTCCCTTGTATGGTGGACCACACCTCTCAATTTTTGCTAGATGGAGGCTGCCACAAGATGGTGGTTGCTACCAACATCTGCACCTCTACTCACTTTCACATCTTTCAATAAACATCACTCTTTGCTACTGATCATCATATGGTCAATTTGGTTCTTATCTCTGTCATTTGGAGAGCACGATGTCAACTTGTGAATGTTGAAATGAGGTTCCACTGATGACTAAGTATTCATGCTAGGAATGTCAGTGAGTAGTTGAGTGAAGTATCGACTACTCGCTCCCGCCCCCTTGCTGCAGCTATGAGAGGCAGCAAGGGGGGGACAGGAGCCAGTGCTGTGGGGAGCTGACTTAAAAGCAGGTTCCCCCCAGCACAAGCTCAGCGGTGCCACCTGCCCCTCCGCTGCCTCTAGCAGAGGCAGCGGGGAGTGAGGGTGGGAATTAGGAGAGGCTGCTGAGAAGAGCCCGAGGTTTGCCGTGGGCAGAGGGTGCTCCAGTAGACCGAGGTTTGCCGTGGGCAGAGGGTGCTCCAGCAGCAGCCCCAGTCTGCAGTAGGTATGTGAATGACTAGCGGACTATCCGATAAGCCAACGCTTATCGGATAGTCAACATACTACTAGACTAGTCGCTTCCCCCCACTTGCTGCCTCCATCAGAAAGAGGCAGCAAGGAGGAGGAGGGAAGGAGGGAGTGCTTCAAAGCAGCAGCGCTGTGTGGAGCCTGAAACCAGACCCTGGGCTCCACACGGTGCTGACGCTTTGAATGCCACGTGCAGCTTGGGGCCAGCTGGGGAGAACTTCCTCATCACTGTAATTTCTCAGGGCATAGCACTGAATCAGGGTGATATTATTGTGTTTCCCTTTTCATCAGTCTGGCTCTCATAAGTCTGCTGCTGATGGACTTCCACTCAATGCCACTACATTTTAAAAAGGATGGCAACACCCTTATTCATGCTGTCCAGAATATAGCAAAGTTTCTCCAGAGGCTTTTGTTTATCTTCCAGATCCTGCCCATCTGTTCTTGCTGACATCCAGGATGTATAAGCTGTAGTGTCTAATCTCTGCTGTGACCTGAGCTACCTTCCCTGTTTTGAACGTTGTAGGTACATGCCAAAAACCAAGTTTGGTTTTTGTTTTGGTGTTGAGCACTTCAGTCTTCATGTCAATGGCTTCCTTTCAGCTTTAACTACTGGTAGCCATACAGGTTATCGACTCCTGACAGCCACTACATATAGTAATGGTTAATATCTCCAGTGCTGTTTACGTCACATCTTTTGACAGGGCAAGGTTGTTCACCTCATTTTTGACAGGGCAAGGTTGTTAGGCACCCAACCTGGAAGAGTAGGGTGTCTATTTTGTCTGGCCTCTCCACCACAGACTGATCCATTATGGTTGAACCTGCCAGGAGCAAAAAGCCCCCACTGACATGGACTCTAGGCATCGTTAGAGCATGCAAGCAGTCCTGCCATAAGGCATGGACCCCAGAAGACACCTATTCCATAATGAGAGGTATTAAAATTTCTCCATACTACTAGCACACAGCCCTCAACACTGGCTATCATAGATATATGCCTCCTGTTTCCATGTCTCACTTAGTTCATGTGATTACATTATGAATATCTCTTATTTAGATAAACATTGATATATGTGAACAAAACTTGAAGGTTGAACTTCTTGAGTTTCAATACTATTCTGAAAATCTCATATTTGTCTCTTAATATCCTTTCAAAATAAGCATTACTGATTACCCCAAAATAAAAATTAATATATGAGATTAAATTCAGTTATTTTTATTTAAGAACCTATGTCGATTTAACAGTTGTGAAAATACATAGAGATACAAAACTTTCCATATTCAATCAAACATTGTTCCATCTAGACCAGTATCCTATCTTTGGCAGTGACCAGTACCAGCTCAGTAAGAAAACAGTGAGAAAAACCCTGCATTAAAAAAAAACACCAAAGAGTAATAACTTTTAGCCATTACTGAACTGGATTAGATTCAGAGTGGCAACCTTGTGGCAAAGGGCTCTCTATTTTCCATAACCAACCAGAAATAAGTCAAAAGAAATATAAATCTACTTCCCAAAGTGATTGTTAATTTTATTTGGGTTATATTTTACTCAAACAGTTGACTTCAGTAAACTCAGTGGCACCTCACAACTGGAAATAGGTTTTCATGCTCTGATTTGTCAGCAGTTTATTCCAGTTAATGATAGTGCGAGTGACTGGGAGCTGCCTTCGTAGAGTTTTTCTCCAGATTTCATCTGTCAAAGCCTGGAAGTTTTCTAACATGGCAAGGTGAAATTTGTTGTCTTCAGTTTCTACGAGTTTCACAAAATCTATGGCCAACTGGGCTGGGTCAATTACATGTAAGGTCTCTTCAACAGTCTTGCAGGCTGTCATGTGGAGGTTAGCATCTTTAAAGTAGTGTAATTGCAGATTAATGGTCCCTGTAACCTGAGTAATAACTGGAATCTGGGAAAAAATCCATTTACCTCTCCAAAGACCATTCCAGAAGCCCAAAGGTGTGTACTGATGACCTGAAATACAGACCACAAATACGTGACTGTTTTTCAGGGTTTTTTTAAACACACTGCAGTCCCCTGAAGGAAAGTGACTATCCACGTATGCCTTTAGAGCACTGCTTAGGGCTATTCTCCATAACTCTGCTTCATCCCACACGACACTATGAAGCTGAAATTTGCTTGATATTCCACTCAAGTGGTCAAATTTGAAAGAAAATTTGTTTTTAGGGTCAAAAAAGCGATTTCCTCCTAGGTCATTGTAGCGTGTCACCAGTACATTGGTTCCTTCTATTCTGACTGAGGTGAAATTGTTCTTATTGTAATGGGCACAGACCTGGGCTGCCTCTTGCCTCATCAAATCATCATCCTGGACCAGAATACAGAGATCTTCAAAAACACTGTAGAATTCACCTGGGGGTGCCTGAGACAGAAGACGGCATATGACCTGCACTTTCTCTTCCTTAGACAAATCACATTTGTTGGACATGGTGTTTTATTTCTGTGGTGGTAAACCTGAAATGAAAGCATGAACAATATACTAACTTGGAAACGGTAATTAAAAAGTATTTCAGAACACCTGAAGATGTCAAGGCAAAAAGAGTTTGTGAACTTTGTGTGCTCTAACATTGTATTTGGAAAGATCTAGAAATATTAGTGAGATCATAATAAAATAATTCAGTAGAGTTAGAACTTTTGGAAAAAAAATGTTGCAGTGGAAAATATTCACTGGCAGCACATGAAAAACAAACTATATGAAGCTATGAAAGTGTTTACATTGTCCTATGAAAGATGACTAGGGATCTACAACTTACGATACCAAAATGAAAACTCAACATAAATGTTTTAGGTAACTAGAAACATACTCAGAGAAGAGACAACATATTTGATATAGCAACAATAAAATAAAATGACTGGAAAATAACTGTCATAGCACAATAAAAATGACCACCATGGAAAGCTCAAAAACTCTTAATGATGTAACAGTTTTCTAATATGGCCCTAAAGAAATATAAAGCTGCTGAAGGGAGAACAGGCACAAGGGAGTTCCAGACAGATGTAGAGCAGTGGTTCCCAAAGCTTTATTAGTTCACCAACCACTTTCTCAGAGGCGTAGCCATGTCAGTCTGTAACTAAAAAAAATCTTAAAAAAGGAACGGTCCTGTAGTACCTACGGGCACTCTACACAGCAGGGCAAAAGTTGAATTAAGGTACGCAACTTCAGCCATGCCAATTGTGTAGCTGAAGTCAAAATAGCTTAATTTGGCTTCTGGTGCTGTCTACACAGCAGGAAGTTGAAGAAAGAACCCTCTTCCTCCACCTTCCCTTACTCCTCCTGAAATGAGGGTTCCAGGAGTTGGAGTAAGAAGTCCTCCAGCTTGGTATTATTTTGAAATGATGGCCTGCTGTGCAGATGCACATTTTGCTATTTTGAAATGTCAGTTATTTGTAATAACACTGCTGGGTAGATGTACCCTTAGAAACTAACCAAAAAATATAGATAGTATCATGAGCTTTTGTGGGCAAAACCCACTTTTTGGCATCTGAAGAAGTGGGTTGTGCCCACCAGCGCTCATGATACTACTTATATTTTTTAGTTAGTCTCTAAGGTGCTACGGGACCATTCCTAGTTCTTTTAAGTTTTTTTTTCACCTTCTCAGAGAATTGTGAGGACATGGGCGCACATACTAGCTGGGAGTACCTATCTCCCTTGCCTCCCTGCTCACCGACCCCCTAAGCTAGGGCACACGCAGGGAAGTGGAAACAACCAGGCTGCCCATGACCGTGGGCCTGATTCAGTGGGATAAGGTGGGGGGAGTAAACCCCTCGTGGCGAGACTGGGGCTTCTGGCGGGCGGGGCGATGAGGGCACCGCCGGCTACAGTCATGAAGAACAGGCGGACGGGCCCTGCGCCGGGAAGATTGAGAAGCCCAGGCCACGTGGTCAGAAGGCCACGAGGCCACACGCGATGGAACCCTCCTCTCGGGACGCACGCGGCTCCGGCAGCCCCTGGGCGACAGCGCGAGCCCGAGAACAGGTACGTCACCTTCATCCCGGCCTGGCCGGGAGCGGGACCCTAGCGCCGGCCTCGCGACGGGGGGGGGTGTCTCCCGCGTCACTGGCCCCGGGAGGGCGAGGAGGAGGGGGTGTGACCCACGTGGCCCGCCGGATTGTGGCGTCACAGGGGCCGCGTGCCGGCAGGCGCTGGCGCAGCGGCCAGGGGGTTCTTTTCGCGCCGGGGCAGCGGCGAGGGCGGTTGCTCGGGCAGGGGCGGGTTCCCCGCGCGGCCTGGGGGAGGGGGAGGCGGGCGCTGTGGGGAGCCGGGCCGGGGTGATGCTGCTGCTGACACCATCGCAGTGACGTGACCCGGGAGCGGCGCAGGGAGCCCGCTATGGAGACCAGATATCCTTCTCATCGGCCCCCCCCCCCCGGAGCCTCCTTCTCATCGGCCCCTCCCCTCCCCGGAGCCTCCTTCTCATCGGCCCCTCCCCCGGAGCCTCCTTCTCATCGGCCCCTCCCTACCCCCCCCGGAGCCTCCTTCTCATCGGCCCCTCCCCCGGAGCCTCCTTCTCATCGGCCCCTCCCCTCCCCGGAGCCTCCTTCTCATCGGCCCCTCCCTACCCCCCCCGGAGCCTCCTTCTCATCGGCCCCTCCCCTCCCCTCCCCGGAGCCTCCTTCTCATCGGCCCCTCCCCTACCCCCCCCCCGAGCCTCCCTCTCCTGCCCCGGGCCCCTCCCGAGAATACCCCCATCCCAATTTCCCAGAGACCCCCAACACACACAGTGCAAGGGCAGCCACCCTCCCTCCCCTGACACCTGACACCCCCGCCCCCGAGACTGTATTGAAAATCCCTGAAGATTTCCAAGCCACCCTGATTAATAATCCCAGAGCTTCATTGTCCCTGAGCCTTGTGACCCCCTGCCCTATTATTCAGTTCCCGCCTGCCTCCCCCTTGCTTCTACTCTAAGCCCCTCTTCTACCCTTACAGTTTCCCTCCACTACCCTCCTTTCTTTCATCCATGAATTTTCCCCTCTCCACATTAAGCCCTTCTTCCTTTTCACATTTACTACCATGGGCTGTCTTAAATCCCCCTTTCTCAAGGATGGTGCCGTTTCAGATCCTTTATTATTCCTAGGGCTCTACCAAATTCCATGCACTATTTTTGTCAATTTAACCATCATAGGATTTTAAAACCAGTGCATTTCATTATTTCAGCTATTTAAATCTGTTATTTCGTAGTGTTGTAGTTGTAGGGGTCCTGACCAAAAAAGGAATGTTGTGTGTGTGTCTTGCAAGGTTTATGGAATGGGGGTTGCAGTTCTGCTACCCTTGCCTCTGCACTGCTGCACGCAGTGGTGTTGCCTTCAGAGCCGGGCAGCTGGAGAGTGGCAGCTGCTGGCCAGGAACCCAGTTTTGAAGGGAGATACACTGCCAGCAGCGTGGCCGAAGTCAGGATGGCATGTTATGGTATTGCTGGTTTTACCTCTGCATTGCTGCCTGCAGAGCTGGGCCCTCAGCAGTTGCCACTCCCTGGCTGCTCAACTCTGAAGGCAGCAGCACAGAAGAAAAGGTGTCATGGTACAGTATAGTCACCAGAACTGGGTGCCTAGCCAACTGCTGTCACTTTCTGACCATCCCGCTCTGAATGTAGCGCAGAAATAAGGGTGACAATACCATGACTTGCCTAAAATAGCCTCGTGACTTTCCTGTAATTCCCTTTTGAGTCAGGACCCCTGGTTTGAGAAACAGTGTTCTCTCCCTCTTCCCAGATTTCAGGCTATGACATATTTTTTATAGTTGTGAATTTTTGGTAGGACCATAATTATTCCTTTTCACTTTTCTTCCCTTTAGGCTGCTCTTCATCCTCCAATACCCCTTTACCCCAGAACTGTAATAAAATAAATAACTGAAATATTTTTCAGTTAGTTATTTGGAACCAGAGATGGAGAAAATGTAATTGTAGAAAAATAGCTAATCTGTTTGGTTTAAAAATCAAGCATAGTTTTCCCATAAAAAGCTATTTTAATGTGTTATATGTTTCCTTAACATGTCTTCCTTTACGTGGATTTTGTCCATCATTCAGGATGAGTTTGGAAGCGGAAGGATTAATTTAGATAAGACAGCAAAGTTACTTCTCAAGCTAAGCATCCCTTTTGATTTAGTTCATGTAGAATATGTTTTTAAGGTGAGAAAATAGCCATGTATTGATGTAAGTATATTCAGAATGACCAGATACCTATCTGGGTCTTTGGAGGGGTTTTTTTTAAGGGAAAGGAATTTTTTGTTAAATAATCCAAATTAATGGCTGAGTGCAGGGCTATCCCTGCCAATACTGGTGCCTTGTGAACCCCAGCAGGGGGGAGGAGGTAGGTTGTGGTGCAGAAATTGTGGGAAGTAGGGGTAAGGTTACCAACTCGACTGGATGCCATTGCTGCAAATGTCAGTCAGTCTGTCTAGTTGGGAGAGTTGGCAACCCTCGGCAGGAGCCTGGAAAGGTTGGAGGCTTACCTGATAGCCTCAGGGGAGCAGGCAGGAGGTGTGGGTGATGTGAGCACAGGCTGGAAGAGCAGAGATCAGCTGTCCAGATGGCCTGAAAGAAGTAGGGCTTTGAAGGGAAATCTGCTGATTCTCCCCAGCTGCCAATGGCACAGTCGCCCTCTTCTCCTTCTGAGTCCTCATTCACCTCTCCCTATTACTTGGTGAGCAGAGGCTGGGCACAGCCCATGGTTGGAAGGGGGGATGAGGACTGGCTGGGGGATGGGCTGGATGCAGGAGCTGTTGTAGAGTCTGCAGGTGAGGGAGGGCATTGAAAACTATACACAATACCAGGGCTGGGCAAAATACGTCCTGCGGGCCAGATGTGGCTTGCCAAGCCACTGGATCCGGCCCACAGATGCAACAGGGAGCTCCAGGCAGGCTCTCTGCTTGCTTCGCCCCACCTGCACGCTGCTCAGAAAAGTGGCTGCCGGACATTTCTCTTTCACCACTGAGAGTCCAAGGAGAAAGGGGGGAAGGTTTCGTGATCTGTCCCCACCCTCAGCACAATCCTGGCCAATGGGAGCTGCCTGTTCTTCAAACAGGCAGCATAAGAAGCATTACTCCCCCCTCCTCCGGCTCATAGTTATTCACACATGCTCGTGGCTCCTGCAGTATGTGCAGGGGTGGGACATGCAGGGAGACTGCCTCAGAAATGTGCTGGACTGCAGCTGGCAGTCACCCAGGTAAGTCTCCTGGCCAGAGCCTGCCTCTGGCACTCCAGCCTCCCACCCCTCTGCCGCCCACTCCTGCACCCATATCCCCTCCTAGAACCTGCAACCCAATCCTCTGCCCCAGGTCACAACCCCCTCCTGTCCTTAGGTCACATCCCAAACCCTGGCACCCCAGTCCCCTGCCCTAGGACACAACCCAAACCCCTGTAGCCCAGGTCACAACCTCTTCCTATCTTAGGTCACAACCCAAACTCCTGCACCCCAGTCCAGTGCCCCAGGTCACAACTACCTCCTTTACCCAAACTCCCTCCCAGACCCCACACTCCCTCCTGCACTTCTAATCCCTTATCCCACGGTCCCTTCTGCACCCAACCTCCATCCCAGATCCTGCACATCCTCCATTAATACAATGGCAGAGTGCAGCCCTTGACCAATTTCCAAAATTTTGAAGTGGCCCCGCCCCCATCAAAAATTATTGCCCAACCCTGCACAATGCCCAGTTGCATATGGTGCCATGAAATTCATGATGCCCTAAGCAGCTGTGTTTTGCATATTGGTAAGGATGACCTTGGCCAAATGAACAAAAGTCCTATATTTATCTGTAGCGTGGATATCTCATAGGCAGCAATAATGCAATATCTTACTGCCTCTTCAACATGTTTTGGAATAGGTCATCCTTAGATGGTGGTATGGGGACTTGATTTCCATAACTCTAATGAAACTAAGAAGAGTATTGGTTTTGTGATCTTTACATCTTACTACAAGGAACTGGGTTAATTACCAAATTAATTTAACAGAAGCCACTAATCAGCCACCGGGTGGCAAAGGGTTTACTGCAGTCAAATTCAACAATTATCAGTCAGGTTTGTGTTAGTTGTTATTACAAGAATAACAATGATTTCAAATAGAAGGTGATAATAGTTTTAAAATAGCACTGAAAGGCAGATAGATTCCTTTGTAGAATGGTAGATAATATCAAATTCCAAACAGATTGATCTGATTCGATTGGAGGATAATCAACATTGAAACCATTGTACTAAAAAAAAATCTCTTCCTATTTCTATGCTTTCCTACTCTATGAAAAATTTATAGAAATAATGTGACCATTCTTTTTATAAAGTGGACATTTTGTAGAAATGAAAATGTATATCAATATTGGTTTATACTCATTGTAACTTTATGTAATACTTGTGCTGTTGCATTCATGTCATTTCATTTAAGTTGCTGACTTTGTTGCATATGGTCATATGTAGCTTGGCGACGGGACACCTGAAGATTGACTTCTCAAATCAGAGCACCACCATGATAGTTCAGCTTAACTACAGTGTTCAAAATAAGAGTCTTCAGATTTAAATAGAAAGGATGTTGGCAGGGCATTTTTGATGGAGGACTTGCAACTTGAATTTGCAGTAGTCCGCAAAGCCCAAGCCTACTGACCCTTTGGCCCACGGCCCACCCTTATTTTGGTCTCTCCTAGAAGTTTGCAGATTTTGTGTTTATTCTTTTTATGGACTTTCAATTACGTTGTTCTTGGACAGAAATTTTAGGTGAATGACAGACTGAAAAAAGAATAATTACTTGAGGGAGTGACCTGTGTAGAAAAGGCATGATCTAATTGGACACAGTACTCTTTAAGAGAGAGTTGAGGGGGTATGGCTATATAGTTATTTCTGTATGAAAGACACATATGCAGGTCTTTTACCAACATGCTTACTGCTTTTCTTTCCTTTTTAATTTAAATTTCTTTGTCTATCTAATTATTTTAGGTAATATAAGAAAAAGGGGAGATTAAGCTTTGTTAAAGAATAATACATTTTCTGAAGCTTTTTCATTTCAACAGGAAAGTCTTTTGTTAAACTTACTACATTTTCTGAATAGCAAAGAGTTGAGGTGTATTAATAAAATTAAAGTTATAATAAGAAGCTAGACACATACATAGAAATCTATAGTTTGCAGCACTGTTATAGCCATGCCAGTCACAGGATATTAGAGAGATATGTGGGGTAAAGTAATATTTTTTACTGGAACAACTTTTGGTGGTAAGAGAGACAAGCTTTTGAGCTTGCACATATCTGAAGAACTTTTTGTGATTTGAAAACTTGTGTCTTTCACAACATAAATTGATCTAGTAAAAGATGTTACTTCATCCACTTGTGTCTCTAATATAATTATGTAATAATACTTCTGTCTTGGTTCTTATATGGCCTCCATTACTGTAGTTTCCACATGCTTCAGTGGCGCTAGGAAGTCTGTTTTTCCCATTTCATAGATGGGGAGTTGAGGCAAAGAGAATTTATTTACTTGCCCATAGTCACATAAGAAGTCAGTGGCAAAGCCAGGAACTGAATCCAGATTGTTTTAAGTTCCATTAGACTTAAAACCCAGTGCCTTTATTCACTAGATAGTTCTACACTGTAATTTTATTTAGTGTAGACTTACTGATAAGAATAAGTTTGTAGATTTTTTTAAATGAAATTTTACGGAAGCTTTGGGTCCAGGTTTTGAAGGTCTGGACCTCAGGGTTGAGATGTCTCAATCAGTGCTAAATATTAATAGTTTCTTGTATGAAGTTTTGTTCATTATTAATTTTAGTAAATCTGATATTGAATTTCTCTTGAACAATCATAATTCAAACATTCAGTAATTAGATTCAGTAATTCCTCATTTAACATGTGCCCGCTTAACATGTTTTCGCAATAGCATGATTTTTTTTTTAGGGAACGTTTTTTGAATTACATGACCGTCCCCTGAATAACATGATTTCCCCAGCTGGCCTGTTGCGGGCGGCTGCGTGGGACTTCCCCCGCCTCCCTGCAAAGTGGCGGAAGGTTCGCCGCTTGCCGCGCCATTCCCCGGCAACCCCCCCCTCGCCGGACGCAGTGCGGGTCCTGGCAAACCCGTCACAGGGGCATACTCCCAACCCACTCCCCCTCCCCTCTCCTCCTCTTTCCTTCCCCAGAGCCAAACACCTCTCCTCCCTGCTATAACCCAGTCCCCTTTCTCCCCCAACCTTATGTCCCGGTCGCAACAGATACTACCGCTTGAAACGCAACCCCCACCTTTTCCATTATTTTCAATGGGAAAATTGACCCCGCATAATACATTTTCACTTAACACGATCATTTTCTGAAACATATCTATAGTGTTAAATGAGGAATTACTGTACAAGCTTGGAAGGAAAGTAATTGATTATTGTTACAAGCCACCCAAATACTTTCCTGATACATTGATTTGGGTTACTTAATATCATTTTTAGTTTTATGCCAGTTCAACACTTTCAAAAATCTATTACACTAATGACTAGATTACTCAGGAGGAAACTAGTAATGTAGGACATTGTTTCAAATCTATCCCTTATAGATTGTGAACAAAAATCTTTATCAGATAGATGATAGAGCATTTTTCTTGTCAGGCCATTTTTTACTAGGCACTAAGCATCACACCTACTATGATATAGGCACTAATTACTATCCCCCATGGTAATCTTAGGGCTTAAGACCTGAATAATACTAAATGTATTTCAATTAGTATGGTGCTCTTTGTAGACAAGAGCTGAAGAATGTTGATGGAGGGTAGTGCAAATAAGTTTTTATTTAAATTTACTGTGCCGTGTTTGTTTTGCAAATAAACAGGTTGTTCAGTCATGAGGTACATTATGGCACTTTTTATGAATAATACAGTTAAAAAATTAAGGGGAAAAAATCTACACCAAGAAAACTGAATTACATATATTAAAAAAAAATCTTAAAAGAAAAATTATTTTAGTGAGTCTTTGAAAAATGTTTATGCCAGAATTATTTAGAGTTCCCCTCATTTAAGTTTTAATATCTACCTCTTTTTTTCCACCCTTCTTATTTTCTAGTGGCTTTTGATAATCAACCATGGAAATTAATCTATATTTTAACCTTTAAAAAGCTCAATTTAAAAGAACAAATGTATATTTTAGAAATTCTAATTGTATGAATAGTTGGTCAGAGCTTAACTGATCTTAGTCTCTTAAAAGTTCAACAAAGTCATATCTTTAAACTTGAAAGAAAACATTTTAGATGTGACCTACCATAAGACTTTGATCTTATGATGGTTTGGCCATTCTTTGTTCACTTCGCTTATTTGAGGAACGTATACTCCTCCTAATTTTAAAATAGAGCCTTTATGGTATTTACAGATTATTTAAAATAGTAGCTGTTGATGTGCAAGAATGTATTTACTTTTCACTATCACAATAACTTTCCTTTGTAGTACAGTTTTATGAAATTAAAATACACCAGGGGACTGTGCCTCCTGCTCGCTATGGTCACGAACCCCCTCCAGCCTCCCCAGAGCTCCGGGGATGGGAGGAGGCTGTGCATGTCCTGCCTCCCTAGAGCACTGGAGGCGGGGGTAGAGGAGCGTCCTGGAGTGAAACTGGGTTGGGGACAGGGCGATGCTGGTGACATGATGATGTTACTTTGTCATCCCACAGGAAATTGCTTATATATATATATATATAGAGAGAGAGAGAGAGAGAGAGAGAGATTTCAGTACTTTTTAAAATTCATACATGCTAATCTAATACATAAAATATGCCAATATTTTGCAATTGGCAATATACAACAAGTGTTATGCAATACAATTTAAACTTAATTATGCAAAACAACAGACCTTTTTAAGAGGACAGGCCAAGATTCTAAGATTTGCTATCTGGTAGAATAGAATAGTATTGGATCATGTCCATGCACTGGAGAAACATTATGGCTCAATGTTTTACTGATATAAGGACTCTATTTTTTTACATTGTAATGCAGTGATTTTAATGTATGTTTGTACTCAAATCATTTTTGTTTTCAGAAAACATCTAGTGAGGGGAAGCGTGGAACTATTTCTATAGAAGAATTCAAGACACTTTATCGAACTGTTGCACACAGAACTGACGTCCATGAAATTTTCTGCAGTTACTCTCCGAACCACAAAATTCTAGAAGCAGCAAACCTGATTGAATTTCTCAAAAAAGAACAGTGTGAAATGGATGCTGATGAAACACGTGTCTCTCAACTCATTGCAAAGTATGAACCCATTGAAGAAGGTACACTATATCTTTAGCATAATGTTGTATTTCAGATTTTATTTTACTGTATTACCCTTTATGTATGTATGCATATGTATTTTTGAATACCTACCTGATGATAAAAGTGTTACGAAATTTATGAAAAAGCTGTAAACTGTGTAAGATAAATATCCGCTTACCTAAAAAAAGTAAGAGATAATTTGAGATCTGTTAGTTAGCATGTGGACAGAATATTAGTTGTTTTTAAAGTCCAGATCCTTAAACTACTATGTATATATTATAACAAATGTTTAGTACATTCACCATAAATGTATGTAGGATATAGCTGAAAGATAGCACATGAAATTTCCTGTAGGTAGATAATTCAGATTCTAGTATTATACCTTAGGCTGGTCCAAAAAGTGGCATAGAGGTCTCTTGTGTAGTAACATTATATGCAAAATCATGACAAGTATGTCTGGTTAAAGCTGTGAATATTTTGTAATGTGAAATGGCCCTTGTTGTGCTGAGCTGTCAAACTGTCTAACGCTTATTGTTAATTGAACCAAGCTATCAAAACTAATTTTGCTTTATTAATCAAGATTAATTTGAATCATGTGCTAAAGAGGTGAAAAATGAAAACTGTCATTCATATATCCTCTCTATCATATGATACTGCTTTTTAACATTAGATTACAATAGAAAAATATTTTTTTAAATGTATTTGAAATGTGCAAAATAAAATGAAGTTTTAAATAATTACTTATTTTGTATCTTGAGACCTTTTAAATTTGTCTTGTTGAAACTTGAAGACTATGCCCAATAAGTATTAAAGCAAGAATATAACTCAATTATACTTAATTTACTTTAGCTTAAGAGATCTGTTTCACAACCATATTAAAATGAAGATACTTTTTTGTAAGCTCCATTTAGTTTCAGTGATTATTTTATTCCTTAATAAAAGAGTTTGATTGTATGTTACTTGTAAGCTGGTTTTTGTTAGTATATTGTTATTAGTGGAATACAAGATATGACAGAGCTTACATGTCCCTAAATAGTACTAGATTTTGATACATCAACCATGTCATTGTTCATGTTTGAATGTATTGTTTTTAAAAGAGTAATAAGCATCTGTGTTTCAAGTAGTGACAGTCATACTTGTGGAGTGGGTACGTCTGTGGTTTCATTGTTGTAAGGTAATTTACACATACAAGACTCACAAAGTTTAGTTGAGTGCTGTTGGCGACTAAACATAAATCGATACAATCAAGACCCTGTATACTTTGCAACAAGCTGAATCTAAATTCTTCATTAAGAGTCCAGACTGTTTGCAAACTCAGTAAAATACTGCCACATTGGTGTATATTGATTCACACATTCAAGAATTACTTTGCAACCGTGACAAGTAGTTGTACCTGGTGTGTGTATGTGTGTGTGTGTGTATATATATATAAAGAAAGCTTAGATTCTGAAGCATAATTCTTTGAGGGAAGGAGAATGCTGTGGTCATTGAAAACATGCCACCCTGAATATAACTCACTTATTCTATAAAACATAGCCCAAACAATAAAAATTAGTTAATAATTAATTATAATATTTGCATTGTATTAAAGTTTTTGAAGGACAAATGTTGTCAATACACTTATTTGAACTCTCCTGATGAGACATTTCATTAAGAGAACTGCTAGTACCCTCCATCTCGTCTAGTTGATTGCTCAGTATTCTGAGTGCAAAATGGATCCTATCTGCCAATAGAACAGGTAATCATCAAGTGATCCATCCCCTATTGTCTACTCCCAGCTTCTGGTAAACAGAGGCTAGGAACATCATCAACATTCTGATCAAAATTTATTTTAGAAACACCCAAAAATGCATAGCTGGTTGGATTGTTCAGTTAACTGAAATCCTCCCATCGCTTTCTTTAGGAGAATCGATCTTTTGTGCATCATAAACTACAGTATAAAGGTTCTTCCACTGAAATTGTTATGGTGTGAAATTTGTTTTAAAAACAAAGTGTTTTTAAAATTAGAGATGCTTTACAATTGAGGGCTAATCCATCATGGGTACTTAGAAAAAATAATAATTAACTAATATAGCAAGACATGCTTTTATTTCTGGGCAGTGGACTTTCAAGCACTTTTACTTTGAAAAATAGTTTTGTAAATATGACATCATGGATACTACATTTATCTTGCATCAATTACTCCAGATTAATTTTTCTCAATTACATGTAGAAGAAAGTTGGTCTGAAAAAGGCAATAAAGCAAACTCAGCCTGGAATCTGAAGCTGAGATTGGTTTTGTTCTGCTTTATGTGTCACCATTAGTAACAAAAATTCTGTTGGTGAAACTCTGTGTCCTTAGTTACACTTGTGTGAAATAACTGTTAGTAAATTATTTTCAAACATACCTGTCCTCTGTGTGATTTCATAACTCTTTTCTTGTCTATTAGGTTGCCAAGTAGGGGTTAGGCTAAGGCTTGTGGGTGGTTTTACTCATTTGCAGACCCCTTTTTATTTGTGGATTTTTAATTTATCAAAAATTAAATGTAGATATACTAAAATAGATTACAAATAAATGTACCAGCATAAAAGTTGTCATCTTGTATTACTTTTCTTCATTTCATTTTCTTCCTCTTTTATGTCCTGACTTCATTCTTTTCTTAATTCCATTTTGTTTGTCCTTTTTCTGTTATTTCTTTTCCTTGGTATTCTTCTCTGCACACTTTCTCTTTCCCTCCAGTTTGATCCATCCACTGGAAATAAAGGGAAAAGAGAATTGTCAATGATATATCCCACTGGCTCTTCCCACTGCAGCTTAACTCAGAGAGGATGTGCTTATGTGGAGATGGAAGATCTTCAGAGGTCCCTAAAGATCTGGGAAGACCATGGATTTGTTTAGTGTATGATAGCCCAACTACTTCTGTTACACTTTAGAAAGTGAAGGCTGCCTTGAGTGATGGATAGTAATATCCAATTGGATAGTAATATCCAATTTTTGATACTCTTGATAGCTTTGATGTGTTAAGATGAAAATAACAAATAGACACCGAGCTTTATATGTGTACACTACATACAAATGTCAATGAATGTTAGTATCTGTGAAGATAAGAAACTTTTTGAACACATGTAACTGGATAACTCTAAATTTACTAATCATATAAAGAAGTTCATAAGTGTATTGTTTATTCCATTAACAGTAAGGTTTCAAATTTGCATTCACCATTCAAAGTTCAGACATTCAAATACTGTATGAATCAATTATAGGGTGTGCTAAAGCTTTCCACTTTTGGGAAGTGCTCCATGATGAATGTGATATTCATGCCTGATTGCTGTTCCGTTTAACATCCAAATTTGACCTCTGTCCTCTACAAGCCTTCTGTTATTTCTCATTTATTGTTGTACATTTAAATCAGAAATTTTGAATCATAAAGTGAGATTAAAGAAAACATCTTTTAATACTAAATTAATGAAACCTACATGCCTTTAAGCTACATTTTTTCCCCTTTTATTGTCTTTTCTCTAGTATTTGCTTGGATGGGATTTGAGGGATAAAATATAGATCAATGAATGCTTATTGTTACTATTTGTCAAATGGTAGCATGCAAAAGTTCAAGTTTGGGAGACTAGTGTGTTAAGCATTACACACAAACTTTGAGAACACAATCCCTACCCTGAAGAACTTGCATATTCATATTTTGTAGTGATAGAAGAAAGCTAGCACCTATATATTTTAGCATCTAATAATTTGTGCAGAATTTAGCTATCCATCGTGTTTATCTGCAGGTGGAAGTTCATCATTAGTTTATCTTTAGGAAGTCTGTTTTTTCCCCAGAAGGTGCTATATGAATATCAACTGGAAAAAATCGCCGTTAGAAGTTAGGAATGATTACTTGTTAGTAATGATTTTATTACAGGTAAACAACAATAAAGAAAATAAAATCTATTTTCTTACAGAAGTGGAGGAAACAAAATATTACATTTATCCTTTACTTTTAGATTACAAGTTGTAGTTTGTCACTATGCTGTCATATTTAAGCCTCTAGAGTTCTAGTTTGACACTATTTTATTCTTTCAAATATTAGTTGTTATTTTTAGTAATTATTTAAACCAACGGTGGAGAACCTACTTCCCGGGAACTGAAAACTCCAGCCCCTGAGGCTTGGGTTTTCCCACCCCACTCAGCATTGGAAAGCCGATACTGGTGCTTCAGCACTGCACCCTCCCAGAACTGGAGTGCCAGCGCCAGCTCCCTATTGGAAGGAATGGGAGCTCCAAGTCTCGGGCCAGAGTCAGGGAAGCCAGGGACAGATTGGACCCATGGGCTCTGCCTGTCAGGGAGAGAAAGTGGCTCCACATGCTGCCACTTTCTCTCCTGTTCCCCATTGCTGGGGGAACAGCAGTGCAGCAAAGGGCTGCCTGGAATCTTTCCTCCCACCGCTCTGATTGGCTGTAATTGCAGTCAATAGGAGCAGCAGGAGGCAGTGCTTGGGAGTGGTGACACATGGAGCCATGTGTGTCCTCAGGTAGCTGTGCCATGTAAGCACCCCCCATCACCCATACTCCGCACCCCCAGCCTGTTCCTGCACCCTACCTCTTACCCAGCCCTCTCACCCCCAGCTTGCTCGTGCACCCTACCCCCTCCCAGACCCACCAACCCCCAATCCACTTTTGCACCCTCCCTTCTACCCAGACTCCACACTCCAAGTCTGCTTACCAGCAGCCCCATCCCACAAACTGAATCCCTCATTTTTTTGCCCCACCGCAAAGCATAGGGAAGCTCACAAAATCTACTAGCCTGGGCCCCCCAGGCTCTAGTTTATGAGGTGAATGTGAGGGAATGTCTTTCTGCTTCTCAGTGGGGGGCTATGTTAGTGAGGGTTGGGTTGGTTGGTTTTTTGCTTCTCACTTTTGTGCAGCCCCTGACTGATTTTTCTGTGGTTCAGCGGCCCTGATCCAAAAAATGTTCCTCACCCCTGATTTAAATGCTGCTTTTTATGGATTAGTGGAGTGGAGAGGGTAACATCCGTCTTTTTTAACAGATTGAAAGGATTCTGAAAAATATTTGTCCACCTAGAATTGCCGATAACAGTAACTCCGTCCATATGCCACAAGTTAAATGATTCTCCATGGTAAAAAGAGACCACTATGGACATTTCCCAAACACCTTCCTTTTGAAAGTATCTTTGTTTCAAGGAAACAAAAATGCTCCTAATAACTAAACAAAAAACCCCCTCAAATCAACTAACTAACTTTCACCCTCTTCAAAAAAATAAACTACAGCATAGAAACACAAGGAAGCAAAATCAAAAAGATATTGTTATAATATAAACATTAGAATCTGTCCAGTTAGGGTATGTCTTCACTACAGGATGAGGTTGAATTAAGATATGCAACTTCAACTATGTTAATTGTATAGCTGAAATCAAAGTATTTTAACCCAAATTTTGCTGCTGTCCACACTGCAGGAATTTGAAGGGAACGCGCTCTCCCTTCAACTTCCCTTACTCGTGGAAGTAGGACTACCGGCATTGATCAGCATGCCCCTCTCAGTTTGAACTAGCATGTCTTCACTAGACCAGCTAACTTGAACCCTGTAAGATCAACTACGGCAGCTTTGGTCTTCTCTGTAGTGTAGACATACATTAGGGAAACACATAAGATCTGGAAAGTCAGGAAAAAATATTCCCCTTAGACATATTTGAATCTGTGCTAGAACAGTTAACAGTCTGTTTGTTTACATTGAGTAGGAGGGAGGAAAAGAAAAATAATATTTTTCTTGGACAGAAGAGATTTGGACGTCTTAATTACATTTTTGGAAGAAACAACATATTATTGTTGAACAGAAACCGCCCAGTAATGGCAGACCTAGGAATAATGTATGAAAATTTACAAAATTCCAGGAGTCAGGATTTCCCCCTCTCTCCATACCTAAATATCCATAATGCAAATAGATTGGTAGCCATGTTAACTATTTTTACAAAGATCCTAGGTGATAAAGAGATTAAGGCTTTACTTGAGGAGGAGCCTTGAGGCCCTGGTGACAATCTAGTAAACATGTTTGATGTTCATCTATAGAGCAATAATAAAAGAGCATACCCACTGCAAAGGATAAATCATTATAATTAATAATGAACAAAATACAAATTATACATTTTTCTTTCTGCCAGTTTCATCTATTGATTTACTTAGATTTTTTTTAAAGGACTATGTGTGCCCTTATATACAATCAGCAGAGAGAAACATAATGCGGAGATATTGGAGAGCATAGAGCGAGCCCAGTTCCTGTCTTCTGCAACATTAAGAGGCAAAGTGTTAGTTGGGAGGTTTTTGAATAAGTTTTGGAGAAGCATTTGAGGCAGAAAAACACACTTTTCCTTCCTCAAAATTCCAGAGGGATTAAGACAGCATAGACTTGGAAATGATGTCTTTTCTCCTTTTTCCTAGACACAATTTCAGATGAGAGATATTGGTTTTCACAGGAGGATTTTGAAATCATAAGGAAACTTCTACAAGGATACAAAAGCAGTATCTGCCATATCATCAGAGATAGTCTACAATTTATCAACATTGCTTTCTTGTAATATAGGAGTAGCAAACAATCTGTAAATGACAGGAGGGCTCAGGAAGATAACAGAAATCAGATTATCCCTGAAAACAAAAGACTACTTCCATTCATAGCCATTTTCTGGTATCTTATTGAGATGAAGATGAAAGCAATTTCAAGGAAGCAGTAAATGCTTATCTTTTAGGGGGGGAGAGATACATATAACTCAGAACCAAAAAAATCATATATTTATACTCTGTTGTGATTTCTAAAAGCAAAACAAAACAACAACAAAAAACCCCATAATGTTCTTCAAGTAGCTGCAAATGTGCTGAGCATATTAAAGCTGAACAAATTTTCCCATCAGTACCTGTGGAGGTGGCACTCATGCCCTCTGGCCCCTTAGCCTCTTCCCAAGTTATTTAAGGCAGTCCTGTCTTGACACCCTTGGCTCCAAGTTTCTTCTCACTACTTCCTTCTAGAGTTGGAGCATTCTGTGTGGTAGTTTATCTCATATTTGTTTATCTCAGTTTTTGGGGGGACCTTGTTGTATATATATATAGCTTGGTACTCCCTTAGGTGTAGCTCAGAGCAATGAGTGAGGATGGATAGATAGATAGTTAGTTACCCTAGGTGATGTCTTTATCAGGGTTTAAACATTGTCCATCATATGATGTGGCTATTCCCAATAGTGATCACCACATGTGGTGTTTGTTGTGCATGGGAGAAGGGTACATTAAAGAAATTTGCTTCATCTGCAAATTTAAAAAGAGACTGGCCAGAGAGAGGCACTTGCATATGAAACAGAATCTTCTACAACAGGACAGAAGGCCCATGTTGGCATCAGGGACCTCAACAGAACCTCCATCCCCATAGTTCCTTCAGAGCCAATACAGGATGTCGTTCCCAGCTTGAGATCTGCTGCTTCCCCAAAGAGGTAGAGGGATCATTCTTCTTCCTATGGCCCTGCAAGGAAGAGATCCCACAAGATGGACCAAGATCATTCCAGGACTCATAGAGATTCCTCTTTGTCCTTTAAGGGCAGTACTCACTGGCATCATGATTTCTCCCAGATGCACAATGGGCCATTTAACCCTTTCCTGTAACAGTGCCAAAATCAGTTGGTTACTGTACCGTTGACCCCAGTACTGACCACGTAAGTATTAGCACTAATTGTCTCTATGTTCTTGGCATACCAGCTGGCATCAAAAATGCCCTGTCCCTCTGTTCCTGATTCCCTCATAATTCAGGAGCATTCAGCGGCTTCTTCTGCAGTGCCCTCAGCACCATCTGGTCTGCTTGCAGTGCACTCTTGCTGATTGTCACCATATTCCTCTCCGCTTATGAGTCAGGGTGCGTCTACACTTCAGGGCTTAACTCGAAATAAGCTATGCAAATGGAGCTATGTCAATTGCGTATCTTATTTCAAAATAGCTTATTTTGAAATAGCATCTACACAGCACTTATTTCAAAATAGAGCACTCTTCCTCTGGCTTCCTTTAATCCTTATCCAGTGAGGGTTACAGGAGCTGGAATAAGAAGTCCTCCAGCTTGACAGTATTTTGACGCTATTTCAGAGTAACAGCCTGCTGTGTAGATGCAGACTAAGTTATTTCGGAATAGCGCTAGTTATCATATATATAGTAGCCCAATGTCTGTGCCTCTGTAACACTGAAACGCTGGCTGTTCCCTCTGGAGGGCGCTGTTGCCTCCCGCCGTGGCACTCGGCTGACTTCTGCGCTGCTCAGCTGGGCTGCCCTGTGGAAGCAAGCAGCACAAGCGGCTGTTTGGGCCCTGCGCTCCCTATGCAGCATGGGGAGGCTTCAGGATCAGTGCTGGGGTGAAGGGAAATGGTGCAGGGGGGCAGCTGGAGCTCACAGGCAGCCGCTCAGCCGGGCTGCCACGTAGGAGCAAGCGGCGCAAACAGCCATTTGGGCTCCACACTCCCCATGCAGGAGGAGGAGGAGAAGAGAGAGAGAGTGAGAGGCAGGAGGGGGAGAAGAGAAAGAGAGATGGAGAGGCAGGAGATGGAGGAGACCTGAGAGAAAGAGGGGGGGAGGCAGTAGGAGGAGGGGAGAGAGAGAAAGATGGAGCGAGAGACCAGAGGCTCAGGAGAGAAGACCGAGATAGAAAGGGAATAGGACATGGAGGAGAGACCTGAAAATCCCATTTTATGACGGGCTAATTGGCTAGTTTCAAAATAGTGTTGCAGTGTAGATGTACCCTCAGAGTTCTACTTTTTTGGTACCAAGGAGTTCATTAGTGTAGGCACTGCCTTTGGCACTGATGATGTTGCTGCAGCCCTCATCTTCACAATCAGTACTGATGTTGGCTCTGGAGTCATTGTTTGCTCCGGTACCAAGGGGAACTGCAATATCTCTTTTGGTACCAAAGCGCTAACTATTTGTTCATTCTTGGTACCCCTGCCATCTCTGTATTGGTTTTCAGATGGGGCTAGTTGTTTGATGGTCTTGTCAGTGTGGCTTTTCTGCTGTCCATATGACTTTTCAGGCCTTATTGAGATAGACTTTGGGGACATCTTCCTCTTCTCCATTACCTTCAAAACACATGTCAGAAGATCCTAGGATCACCTCCACTACTGAGATTGCTACCATTTTGGCAGTCAGGATAGGGCCTAATATTTAGTGGCCACCAATGCTTTATTCATATTTCCAGTGAAACCTCAGGACAGTCCACAATCTTCAAAATTGTTCTTTGATGCAGTCCAGGGGAAGGTTGCTGATTCCGGCTGCTGTTTCTCTCCCTGAGCCATGTTTATAAGAGACATAGCTGGAGATCATTCCTCCTGATCTGTTTCAGACTGATCCTCTTGTATAGTCTGTGAGCAAGAGCTTCCATTACCCCTGCATCCTCCTTTCTCTCTGGAGGATGCTATGGTACCAAACTCTTCCTTATCTGTGCTTGGGGATTTTAAATTACATGAGGACTTTCTGGGGCATACAGTCTGAGTTCATATAGAGGACTATGCATACGTTGTTGCATATTCTTTAGCCATCAACTCAGGAAGGGTATCTCCCCTGATAAACAAAACCTCCTTAGAACTTGTTAAGTCCTTAGCTTCATTGTGCTGCCTACAGCCAATTTACCTTTCAATGGTTGTTTTTTGTTTGGGAGAAAATTGACAAGAAGGTATATTTCTTTAAGGATTTCCAGGCTGCTTTATGTTCAATGGAGATTTATACACCAGCCACAGGGAGGCATCATTATGGAGTTCAACATCAACAATATTACTCATAGCCATTTTTCTGCCAGTAGTCCTTCCTTATTAGGCATCAGGGCTTCTCCAGGAAAGGACAAAGAAAGCAGGAGGAGGCGGCATTCTAGGTACAATTTTAGGCAGCTTGCTGGTACTCCTCCATCATCAAGCAAGCAGCAATTTTGATATTCTGATCCAGGCGAGCATTCCAGTTGTGATTTTTGTGCCCCCATATCTTTCACCCATTTCTCACTTTTACGTGTCTTGGAATACTTAACCCAGAAGAAAAGGGTCATAAGCACCATGAGTTTGGATTATGCCATCCAATTCCTCTGCATCCCTTCTCCGCATTGTAGTAATAATGAGACCTATAAATTTACTATAATTATGAATTCAACAGTAAAAAATATGTAAAAGTTCAAAAGATGTCAATAAACTATAATAAAAAAAGGTTGACAGGAAGAAGTACAAAAAGAAGACAGACTGAATTAATTTAAACAGAAAGCCTACTGATATAACTCAAGAACTGTGTGAAAAAGTGCTTGGTAAGAAAATGCGGGTCCGAAAATTAATGAACTAAAATTGGTGTGTCGGAAACTAGGTTAACTTTTTTTAACAAAATAATAAGTGAATGGACTATTCCACCTACCACTTCCTTTTTGGGACCTTAAGAAACAGCTTCAAGGGAAAATAAAACCAGACAAAGGCTACTGAAGCAAGCTTCACTGTCACAGTGGCCTCTGCAGTTATCTAAGTTTATCTGAGCTTTGGAGCTCTGGTAACTAGTCTGTTTGCCAGGTGATGCCAGGAAATAAATCAGTGGGGGACACAGCACCTCTGTCTGATAAATGTTTGGTATACATAAGAGTGCTTCCACCTAAACATCCTTGGTTTTTTGGGGTCTGAAGCACACATAAAAACCTAGCAATAACCTAGAAGCACCTCAGATACTAATAGTTGCCCGAAGTCTGAGATGGTATCTAGTGACTGAGCAACAGGGTTATGGTTTCAAAATAATTACTTTCATTTTTCTATTTTTGTTTTGTAATGGGGTGGAAGTGGGTGGCTGAAGGCAGCACAGTTGCCAGTGTGACACAGTGTGTCAGGGTCATCTCCCATAGAGCTCTGTTGGTGAAATCAAATAGCACTCTCAATTCTCTCAAAGCATCAGTTCCCAGAATTCCCTCAGGTTCCAAATCCATCAAGCCAAATTGCTCTTTATGTTGCCTTTGTCCCATCCTATACAGGATCTTTCAGCAAAAGGGGAGAACACTCTGCCTCATTAAACCCCTTGTAAGGTTTTAACTCCATCCAGAGATCCAAACAGGTTCTTTTTCTGTTTACTGATCAGGGAATAACTAGCATCTGAATCTACCAGTAAATTTTGTCTGAATGCCCTCCTGGAAATTTCACATAAGCGATAAACCTCCCCCACTCTGCATTTACTATGGGGGCTATGAGTGGGGGGCTTCTTGCAGCTCTTCCAGTGTTTGGAACAAGGGGCTATATAGGGACCTCCTAAAAGGACCCAGGAGACACATGCTTGAGTCTTCCCTCTCATAATAAGGAGTATTCAAATCAGGGCCTCACTCTAGCCTAACTTCTTCCCCTAGACCATGGGTGAGCAAATTCCGGCCTGTGGGCCGGATCCGGTCTGCAGGGTTAGCCCTTTGTAGGCCTCCACTTCTATATTTACCTGCACCTCTGCAGGTATCAGATGATTGCAGCTCTTGTTGGCAGTGGATCACTGTTCATGGCCAATGAGAGCATCGGGAAGTGGTGTCCTGATCTCTGCCACTTTCTGCCACTCCCATTGAACAGGAATGGTGATCTGCGGCTACCAAGAGCTGCAATCCCCAGATACCTGTGGAAGTGCAGGTAAATATAGCAGCAGCGGCCCGCCAGTGACTAACCCTGGTGGACTGCCGTTTTTTTATTGCCCACTCTTGCCCTAGACTATGAGCCTCTTTGATCACAGCCACTATTCCCATCTACCCTCTCAAATCCACTCAGAGAGTACAGGTCTGTATCTTATATTCACCGTGGTCTGCTTGATTCTTATTCTGGGAATCCTTCAATAAGCCTCTATCCACTGCTTTATTTTTCTCTGTCTGCATTTTCAATGCACAAACTTCCAGCTCCAGCTTTTCCCTCACTCTCATACCCTCACACCCTTGCCGCTGCACTATCTGTGCTGCTTGAGTCAGAGTTGTAGCCTAGAGGATGTTTGGCTCAGATATCAGGGTAGCTGCTTCCTTTTCCTTCTCAAGTCTGTATTTTTCTAATTCTTCCACTCTTGACTTTAACTGACCTCTTTACCATCACTGCCGTCTGTTTACAGAGCTGCAGGAAAACCACGGGGCTGGTGAACCATTACCATATTCTTGTTGAAAATCCATCAAGCTGTTAAACAAAACCATTTCCACCTTTACAGATATAACCTTTTCTTCTGACTTATTTTCTTATTTAACCAGGCCAGCAGCCTTCGTCCTGAATCCCAGTAACAGAATGTATCCATAAATTGACTCGCAGATTACAGCATGGAAATTACAGGTTGCTGCCCTGTCCTACTGTCCTTTAGTCCCTATTGCAGCCAACTGCTTGTGTACCAATCATCCCCTTCCTTTCCACCAGTTCTTGGCAACTGGCACAGAAATCTGTTACCTGGGGTTGTCTGAACCCAAAGCTGTGATAACTAGTCTCTATTTTCCAGGCAGTGTCAGAATAAAAACCAGTGGGTGACGCAGCATCTCTGTCTGATAAATGTTTGGTACATACAAGAATGCTTCCACTGCATTCTTATTTTTAATGAGTCTAAAGTGCACACACACAACCTAACAATAGTCTAGAAGCACCCCAGATAGATATAGTTACCCAAAATCTGAGGTGGTGTTGAGTGATTTAGCAGCAGGGTACTGATGGTCATTCTTTCTCCTACCCTTTGGGGAGTTAGGTGTTAGTCTCTTAGCTTGTCAGCAAAGCCTCTTCCAGCAAGAAACTTACAAACCCACCCAGACTCAAGGCCAGCTCTTCAAATCCCCTTTCCTCTTCTTCTCATGAATCTGTCCTTGTTAGTAATATGCTGCAATTGTTTTGTCTGCCAGATTATTCCTTGCTTCTGGATTATGGGGTTAAGAGCACAAGATGGTTGTAAGTTACCATATGTACTCATTTGTAAGTTGAATTAATTTGGAAAAAATCCTGCCTTGAAGGGCGGGGGTTGGCTTATAAATGTGTCAGTGTAATTCACATTTTTTACCACTGGGAAGGAGTGGTCAGCAAACTTCAATTTCCAGCCCAGCAGGACAAACCAGGTCAAAGGGAGCAGTGGGGAGCAGTGGCCAGCATGTCTCTTGGCCTGTGCTGCTTCCTCAGCTCCCCCAGCCAATGGCAGCAACTGGGAGCTGATTGACTAAGCCTGCAGACGCCCCACGTGGATAAAACATCTCAGTGCGCCAGTGGTTTGCCCTGCTGGGCTGGGAAGTGACCCTGGGAAGTGTTGTGGACTCTGCTGTACTCTGATGGGACATTTGTTTGCTTGCAGAGCTGAGTGCAGACTGCAGGGCATGGAGCCTCTCAGCTCCCATTGGCTGCTGAACAGCGAACAGCAGTCAATGGGAGTTGAAAGACTCCGTGCCCTGCAGTCTGCATGTCCCTCAGCAAGTGGTGATGCTGATGAGCTAGGACTGAAAGTCTGTACTCTGGAATTGGCTTAGAAATGAGTCAGTGACTTTTTACTATTTTTTCTCTGTAAGCTTGGGGGGTTGGCTTATAAATGAATGGACTTATGTTTGAGTATATACAGTGTGTTAAATCCAGTTCTCTTATAACACACTTACTATTTCCCGGAACCCCAGACCTTCATCATGCTTACCCTGATACATCCTGATGAAACCAGGCCAGACAGAGGAATCTGGATAATATTACCAGCTCTACCAGGTCCAGCTGAATCTGAAACACCACCTGTGATGAAATCAACTGGACTGTGACAGCAACAACAACAGTTCTAGCCCATCTCAGTTAAAATACTGTGACATCCCGGCACCCCAGTATTCACCATTGTCATGTAATTAGGATATGTTTTGTACAAAGTATGTCTTGTGAGGCATCATTCTAAAAGTCTTGATCTGCTAGACATTAATATCACTATTGTAGTATGTGAAGTTATAAAGTTTGGCTATGTATTGTTACTGAAACATGTTGTGATGTTGAAAAGATCCACAAGCAGCCTTTTAGGTACAAACAGTAAAAAGGCCAAATAATAATAACAGCTTATTGAGAAAATGTGCACAAGCACAAGCTTTACCCTAAGATGTATACAATAGAAACCTCTCAGAGATAGCACTACGCAGTAGGAACTGTTTGATCCAGGTCACAGCAAAAGAGCTTTCTAGTGAGTGAGAAGAAGATATAAAAGGGGGAAAATGACATAATGATGGTAACTCATTCTCCTTATAACAACACATCTGGACACACCTGAGGAACAAAGACTGAACAGGGAGGGGAGGAAATGATGGTCCCAGGTAAAGGGATGTCTAGCCGATGTATGAAAACTAAGTAGCAGGCAAAAGATTAATTGTGTACTCAATACAATTTGTATCAAGTACATGATTAGTCGATAAGGAGCCGCTGCAGCTCTGCAGTTTAAATGTAGTAGGAGCTGGGCGTGTTGGGTGTCTTATACTACATTTAAAAGGCAGAGGCACAGTGGTCAGGGACCTGGTGTGAGCCGGGCCTGAAGCAATCCTGGCTCATGCTGAGTCCCACGCTGCACCTCTGCCTTTTAAATGTAGGAAGACCTGGGTGGCTCTTACAACATTTAAAAGGCAGAGCTGCTGCACTTCTGCTGCCCCCTGCTTTGTTAAGCTGGCTCCCTCCCCAGCACCAGCTCCTGCTTCCTTCTACCCCTTGTTGCCTTTACATCTGATGTAGAGGCAGCAAGGGGGAAGTAGTGAGTAGTCGACTCGACTACCCGATAAGCATAGGCTTATTGGGTAGTCGACTAATCGACTGCTCTTTTACATTCCTAATGAAAACCTGGGAAACCCAAGCTGCAAAGCCAAGGCAGCTTGTGCCTTAAGAATTTGCCAGCCTGTTTATCATTCAGTGTGAGAATTTGCTAATTCATATCCTACCTATCTAGTACGTTAGGCTCAGTTTGTGTTTTTCTATCACATAAAGTAACTTAAAATCTGTTCTTTTGTAGTTAATAAACTTATTTTTATGTTTTAATCTAAACCAATGAACTTTGATTAGTGTGCTTGAGGAAAATCTCTGCTTGGTTACCACAGGTGTGCATTGTTCTCTTCACATTGAGAGAGAAGTGGATCAGATATTAAATCCATATAGTGGCCAGATTTGACCAGGGCAGGATGATACTGCTCTGGGATCCCAGCAGGCTATGAAGCTGGTGGTTAGATAGCCTGTGTGGGTACATCTACATTAGCTCGTTAGTTCGAGCTAGGTAGGGTAATGCGGGCAACCGGAGTTGCAAATGAAGCCCGGGATTTAAATATCCCGGGCTTCATTTGCAAGTTCCCGGGCGCTGCCATTTTTAAATCCCCCTTAGTCCGAACTCCATGCCCGCGGCTACATCTCTTTCCTAATCCTTTGGTAGTTGATGCCATTAATGTAGGAGTAACCTGTCATGCTATGAGAAAGATCATAAGTGTTGGGACCTTTTGGTAAAAAATTGTATTTGTCAGTCTCTTTGCAATTCAGAGTTGCCAACTACCAAGTGTTAATGGCTAAATAGTAATACAAGTTACACTAAACTGAATTATTTTGTGGAGCATCTAGAGGCTGAGCATAAAGAGGAAATCCAGGCAATTATTGCAGAAGGCCAGCAGCTCACCAGAACGTTATGGCAAGCCCCTTTGTTGCTGCTGACACAGCTGACTGTTCAATCTCTACAGCAGTTATGAGAAGGGCCTCCTACCTTCTGCTCTCTAGCATCTCTAAGAAGATACCAAATACCTTCCCTTTGATGGTTCTAAAATATTTGCTTATAGTATAGATGAACCTTTGTGCACATTAAAGAACTCCAGGGCTACTTTGCATTCTTGTGGGACCTATACACCTTCTCATTAGGGAAGGTTTACCAAATCCAAGATGGCTTAGAGATCCCATTCTGGCCAATTCCCAACCACTGGAGATCATATGAACTGCAACACAAAAGACAGAGAAGGAAACCTTTCACTTAGTCTTTGACCTCAGAGCCTTCCATCTCCAAGTACCAATTCTCATCGGGTAGTTATGAGTCTGATTTACCACCCTCATCTTTAGCAGCTGTAGAAATTCATCTGCCTTCAGTGACCAGTTTTACCATTTGAGAAAGTCTTGAGAATTTATAACTACAGACAAGTGGGTTTTGGAAACAATTTCCACAGGGTACTTTTTTTCTTTTTCATTGAGCTATCCCCCTTTATATCTCTTGCACTGAAGCTTGCTTCATCAGGAAATGCATTCTTTCCTGCACATGAGTGCTATAGAACTAGTTTCTGTGCAGCACAGATTCCAGGTATTTCATGGTGCTAAAAATTATAGCAGTTAGAGACCCAGCCTAGATTGGAGGCTTAACACTTACGTGAAGGCACAAAAATTCAATATGGTGACACCTGCAACAATAATTCTATCACATGGTTAAGGGGATTGGTTCTCATCCTTCAACCTTCAGGATGCATGTTTTCATATTGTGATCCACCCCTTTTACAAATGTTTCCTATGTGCTACTGTCAGTCAGACCACTTTCAGCACAGGGTGCTCCCCTTTGGACTGTCAACTGCCTCGAGGGTCTTTTCAAAAGTCATGTTCATAGAAAAGTAGTTTGGGTGTTTACCTGGATAATTGGCTGTCAAAAGGCTGCTTCCTGGAACTAACTTCACAGGTAACTTCTGAAGCCACAGATCTTTTCCTCCTGTTGGGCCTACAATTGAACATTCAAAAATCCATCTTGACCATCGTGCAAAAGTTAGAATTCATAGAATCTTATCTCGATCCAGTAGCAGCATTAGCCTATCTCCCACTGCACAGGTTTGTGGTCCTTTCCTTCACAGTCAGTATAATACAGCTGAGTCTCCAGACTCTGGACAAGAACCATCTCCAGTTGTTGGGACACAAGACAGCTGGTACTTTCATTACAGATCATACAAGACTCCTAATGTGCTGCCTTGAAGGATGGCTCGGGATTGATTATTCACTAAACAAAGTTCAAATATACTACTTTTCATAGGGTATGTCTACACAGCAAAGTTATTTCGAAATAACAGCCGTTATTTCGAAATAACTTTACCAGCATCTACACAGCCAAACCACTATTTTGAAATTAAATCAAAGTAGCGGAGGGCTTATTTTGAAATTGGTAAACATTATTCCACGAGGAATATCACCAATTTCGAAATTGCTATTTCGAAATAAGTATTGTGTAGACGCTTATTTCAAAATAGGGGGCCTCCAGCCCTTCCCAGGGTGCCCTGGTGGCCACTCTGGGCACAACCAAGAAAACTCCTCTCCCTCCCCGCCTCCCCGGAGCCCTTAAAGGGGTAGACTCTGGCCACAGTGCCTGTGCCAGCTCCAAGCCTGCCAGCCCAGACCCAGCAGTCACTGCACCTGACCCAGTGGCCCCAGCATGAGCCAGGCAGCTAGTGCCAGCCAGCCCTCCACCGCTCCCCAGGACCAGTCTGCCAGCTCCCAGGAGCCTGCCAGGGCCTGGAGAAGGCAGGCACTTTCCTGGTCCAGTGTGGAGATCAGGGACCTAATTCAGGTTTGGGGGGGATGCCTCCAATGTCCATGATCTCTGCACTAAATGTAGGAACGCAACTGTCTACAGGTGGATGGCTGCCAGCCTGGCCACCAAAGGTCACATGCCAATCCAGGAGCAGGTTCACATGAAAATAAAGGAGCTGCAGCAGGCGTATGCCAGGGCCACAGGGGGCAGTTCCCAACCAGGGGAAGACCCAGACCCCTGCCCCTATTTTGATGCCATGTACTGCATCCTGGGGGGCAGGATGGTCCATGCACCCCAGGTGATCATCGACCCTGGGGCAGAGCTTGCTGTCTCCTGCTGCTCCAGCCCCTGCTGCCTCCCCAGCTACCGCTCCTCCTCCCACTCCTTCTCCCCCTCCTGCTTCTTCCTCCCCACCCTCCCCACACCCACGGTGCTGGGAGACAGTTGGGCCGGTGAGACCCCCAAGCCTGAGCCCTGAGCTTCTCCTCCCACTTCCTCCCCTTGCCTCCCCCTGCCAGCTCCCTCCTCCCAGGTTTCCCCCTCCCCTCTTCCACCCTCCCTCCTCCCCTCTCCCACCTTCTTTTCCCAGTCTCACCTCAGTTTCATTCCTCTCCCACCCCAGTTTTGTTCAATAAAGAGGCTTTGTTGTAATGAACACGTGTCTTTTATTGTACAACAGGAAGGGGGGTTAGGGAGGGGTAAGTGGAAGGATGTGAGGGAGGAATGAGGCACAAGCCCCCAGTGGGGCACACCAGGGAGACTGTTATTGCCTGCAGAATGTGCTGCCAGGCTTGTAGCAACATGTCCAAGAGAAGCACCAGAGTGGCCAGGGGTGGTCCGGCTCCATGCTGCAGAATGCTGTGGTGTCCTGAGTGAGGGCAACCAGAGCACACAGAGAAAACAATGCTTTGCTATCCCTCAGTGAGGTAGGCAAGCAAGCAGGGAAACCTTAGAACCAGCTGTCTGGGTGGGTCCCTTTAAGCACAGGTCTCAGGTAACTTCTGACCTGATGCCCTGCCAGAACCAGTTCCGGCTGGCCTTAAATGCGATTCAGCATCCTATCAGTGTGGACGCGCTATTTCGAAATAGCAAAATGCTATTTCGAAATGCATTTTGTGTCTAGACATGTTATTTCGAAATAAGATATTCTGAAATAACGCTGTAGTGTAGACATACCCATAGATCCCTTTGTAAAGGGCTATCTCAGCTGGTGAAAAGACCATCAGTGTTTGTTCAGGAGTTCCCTTTGCATGTTCTTCTCCAATGGTCAACCAAATGATGGATGCACCCCTACTGGGGTGGGCAGCACTAAATGATTCAAGAGACCATATTTCATAAAAACCTCCTGGAACTCAGGGAAGTTAGACACTCCTATCTCCAATTTTGCCAATAATCAGGAGCAAACACATAAAGATCATAATGGACAACATGTCATGCACATTCTACATCAACCAACAAGGGGGGCAAGATTTATCTCCTTCTGCACAGAGGCTGTCAAGCTTTGGAATGGGTAAATACACAAACATAATTATCATAGCAGCCTATCTTCCAGGAGTTCAGCATGTGACTGGAGACACACTCAGCAGGCACTTCTTCCAAGACCTCAAATGGGACATAGATTCCATTATACTACACCAGATTTTATGCCATTGGAGCACCACCCAAATAGATCTGTTCACCGCAGTGATGGACAAGAACTGAGCCCACTTTTGCTCCAGAGGATGTCTGGAATTTGGTCCATCATTTGTAACACAAACTGATCTAATTCCTCTACTTCATTTGGTACTATGGTTAGTTTTGGGTATCATATATTTAAAAGACACATTGCAGAGAATTCACCATCCAGAAATAATATAAAAAGATTTTTTAAAATAAGATTTGTGAGGAAATGATATAAGGAATAGTTCCCAATCAGCTTGTGACAGACAATTTAAGAAAACTACCAGGAACTACCTGATGGAATATTATACAGGAAAACTATGAAGAGGACAGATCAATTATTCACACAAATGAAAGATCATGGAACAAGAAATAATGGTCATTCTGTAGTTGTCAGCATGCAGAATGATGGGTGTGCTTGTGCATAGCTCCACTAAATTTAGTGGGGTGACACATTGGTACAGCAGTCTTTCTATATACTGTCATTTATAGGATTGCAGCCTAATACCACCTCAGGGGGAAAAAAAGTTAGGCATTAAGAAAAACATTTTAATTGTAAGAATAGTTAGACTAAGGAGATGATAATAGTGTTGTGGAATCATTTATAACTAGAGATATGCAAGCCCAACACAACCATCAACAGGGAGTTCTTTATATATAATTAAATTAATAATACCACATGGCAAGAGTCCCTTTCTAAACCAAATGACATTAATAACTTATGGACAAATCTTCTTGTTTCAAGGAGACAATGAATACAAAACTTCCACTTACCATCAGGTAGTATCTCAGATTTTAAAGCAGATATCACTCAGTGGTTCCAGCAGGGATAGTAGTAACAGCAAATCCTTGTATATAAGGAAAGGATGCTCTTATGGAATCCAGATAGTACAAGAAAACAGAAAACTTCAGAATAACCCCGGGTAAAAATAGATCAGTGATATTTTAAAATAGAAGAATATAAAAGTGGTGTTTTCAACAGTAGATGGTAAGCAGGAGGTCTCTTGTGAATCGGGGAGCAATTGCTTTCTTACATTGGGCAGAACTGCATCAGAAATTGATGTTTCATGGAGTTGAAGGCCAGAAGGAACCATCAGATCATTTAATCTGCTCTCCTGTATTTCACAGGCCAAACTTCACCCAAATATCTCTATGTTGAACACAATGACTTTATTTCACTAAAACGTTTTAGTCGTCAGAAGTTCAAATTGTATTTCACAGGCAGAGGAAAGAACAGACCAAGATACCACCAGTGCCCAAGGTCCCTGCTATGGCAGGGAATTGATTACGTGAAGCACATCTAGGTTTCACGTAATCAGTGAAACCTAGGGACGCCATGCCGCAAAGAACCCTGTAAGATCTCTAACAATCGGACCAGGGGAAATTCCTTCCTGATCTCAAATCTAGTGATCATTTATATTCTGAACCTGCGAGAAAAACTGGTGCTGTTAAGTGATAAAAAAATTAATTGGGATTAATCATGTGATTAATCATGCTGCTAAACAATAGTGTAACACCATTTATTTAAATATTTTTTGATGTTTTCTACATTTTCAAATATATTGATTTCTGTTACAACACAGAATACAACATGTACAAGGTTTACTTGGTTTTTTTATTACAAATATTTACACCTTAAAAAACAAAAGAAATAGTATTTTTCAATTCACCCAAAAGAAATACTATAGTGCAATCTCTTTATCATGAAAGCTGAACATACAAATGCAGAGTTATGTACAAAAATAACTGCCTTCAAAAATAAAATGATCTATAAGTTTACAGCCTACAAATCCATTCAGTTCTACTTATTGTTCAGCCAATTGTTCGATATTTGCAAGAGATAATGCTACCAGATTCTTGTTTAAAATGTCACCTGAAAGTGAGAAGAGGCATTCACATAGCACTTTTGTAGCTGGCATTGCAAGATATTTTTGTGCCAGATGTGCTAAAGATTCACACTGGTACCTTCTTTGTATTGTGTCAAATCTGCGGTATATAGCAAAATACAGGTAAAATAGAGAGGAAGGCATACAATTCTCCCCCCAAGGAGTTCAAACACAAATTTAATTAATGCATTATTTTAATGAGTGTCATCCACATGGAAACATGTCCTCTGGAATGGTGGCTGAACTATGAAATGGTTAAAATTGTTTAACATATCATCACATAAATACCTTGCAGTGCTAGCTACAAAAGTGCCATGTTAATGTTTGTTCTCATTTTTGGGTGACATAGTAAATAAGAAGCAGACAGCATTATATCTTGTTTGTTTTACCAATTAGCTGAACAAGAAGTAGGACTAAGTGGACTTTTAGACTCTAATGTTTTACATTGCTTTGTTTTTGAGTGCAGTTATATAACAAAAATAATCTGTATTTGGAAGGTGCACTTTCATGATAAAGAGATTGCATTACAATACTTGTATGTGGTGAACTAAAAATACTATTTTATTATTTTTACAGTGCATATATAGTAATAAAAATAATGATATAAATTGAGCACTATTCATTTTGTATTCTGTGTTGTAATTGAAACCAATACACATGAAAATGCAGAAAGACAAAATAGGTAATAAATTTCAATTGACATTCTATTGTACAGCAATTAATCACAATTTATTTTTAATACTGATTAATTTTCTGAGTTAATTGCATGAGTTAACTGTGATTAATCAACCGCTTTAAGCAAAATACATCACTCAGGCATCTAATATAGAGCCTCCAAGCTTCCACCTACACAAGTATTTCATATCTTGCTGTGTCTGATCTCTGCTTGAAAGGAAGATTACCCCCCCACCTGCCAGATTACAAACATACATTAAGAATAAAAATCATCTTGATCTCTACAGGCAACCATTTGAAGCTCTGAAGCATGAGATTAGATTATAGTAACTAATTATACAGAACTACAAGTGCTATGAGCAGGTTTAGGACAACATAGAATCAATCCTATTCTTCACAAAGCCCATGAAAGGAGGGAATTACAAGGGGAACCCTTAGATTTACAGACTCCAGGGCCACATGGGACTACCTTGAGCATCCAGCTGACTCTATGCATAAAAAGGCCATAGAGCCTTTACCACAACATGGATTAAAACACATATTTTGGAAAAAATCACATCTTTTTATTTTTTATTATCTATTTATAATTAGAAAAATATCTAATCTTCTCTTAAGGTGCATCTACACTGCACTTTGTGCACCTGTGTAAAATGATTAAGTCATTTCCCATCCTCCTTTTTTGAATAAATTGAGTTATTTAAGCCTCACATCATAAGGCTTTTTTCCCGGATGCTGGCCATCCTTTGAACTCTCTCCTGTATTTCTATATCCTTCATGAAGTGTGGATACCAGAACTGGACACTCTGGGCATGTCTACACAGCAAAACAAAAGTCAGACTAAGCTATGCAACTTGAGCTATGCCAATAGCATAGCTTAAATCGAAATAGCTTAATTTGGCTTTTGGCGCTGTCTACACAGCTGGAAGTCGAAGGAAGAACACTCTTCCTTCAACTTCCCTTACTCCTCGTAAAATAAGAGTTACAGGAGTTGGAGTAAGAATTCCTCCAGCTCGCCATTATTTACAAGTAATGGCTTGCAGTGTAGACACATTCTTTGTTATTTCAGAATAAGGCAGTTATTCCGAAATAAAGCTGCTGTGTAGCCATAGCCTCTGTTTTTGTTGTGGTCTTACCAATGCTGTGTGCATAGATGAGAACATTTCCTTACATTTATTTGACATTCCTCTTTTGAGACATCTAAGGATTGCATTAGCCCTTCCTGCCAAAGCATTGCAACGGGAGATCATGTAGAAGCAATTATCCATTATGACCCCATTTTCTGAATCACTGCTTTTCAAAACAGTCTCCCAGCCTGTATGTTTAACCTTTATTATTTTTTCCTAGATACATTATCTTGCATTTGTCTGTACTAAAACAAATTGTATTGGATTTGTGACCATTTAACTAGGTGATTAGATCAATCTGTAACAGTAACTTTTCATCCTTGTTATTTAGTATCCCACCAGCCTTTGTGTTATCTCCAGTCTTTACTAAAGGTTTTGTAACATTGTCTGGGTTAGTAATACAAATATTTAAGAGCAGTGGATCAAGAGCTGATCCCTGGGAGACTCTACTAGACATATAATCTCCCCATTTACAACTACATGATGAGATCTGTCAGCAAACCAGTTCATAAACCAGCCTTCTTAATTCCATACAATACAGGATTTTTAATAAAAATGTCAGGTGGTACCAGGTCAAATGCTATGGAGAAATTCAAGTTTACTATTCACAACACACATACTTTTACCAAACAGGATTTTAATCCTATCATAAAAAAGTTCACGGATTTGCTTGACAAAAATCTACCTTCAGTGAAACCAAGCTGAGTAGTATTAATTATATTTTAGCCTCTGATTATTTATTATTAGAGTCCCAGATTAATCATTCCATTGTTTTACCTAGGATCCACATTAAGCTATCTGATATATAATTATCTAGATTATCTCTTTTACACTTTTAAAATACTGGTTGAACCTCTCTTAACCAGGACTCTCTGGTCCAGCACCATCCCTGGTCCAGAAGGACTAGGGATGTTCCAGGACCAGAGAGTCCCATGGAGGGCTGGTGGCTGGGAACCCTGCAGCGGGGCTGGAGCCCAGTAACGGGGCTGCCCTGTGGCAGTGAAACTGGGAGCCCAGCAGCAGGGCTGCCTCCCCGTAGTGACACGGGGGGGGGGGGGGGGGAGAGTGAGGCAGTGGGGCTGCCCGGAGGGCTAGAGCTCAGCTGCAGGGCTGCCTCCCGGTAGTGAAACTACTGGGCAAAACCAGTAAACAGTGGTGTTGCCCGGTGATGTGGTTGGGAACCCAGCAGAGAGGCTGCCTGACAGCACAACCAGGAGCCCAGCAGCCCCACTGTAGCCCAGTGATTCAGCTGCGCAGTGGGACTAGGAGGCAGCAGGGCTGCCCCATGGGGCTGGGAGCCCAACCACAGGACTGCCTGGCAGCCCGGCCAGGAACCCAGGGGTGGGGCTGCCCTGTGGAGATGCCTGGTGAGGCTGAGAGGCAGCGGCACTGCTCAGCTGGAACCCAGCAGAGGGGCTTTCCCCACAAGGCTGTGAGTCTGTGTTTTCTGCAGTGGGGTTGCCATGGTGGGGCTGTGAGCCTTGCACTGAGGGGACAATGGCAGGGGGGCTGGCAGCAAGGCCATGGCTCGGGAGGGGGGAGGTCTGGGATGGGAGCAGTAATGACTTTCCGTGGTCTGGCAAAATCCCTTATCTGGGACCGGTCAGGTTCTGAGGGTGCCAAAGTGGGGAGGTTCAACCTGTTTTGGCAATACATTGACAACCACCATGGGAAGGAGTATGAAGGAGCAAGAGTAGCAGCAGAGAAAATGCTAATGCCATATTACATCTGCTCTTATAGCAGAACTTTCTCCTGGGTTGCAGACAGCCCTTTTTCTCCTTATGTGGGGATACAGGATCATAGTGTCTCTTATTTTTAAAATTCTATATTAGGGATCCTAATGTTCAAATAACACATGCAGCATATTTCATTAATTATGTCTGCATTTTTGCATTTTACTTATTTTTAATTAATATTTTAATGTGGACCAATTGGTTCCCAAGGGATATGGGAGCCTGTTTAGAGGGTTGTAATGTCTTCCTGTCCATGTGTGGGAGCTGGTTCAAGTGCACCAGTAAGGAGTTAGGGTTTGTATGTGTCTCACTTCTCTCTATTCAGAAGGGCTACTAGCACTCGTAGGATGCACCTGGAAGGTATAAGCATAGACACTGAATAAGACCATGATGTCAGTGTTGCAAGATAGTAACCGTATAGTGGTTCTGACATAAGAGTAACAATCAGATTTGATATCCTATGTAGGGGGCCCCAATTAAATTGGGAAGTTTCCCATAGCATAAAAAAATAAAAGAGAAAACATGACAAGAATGTATTAGAAGAGATTTCATGACATTAAAACTTCTATTTTATAGATGTGAAAGGCATTAGATAAGTTTTCACGTGGCAAAATAAATACTTCACAAATTACATCTTAATAATGTCTTGGGCAATACAAAGACCAATTGACAGATGTGCTGAGTGTCTACCATTAGCACTGATTTTAATGAGAGTTACATAATTAGCTCGTCAAACAAAATTGACATATAACAGTACTTAAGCAAAACACATTGACAGAGCACTTCAGTTTGTCCATCAAATGTCATCACAAACACAATTTAGAGAAAAAAATCGCTATTCTCTGGTGTCTCTCTTCTGGTATAATAAAACAATAATTTCAAATATTTTTGATTTGCCTTTCTCTTAATTCATGTCCAGAGAATTAACTGTCATTATGGATTGGTGGCTTTTTATGATTTGCCTTCTGATTTATTTTTTGCTTAACAGGAAACTGATTATTTTTACCAAATTCTCTGAACTGTAAAAATCCAGTAAAATCATCTGCAATAATTGTTTTACAGAGAAGCAGGTTCAGTGCTTTTTTAGTTCAAAATAAACTTTTTTTTTAGGTTCTACATGAGGGGCGAGCAATAAAGAGGTGGGGGTTCCCCCAGGTTAATCTCTGGCGTGCTGCGGGTAATATTTACCTGCGCCTCTGCAGGTACTGGCAATTGTGGCTCTTGGTGGTGGTGGATTGCCATTCCTGGCTAATAGAAGCTTCAGGAAGCCGCGTGGACCAGGACACAGTCCCCAGGGGACTGGATCTGGCCTGTGGGGTGGTATTTGCCCACCCCTTTTCTACACTGTCCAGCCCGACTCATATCATCAACTTCTACTACTTGAGGCCCTACATCGAAGGTTCTCATACTTGAAGATTTAATATACATCTTTCAGTGGGCTATGTAGCCTTGGAACATCTGACATATCCTAGGTCTACACTATATCATCTTATATATCAGCAGGGGCGCTTCAACAATTTTTATCATGAAGGTGCTGAGATCCATTGAACCAAACTTTAAGATCTGTATATAATAGAAACCATGTCATGCCTGGGTATGCGACAATGCCCCTTGCAGCCTTAGTTCTAGCCTCTGTGTATATCAGTCTCTTAATCTATATTAAATACCAAATCATATTTGTAAAGTGTAAACACATTTTAAAACACTATTCATGTTTTCGTCTAGACAAGTGCTACTGCTTAAAAATACTCAGTGTTCCATTTTTGTAGCTTTAATCAGTGTAATTATAGTGGATTGTTAGTTTGATAGAATATTTTTATTCATAATTTATATTACAGTTTGATAATTGCTTCCCTAACAAGTAATTCTTTATTTCTGGGCCTGGAACCTTAATAGCTCAGATAAATGTGTTTTTGTTTTTGTTTGCAATTCAGGGTATATAAGTTCACCACTTTAAAACATTTTCATCATCCTATTACACTGTTAGTCAAATTTGTCTTAAGAAAGCACAGATAGACTGCAGTGAGAGGTTTGCAAACTCACAGACTAGCTAAGAGCATATTTAATAGTCAGTGCAATGTTTCTCGGACTTTTTGATCACAGATATTGGCTTGCTGCCTTCCTAAACTGTGTTAGGGAGATCTCAGAGACTGGCCCTGAACCATGTAAAGGCTGGACCTCCTGGGTCCAGCAAAATCCCTCATCCGGGACCAGTCAGGACCTCCCTAGTTTAGCACCTTCTGGACGTAATTGGTCTATGATGAGAGATTTTGCCAGACCGGGGAGGTCATTTCTGGCCCTTCCTTGCCTCGCCCGCCTCCCCAGCCATTGTCTGCCTGCTGGCCTCCCAGCTAACCAGCTCCCCTACTGCCAGGCTCCTGGCCCTGCTGGGTAGGTCTGCTGCCTCCTGGCTCCATAGGGCAGTTGTGCCACCAGGTGGCAGAGCCCTGCTGCTGGACTCCAGCCACTGCTGGGTTCCAACACCACTGCTGGACAGCCCCACTGCTCGGCTCCCAGCACCATTCCCAGGCCCCAGGCCTGCTCCTGGGCAGCCCCACTATTGGGCTCCAGCCCTACTGCAGGGCTTCCAACTGCCAGCCCTCTACCAGGACTCTCTGGTTCTGGAACACCAATGGTCTGACTGGACCATGGATGTTGCCATACCAGAGAGTTCTGATGCTGAGAGGTTCAATTTGTAGTGACCAGCACCGGTTCACGGACCAATAGTTGAGAAACACTGGTCTAATAGACTTCTGGGATTGAAATGGTATCACTTGCCACCAGCATAATGCAGGCTGAGGTATTACATTGGAGCAAAAGTTGCCATTTTAATGGTACTGCCCGACATGACATCAGTTTAAACATGTTGAATGCCCTTGTTATCCCTACGTGTTCAGGAGCAGTTGGCATATTTTGCTACAATTGAGGGAATTTTGTAAACATGATTTATAAGTCATCTTTAATATTATTATGATTTGCAATTGTTTGGAAGAGAATATTCATTCATTTCCCTGTTATTGTAATGTTTTAGCCATTTACTAATTTCTCTTTCCACAGTTTAGCAAGATAAGTCTTTTAGTGGAATTCTAGACTGCTGTATTATCATTCAAGCCTTCTCTGACTGACACTTTGCAGGACTTTTCCTGAGCTCTTCACAGACAAGGATATTAATCTCTTATCTTGGATTGGTGGACATATTGCCCATCAAAAGAAAAATTATCATTAACATTTTTCTTTCTATTGGAGTGCTATTTTTTTTAATGTGAACAGTGAGAATTTTACAAAGCTTTGGTTCTTTATGTTCTTAGAATGATAAAATCAGACCTACTTCAAAGCATTCTCTAAGTTTATTGACTCTAGGACCACAAGTATTTGATGACTGTCTTTATATATCTGATTAATTTAAAAACTGAAAGAAATAGTTGTAGTCTAGGACCTTTAACATATTCAGAGCAGACCATTTAAAAATCAATGCCATGAAAATTACATAGCTAGAAATGTCATTTAAGATGACTGCTGCAAATATAATTTTTTTTGCTTTCTTTATTTTCACTTTTAGCAAAGAACAAAAAGCAGATGTCATTTGAAGGATTTTTAAGATACATGAACTCATACGAGTGTGAGCTATATAGAAAAGAACACCGAAGAATTTACCAAAACATGAACTACCCATTACGTGATTATTTCATTTCATCTTCTCATAATACCTACCTCATATCTGACCAACTATTAGGGCCAAGTAACCTTTGGGGTTATTCAAGGTATTTACATACTTTTTAAAATTGTAAGCAAATTATTTTGCAAAGTGTCTTAAGCTACAATTTATTAATTTATCTTTCACAAATGTGTATTTAGCGGTAAGGAATCAAAGATTCTGTTTAAAACAATGATGAAAGCTAGAATAATATTCTTTGAATATGACCTAGTGAAATTTTATTCTATGTGTACACATTTTGATATATTTGCCACTCCATCTGTCTACCCTCTAAAGACCATGAAAACCCGTTTTTCATTGGCCTTGCATCTACTACTGTCCCTTGAAGCAAATAATGACAGCTGCAGCACATTGCTAGTATATTGCAGTGTTTAATCTCCTCATCAGTGAAGATATATAATTAATCTTCCATTTATTCAAATAAATAGGTGATCAAATTCTGGATGCAGCTATAGTGGCAAGGGACCCATCTCTTTGCAGGTCTATGTCTTAGTGTACACAGGAAAAGCAGTTATAATCAACTCCATTTGGTTATGGCACCCAAATGAGTCATTTACCATTGACAGGGTGCTCTGGCCATGCCTCCTCACCACCTCCCTGGCTATGTCTAGACTACAGGCTTCTTGCGCAAGAAGCTTTTTTCAGAAGAGATCTTCTGCAAAAACTTCTTGTGCAAGAGAGCGCCACACACAAAAGCGCATCAAAAAAGCAATGCACTTTTGTGCAAGACAGCATCCAGTCTGACTGGACACTTTCTTGCATAAAAGGCCACCCAGAACCGCTTCAGGCAGGGCTCTAGGTCACTAGTTGCTTCCAAGGGTTGGTGCTGGAACCTTGCAGAGACATGTGCTTAAAGGGCCCCCCCTGGACAGCCATTTCTCTGCTTCTGCTGCCTGCTTGTGGAACTCTTCGAGGGAAAGCAAAGCTTCAGCAGTGCCTGCTGTGGTTGCCCTGTTCTTTTTTGGGATGCCACAGCTTTTTCCTGTTGTGTGCCATGGAGCCAGAGTTGTCCCTGGGCAGGCGATGGCCCCACATGGCCATGCTGCAGTTCTTGCAGCATTTGCTGCCAGCTGCCTACCTCTTCTTGGTGGACGTGGACCCCAAGCTCCTTCTCAGAACCCTCTTTGTGGCTGCGGCTGCGGCTGCTCCACTCTGGCTGCCGCACCCCATTGTACAGAGGCATTTTTGGAGGCTCGCGACGCGTTCGGACTGGTGGGACTGGCTGGTCCTGGAGCGGTGGGACAACCGGCAGTGGCTGCACTACTCTCGAATGTGCAAGACCACCTTCCTTGAGCTCTATGCCTGGCTCACACCCACCCTCCAAAGATGTGGCACCCACCTGCGGCCAGCCATTCCCCTGAAGAAGCGGGTCGCAATCACCCTGTGGAAGCTGGCCACCCCAGACAGCTACCGCTCCATGGGACATGAGTTTGGGGTGGGGAAGTCCACCGTCGGGGCCCTCCTTATGCAGGTAACGAGCTCTCGGGCAGCAGTCCCTGCACGGGGGGAAGGGGGAGGGGAGAGTGTTGCATAAGAGGGATGCTCGGGAAAGGGGGCTGGGGACTGTAGGGGGGTGGAGTGGGGGTGGGGGGAAAGCCCTGTCCCCAGGGGCTTGTGCTGTCCCACCCTCACACAGTCCTGCTGCTGGGGGTGGGGGGTGGGGAATGCGCGCATAGGGGATGGCTCTTGTGGGCTTGGGGGGGCAGAGGAGGGGAGGGCGATGGGCACTTCCCAAGGGCTAAGTCACCTCCTCTCTCATTCTCTGTTTTGTGTGTTTCTTTGTCTCCTTCTGCGGATGGAGAGGACCATCAACTCCCTGCTGCTGTGCAAAGTCGTTGTCTTGAGAACTTGGACGTGACCATGGCCAGTTTACTGCCCTGGGGTTCCCCAGCTGTGGGGGAGCTATCAACAGCATGCACATCCCCATCCATGCACCAGACCATCAAGCGGCCCAGTTTAGAAGCAGAAAGGGATACTTTTCTGTAGTCTTGCAGGCCCTGGTGGACCACTGGAGCCAATTTATAGGCATTTATGTGGGGTGGTCGGGTAGGGCTCACAATGCCTGAGTATTTAGAAACTCCAGCCTTTGTGCCAAGCTGGAGGCGGGTACCTTTTTCTCGCACCAGGAGTTTGCGGTGGGCGACCAGAATATGCCAGTGTGCATAGTGGGGGATGCGGCATACTCACGAATGCCCTGGCTGATGAATCCATACACCAGCCACCTCGATACCATCAGGGACCTTTTCAATGCCCACCTCAACCGAGAGAGGATGCACGTTGAATGTGCCTACAGGCACCTCAAGGCACGCTTCCACTGCCTCCTCACCTGCCTGGATGTAGGGGAGCAGAATATCCCTGAGGTAGTGGCGGCGGGCTGTGTGCTCCACAATATTGTGGAGTGCAAGGGGGAGGCCTTCCTCCTGGGGTGGGGAGCAGATGCCGGCTGTGAGGGCCAGCGTTTGAGCAGCCCCGGACAGCTGCCACCCGCCAGGACCATCAGGCCGGGGTACGCATCCGGGAGGCCCTGATGGAGAGGTTCTCTCAGGCACCGCAGTAACTCTCCCCAGGGCCTTTCCAACAGGGGCCTCTGCCTTTCAGCTCTCTCCCTTCCCCCTCTCACCGCCTCCCCTTAACCCTTCCCTGACCTCCCAATAAACACACCTGTGTGGTTTGAAAACAAAAGGAGCCCTTCTTTATTGAACAGTAAGAAAAGGTGGGCAGGGGGAGGACTCTGAACTGGGAGGGGGGATCAGGACTGGGAGGTGGAGTGGGGCAGCTCGAAGTCCCACCTCAGGTGTGGGGACCTCATTGGGGTTGTGTGGGTCTGGGGGCCACAAAAAGGTGGGCAGGAGGGGGGGCTAAAGTGGGATCAGGGTTGGTGGGGGGGAGGAGGAGGGGTCATAGGCATCACTTGGGGAGGGGGCATGGGCATTGCTAAGGGAAGGAACAGAGGCATGGCATGGGGAGGGAGCAGAGACATAGCAGGGTGGGCAGGCGGATGGGTAATGGCCATAGGAGCGGGGACGGGAGTGTGGAAGCCAGGAGCAGCGGCATCAGACGGGTGTTCTGCCATGAGGGACATGATGCCACACATGGTGTCCCACCACGCCATCATTTGGTCCCACGCTTGCTTCCACCACTTGAGGTCCACATTGACCCTGCATGTCGTGGTCTGATGGATATCATGGAGGATGCTGATGTGTTGGCGCATCAGGTCCTCCTGCACCCTGGCTCGTCTGTGGGTCCCCCGGGCTCTGGCAGGTGGCTGCAGTGGTGTGGCTTGGCCCTCTGTCCCGGCAGGTCCGGCTGTGGAGAACACACAAGAGGGAGAGGTGGTCAGTCATCCCTGCAGACACATTCCCTGAGGCCGTGCCTTCCTTTGTGAGCTGCGACCATAACAGTCTGCGGCCCACAGGAGGGGGATGTCCTGGGTGCCAGGCCATGTGTGACCTGCATAGCATGCCCTGTTTCACAGGGGCCCTGACATGCCCAGAGGACCGTACTGTCTGCTTCCCCCCCCACACACACACCATGTACAGGCAGGCATGGGAAGTGTCTGGCCACAGTGGGATCCCCTCATGGGCAGAAGAGGAGCCGGGAGCAGCCTGGCCCTCCCTGGGGTCTACACACACAGCTGCGGCTTGCTGTGCTGTCTGTGGGAGCAGCTGCTGATTTGCACGTGCAGGCATGCTTGTGTGCTGTGTGCAGCACTCCTGGGTGTGTCTGGAGTCGTGCCTGCGAACTTGTGGCTATCCTGCTTCCGACTGGGTGCACCCCTCCCCTCCCTTAGGGGCAGGACCTATGTGCCCTCCCTGAGCCTGGCAGCAGGATCCAGGGCGTGTTCAGGGGTTGCCTGCTGTGTCCACACACCACACACTCATGCACCACATGGTTGCACATGCACAGACTGCAGCACCATGTGCAGCCTGAGTGATACTTGCCCCCTGCTCCCTGTGCGCCCGCCTCCCCCGCCCTGTGTGTGTGTGACAACTCACCTGAAGATCCCTCCCTGGCATCTGAGGAGGTCTGGGAGATGTCCTGTCTGGCGGTGACTGGCTCGAGGGACAGGGTCACAGTCCCTGGCTCCTGCTCCTCCTCCTCTGGCTGGGGTTGGCCCTGGCCCTCCGGCTCGTCCTTGGTGGCGACCTCCGTGCAGACAACAACCGGGGTCTCCAGCCCGGAGTCCAGCACAATGTGTGGGGAAGACATTTCCCCACCTCCCAATACGTGGTGGAGCGCCGCATAGTAGGGGCAGGTGTAGGGTCTTGCCCCTGAGTCCGTGCTGCAGTTGGTGGCCCTCACATACCCCTGATGGAGCTCCTTCACCTTGCTCCGGACCAGCTCCATGGTCTGGGCAGGGTGACCTCTCTCCGCCAGGGATACAGCCATCCGTGAAAATATTTCGGCATTGCGCCACTTGGCCCAGGGATCTTGAAGGGACTCCTCCTCACCCCGCAATTCCAGGAGAGTCACAATCTCTGGGCCAGACCATGTTGGGGCATGCCTTTTGGTCCCCCTGGAGGGGGAGGGAGGGTCCTGGGATCCCTGGGGCTGCTCCCTGGAAAGGCCAGGAGAGTCTCGGGGGCTTCTTGCTCTGCCATGTGTGGCAATGCCAGTGGCAAGAGAGAGTTGCATGGTGAGGAACCTGCTCTCTGCACAGCTTCCTGCCACAAGGCTTGTTCAGGATGCCTGCAGCTTTAAGAGGGGCCAAGCAGGCGGCAGCTATAGAGTTCTGATTAACTTGGATGGAGTGGCCACTAGGGCACCTGGTTTTTTCCCTGGAGGCCATTTCTTGCACAAAAACTCCTTTTGCCTGTCCACACACACCATTTTGTGAAAGAGCTCTAGAATGAGGAATACCTACACTGGAAAAACCCCTCTGTTCTGTTGTTTTACTTGCAGAAAAACATGCTTGAGGTGTGGATGTTCCACGAGCTTTTGCGCAAAAATGGCCATTTTTGCTCAGAAACTTTGGAATGTAGACATAGCCCCTGTCTGGAGTCTGGATAGACGTGTAGAAACCAGGTACATTGGCTGTAGACGCCATGATGCCCAGGGCGGGTGCATGCAAGTAGCATGCATGCATGTGTGCTTATGCAAGGAAACATTCTGGGTACAGGCCAGTGGGGAAAATATGTGCACTTGCAGGGGCGAGGAGAGGAGAAGAGAGGTGAGGAAAGGAGAAGGAGACTTGGGGTAAGAGCGTATGCTGGGGAATGTAGGAGATGCAGGAGGAAGGAAAATAAGGGGTGAATGATCACAAGGGAATGTGGGAGAAGGAAATAAGCAGGGATTTATTTTGTAATTGTGAAGGGGAATGTAGTGGACTCAGGAGAGGCGACTGTTGAGGAGGAACCTGGGGACCACCGACCACATGACTCCCCCAGCTCCGGGAAGGGCCAGGACAACCCCCCTCCACCCCAGGCCCAGTCCCTCCCCACCCCTGCTCTGCCCTCTCCCTGCCTTTTCCCCGTCCTTGCCCCGCCCCCACCTCCGCCCCATGTCTTCCTCCAACCAATGCAGCTCAGGGCTGAGGGCATAGCGGGGCTGAGGGTCCAGTGGCTGCAGCAGGGGTCCGCCCCACCCCTACATTCACCGGCAGCATTGGGGAAAGTGGAGCAAGGCAGCCCCAGCTTGCTGAGCTCCTCTGGCCACATTGCTCTGCTCCCTGCTAATGATTGCGGGGGGTCTCCCCTCCCCTAAGCAATGTGGCCGGAGCAGTAGAACAAGTTGGGGCTGCCTAGCTCCGCTTCCTCCACTGCTGCCAATGAATGTGTGTGTGTGTGTGGGGGGGTGTGGATCCCTGCTGTGGGCGCTAAGCCCCCCTTTACTAGTCCTCCCACCAGCTGCTGGCTGGCTCCTGTCACCAATGGTGGTAGGGCACATGACCCTTCATGCCCCGCAACACATTGCCCCTTAAAAGAAGGGAGGGGAAAACGGATTTGTAAAACATAATGTAGGAAAGTTCAGGAGACAGGAATTTGGAGGACAGGAGTCTAAGAACAGTCCAGTTTCCTTGTACTGCGCTGGTGAAACAAAGCAGCTGTAAACACAATTTGGCTGACCAGTTTTCCTGGGCTGCTTTGAACTGCCCCAGAATGGGGGTAAGCGATCAGAACATACTTGTAAATCTGGATGTAAAAGTTAAATGTTAAAAAAAAGGGGCTAAGGTAGACACTGCATAGCATCAAATCATTAGACATATCACATGGCAGCATTTTCTTTCCATTTCTTTCTTAATATTCACATATGAATTTTTAGTTAAAGAAAAAAATTCCTAGACAAAAAAAATCACATTAGGATGGAGTTATATCAGTACTTTATGGTAAAATACATTACTTGGCTGGTGTAATTATCCCAAATCAAAAATTATAAACCAAAGAAATTCAGAGTTACTGTTAAACTTAAGAAATTCAGACATATTAAGATATGGAAGTGCACAGTCAGGCTATCCAAACAACCTTTTCTCCTCCTAGCAGTGAAACCATAAAATGGAATAAAAATCTAATGTCTTTACAAATTAGTTTAATTTACTCTAGAGCACAGAATCTGAAATGATTTAATCAGCATGATATGGTTATTGCATGTCATTGCTATTGATGGTGGTCCAGCCCTTCTTTTCTTTGTGGTGTATTCTGTATTCTTGGTAAAGCTGGGAGGAGGGAGTCTCTGTGCTCCTCAGCATGCAAGTCCTGTAACGTTGCCTGGCTCTTTCACGTGTTGCACAGAGGTAAAGGAAGGCCTCCTCATGCCCTCATCATCTGTGTAAACACCAGGCACATTCTAGCCCATGGTAAGCTTTATTACTGGTGCTTTTATACTTCAAATTCATAACTTAGCTGGAGTTTATTCAAATATACAATCCTAACATAAATAAACCTCAAATATTTCCTATTATATCAACCATTGTTCCAGAAAAGGTTTTACTTAAACTAAAACTTTGGCTGTATAATTTTATCTGGTATGGGTTCATATTCGTAGAATCCATTTTTCCCCAAGAGGCTCTGATAAAGCTTATTATAAGCCCAAGATAGATTAGAGAAAATATACATCAATTTCCATATACATATATTCTGTTGGAATTTTATTTTCTTGTATGACAATTTAGGTATGCTAATTATTCAGACTATGCTATTTGTAATCTGGACTGCAACAAAATGACATCTCCCTTTTTTACTGTTATTTTTTTTCTTTTGATTTTAAAGTGCTCTGATGAAAGGATGCCGTTGTTTGGAAATTGATTGCTGGGATGGAGCAAACAATGAACCTATTGTGTATCATGGTCACACTTTAACAAGCAAAATTTTATTTAAAACTGTCATCGACGTGATAGAGAAGTATGCGTTTGTGGTATGTACATATGTTTGTTGAAATGTGATGACTGTTAATACCTATTAATACAGTTGTAATTTAGGGTGCTCTGGAAAAAAATAAGATGGATAGTGCTTGGAGTGAAGGGTGCTGTAGAAACAAATTAGATAAAAGAAACCTACGATACCTGTTCTTTACTCTGTGAAAGTCTCTATATAAATCCATGGTACCCCCACATCTTGAATAATGTGTGCAGATATGGTTGCCTTATCTCACAAAAAGGATATGTTGGAATTGGAAAAGGTTCAAAAAAGGGCAACAGAAACGATTAGGGGTATGGAACGGATACCATATGAGGACAGGGATTTTTCAATGTGCAAAAGAACTGACTGAGGGGAGAAATGATACAGTTTTATAAAATCATGGCTGTAGAGAAAGTAAATATGGAAAAATTATTTACTCCTCCCAATAACACAAAAAGTAGGGGATTAAAAATGAAATTAATAAGCAGCAGGTTTAAAATGAACAAAAGAAAGTATTTCTTCACACAATGCATAGTCAGACTATGGCATTCCCTGCCAGAGGATGTTGTAAAGGTCAGGACTTTAAGAGGGTTCAAAAAAGCAGATAAATTCATGGAGGATACGCCCATCAGTGGCTATTAGCTAAGATGGGCAGGGATAGTAACCCTAGTAGCTGTTGGTCAGGGATGGGACTGGGCAACAGGGGATAGATTATTTGAAGATTACCTGTTCTGTTTTTCCTCTCTGGAGCACCTGGCATTGTCCATTGTCAGCAGACAGGATACTGGGATAGATGGACCTTTGGCATAGCTGCACTTATGTTAGCGGTATGGCTTCTAATCACATTTTCCTATTTTTAACAATATTTTTCTCCGCTCTCTTGGTTTGTAAAGAACCCACACAATCAAAGTGGGAAACTAACTAATCAGAATGATGTAAAAAACAGAGAAATATTGTTTATGCTAGTCTCTTTCAGGTATATAGCTACAGGTTTTAAATTTAATGTAATTTGTTTATTTTTTCATACAAAATATGATTTTTATCCCTTCAAAAGACACTAGCAAGGAAAGTAGCTGTGATTAAAAGGTGTCAGGTGTATCTTCCAGATACCAATGATTGAGCCAAATTAAAATTCTCTTTTTGCTTTGGGGACTTGGAAATAGCAGTTTATTATGTTTTCCTTGTATTGCTTTCCCCTTGGTTCTCCTTACTAAGAATATTTCCATTCAAACAGGATCATTATTTCTAAGGAATTCATCTATTCCTCTTCATTTTAAGTAATAATTATCTACTGGCATGCCCTAATAATTCCCAGAGCAACTTTGATATTACTTTCAGGTCACAAAAGAATGATTTTTCAGGTAGGTAGTGACTATTAGCCCTGAAGAAATGAATATCTATCTACAAATATTCTGGAATGAAGGAATAACACAAAGTATAGAAAATAAAGCATTGAAATAGACTGGTGTCTAAATGAATGTTGAAGTTTTTAGATGTCAGCAGCTTTTCCTCTGCTGAATTTAACCTAAATAATCTTCCATGGGTATTTTTTTCTTGTTGTTTTGTTTCTAGTTCACATCATCACTATTTGCTTCTCAGTATTCTAAGCTGTTGTGAAGCTCTGTGGTGGTAAGAAGCACTGTCAGTGTGTTGCTGTCTTGACAGCTCCTGAAATTTTTTTGGCTAAATTTCTTTCCAATATGTGTGATAGGGATGTAAGCGACAGGTTGAGTCACTACTCACTTCCCCCACACCTGCTGCCTCTGTATCAGGGAGTAGGAGCCAGTGCTGGTGGGAGCTGTTTTAAAAGCCAGTTCCCTCCAGCACTGTCTCTGCTGGGGAGGGGCAGGGGATGAAGAGGCGCAGCTGTCTGGGACCTGGCGCGAGCCCGGACTGCTGAGTCCCAGATTGCGCCACGTCCTGGACCTACCCCTGCTACAGTTTAAATGTAGTAGGATCCGGGCTGCTTGTGTGCCCCACTCCTACTACATTTCAATTGCAGAGCCTCAGGGGGCCCCTTATCAACTAATTGTGTACTCGATACAAATTGTGTCGCATAAACGATTAGTCAATTACCCACTTCTTAACATCCTCATGTGTGATGAATATTATTTCCTGCTACCATGTTTTAGGTTCTTAACTGATTTAGCAGCTCTTTTCTCTCTACTTTCTCCACATTCAACTCTGGTGAACTTGGTTGTTGGCTATTAACATTGGACAAATAAACTTAAGATCAGAATGTAGTCATTCAGACTTCTCCCTTATAAAATACTGTGACCAGCTTAACTGAGCTTCATTTGGCTTCTCTTGTCAGTCTTTCCTCTGTTTATGTCTAAGCTGAAACCAATCCCTATTTCTAATGACCCAAATATTACACTTTTAACTTGAACATTACTTGTCTAGTTTCCACTTTTACTTTTCCTCTTCCATAACTATTACTGAACTCAATGCTGCTGTGTTATTAATCTGGAATAACTAATCACTATTTTGAATATTTTAAAATTAATGAAAGACAAATACCCATGTGGTTTTTTGTAAGATATATTGTGCATCTAGTATTTCTTATTTTTAATTATTAATTATTGTATTTTCAGGCATCTGACTATCCTGTTGTACTGTCTTTGGAGAATCACTGCAGCCCTAAGCAACAGGAGAAAATGGCAGACTATTTAGAAACTATTCTAGGTGAAAAACTTCTTACTACAATAATTGGTGATACGTTTCCTACAGATCTACCTTCCCCTGAGGTAACAACTTTAATTTTCTCTCTGTGAAAGATAAGGAAAAATTCTGGTTTCCTGCAGTGGTTGTGATAATCTCTTGAGGCATTTATGAAACTCACATTTGGTGTTTAAAGCATCTTTGTGCTTCAGATGGTAAAACAGAATTAATTACACATCCTAGAAATAATGAAAAATAAAAGAAATAAAAACAAAATCATGTGAGTTGATACATCCTCATTAAGAAAATGGTGCTTCATGTAGCAACTTGAAATGAATAGTTGGAAAAGCATAATCAGTATTTTGTAACATCTTGGATCTTCCAGTTCATAAAGTCATGATTTAATATAAGGCTTTGAACACACTAAGACTTTTATTTTATATGCAACTGTAGTTAGTGAAAACTTGTCAATACCAGTGTCTTTTAAAAATTCTGACATGGCAGGCAGCTGCCATAATGTGCCACATTATTATTATTATTATTATTTATATTGTGGAAGCCCCTAGAGGCACTAACCAAGATCAGATCCCTGTTGTGCTAGGCACTGTGGGCACATCTAATCATTGAGATAAGGTCAAATCTAATATGCTCAATTTCTGGGTACGTGATTTTGTGAAGTCAAGGTCCATGTCTTCACTGTGGGGAAGAATGAAATGTAGTCCATTATGGAGCCTACCGTTGACTAAGAGAGCGATGAGATGTGGGCAGCATTGCATTGTGGGCTATGCTCATGGTGCCCGCTAGGACCAAAAGTCTGCAGCGGGTGGTTATGGGCACATGTTGTCAGCGTCTCATAATTCACTCATCTAGTCACTCCCCCCTTCTGTGAGATAAAAAGGAGGCAGTGTGCTTGTGCCTTTTTGTCCCCTGGTTCGCTGCACAGATGCCATAGCAGTGCCAGCATGGAGCCCAGTTTGCAGCAAACCATTATGATGCTGATGTGTGTTGTGGTGTGCCGAATGGTGCCGTACTTTGAGAGTGCACACATGTCGCTCCTCTAGGAGGAGGATGGGGACAAATCTCAGCGTAGCATGGAGGCACTGCTTATGCAAGTCCTGGTGCTGATGCCAGCTTAGCCACCCGTTAATCCTCTGGACACTGTGCAATACCAGTTCTGCCACCATGAAACAAACTCAGATTGGTGGGACCGCATTGTGATGCAGAGATGGGACAATCAACAGTGGCTGCAGAACTTCTAAATGCGCAAGGCCACATTCTTGAAACTTGTGAATAGCTTGCCTCTGCCCTGAGGCACTACGATACCCAAATGAGACCCACTCTGACTGTGAAGAAGCACATGGAAGTTGCTCTGTGGAATCTTGCAATGCTAGACAGCTGCTGGTCAGTGGGGAATCAGTTTGGAGTAGAGAAATCTACAGTGGGGGCTGCTGTCATACAAGTAGCCAAAGTGATCAATACCTTTCTGCTACGGAGGGTTGTGGCTCTGGGAAACACGGACACTATAGCGGATGTCTTTGCCACAATGGGGTTCCCTAACTGTGGGGGACGATAAACAGAACACATATCCCCATCTTGGCCCCTGACCATCTTGCCACAGAGTACATAAACCGCAAAGAGTACTTCTCCATAGGTGTTTCAGGTGCTGGTGGATCACAAGGGCCTTTTCACCACCACCAACATGGGATGGTCAGGAAAGGTGCATGATGTATGCATCTTCAAGAACTCCTGCCTCTTCCAAAAGCTGCACAGTGGAACTTTTTTCCCAGATGGGAAAATCATAATTGGAGAGGTGGAAATGCCTGTTGTGATCCGTGGTGACCCAGCCTACCTCTTGCTCTCATGCCTCATGAAGCCATGCATGGGCACTGTGAACCCCAGCAAGGATGAGTTCAACAACAGGCTAAGCAAGTGCAGAATGGTGACTGAAAGTGCTTTGGACGTTCAAAGAGTAGGTTTAGGAGTCTCCTGACTCAGTTAGACCTCAGTAAATGCAACATTCCCTTTGCCGTTGCAGCCTGTTGTCTGCTCCATAATATGTTTGAGAGCAAGGGGTCAGAGACATCAATGGGACATAGTCATACCAGGGTACAAAATATATCGGAAGGACAGAACAGGCTGTCCTGGTGGGGGAATGGCACTACATATGAAAGAAAATGTAGAATCAAATGAAGTAAAAATCTTAAATGACCCTAAATGTTCCATAGAATCTCTATGCATAGTAATTCCATGCTCCAATAATAATATAGCAGTAGGGCTATATTATCGACCACCTGATCAGGATAGTCAGAGTGACTATCAAATGCTCAGGGAGATTAGAGAGGCTATCAAAATAGAAAACTCAATAATAGTGGGGGATTTCAACTATCCCCATATAGACTGAGTACACATCACCTCAGGACGGGATGCAGAGATAAAATTTCTTGATACCATAAATGACTGCTTCTTGGAGCAGCTGGTTCTAGAACCCACAAGGGGAGAGGCTATTCTTTATTTAGTGCTAAGTGGAGCACAGGATCTGGTTCAAGAGGTAAATATAACTGGACTGCTTGGAAATAGTGACCATAATGTAATAAAATTTAACATCCCTGTGGTGGGAAAAACACCTCAGCAGTCCAACACTGGCATTTAATTTCAGAAAGGAGAACTACACAAAAATGAGAAAGTTACCATATTTTAGCGAATATAACCCGCGGGTTATATTCGTTTTTACAAACCCCGCGCCCCCCCTGCGGGGTATACTTGGGTGCGGGGTATACTTTTTTTTTTACTCACCTGGTGGTGAGCGCTCCCCCGCCCCTTCCCCCGCTGTGCAGCCGCCAGCCTCCAGCCTTCGGGCAGGGTAGTGCTCATCTCCCGGTTCCTGTGCAGGAGCACTCACCCTGCCCCTTCCTGCAGCTGTGCAGGAACCAGGAGATGAGCACTCCCCCACCTGGAGGCTGGAGGCTGGTGGCTGCGCAGCCGCAGGAAGGGACGGGGGAGCACTCTCATTCCCCTGCCTGGAGGTTGTGTGGCCACGTGGGACCCAGGGGGGTGAGTGCTCCCCTGCCCGGAGGGTGGCTAATTCCCCCACCCGACCCATAGAAGCCCCCTCTCTCCTGCACAGTTTGAAAAAGAGTCTTGTATACCCTGCGGGTTATACTCATGCGTGGGGTATATTGCCTGGCCAGTTTTGAGACTGTTCAATGTTGTTCTCAGTAAATTGGCCCTGCATTCCTTGTGTTTGCCTTTCATCCCGCACCCCACCCATGCAGTTCAAGCAATAAAGAGACCACTGTTCAAAGAATATGAGTTTTTATTTGGGGAAAAAAGCGGGGAAAGGAAAGAAGTGGGAACCTGAAGAGGGCTCAGGAATGCCTGTGGGACTGCCTTTTTGTCCCCCAAGGTCCTGGAGGATACAACTACCCTTGAGTCCTCTCTCCCCCTGTGTCCTGGGGCCCCTGGAAGTGGAAACAATGGGACAGGGGGAGGTGGGACTGGGGTTTTCATCAGGGTGGACAGGGTTCTGAGAGGAGCCCCTCTCCAGACATGAAGCCAGGCACTCCGTCACAGCAGTCAGGGAGGCAAACATGGTCTCCTGCTGTCTCGCCTGCTGTTCCCTGGCAGCTTTTCTATCCTGGCATTCCACAATGCGGTGCAGGCACTCTGCCTGCATCTCCTCCACACGGGAGTTCATTCAGTCCATCTGCTCCCGGAACATGTCCTCCCTTGTCCACTTTCGCTAGGTGGGCAGATGCAGTAAGAGTGGGAATACGCTGTGAGCTGGCTGCTGTCTCAGCTGCAATGAAAAGTTACAAGGGCAGACATTACAGGAGATACACTGTGTTAAGCCTAACACTTATCTGTTAGCCTATACCAAAGATCTCTGTAAAGACAATGGAAATGTGTTCTGGGCAAGGCCAAATGTTTGCTTTAAAGTGGGCACTTTATATCAGGTGCACAGAGTACTCAGGGGAGCATTTGGACACACGTAGTTTGGAGGCAGGCAGGCGCAGTAAGGGGTCAGCCAGTGCAGGAGCCTGCAGGAGGGAGGTGGTGAGCAGGAATGGGCAGCTTCCTGTTGTGTCTGGCACACGCCGGGTCTGGCACATGTGGCCTCACAGGGACATTGCTTCTTTTCTAGCCCACAAAAGTGGGGGGGGGGGGAAGAGGAGGATAGATGTGTTCTGCTCCTCCTTCATCCTTGCTGCCATGTGACATATCAGTCTTCTCTGAATCACACAGAGTGATTGGGAATGGATGCTGACTGAATGTGGTTCCTCTGCAGCCCTGAGAACTGGAGCCTGGGGGAGCAGAAGTATTTGTACTCATCGCAGTGTTACTCAGATTGGGTGAAGTCATGTCCATGTGTGCCGGGGTGTGCTGCCCACTTTGAGATGTGCTTACAATGCTGGCTCATGGGAAATGCAATTCAAATTTTCCCGGTGCTTTTTGTGCTCACTTGAAGAGCAGTAGAGACGCAAGTTCTGGCCAGAGCAGTCAGAGCGGGGAACTACTGGAGGCCTCCCAGAGGCCAATTGCATCAACTTTTAGCAACACTGTGTCTACACTACTGTAAATTTGGCCATGAAACTCAAGAATAGAGTTATTCTTTGTGAAAAACAGGAGTATTGAAGTTGACTTCAAGCGGTCCCTTAAAGTCAGTGCAACTGGCTTGGTAGTGTGGACACATTGTTTAGGGTACGTCTACACTTGCTCCCTAGTTTGGACTAGGGATGCAAATGTAGCCGACCGAAATTGCTAATGAAGCGGGGATTTAAATATCCCATGCTTCATTAGCATAATCTCACCTGCGTGTTATTCTGCTCGCCAACTGATTCGAACCAGGAAGTGTGCTCCGGGATGTGTTAGTTCGAATAAAACCCCTTGGTTCAAACTAACATTACTCCTCAAAAAATGATTATTGAAAAATCATAAATATTTCCACTGATATCACTGAACCTTCTTGTTAAGTAAATTACAATTCCATACAAGTAAGAGACAATCTGGCCCATAGGAAGACATTTTTCTGAGGAGTTTACAATCTAAATAGTCAAGACAGACAATGGGAGAAAGGCTGTATTATTATTCCTATTTTACAGATTAGGAATATAATTCACAGAGGCTGTGTCTAGACTGGCATGATTTTGCGCAAATACTTTTAACGGAAGAGTTTTTCCGTTAAAAGTATTTGTGCAAGAGAGCGTCTACACTGGTAAGTGCCTTTGCGCAAAAGATTTGCTTTTGTGCAAAAGCATCCATGCCAGTGTAGACGCTCTCTTGCTCAAGAAAGCTCCGATGGCCATTTTAGCCATCGGGCTTTCTTGCGCAATAAATTAACGTTGCTGTCTACACTGGCCTCTTGCACAAGAATACTTGCACAAAAGGGCTTATTCCTGAGCGGGAGCATCAGAGTATTTGCGCAAGAAGCACTGATTTTGTACATTACATCGTCAGTGTTCTTGCGCAAATACTCGCAGCCAGTGTAGACAGGAGGCAAGATTTTGTGCAAAAGCGGCTGTTTTTGCGCAAAATCTTGCCAGTCTAGACACAGCCAGAGAGATTAAGGCTGCGTCTAGACTGGCATGATTTTGTGCAAATACTTTTAACGGAAAAGTTTTTCCGTTAAAAGTATTTGCGCAAGAGAGCGTCTACACTGGCATGTGCTTTTGCGCAAAAGATGTGCTTTGGTGCAAAAGCATCCGTGCCAGTGTAGATGCTCTCTTGTGCAAGAAAGCTCCAATGGCCATTTTAGCCATAGGGCTTTCTTGCGCAAGAAATTAACGTTGCTGTCTACACTGGCCCGCTTGCGCAAGAATACTTGCGCAAGAGGGCTTATCCCTGAGCGGGAGCATCAGAGTATTTGCGCAAGAAGCACTGATTTTGTACAGTACAACATCAGTGTTCTTGCGCAAATACTCGCGGCCAGTGTAGACAGGCGGCAGGATTTTGCGCAAAATCTTGCCAGTCTAGATGCAGCCATGAGTTTATACAATAAATCTTTGTTACAGCCATGAACTGAATCCTTCTTGATTCTTAGTTTTGTGGTTAAGGGTTCATTCTCAGTGTGCTTGGCCTAAGCCTAAGGTGATATTTATCAGCTGGTGGATTGTTACTCCTGAACTCAATTGGGATCACTAAACTCAATTGGGAGGAGAGGAAGAAGGGTCACAAGGCATTTGAAAATTGTATTGCACTCTAAGCAAAGAAATTCTTGCTGCTCTATTCCCTGCAGACCCTTGCCATTTGAGATCACATATTGTTAATCTCTTGAAACACGAACACATTTATTATTTTACTCTTAATTTTATAGTAAATGTGAGCATGTTGTGTAAACTCTTTACTTTTTACTTTAAATAGTGGATCGCCTATCCAGAAAAGGTTGAGAATCATTGTCCTAAGGATTTTTTTTTAAAGTTGAGACAAAGAAGACAATTTTTGGTTGCAAAATACTTTGCAAAAGTTTTCTAAAAATAAAGGACATAGATATTACATATACTTTTATAAATAGTGCTATGGTAGGCATTTATTCAAAAAATATTAAAAAATAAAGTCGTTTTTATAGATTTGATCCTTGTATTTGCTGCATGTTTACCATCATACTGTTCTTGCCCACATTTTATTTTGAACCACAAAAATAAAAAAAGAAAAAAACCACAATTTACATTGGGTGCTCTGGGCTGCCTCAGAATCTCTCAATAAATAAGCTTAATTTTTCAATCTCACTGGTACCTAAGAATTCTATATTCTCTACAGTAAACATTTAATCAACTAAAGGGCCTATTAAATAAAGTCTATGTTGAGTGCCTCCTATAGACTATTTACTGTCTGGTGGTAGGGAGTTGTCTTTCTTCTGTTAACCCTAAAAAGCTACTCTCTAAATATGACATTATGGGGTTCAACATTTATTTTCTGAAATATTTCCTTATCAACAATCTCTATTTGCAAATAAAAGACTCCCCTCCCCACCACCAAATGCTATAATTTGCAGACTCAACCTTTAGTGGGAAACATCTTTCAGAATAAAGTGATCTCAAACATAAAACCTTAATAGCAAAAGTCTTTCCTTCTGGTGTTTCCTGGAGGGGGTTGAGTGGTGATTCTCCATCCTTCTTCCACAACTAGGAAAGAAGATGCTGCATCACCACTTTTCCTCTGGAGGGTGTTGTAAGAGATCTGGATTTGACATTTTGTGGCCCCATATGCTGGAAGCTTAGTCAGACAGAACAAAAACAACTGCAAGCTGCAGTTTTACTGACTTGGATAGATAAAATAAAAGTAGAGATTAATGAAGAGAAGGAGAAATGTGGAAACTGACCTTGATTCTGGTTGTATGTGTTTGTAAGGTTGTTTTTTGTTTTGTGTTTTGTTTTGCTGAGACTGCTTTACTGATAAGGAGAATAAAGGATTGTTATTGGCTGTTGCTAGGGAAATTGTTAGCCTAATAGGCGCTATTTTTGGAGAAAATCTGTGAAGGTTTAGTTAGAAAATGTGCTTTGGAGTTATCCAAAGCTTTTCTTTGAGCAAGGATCTGGCACTTAAACTCCCTAGCAGCTGGACAGAAGAGAAGCCCCAAGAAGGCTGGTTTCTGATTCCTCAAAACCATTTCAGACTTTAGATTAATATAAATGTTTGGACTGCTCTAATCCTATTGTTCCAGCATACATGTGTATGTGATCTTAAGCCCTAATAAAAATAGTTTTAGGTAAAAGCCAGTCATTTATTAGACAGAGGAGCTATTCTCTCATTGATTTATCCCTGGCACTGCCTGGAGAGAAATAGTTAACTTATCAGTGCTTTGGGTTCTGAAAATCCTGAGTAACCTGGGGGTTGCCAGTCCAATAGCAAAGAGACCCTCTCTATCTCTTTTCAGGAAGTCTTTTGTGAAGGCTTTTCCTTCCCATGGTGTCTCTTAACTGGTTTATTGATGCATTGTAGGAGATGGAAGGGGAATCTGGTTCCGCCCCCAAATCACAAGACTTCTAATCCAATGGCCCTTAAGAAATAGTAAACTTTGTTCTCCTCAGAGGATAAATTACCCCACTCCGGGACCATTTTCTTTCTCCTAGAACCTGTCTCTGCCATTTCTCAGTCCTTCCTTTACTCTAGAATTACTAGAATGGGGTAGTCTGGTCTTAAAGGAACAGTATACCTGGCTAAATTGTGATTTTAAAAAGGGCCATTCCTGCATCATAATTCTAATGTCTTGTTTTTATGTATGCCAAATTTTGTGAAGCTATTGCTTAACTGTTCCCACATATTGCAATTTTCCAGAAGAAGTGTTTTCTTCAGCTTTTGTCAGTATTGAAGTGATCAAAGTGATACCTGAATGCAAAAATTGCCATTTTAAAAATACATTATTAAATTAGATTTTCAGGACATTATTTTCCAAGCATCTGTGTTTGTCCATACTCTAAACATTTTACTTTTCCCCGCTTTCTAACGATTTGGACAATATGAATGAAAAGAGTTAGTATCAGCCAATTCTAAAGATCCCTTGGAGGTAGAGGATTTCTGACCTTAAAAAAAAAAAAGGGCAGCATACTAGTTTAAAAATTTCAGGAGATGCAAGAAGATTTTGAAAACCCTTTCCCCTCATCTCAGTCCTCTTTTACAATCCCAAGATTTGTCTTCCACCTTGTGTGATTTGACTTTTCTGAACCTATGAGAATCAACAACGCGGTATCTTATCTATGCCAATGTGCCTGGGATTTTGTGTTGAGTCTTGTGGTACTTGTTCTGACATGCATCACATTTTGGGTTCAACATCACCTGAATTAAAGTACATTTTACTACAGGCGTTTTTTTAGCTGATTTTTTCCCAACCCCTTGCTGTCACCCCACTCCAGGTCACCCTCCTGATAATCCCTGAGCTTGGAGGAAGGGGTGTAATGGGAGGGTGAAGTAAGGGCAGTGGTGGGAAGGGGAGGAGCTTGGGGGATGGGTTAGCTCTATAAGCGATGCATAGAGCAGGAATTCACACCACCCCTTTGCACTCACCAGCAGTGGCGGCATAGAAGGTGCAGGCTGGGCACCCCGGCTTACATGGCACTGCTCTCCAGCGACGCTGTTCTGTCCCCACAACTGCCAATGACTGCAAGGGGTGGGGGCGCAAGGTCAAAGCTGGGGCAGAGTAAGGAGATGGGAAGGGGCAGGATCTGGGGTGGAAAGGGGTAGCCCTAGACCTCCTCTGGGCTGGGGGGGGCCATGTGGCCATTGTCCCCTTCCTCCTCCCCCCTTCACCAGTTACCTCTAGTTAGCTCAGTGCTTAGTGGTACCACTTATTTTTTTCTTGTACGCCTCATGACCCACGAGCTGCAGTATTCCCTTCAGAAGACTGCCTGCTAGAAAGGATTCAAATTTTGGATATGTTGGCTTGTGATTTCTGTATTCAGTGGGAGTCTCTGGGTCCTAAGCACTTTTGAAAATTGGAGGAATTCATTTCAGTGCATGAGTGGGAGTCAAGTTATTTGGAAACTCTGGCTCCAGTTATGGACCAGGGTGCTTTGGAAAATCTGTCCTTGAATGAGCAACAAAGAGTCCTGTGGCACCTTATAGATGAAGAGTATGTCTACACAGCAAAGTTATTTAGAAATAACTATCCTAGCGTCTACACAGCCATTCGTTATTTTGATATTAAATCAAAATAGCGGAGCGCTTATTTCAAAATTGGTAAATCTCATTCCATGAGGAATAACGCCAATTTCGAAATTGCTATTTCGAAATAAGTGCTGTGTAGACACTTATTTCGAAATAGGGGGCCTCCAGCCTTCCCAGGGGGCCCTGGTGGCCACTCTGGGCACAACCAACAACACTCTTCTCCCTCCCCTCGGTCCCTGGAGCCCTTAAAGGGGTAGACTCTGGCCACAGTGCCTGTGCCAGCCCCAAGCCTGCCAGCCCAGAGCCAGCAGTCACTGCCCCTGACCCAGTGGCCCCAAAACATAAGCCAGCAAGCCACTGGCAGCCAGCCCTCCACCGCTCCCCAGGAGCAGTCTGCCAGCTCCCAGGAGCCTGCCTGGGCCTGGAGAAGGCGGGCACCTTCCTGGTCCAGGGTGGAGATCATGGACCTTATTCAGGTTTGGGGGGGATGCCCCCAAGGTCCATGATCTCCACACTAGATGGAGGAACATGGCCATCTATGACAGGATAGCTGCCAGCCTTGCTACCAAAGGCCACATGAGAACCCAAGAGCAGGTTCGCATGAAAATCGAGTTGGTCCAGCGAGACCCCAACCCTGAGCCCTGAACTTCCCCTCCCCCTTCTTCCCCTTGCTTCCTCCTTCCAGCTCCCTCCTCCCAGGTTTCCCCCTCTCCTCTCCCACCCTCTCTCTTCCCCTCTCCCACCTCCTTTCCCAAGTCTCACCAGAGTTTCATTTCCCCCCCCCCCAGTTTTGTTAAATAAAGAGAGTTTGTGTTCATGAAAATAAGTGTATTTTATTTGACATCAGGAAGGGGGGTTAAGGAGGGGTAAATGGAAGGACATGAGGGAGGACTGAGGCACAAGCCCCCAGTGGGGCACACCAGGGAGGCTCTTAGTGCTCCTTAGGGTGGAAGCTCTCCCGCAGGGCCTCCTGGATACTGACAGCCCCCCGATGGACCTCCTGGATGGCACCTGCAGAAAGTGCAGCCAGGGTCCCAGCAACGTGTCCAAGAGAAGCACCAGAGTGCCTCAGATAGCCTCAGGCAGCAGCCACACAAAGTAACTCCTGACCTGATGCCCTGCCAGACCTGGTTCCAGCTGGCCTTAAATGCGATTTAGTGTCCATTCAGTGTGGACGCGCTATTTCAAAATAGCAAAAAGCTATTTTGAAATGCATTTTGCATGTAGACGCGTTATTTTGAAATAAGCTAGTTCGAAATAACTATTTCGAAATTAGATATTTCGAAATAATGCTATAGTGTAGACATACCCTAACAGAGTTATTGGAGCATAAGCTTTCGTGGGCAAAGACCCACTTCGTCAGTTGCATGTCACGCATCTGACGAAGTGGGTCTTTGCCCATGAAAGCTTATGCTCCAATAAATCTGTTAGTCTATAAGGGGCCTTGTCGCTTTTGCAGATCCAGGCTAACACAGCTACCCCTCTTATACTGTCCTTGAATGTAATTTTGCAAGAAATTTGCATCTATTATGTACCTGGAGATCATATTAACATAATACTGCATTCTTCTCGTTGCTAATGAATGTTCATTGGGAAAAGAGGCCAAAGATAAAGAAAAGGCCCTTGGGATAACCTTGGTGCCCTTGCCAAAATTCCATCTTTCCTTTAGTACAAATTTATGCAACTGTTCTGAATCAGGGTTGTTTGAAGAAGTGGTGACAGCCTTCTCACATTCGTTACTTTCTTTATATATTACTTCTTTACTTCAGTGCTTGCAATGTTATTATTCTACAGCATTCTGTTATGATATGAAATAGTTGCCTGTTTTAACTTCAGAATTATTTACCATACCTACTAAAAGATATTCTCGTATCAAAATTAGTTCCTTTTAATTCTGCATAGTGATTTTAGCATGGCAACAAAGGAAATGTGTAACAATCGCTAGGACATGTAAAGATTTTTGATCTTTTTTTCACATTTTTTATATTACATTTTTTTACAGTTTGGTATGCTGATCAAGTAAAACACTGATTTATTTAGAAATGAATGCCATTTTACAGGTTGGACCTCTCTGGTCCAGCACACTTGGGGCCTGACTGGTCCTGGTTGAGGGATTTTGCCGGTCATTTCTTCCCCCCCCTGCTGCTGGCTCCACCACTTGTCCTGCCTCCCACCCCCAGGCTCCCTCTTGCAGCCCAGCTGAGTTGTGCGCTGGCTCCCAGCCCCCACCTGCAGTCCAGGTGAACCACACACTGGGTTTCCCACCTCTTGTCCTCCCTCACCCTACATCTCGCTGCACTCCCAGCACCCCACACCCTGCAGTGTGTCAAGACTCTGATCCTGGAACATCCGTGGTCCTTCTGAGCCACGGATGTTGCTGGACCAGAGAGTTCCGGTTTATAGAGGTGCAACCTGTACTTTCAAAGTAATAGTTCAATAAGACTATTTTTGGTGTCTGATAATGGTTATAATTGAAAACTTGACTAACTGTGTACATGTTGTATATCTGTAGACATTCTGTGATCTGAAGTTTTGTCTGTTTTTTCTGTCAGGAATAATAAAGCTATCATTTTTTTAGGTAGTGTATACTTTTAAAAATGATACTTTCCCCAGGTATCAACATCCAATCCGTGGTCCAAAACATGATCTGCAGATATAAAGCAAATAGCAGCAAATTGGCTGGGCTCTGAATAACAAGATTCTAAGCTCTACTACGTTATCTTTATTGAAAATATAGAATCAAAAGCATGGTCCTGTGGAACTTATACACATGTGAAAATAAGTAATGGGAGAATCATAGGTTCTCATACAGGGCAGCAGTATACTGTGAAAATAAGGCACCAAACTTCCTGCCTTCCTTAGCTAAAACCATTTCCATAGTCATAGTCATCAGATATAAAAACAAGCATTGTACTCATATATATGCACATTTTTGTTTATAAAAACAAGGGAATTCTTAAAAAAAAAATCCAATACCATCGATATTCACTTATGTGTGCAAACACCTATTGTGCTGCCATTTGCAATCAGCCAGTATGTTCTCACTGACTTATACCTAGCAGCAATATGGATAAATAGTTTCTAGCGTACCTTGCTACGTGGCAGTCACATTTATGTGGTAGATGGATGCTGAATACTCACTTCTCTTCTTACCAAGTGAATACTCACTTTTCTTCTCACTTATCTTCTTTTACACGCTTGCTCCTTATTCCAGCACTTAAATACAAACTTTATTTGTATTATCGTCTTTTTTCTGTTATTGTTTTTGGGGGCGGCATCTCTAATGCTTACATTGTCATGAAAGGCAATTTGGTTGGTAAGATATTTGATTGTCCATTACTCTGTGGCACCTGTTTCTGAATTTCACCATGCATACTTCAGCACCCCTAGTTCTAAAACAAATTACATCTATAAATTACATTTTGAGAGTAGGTGTTGTGATATTTTGATATGAAAATGTGCTACTAAATGCTTTATGCTTTCTACTGTTTTACCTGTTTTCACAGTTATTAAAATTCAAAGTATTGGTAAAAAATAAGAAAGCTGGAACACTTGAACAAACTGTTCAAAGGAGAGGCCTTGACAGCCATGGTGAAATAGAGGAAATTGAGGAAGAGGTGGGGCAATCTGAAGATGATGATGGTGAGGAAATCAGGCCTGAGCCACCAAAATCTCCTCTGTTAAAAAGAAAAAATGCAATTAAGAGATCTCCACCACCCAATCGAAAAAAGTTAAAGGTAAAAGTATGCTATCGCACAGGAAATTAGGAAGTGAACAGAGTTTTGGTTTATTTATTTGGTTGGTTGGTATTTTTTGAAAGTAGCTTTTGATATCAAAATAAGCAAAATTTAATGGATGGGCTTTAAAATTACAAATTCAGGGTAAAACAAAATATCTAAAATAGTATTTGTCCTTTCATAGTTCCCCTCGTTTCCCCACTTCTCCAGTCAAGATACAGCATATTTTGGCGTCCAGTTTAAGTTCAGTCCTTCCTAATTCTTTCATGCCAAATTTTACTTTCTCTGAACTTTTCCGTTCTAATCACTATCTTCACCTGCGAGGGACTCCAAAAGACAACATTCAATGCTGTTCACATTGCACTACTGATGCCCATTCTTCTTATGGGACTGCCCATGAGGAGAACTGAGGTTTTGTGTGCCTTTTAATAATGGCAGGGAGACGAAGAATTCCCTTGAGGTCCCTCCTTGTCTACAACTCCCCCACCACTCCCAATTGGACCAAACAGTTTGTCCAAGAAGCTTCAAAGATCCTCATTCACCTAATTTTCTGTGTTCTATTTTAACACACTGCACTAGGTAGGCTTGGGGAGACAATAAATAGTATTTTTAGTACTTTAGCTAAGCAGGAGTTTTGCTATCTCATTCCCCAAGGGTGCGTCTAGACTACATGGCTCCGTCGACAGAGCCATGTAAAGTAGTTTACCTGACATAGTCAATGAAGTGGGGATTTAAATAATCCCCGCTTCATTAAAATAAATAAAAATGGCCGCTGTGCTGTGCTGACAATCAGCTGATCCAGCACAGCGCGGTAGTCTAGATGCGGATCGATCAACAAGGGAAGCCTTTGTCGACCGCTCCCTTATGCCTCGTGAAACGAGGTTTACAGGAGCGGTCGACAAAGGCTTCCCTTGTCGACCAATCCACGTCTAGACTGCCGTGCTGTGCCGGATTAGCTGATTGTCGGCACAGTGCAGTGGCCATTTTTATTTTAATGAAGCAGGGATTATTTAAATCCCCACTTCATTGACTATGTCGGGTAAACTACTTTACATGGCTCCGTCAACGGAGCCATGTAGTCTAGATACACCCCAAGATACCAAAGAGATTGTTAAACTCTTAAAGCTGACATTAAAAAATGGCTTGTAGTTCCATGTTTACTTTCACTGTTTACCATGTTAAGTGTCCTCAGTTAATTAATGTGATAGATACATGGACTCATAGACTTTAAGGCCAGAAGAGCCCATTGCAATCATCTTGTCTGATTTCCTGCAGGCCTCAAAATCTTACTCACCCAATCTCAGACCCATAACCTCTGGTTGAGTTGCTGAAATCCTCAAATCATGATTTAATGACTTCAGTTTAAAGCATCCACCATTTATGCTAATTTGAAATGTGCAAGTGACCTGTGCCCCATGCTGCAGAGGCATACAAGTCTGCTGCAGAGGCATACAAGACCCCGCCCCCCGAGTCACTTTCCATCTGATTTGGGGTAAATTTACTTCATACTCCAAATATGGTGATCAATTGGACCCTCAGCATGTTGGCAAGACCCATCAGCAAAGCACTTGGGAAATAATTCTCTGTAACATTTCTGCCCTCTCCAGCTCATATCCTATCTTTACTCACTGCTAGTTGTAAATGGGTCACATGCCATCCTAGGTGGTCTCATCATACCATCACCTCAATAAACTTACCAAGCTCTGTTTTGATCATTCTTTGTCATGGAAATCTGCAGCTTCATGAGGTATGGAACTGCTGGTTTCTTCTGTTTCCAGGTCTCAGAGCTAAGCAAAAGCTTCCCGCATATTTTGGCATGTCAGCTTCTTCTGAGCTGCACTGAGATTATTTCTAGGTTTTTTTCAGCAACGGTCTCCCTCCCTCTCTCTCTCATTGCTTTCGTAGGGTGTGTCTACACAACAAAGTTATTTCAGAATAATGGCAGTTATTTTGAAATAACTATGCGAGCGTCTACCCAGCAATTCTATTATTTCAAAATAATTTCAAAATAATGGACAGCTTATTCTGACTTCTGTAAACCTCATTCTACAAGGAATAATGCCTATTCTGAAATAGCTATTTCGAAATAAATAGCTCTATTTCTGCTATTTCGAAATAGCCCCTCACCAGGGCCATTCTAAGTTATTTCCTCCTGGGGCTCTAAATTGAAATAGCACATCTGCATTAGGGAAGCCTGCCTTGGACTAATTTTGAGGCTTCCCTGAAGTGTAGACGTGTTATTTTGAAATAAGCCATTTCGGAATAACTATTTCGAAATAGCTTATTCCGAAATAACTGCCATGTAGATGTAGCCTTAATCAGCTTTTTTTGTCATCTTCTTTCTCTCCCTCCAGCTTGGTCTCTGCCAGCCAGAGAATAGGTCTTCAGGGGGGAGTCCTCTAGCCTAGTAATAGATCCCCAGCTAATCCTTAAAGAAATATGCTCTATGCTGAAGCACCCCACTTCAACACTGATCAGCCCAGGATCCCTGGTCAGGGCAAAGGAAGACATCAGATATCAAGTGCCTCCAATTCTCAGCCTTGTAAAGCTCACTTCCCCAGGCCCTGCTCCCTGGTCAGGTTGGAGTTGGGAAGCCAGAGCCAGGCAGTGTAGGATGGCTGTGACTCTGGCTGGTGCCATGCAGCAGAAAAGCCAGTATTAGTTCATTCTGACAGTATAGCAAGCAGGGACTAACAAAGCCAAATTCTTGTTCTATTATATTAGAGGAACAGAATTTATCTTGCATCAAAGCAAAACATATACCTTGAGTCCTCAGTTGACAGGCAAATAGACCCTACGTGTGACTGAGCCAATCAGAATGACCTTTAGACTAGAGTGTTCTAGCCCAGCCCGGCAGAACATGCCTTCGATGAATATAGTTGGTGAAGTAAAATATGCTGGTCTATCAGGTTATGTCTACACTACATGGTTTTTGCGTAAAAACATTTGTTTTTGCGCAAAAACCCGCAGAACATCCACACCTCAAGCGTGTTTTTGTGCAAGTAGATTTACAGTAAATCAAAATAACAGAGGGGTTTCTGCAGTGTAGGTAGTCCTCTTTCTATGAGGAATAACTCCTTTTTGCACAAGAGCTCTTGCACAAAAAGGTGTGTGTGGACGGGCAACAGGGGTTTTTGCGCAAAAAGAGCCAATCGAAAAAAGCACAGGTGCTCTGGTGGCTATTCTGTGAATATAAATCAGAGCTTTCTTTCGAGAGAGTGTCCATGCAGTCTGGTCACTCTCTTGCGCCAAAGCGCATCACTTTTGTGATTTGCTTCTGTAGTGTGGACACGCTCTTGCACAAGAAGTTTTTGCAGAAGATCTCTTCCATAAAAAGCTTCTTGTGCAAGAAGCCTGTAGTGTAGACATAGCCTCAGGGTTTTGCATCTGAGTTAGGTTTGCTGCAGTGACATTCTACTATACAGGTCCTATGCTGCAGTGACATTCTACTATATACTGCTCCCTCCAGTGCCTCTGGGAAAAAAAATTGGACAGGGAGAGCACAGTCTTAATTATCCCTGATTGTATCCATCAGTGTTGGAAGAACACTGGTTTTCTAATGCTTCCTATCAAAAGTCAGATCACTGTGTCAAGAGTTCATTAATTGTGGAGTAAGATATTGTGCTGTAGTGTTTTCTCTTCTTTTTTTTCAATTTTGCAATGTAAAATCAATGTTTATATACAATCTAATTTTCCATATGATAATATGTTATAACCTCAGAGCATGATTATTATAGAGTGGGTTATATTTTTTCTTTTTTGCATTACTTTGGCACTATTGTCTGTTTCCAAAATAAATGCTACTTACTACTTTTTTATGCACAAATTTGATTTTTAAGTACATTGAATGTGAGTAGTCTCTGACATTTGTGTAAATTAGGAGTAACTTCACTGAAATCTGTGAGCTACAGCAGCATAAAGCTTACAAGAGGAGAACTGAACTCAAAATTCTACAAAAGTAGCTTTAAAACATTCAGCTGTAAGATTTTACCTTTAGCGTGCTTTTCTGTTTCAAAGAGTTAGAGGTGAAACCAAGATGAGATCATCTTGGTTATTGATCTGCCAGTGCAGACTCATTCCTTATAATTTTTTTTATAGCTTCAGGGGATAGCTGAGTTCGGGTGTGTCTAGACTACATGTTTTTTTCGAAAAAAGTGGCCTTTTTTCGAAAAAACTTTCCCTGCATCTAGACTGCTGCCACGTTCTTTCGAAAGTAAATCGAAAGAACATGGCAGTTTTTTCGACTGCGGAAAACCTCATGTTACAAGGAAGAACACCTTTTTTCGAAAGTGCTCTTTCGAAAAAAGGCGCTATGTAATGCAAACTGTGCTTTTTCGAAAGAGAGCATCCAGACTTCCTGGGTGCTCTCTTTTGAAAAAGTGGCTCGCTTTTTCGAAAGTACTGGCTGTAGTCTAGATGCTCCCTTTCGGAAGAGGCTTGTAGTCTAGACGTACCCTTAGTCTGTACAGGATAAACTTAAAAAAACAACAAATAGTCTGGTAACACATTATAGACTAACAAAACATGTAGATGGTATCATGAGCTTTCGTGGGCACAACCCACTTCTTCATATGACCGGAGTTTTGAGTTTAGGATGTCCAGACCCAAAATAAATAGGGGAGAAGACAGAGGGAGGAAGGAAAAAAAATGCAAGGGGGAGGGAAACAAGAAGCAGAGGGTATGTAAATATCAAAAGGAAAACCAAACAAGCAAAACTGGTAATCTATATGCACCTAAAAATTGGATAGTTAAAAGAAGCAGATAAGGATCATAGGATAGCAATTAGAGAGGAAGAGTACTAACACAAGAATCTACACAGACAAAGAGCGATTGGCACCTTAATTGTTTGTTTGTTTGATAATGTCCAAGCCATCCATTATCTCGATTGAAGCCATAGGTGTGAGAATTAAATTTGTGGATGAATTGTAATTCTAACCCTTCTCTGTGTATTTGGCTTGTAGAATTGGTCCGTAACAATTTTATAGTGTTTCATCCAGTTTTGTTTTAAATATCTGAAGGGACAAGGCATATCCCTTCTTTCTCTTAGGACACTATTCCATAGACCAGTGGTTCTCAACTGGCCCTCCTCCGTGGTCAGGATGGAGATGGGAAGCCAGAGCCAGGCAGTTTAGGGTGGATGTTGCTGTGGCTGGTGCCATGGAGCAGGCAGTTTTGACGTTGGTGGCAACTGCTGCTCAGCTGCCGGCCCCCAGTTAGGCTATGTCTACACTGCCTTTTGTGGAAAAACATATGCAAATAAGGCTAAGCGTGGAATATCGCTGCACCTCTTTTGCATAATTAATGAAGCTCCGTTTTTGCGCAAGAAGGAGCCATCTACACAGCTCCTTCTACACAGGAAAAAATGCGGAAGAACGGCTCTTGTGCTAGAGGGGTTTTCTGCGCAAAAAGGAGCTGTGTAGACAGTTCCTTTTTGCACAAAAGCCTTTTGTGCAAAAAAGGAGCCTAATTAATTATGCAAATGAGGTGTGGCGATATTCCACGCATAGCCTCACTTGCATACGTTTTTCTGCAAGAGAGAGGCAGTATAGACATAGTCTTACTGAACAGCCAGTAGGAGTTACTAGGGAAGAGGATCTGGCTCTGGGGCAGGCAGTGCCCTTGGGGGCTAGTGACTGTTGGGAGCCTCCCAGCACACAGTGGCTTGCTACCCACTCAGGCTGGAAAAATTTTTAGGATAGAGGTGCTGAGCTGCATCCCCCTTCTTATCTCTGTTCATACCCCTTCATCACTCCAGGCTGAGGCCACAGCTAGGGATGGCTACAGAGCCCCAGGCACAGAGGCTACCATTGGGTCCTGCAGCAGAGCCCTCAGAGCTGGGGGCTGAGGGCTTGGTTCTGTGATTGCTGAGGCACTTCTTTCTCTCTCTGGGTTCAGAACATGCTGTGTTCATCTGCATTACTGAAGAGCAGTTTAGCTGGCAACCACAAAATGGCTTGAGATTGATGGAGACACACCTTTGTTGCTTTTATTTTTTTAAGATCAGAATGACCTCAGAAGTGCAATATGTAAGTTCCAGTTATGGTGATGCTTATCACAAGTGTTATGATACCTGAAAACCAGGAGATGTGAATACATCACACTCACCTTTCACTTAAAAAAAAGAAGAAAGTTAAGTTGCTAGTACTCTTGGTTGCAGAGAAATGCTGGAGAATATGAACTGAAAAAGCGCAAAAGCCAGAAGGCAATTAAAAAGAACACTAAATATTTTATATTTAAAAGCTCATGATTTTAAAACCAATATGATTCCTGGGGGGCCTGACTAGTGATTTTTGAACATTTGGAGTCAGCAAGTCTGGCCCCATCAATTCACCACAGTTTCCCTCAAGAATAAAAAAAATGTTAAGAAACAAACAACAAAACAGCTAACAACCATTGGACAGAACTTGGGGAGAGAAGAGCAAACTCATGATCAGCAAACTTCCAGTTTTCTTGTTTAAAATGTATGTGGTTCTCAGATACCGCAGTGCTGGGTGAACATTAAATTACAGATAGGCAGATGCAATTTCACCTACACAGAGCCACATGGGAATGAAGTATTATCTACCTGTTTCTGTTCATGATAAGTAAACGAATGTTGTTTTTTGTGGTTCTGTACATTTATTTGCATTATTTGTATATAGCTGGTATTTTGTATTTACTAAATATAATATAACTAGGGCCCTACCAAATTCACAGCTATGAAAGATGCATGGCTGACTGTGAAATCTAGTCTCCCCCTGTGTAACCTGGGCCTCTGTTGCTTTTACCCTATACTGTACAGATTGTATGGGGGCAGCCAATGTTTCTCAAGTTGGGGGTCCTGGGCCAAAAGAAGGTTGCAGGAAAGTCAAAAAGTTATTTTAAGGGGGTCAGAGTATTGCCACTTTTACTTCTGCCCCTGCCTTTAGAGCTGGGTGGTCTGAAAGTGGTGTCTGTTGGACAGCTGCCCAGGTCTGAAGACCGCACCCTGGCAGCAGCAGCATGGAAGTTAGGCAGCAATATCGTAGCGTGTCACCCATATTTTTGTACATCTGCCTTCATGGCTGGACAGCCAAAAAGTGGTTGGTGCTCACTGAGGGCCCAGCTCTGAAGGCAAGAGCGCTGAAATAAGGATGGCAATACCATATGGGTACGTCTACACAGCAGTGTTATTTTGGACTAACTGACATTATTCCAAAATAACAAAGTCCACATCTACACTGCAAGCAGTTATTGCAATACAATGTCAAAATAATGTTGAGCTGGAGGACTTTTCTCTCCAATTCCTGTAACCCTCATTGTACGAGGAGTAAGGGAAGTCAGAGGAAGAGTGCTCTTTCTCAGACTTCCTGCTGTGTAGACAGCGCCAAATGCCAAAATAAGCTATTTTGACTTAAGCTATGTAATTGACGTAGTTCAAGTTGCGTAGCTTATTTCAACTTTAGCCCTGCTCTGTAGACGTGCCCTACCATGCCATCCTAACTTCTGTGCTACTGATGGGCTCCTAGACTGAAGCTACCACCCTCAAACTCCCCAGCTCTGAAGGCAACACCGTAGCCAGCAGCAACACAGAATTAAGGACAGCAGTACTCAAGCCCTCCCTACAATAACCTGACAACTATCTCACAACGTTCCTTTGGGTCAGGACTCCTACAATTACACCACCATGATATTTCAGATTTAAATAGCTAAAATAATGACATTTACAATTTTAAAAATCCCTATGACTGTGATATTGACCAAAATGAATTTGGTAAGGCCCTAAATATAATGTGTGTCCTACTCAGGCTCAGAGTATTTTGGATTCATGTGACTTCTCTCATTTTAGCTTCTTCATATATAAATCATAAAAAAATTATTTTCAGGATTGGCAACAACAGTAATTAAATACATGAAAATAGTAAAATACAGACTCTTCAATGATCTCATGTTATATTTATAGATTAAGAAGGTAAAACTGGCCATGGAGCTCTCAGAACTTGTGATTTTTACCAAAGCTGTGAAGTTTAAAAACTTTGAGCAGTCAAGAGAAAAACAGAGGTTCTATGAAATGAATTCAATCGGAGAGGTTAAAGCACGAAAACTTGCCAAACAGTCAGGTAATTTCTTTTGATTTAATCAGATAACATTTATAAGGTTGCCAAAGTTCATTGCTTAGCTGTCAAAACAGTCAGTAAATATTATGAAACCCATAGTCTCCATTTTATTGTTTTGTTTTATAATTCAGTTTCAGAACTATTCTGGCAGTAGTGTTACAGATCTGTATTCATTGCTTTATTAAGCAAAATGAAATATTTTTTCTAAATATTTCAGTATTGCTTTAAATGCATATGGTCTCATAAAAACAAATATTGCATAGTAAAGGAACCATATGAATATGTTTTGTTTAATAGCAAACAATAATGCATGTGTTTGTACCAAACAGGTTCTGAGTAATCTTACATTCTGTAATTGAATTTATATTGAACACATTTTTACCATATAATGGGCTATATTCTCCTTTTGATGTGCATATGCGCACCATTTGCCTTAATGACAATTGCATATTCTGACTAAAGGGCGAATAATCTCCAAAGCATATAGTTTGCCCTCACAGAGAGATTGAATTAGGTAGAATTACAATTCTGGCCTGGTCTGAACCACTGTTGCCTCTGAGCACCATTTAGTAGCTTCAGGCTACTTTAACTTGATCCAGCTACCAAAAAACTTGTAGGAAGTTAGGAAAGTTTGACATCACTATTCACAAGTGTAGTCCTCTTTCTAAAGGGGCCTCTGACTTTTTCTGGGAGGATCCTTTGTGCTGAAAGCTAGCCCTAGAGACTACAACTCCCATGAGCCCTTGAGGAAAAAAGGAGGAAGTGGGGCTTGTTCAGGCATGTTGGGAGGGGAGCTCTCCATTTTTTTTTTGAGACAGAGAGTCCATGCTGCTGTGAAGGAGCCTTGGTTCAGTCCAGGAGCTGCTGTGTTGATGTTAGAGCCTGGGACTGAGAGCCTATGGGGCTTGGATCTGGCAGGCTGATGATTGCCTCTAGAGGGGAGAGATTCTGGCTGTGCCTGTGGCTGAGAAGTATTACATAAACCCTGCACACAGGTGGAAACTGTAGTAACTCCCTGGGCTCTTTGGGAAAGTGCTGCCTGGACCAGATCTCAGAGATATAGAATAACTCTGGGTCCAAAGAGAGTCAGAGTGACCAGCCCAGTGAATCAGAGCTGCTGGCATTTGGTGGAGTCTGGTCCAGTGGCAGAGGGATTTTGCAGCTGGCTACTCAGCTTGGACTAACACACACAGGACCTGCACAGGACTGTCTCCACTCTAGCTACAGACCTTCAAGCATGCCCGTGCAAGCAAGTGTTTGGGACTCTGACTTCAGAGGAGTGTACACTCTGGAGTGGGATAAATGGTGTCAGTGCAAATGCCGGATAGATAAGTTCCTATTATTTTTGTGTACTTTGTTAATTGATGTTATTCACTGTTAACCTGTTAAACCCTGTTTCCTTAAGTTTTTAAGTAAAGTTGTGTTAATTTTATGTAATCAGTTAGATGTGTATTATTTATAATTGTTGTCCTGGGGTTAAATCCAGATTCCTGTTGGAATAATTTTATTCCTGGAGGCTCCCAAGACACACCATTAAGTGTGTACAAAGCCAGCCAGGTGGAGGCACCGCCATTGTATATTCTTAGGGAGCAAGGGGCTGCAGCAAGGGAGTGAACAGGGAATTCCCAACTAAACAACATCGCCACTGGGGTACTCAGGATCTCCTTTTATGTTAAAAACATCAGGCGCCCAGGCACACATGTGAGTGTGACCTGTTCCTGAGTAACCCAGGGAGGAAAAAAGCGGGGGTTACACAATGAAGAAGTTTGGCATAGAAACTTCTCTAGCAGTTCTATGCCACCTAAGAATTGTCCTGCACTGTGCAGATCCTTCAGTGGCTGGTAAGACTGGAAAAATAGTGCCAAGTTGACCTTATGCAACCCAAAAGGTTGCATAAGGTCAACTCTAACGCTATTGGTCAGGCCAGTTACCAGTAGGGACTATTACTTACTACATAGGAATAGTCCCTATTGGTAACTATAAAACTAATTCCTCCTTGGCAGTGCTGTTTAGACCTATTCAAGAGGTGAAGGCATCAAGGAGTCTATCTCTATGCCCATCAAATAACTAGTCTCGCTCCATATACTGTAAACAAGATTATCCATTAAATGTTGTGGGTTCTGTGATATAGATAGCTTTTCACTGGGCCAGATTAGTCACTTTGTTGTATGTAGGTCATGAGAAAGCAATCAAAAATGAATAACTTTTAGCTTATATCAAGCAGGGCTAGAATTTGCCTAGTGAACATTTGTAGTAGTGAATGGCTTTATAATACATTTCTTATTTCTAGTCCTTCCCATTCCTTAAAAGGCAGAAATGTTTAGTGTAAAACATACACATTAATCCAAACCGCCACCAACAAAAACAGTGAAATATTCTCCAGAAGAAAACATCTAGCTCATGCATCCATAGTAACGGTTACTAATATAGTAATTTACTACCAAATCACATGGATTTTTCACTATGAATTTAGTCTTTTTTAAGAAGTGCATATACTTAAGTAAAATTAGATATGCAGGGAAATATTTTAAAGAAATATGACCATCACTACTCTGTTGATTGTATCAGAACTAAAAAAAAGCACAGTTGGATTATTTATTTGAAACATGACCTGTTTATTTGCATTTTGTAGTAATGCCCATCTTAAAAAGTTTTATGTTCTTTTTCAGGTAATGAATTTGTTAGGCATACGGCCAGATTTATTACAAGAATTTATCCCAAAGGGACTAGAGCTACGTCTTCTAATTATAATCCTCAAGAATTCTGGAATGTAGGATGCCAGATGGGTATGTGCTCGAATCTAATGTTTGTTATTTTAGAGTCTGATCCAGACTATTTGGATTTAATTTTCACAAATTGTTTGTTGAATTGCATACATCACATAATATTTATGTAGATGTTTTACACATAATCCTAAATATTACTACATGAGTTTTCTTTCTCTCATGATTATGTTAAATACAATATACAATGGTGGCCTCATCTCCCATTATTAAGGACTTAGCACATAGATCGGTCTGAGTACAGTAATGCTAATTAATTTATCTTAATGGCTATAATCTCACTCCAAACATGTAGTAAATATTGCAGTTGTATTATAGTAATAGATCTTCAACTCGCCTTTTACGCTGCTATTCCATTTTGGACAACTGCTGTTGGATACTAAGAACACAACTGTCCGTATTCCTCCTCCTCCTCAGACCAGAACATCAATGCTTATAGTACGGTCTGTCCCAGTTCCAAAAGTCGAAGTATCACTCTCACATAAAAAAAATCTCATGGAAAACTGCGACATAAACTTGTATATAAGCAGAATTCTGAAATTAATCAGACAATTTAAGATGCTGTATCACTTTCGTGGTCAAATATCTTTGTTGTTGTAGTTTAGGAAATGCTTTTAATGAATATAACTCAGGTATTTCTCTGAGGCTGTCTGTGTAATTCATGTTTTGCTCCCTACTTTCTGGGGCTAAGATTAGATTAGCTATGCTACTTCAGCCCTTGGAAAAAAGAGTGAGTGTACTGTACAGTAAATACAACACTCATAACTAAGATCATTTTCCATGTTCTTTTAAAAAAATAAAACATTTTATCCTTACATATTTTGTGTTCATGAAACCTCACAACTTCCCTGCCAGATTGTCAGCTGTGACCACGCTCTATTTGGTGCAGCTGAGAGAGGAGAAAAGTGGAGTGGTCACATTAGCGATTTCTGTAACTTCCTGATCTGGAGACTTGCTGAGGTCTGTCCTTACCCTTAGCAGAACTGATCAGTGTCTCAGAACTGTTCTGAATTACACTCTGTTGCCCAGCTCGCCAAGGGCTGCTGGAAATTGCTAGACTGCAGCAGTGCTTCAGCCATATCTACTTCTCCTGAGAATGGCCATTAATCCAGGCCCTGGAAGAGATCCCCAGATAAATAATTAAGTTGTCACTGTAGCAAGTGGTCCGAGGGGAAGCTATGCTGTTTTGTGTGGAGTTAGGCCACTCATTCTCACAACATTTGGCTTATTCACCTAAGCCTCCTGACTTTAGGAGTTGGGTCCTGGGTGTGAATTGCAAACAGAGGTAGGTGACTCCCCAGTGCCCAGGCTTATGCATTTAATGCTTGGATGTTGGCAACACCCCTCTTGTCAGCATTTGCCGTTAGCTTGCATAGTCAGCTTCCCACTTAATGCATTGGATCGCTTTCTAAGATGCCTGTATCCTTCCCAATGCTTTGCATAGGGAGCGTAGGCACTTAACTCTGGCTTATCAGATTGTTGTTTCACTGATTTTTCTAGGTGCATAAAAGCTAGGCATTGACACACCCAGTTACGATGCCAAAGATCCTTTGTGGATTGGGGCCATCAGCTGTGTTTCCAACTTTTCTGTGATGCCAATTAGGTGGAATGTGGTTGAGGAGTGTGTCTATGTTTAACTTGCATGTTTTCAGCATGGTTTTTCCTTCAACGTGAAAGTTTTGATAATTTTATTATTTTTTCCTCTGTTCAAATTAATTTCTAATTTGCAATAGCTACAAGTAAACGTGGCATTTCTACTTAATGTGCTTTGTGGGGTTCTTAATTATTAACAATTTTTTCCTTTTAATGGTTTTGTTAACTCTCATGTCTCTATTTTTCTCTTTTGTGCATTTAAAAACAAACAGCAATAAAATAGTTTTCTAAATCAATCTATTACTTTCAACATTATATAACACTAAAAAATTGCATAATCCTTTTTACAGCTATGCTTTGTCTTATTCTCACTGTGCCCTGATTGTTTTTCCTGTGTATTGAGTTTTCTCTTCTGCCTCCAAACTCGTTTTCAAAATACATTAATTTTAAAGAGGCAGTTGCCTTCTCAGAACCAATTTTTAATTTATCATTTAAACATCTAATAGTTTGTATTTTCCCCAGTTACTTTCTCAATGTATTATAAACACAGAACTTAAAAAGGAGCATTATGAACTAAGCTTCGGTTGTGTGTGTTAGGACCTGGCTATTCAGGCCTGCCTCTTAGGGACTATCCCTGTTCCTGATGCTGGGTCCCTAAATGGAACCAAGACAGGTATGCTGTAAGCTTAAATTTCTGATTGTGCAGTGTGCCACTCTGAAGACAGGCATACTGTTAACTCCAAAATCTTGGAGGGATCTAGAAAGTATTGGCTGTTGGGATTGCTTATATTCCTCCACGCTGCTCTGCCTGGCAGGTGAGAGGGTTTTAAAAAACTCACAGACCTCCAAATCCCATAGCACCATGTTTGTTGGCATAGATTGTGAGAGTTGGAAACATTTGCCTTTCTTCCCCATTGCTGTCTTGGCAGTGTGTTTAAATTTTACAAATGTGCACCTGTCTGTCCACCCGTCTGTGAGTCCATTTGGCAGGTGCTCTTGAACCAAATGGAAAGCGCTAAGACCACCCAATTTGGAAAATGGGATGTGCCTGGAATTTGATGTTCTCATTAAATGGAAAGGGTGGGGGGTGGGGTGGCAGGATGGAATTATACTGCAGAATGACCATGGGAGGGCAGGGAGCCAGGGGTGGAGACCATCTGGGCAGCAGGGAGCCGGGTTGGAGAAAGGGACAGCTATCTACTATATATTTCAGAGAGTTGGTATGTTTGTGTGTCTGTTTGTCTGCGTGTCTATCTGTCCCCAGCTGGAAGATATGCACCCCTCTCCTCAGCTTGCCCAATGTAGTTGCCGTGGCCATGGACAGGCATTTCTCACCTAGTCCCAAGCTGCTTTGGGGAGAAAGGGCTGGGGTTGTCCTCTCTTTGTGCAGCAGCCTGCATACTGAGCCCCTTCCCTGCCCCCCCAAGCAATGATTTTAAATGAAGATGAACAAAACTTATTGAAGGACCTGAGCAATGCCAGGTAAATCTTGTAATATATTATAAAATTAATATAGCTGATTTTGGGCTACACCATCATATAGGCTTCTTTGTGATACTGATGTTTCTCTTCAGATTGTTGTAGGTGCATTAGCAGTATTACCAGTTCCATCTCAAAGTTGTCTGGCCACGTTCCATCTCAGTCGTTGGTCCTCATTTCATTCTAGCCATGCTGTTGTTGGGGGTTGGTACACCTGAGATTGTAACTGATTTTTATACTTCTTATATAGCCTGGATATTCATTACCATTACAGACCAGTTAGTTTATATCTTATATAGCTGTTTTATGGTTTTGTCCCCAGATACATTGTGATCTCATGCTGTTCTTCCCTTCCAGGGTTACTTCCAAGCACCTTACTCATTCCTATGTAAATGAGGCTTCCTTTATTTTTGCTCACAGCTTGGTTAATTTCACTGGAGACAGATAGATGGCTCCTGTCTTGGCAGGAACCTGTTTCTCTCTGTTTGCTCACAGACTGTAAAATATAATAGCATTAGGTATTCATATTTCCTCACACACTGTAAATGTATATATTTCACAATGATATTAATCACTAGTGTATCATTAGCTTTCAGAAAAGACTTTACTGGATACATTTATAATACAGTAATGTTGCATATGCAATCAGTTGATTCAATTATGTGTCATTTCAGGTTCAGGCTCCCAGTCTTTGTGCCCAGATAGTTTCTTTCTTCCCTTCCCCTAAAATGTAGTGCCATGCTTGCTAGCTAGCTTTGTTTACCTTATATGGAAGCAGACCTTCACTGTCAAGCAGAAACAGCCTGGCTGGACCGCTAAACAAATACAGTCCTTTTTCTAGGGAAGACAGCACTTATGCATTGCTTGCCAAACATTTTATGACTATTATCTCTTCATAACTTTGTACATATTGAATAATATCTTACATGACACCTTTTAGATACAGAAAATGACACTAATATGCTAGGTTTAGTGAGTATCCCAGCCCCGGCAAGAGCTGTTGACACAGAGTAGTGAACTGCAAATGGGCCTGTGTGTCACAAAGGATAAACCCAGAGGAAAAAGTCCACCTCAGCTCACTCCCCATTTATTGGAGAAACATTTAATCTGATTGCAGCAAGAGTTTTCTGCCCAAAAAACAAGTTGTAGGTGTTGATTTCAGTGTGTCTTGGACCAGAAGATGATGATTCATCACAATTAATAACTTCCAAAATGATCAAGTAATAGAAAATATTTTCCTTTACTTGCCTTAAGTAATATTTTTACATGTTATTGTGTGCTTGTGACTATTCCATAAAAATATTAATCTTAGGATGGAGCATTTATGAAAAATATAGACCTTTGTGAAGGTAGATTTTTTTTTTGTTTACAAAGAATAAAAACACCAAGAGCAACTTTTTATAGGCAGCAAAAATTAGTATGCTTCCCCAATACTACTATAGTGTAGCTGTGGAAAGAACTACTTTGGCATATCCATATCTTCTTTTTTATTTACTAAATAAAATGGAATGCAAAGGTTTATGCACCAGAAGAAAACTCAGTGCAGTTAGGTAAATATAACGTCTATAAAAGCTAAAAGCATGACCAAAATTTACCCTAATTTGTATAATGACATAATTATATACCAGTTGCAGAATTTTAGTCTACAGCACCAACATTTATGTTATGAAATTTCTTTTGAACAGTTTTGTTTTAGCTTACAAGTTTGAAATGAACCATAGCAATTCTAATATTGCCTGACATGAAGAGGTACTCTTTATGGGTGATGTGCACATTTATTATAAAGTGCTAAAATCTGAAATAATCAAGGAACTTGGGATTGAAACAGAGACTCTGACCATCTTAATAATGTGACCTAAGAATAAAACTCTCCCACCATTAAAATGGAGCAATCTAAAGAGAAAAGTTAGTTCCACAGTAAGAGGTAACCTCTCCCATTGTCCTCAGTCTTTAAGAACCAAAATGTCACTTCACCAAATGACATGACCCCGCACTGGCCCTACAAGGGTTAAAGGCACTCTAGGGAGGCTGAGTGGTAGGCATTCACAGGTGAGGCTGCAGATAATTAAGGGCCAGCTGGGGCTGTATAAATAATGGCCCCTAGAATGAAGGAAAATACTCACTCACGCTCCAGCTGTGGCTCGGGGGAGACCTGATTAGTAGGAAAGCTGGAGTCTTCCTGAGACAGAGCCGTGCTGAGGAAAGGCAGGCAGAGGTGGGGAGTGCTCTCCTAACCCCACTCCCAGGCTACAGGGTGTGAGGCAAGGCCTGAGGGTTTTAGGGCTGCAGGGAGGCAGCCGGACAGCAAAAGGCAGCACGTCCACACCCCTTGCCAATGATGAGTGGCCATTTCAGACTGCAGTTGGCCCTTGAGGCAGGGGCTAGATGATGATTGGCAGTGGATCACTTAAGTAAGGCTGTTAATAATCAGGTAATTGACTAATTAAATAGTCAATGCATTTTTGCATTGACTATTTGATTAGTCGATAGGGCGCCTTCGCCCTTGAAGTGTAGCAACCTAGAGCTGTTGGCACACTTTAAGGGTGAAAGCACCGAAGGCCAGGGTCAGCTGGGGACTGCCCCCCTGACTCTGGTCCCCAGCTGATCACGGTCTCCATGTGGCACTGCTGCTTTGAAGTTCTGTGAGGAACTTGATGCTAGGCTCCCTGCAGCAATTAAAGCGGCAGTGCCGCATGGAGCAGCTGACCCCAGGCTCTGTACGGTGCTGCCGCTTTGAAGTACCCCATTCTTCTCTCCCCCCCCCTTGCTGCCTCTGTCTCATAGAGGCAGCAACTGGGGGGGGGCAGCAACTAGTTGACTATCCTATTGACTGTCTGACAAGCATTTGCTTATTGCTTCACATCCCTATCAGTGAGGCAAGATGGGCATAGGTGATTGGGTGATTCCCTGAGAAGGAAGACCCCCAGAGTGTGGGGGCACTGTGGCAGGGCAGTACCCACATGGGAGGACGCAGTAGTCTGGGAGGGATGTGGAGTCTAATGTAATGTGGCAGAAGCATTAATGCATAAATAGGTAAAAGGTTTATATGATCTGAAGAGAAACCAGAAGTGAAACATGGGCAGGAAGAGAGTGTTCCAGTGCTGAGAGGAGCTAATTGCTCTGTGGCTAGCAGGAGGTGCTGCGGCAGTGAGTTGCACCTTGTTACGTGACCTGACATCATAATGCAGCACTGGCTGTTGTTTCCATTCTTCCTGCTATTGTTTGGAACATGCTTTTCCCACTTATTCTTTTCACCTCCTTGCAGAGTGGGCAAGGAATTTGAAGAAACTGTTATTTTTTCAAAACTTCCAGCATCCCTGTTTCCCTACCTGTCAGAATCTGGCAGAGCTCTGCTGGTAGGACTGCCGTCTGCCAGCCACTGCTGCCAGGCTCTTTCCTTTTCCCTCCATGTTAGAACAAAGGGGAGTCCAATCAAAAGTTTATTAAACTTTTAAATAGCACACAGGCCAAGAAAAATATATTAAATGGTTTAAACAAACACATAACATTGTATTAATGCAGTATACTAGCTGATCTCTCACACAAAGAAGGGTAAAAGTCCATAAAATGATATTTTCCTGTTTGAGCCAAATAAGTTTAGGAGTCTTAGGCTACATCTACACTGCAACGCTATTTTGGGATACTGGAGTATCCCGTTCCTCATTCTACGAGGAGTAAGGGACATTTTGGAATAGCACTTCATTTCAAAATTTGGTGCTGTATAGACAGCACCAAATGATGAAATAGCATTGAAATAAGATACGCAATTTGAGCTACGCAAATTGCGTATCTTATTTCGAGTTATGGTGCAGTGTAGATGCACCTTTAGTTTGCCAGATCCTCTTAAAGCAAATGATGTCATACTGAGGAATTTTTAAAAACTGTAAAGTTTTTATTCTTTGTGTAAATAAAATTACAGTCATGTAATGATATTAAAGGAAAACAGGTGAATGTTCTGAACTGTTTATGATAACACGAAGTTTAAAAAACAAATAGGTTTAGCATTCCAGTAAAGCAAGCTAAGTGCAAAAACAAAAAAGGGGGAGGGGGAAAACCAACCCCAAGCCTTAACAATTCCAAGTTATGCTCATGTTCATTCTGGCAAAATATATACACAAGAAATTAACTTATCAAATATTTCAACTATTTATGATCTATTAGTAAAGATTTAGCTAATACATTCTCCTCAGACATCCTTTTCTTTGAGTAGATGAGGTTTTTTCTTTGGTCTAAATGTGTAAAGAAGACAACAGTTATTTCCATGGTTGTAAATAAATAGCATTATTTTATAAACTTTACATTAACCAAAAGCAACACAGAAGCCAGAAAACATAGTGAAAGAAATTCAGAACATAATTCTCATAATCTTCTTCTACAATTTTAACTAGTGATATTTTTTTCTGAAAATTCTATATACTCTATAATATATTCTAATTGTACTCATAATATGAAACTGCTAGAATGGTGATAATAATTATTTTTGCTTTATATATCTTAGCACAAACAAACAAACAAAACCCAAACCAAAAACCCAAATCAGACAATAAAATTAGTGATATAGAATATTTTCAGAATAAGTAATGAAAAGTTAAATTAGGTAAGAGAATTTTATAAAAAGAAACTGAGATGATTTCTCCCATTACAAAGATTTTTGGATACTCAGTTTTCTTATATTCATAGATTTTTTTAAAATGTTTTCTATAAATTTGATTTGCCAGCATGGAAAAAAGTTGCCATATTTTAAACCCCATTTTGGAGATTTAATTTTCTAATAATGCGTAAGTGCCATGTGTATTTTTATTCAAAGGTCTTTCCAGTATCTCTTCAACACTGGAGATTCTTTGTTCCTAATCTGACATTTTGAGGAAACCGAATCCAACTTTGACTCATGTGAATCTCATTTAGATTACAATATTTGAATAGCTATTTTAAGTGTTGCTAGTGATACTTAAGTGTCCTGTTTCAGTATTTTTAGAGGTAGGTCTCCATGTTATTGAACTGTCTCAAATGCATGAATAGCTTGAAAGTAGTGAGGAAAAAAAATTCTCCATCTGTTGAGTCCAACATGTAGTGTTGTAGTGAGCTCACTTATGCTGGGGGGGGGGGGGAAGGGAGGTGTTAGTGACTTTTGAGTGATCTCACACCAGTATCCTAGAAATCTTGGAGACTGCTGAACTCTAACCCGTGTTGGTGACATGGAACAAACATTTCTACAGTAAAAATACATCACCTTTGTTTGATGGGGGCTCCCCTCAGTGTTCCTTGTAAGCGGAGTGCTTAGGCAGCCACCCATGAGAGATTCAAATACCGCCCTGTTGATTAGCAGAATGCCCAAAGCTGGTGCACATAACAAAATGTATTCAGCACGTGGATAGAAGAAAATAGAAGGAACAGTGCTTCCCTCTTTGCTAGTTTTTCCCCCCCAGAACTTTTAGAACTTTTGGTGAACTCACCCAGGAATCACTCCAAATATATTCACTCATTTATTAGAATGTACAGAACAGCAGTGTCATTGAAAAGTGCAATCAACAAGAGCATGACATAAAACTAAGATGCCTACTAGGAACTCTAAATCCAGTGCTGGCTGCCCCTGCAGCACTGGTTCCTTAAAGCACCTCTTTCCTTTTGGGCTATAGTTTATTCCTACCTTTGGTGCTGAGTCATAGGACATGTGCACAGAGACTGGGCCTATTCACCATCCTTTAGCTCAAGCCAGTTGAAATTCGCAGTAGCAGCACATGCATTTTCCTGCAGCTCATGTGGGTTCTTCTTGAAGCCGAGAAAGGCAACTCCCTGCATCAGAGGAGAGCCAGCAGCAGAAGCAGGATTTCCTGAGAGCTCTCTGGGTGGATGAAGTGGAGAGGGAGGGTATGTCTAGACTACATCCCTCTTTTGAAAGAGGGATGTAAATTAGACAAATCAAAATGGCAAATGAAGCTGGGATTTGAATTTCCCATGGTTAATTTGCATAATGGCTGCCATGTGGTCTTTCGAAAAAGGGCTTTTCAAAAGTAAAACCTCTGTCTAGATGGGGTTCTTTTGGAAAAAAAAATATTCCTTTTTAGAAAGATCCTGTGCTCCTCAAAAAGGGTACATCTAAACTATGTTCTACTTTCAAAAGAGGATATGCAAATTCTGTGGGAATTTGCACATCTTCCGATCTCACTTTCAAGTTTGGCATTAGTGCTGCACAGAACAACAGCAGTGCTTGGTGGCTGTTCTTGCCCTTGAAACCCTGATTGGCTAGGCATGGGCAGGCCCCTTCTCTGGCCTCTCCAGCTATGTCTAGACTACATCCCTCTTTCGAAAGCGGGATGTAAATTAGACAGATTAAAATTGCAAGTGAGGACGGGATTTGAATTTCCCGCACTTCATTTGCACAATGGCAGCCGCGCGTTCTTTCGAAAAAGGGCTTTTTGAAAGTGAAACTGCTGTCTAGATGCGATTTTTTTCAAAAAACAACCACCCCTTTTTCAAAAGATCCTGTATTCCTCATTTTGGCTATGTCTAGACTATGTTCTGTTTTCGAAAGAGGATATGCAAATTCTGCGGGAACTTGCATATCTTCTTCCGATCTCGCTTTCAAAAGCGAATCTTTTGAAAGTGAAAGTAGTCTGGATATGGGGGGGGAAGGGGGGGTTCATAAAAAACCCCTTTTTCAAAAAAAACCTCTCTTCCTTAAAATATGAGGTTTACATGGTTTTCGAAAAAGAGGGGTTTTCCCGAAAAAACTGCGTCCAGACTACTTTCACTTTCGAAAGATCCGCTTTTGAAAGTGAGATTGGATCTTTCGAAAGTGAAAGTAGTCTGGACAGCAGTTTCACTTTCAAAAAGCCCTTTTTCGAAAGAACGCGCGGCTGCCATTGTGCAAATGAAGTGCGGGAAATTCAAATCTCGTCTTCACTTGCAATTTTGATCCGTCTAATTTGCATCCCGCTTTCGAAAGAGGGATGTAGTCTAGACATAGCTGGAGAGGCCAGAGAAGGGGCCTGCCCATGCCTAGCCAATCAGGGTTTCAAGGGCAAGAACAGCCACCAAGCACTGCTGCTGTTCTGTGCAGCACTAATGCCAAACTTGAATATAGGTTGCAGAGCCAAATTATTTAACATGTTGTATTAACATTATAGTTGGGAAAGACTGGATCTTATAAAGTTGATACCTACATTTTATGTTACTAAACACTACTGAGTGGTCTGTCCAACTTAAGAGGAAGGTAAGAGTCCTATCAATAAGCTACTGGATTGCTGTACTAACACTCATGTCCATTTGGAAAAAAAATGTGCTGAAAATAAGAATTGTATGTATAATTTTAACACAGCATGGAACCTGATAAGAACTGTGAGCCTGATTCTCTACTGCCTTGGATCTTGTCAACCACAACCATCTGGCTGTCTCAATCCCAGGGCGCATGTCCCTACTGCTGGGAACTGCTTGTGTGTAGAAGTGTCCTGGCCAGGCTGCCTTGTTTCCTAAGCTTGAGGCTGGCAGGACATGTTGTGTCGAGCTCTGATGTCCCTAGAATTCTCCTTACAAAGGAAAAGCATAAGTGCCCAGCTCTGCCAGGTTTATGACAAAGCAGCCAGATTACAATGAAACATATTAGCTCCTGCTAGAGTATTTACCAATTTAATTTATGATGGACTTTAGCCAAGACACCACATTAACAGAATCATCGTTTCATCAAGGTTCCTTTTTTTTTTGACAACCATCATCAAAATCATTATTCCTTAATACATTCACTAAATCTGCCCACAGACAATTAAAGACACCAGAAACTGTAGTCTAATCAATTTTTTTAAAGACAGATGATAGTGATAACAGTTTCAGTGGCTACAGCTGACCCTAAATCTCCTTGCTAATTTTTGTGGATTATCAATTTATTTTCCCAATTGATGTGTTAGATACCGTCACAAATAGGAAGAGAACAACGAAACTGGCCATACACAACGTGCTGTCAAAAACACAGGCTAATTGAAACAGCGAGAAACATTTTTTTTTCTCCAGCCTTTGAGGCACAACAAAATTAGAGATTACAAGAAACAATAGCAAGTAAACTAATTTGAAAAAGGAGTGTAATTTTTAAATTGACATGTTTCCTTGGATAACTGACACAGCAACTTAGATTTTAGTTATAATAATTCATTTGGAAATGCTTGTTTGCTTTTCCCATGAAATACTGTTTTTCATAGGAAAAAACCTGTTTTCAGTCATAATTGGGTAACGGACAATGAATAATTTATAGTAATGAAATGCTTTTGCAGCAGAGTTACTTACACTTGCAATTAGGGAGAAATGACAGTAATTAGAAAAATTAAAATGACCGAGTTCTTTAATTTTTCTGATACATTTTATAGTTATAAAGAAATTTTTAATTGATCCAAACTCTTCAGACCCTGCCTGTACCTACATTTTGATCAAGATCCTATAAACATCTATATGCAACTTCTCATGAGATTGGTCCCATTCACTTCAATAAAACAACTCTTTATTTTAAACAAAACAAAACAAACCCCCAAAACGCTCGTGGGCACTGCTTAATGTGTAGTGGAAGGCTGCCAGGCACAAGCAATTTTTTTACTTTCATAACTGTGGTAGCAAGCAGAGACGGTGGACTGCCAAGCCTAGAATTTCTGGGGCTCCGTGCTGGCAAGCCCTGGCCCAAATGAAGCACTGCTAATAAGCTTAATATTGGCAGGATGAGGTCCCTTGTTTTGAAATGCTTCTGTGATAAGCAGAGAGAGCTAGTGACAGAGCTGAGTATATTCTACTTTGTAGTGAAACTCAGGTTCAAAGGTGAATGATACAATATAGCAATATTCTTTGCACGCAGAAAGAAGACAAGTTTGAACAAATAGGAATGGATTGCATATCAGGCTTCATCAAGCTAGGAACTTATTAATCAGGCCAACTAGGAGTTACAAGGAGATAAGTCACAATAAGTTTTAACAGATGTCCCTTTCCGATTTTAATCAGAAAATCCTTATATCAATAAAAATGTTAAAATCTTTATACAGTCCATAACACATATTCAGTATTGACTTGAATAACATTGAAAGACTGCAAATAATATACAAGAGCCATGTAGACTATAGAAAATAGCGCTCTGTATCCTTCACCCTCTAAAACCAGTTTAAATGGAGTTTTACATCACTATGAGGCATATTTTAAGGACTTAATAGCCATTACAAGTAATATTTCACAGCTCTGAAGACACAATAACATCTAACACAAAACATTGGCTTTTCTTTGCCAGCATTTTCATCCCTCCCCAAGTACAAGTTGAAACTCTCTAGTTCAGCACTCTCTGGTCCAGCACAATTTTAGTTAGCTGGATGTCCACTTACCATTGACGTGGCCAAGTTTCCCATGGTTCCATAAAGTTAGTTTACAGCCGCCCGTCCTAGTTCTCCATGTTCTGTGCTGTTATTTATCTTTAATTTACTCCTAAATGTCTTCTAAGAGCCCAGTAAGCAGTGGAAGTGTTGGTAATGCTCCTACATAATATTGACCTCCTATAGTTCAGCAAATTCTTTGGTTTGGCACTGGTCAAGACCCGAGGGTGCTGGACTAAAGAGGTTCAACCTTTACTCCAATTTCACCATACTGAAATTACAAGACAGTGTACTGGATATCTCCTTGATTCTTCAGCTGTGTTCATCATCAATGCTTCTGTTCTTGACTAAAGGGCCCTCTTTCTTGATTGTTCGAGTTCACTGTAACTGTGGGAAATAAAACACCATATGCATTCTAGAGCTATAGAACTTTCTGGGGCCCTAAACTTAAGGATCATATAGTGTAAAATTCTAATGGATAAATCAACAACATTTTATGAAGGTGCTTGCTCCAAGAAACTGTCAGGACATCACAGAGTCTTTCGGGCCTGCTGTTTGGCTTATCAGCTGCATTGTATTCCCTTTCAGCTAGCTGGCAGAGAAAATGTATTGACTGACAAGTTAATTCACTGTAATTATAGTTGAGCTGGTCCCATAGTATCGCTCAAGTAAATTCAGAGAACAACAAGAACACTGAGTAGTAGGCTTCGAAGCAATCTGTTTTGGACTGTCTCGTTGCATAAGCAAGTATGCAAACTGCCCTTTTTAAAAATCCAGAGCGAGGATGAAGAGGAAATCCGCTAAAAGAGATGCTTTTCTAAAGAGCCTGTTGCACGTATAGATTTTTCAGAAAGAGAGCATAGAGTCAGGTTTGGAGCATTTGGGGAGCTCTAGCTTGGGGCTAAGCCACAAAGGCATCCAAATCTTTTAGCTCTCTCAGGAGAGCCCCTATTTTATGTCACTACTGAAACAGGAAGGTCTCCTCCTGAATTCCAATCCAGAGTCACTTTCACATAATGGGACACTGTTTACTGCTGCATCAAGTGTTTTTTGCGTGTGCAGGGATGCAATGGATTTTACTCTGAATGGTTATATCAGTTTTATTGTACAGCAGTCAAACATGGGTGCTGAGGAAGCCCGAAGAGTGGTGGATTGACATTTCTGATTCATGTAATCTTTTCAGCAGCTCCGTATTAATAAGTGGCAGAGCAAGATCAGCAATGAGACCATTCAGAGATGAATCCACCAATCAGCTCCATCACCCTGAGTTTCAATTCTGGTGGCTTTCTTGGTATATAGATATTATTATTCTATAATATACAGAAGACCAATGAATTATGAAGCAAGTTTACCAAGGAATGTTGCTGCATAGTCAGCAATCCTGAGGTTTACAAAAGCTTTTGTGGTGTGACACAATTGCCAAAAATGGACAGATTAAAACATCTAGGGTCTCTTAATGACCTAGCTAGAGATGGATCAAAGTGATGCTCCATCTGCAGGGAGGCCACATCCATTTGGAATGTACCTGGATGATAACAAGGACATAATCTAGTGGCAGTCCAGGAAACCATCTGTATTAACATTTTTAGAGTCCTGCATTATTGTACCCTTATGGGATTATTCACAGGACTGGTTCATGTTTTTTTGCTATTCAGTGAGGGTACAGCTACACTGCAGGGCGAAAGCCGAATTAAGCTATGCAATTTCAGCTACATCAATTGCATAGCTTACGTCAAAATAGCTGAATTCGGCTTTTTGTGTTGTCTACACAGAAGGAAGGCAAAAGAATACTCTTCCTTCGACTTCCCTTACTCTTTGACTTCCCTTACTCCTCATGAAATGAAGGTTACAGGAGTCAGAATAAGAAGTCCTCCAGCTCGACATTATTTCAGAATAAAGGCTTTCAGTGTAGACACGATCTCTGTTATTTTGGAGTAACATCAGTTATTCCGAAATAATGCTGCTGGGTAACCATAGCCTGAGTGTGTTAATTGCCCTTGTCCAGCACTGTATACTTGTGATCCCACTTGAATCCCTCTACTAGGTCCTTGTTTTTTACTGCAATGAGTACACACTTCTCAAGCTGACCTTCAAGGCTGTCAGAGTTCTGCCGCTATCTTCTTCATTGCTTCTCTCTCCTCTGTTTCCCCTGTCTGGCTATGATGCTAATTTCATATGACTCTTTGTTCACTTCTCTTGCTTCAGATGGACTAGTCATTGACTCAAATGATGGTCTCACCACAGAAGCCTTCACACTAGCAAGTTTCTCTGTTGCTTTGTTATTGGTGCCAATACCAGTGGGCTACGTCTACACTGGTGCGTTCTCATGCAAAAGCTCTTTTGCGGAAGAGTTCTTCTGCAAAAACTCTTCCAGAAGAGAGCGTCTACATTGGCATGTGCTTTTGCACAAGAGATGTGCTTTTGTGCAAGAACATCCATGCCAGTGTAGACGCTCTCTTGCGCAAGAAAGCTCTGATGGCCATTTTAACCATCGGGCTTTCTTGCGCAAGAAATTCATGTTGCCTGTCTACACTGGCCTCTTCTGGAAGAGCTCTTGCGCAAGAGGGCTTATTCCTGAGCGGGAGCGTCAGAGTTCTCGCGCAAGAAGCCCTGATTTTATACATTAGAACGTCAGTTTACTTGCGCAAGAACACGTGGCCAGTGTACACAGGCAGCAAGTTTTGCTCAAGAGTGGCCGCTTTTGTAGACACAGCCCTGGTGTTTTGGTGCTGAATGGGAGTGCTAAGGAACAAGTGTAACTGACATAGTATTAAAAACACTGGAAGCTGCTGAAGTCATCCCTACACTCAAATGCTTTCTGGTGGTAGCATGGTAGCACCCATGGGGATCTTTTCCTTAAATTTCCTCTTGTAGAGATAGTATGTCAGAGGTTCAAAGCCACACAAGAGTAAAAATCCCTAAAGCTTTAGAAACAACAAAAATAATCAGTCAGTTTGGGTCTAGAAAGCACACTACAGAAAATTCTTTCCAAGTTCCACCTCGAAGCTCAGCAAAATCAGAAAGTGAGCTTGCATTAAGCTCATTTTCCCCCAGCGAAGAAGCTCATCAAGACCATGCCACTGGGAAAAAGAGCATATAGGTTTTTAATCTAGGTACTATCCAATTCCATGACATCTAATATTTAAAAGTTTACATGGTATTATTTTTTCAAAATTGCATCTCTTTGTAAACTTTATCATACTTCTTGACGAGTGCTTTTTCAATCTATGGTCCACGGAGGGACTGACTTAAGAGGGAACATGCTAATAATCTACAAACGTTTAAAGCACGTTTCAAGGGGACAAGACTGACTTAGTACTGTTCATGTACTTGCTACTATTCCCTAATCAGATCTTTATTTCTATTACATGAAACTACTTGAAAATATTAGTATAAAGAAATGTTTTTCAATACTTTTTACATTTTGATGCCACAGTCTTCCTTTCACAGACTGCCTGCCTCAGATGTGCCCCAGGATCTTTTGCACCATTTCGTATAGATCTTCAGAGTTGCTACAGTAATTTGTGCAGACCTATTACCTTTGCATTTGAGAACTGTCTAAAGGTGACCGCACAAATTTGGTTCATCAGAGGATTAAAAAAAGTCTGTGAAATCAAATTCACATGTTCTTGCTCCCCCCGATGACCATTGATTTATTTTTTGTATTTCCGGGGCATCTGTCTTGTGATGGTTCCTTTAGAAAAGGAATTTAAGAACTTGCAATGACAATAGCAACTTGTATTCTTTCTTTAATTCAATCAGTCATAATGAGAATTTTTCAGCAATTGTTCAGAGACAGGCACAATTGAATCATAGACATGCCAGGACAGGCCAAGTTGGCCAGTCGTATTGCTGATATTTTCACTGACTGATTATACACATATGCTCCGCTTTTATTGCCTATAGGAAAACAAAAATCTTCAGGTGTAATTTTATGTCGGTTACACTCATGTACCCTTATTGAAATTACTGGTTAAATTAAGAATCTGATCCTCAGTGCATTTTTTTTTATTTGAGGCAAAAACATTAGAAAGATACAGTGCTGATGTTCTGGAGAATCAATTTGCATTAAAATATATTTGTATCACAGTAGTAAGTTATCTAATATGAGACACCATAAAATATTCTCTATTGCTTGTTATGCTTCTTAAGTCTGGTTTTCTGTTTAGCTGCTTATGAAGTTGGCAGTAGTCTCATTATGTTCAATCATTTAGTTTGTTTCATCATGCAGAAATTACAAAAACATTTAAAATTTTTTCAGCGCTATTTGAAGCCAACACTGTTTTGTTTTTGTCTAGATTTACTTAAGCTGCACACTTTAAACTATTGCATAGCAAAAGATATGCTGCCCTACTTTATAGGTAGTAAAGTTGGAGTGCATTCATTGCTGGCACTGGCTTCTTGCTTTGAAAATCTGAATCCTGGCATGAAAGGACTAAATTAACTCTGTTTCTTGCAGTACCAATGGCAAAGAAACGGATGCTTTGTAAGTATCACTACAAAAATCAAAAGTGAATTGGTTAAGTGGTGAAGAAAATTTTTTGAGGAAGAGGGATCCAAACTTCTTATAATTTTCCCCCATGCTTGATGGTCTGCCATTTTGCCCTAGCTCTGTGGTGTCCAGCCTGTTCTGAAGCAATAGCCATTATAGTGGCTACTGCTTTAGAGAACTAGCCACACTCAACCAGCCAAATAGCCACATGTGGCTAGTGTATTGGACGCCATAGCTAGCTTGAAGGCCAGTTATAGCAGAGTGGTATTAAACTTGCACCCAGGAATGCAAAGTGCCTGCTATGCCTCATACTGCCGTGTTTCACTGTGATTAATTGGGCTCCTAGGGAAAGCCAAGTGGGTGATAAGGATCCAAGCCACTGATTATTATTTAAAATACTAATTAGCTATTTAATAGCAATAAAAATCAACCATGTTGTCCTAAAAAAGTTCTTAAAGCAGGCACCCAGGACACAACCTACAAACTATTATTAGAAGTGACTTGTAGTACTTAAAGGCCTCATTTTTTAGCTGCCAGGACATCAAGTAAGTACCTCTTTATCATTATGCCATTTAGTACATATCATATTAGTTCTTAACTTATTTGACGTGTGAATTATCCATGATGAATGTGAACAGGAAACTCCAAGATGCTGGAACAAAGAACATTTTATAAAAAGATTCTATTGGGGTGTTGGCCTTATCTCACAAATTATAATATCTTGTTAAGAAGTGTGGTATTTTATTTCCCCATTGCAGCTTCACCAAACAGAGAATGTTCAAAGGTGCTGGGAAGAGGAAAATTTGATAGATGTGAACAAACAATAAAAATCAGCCTTTTAAGCTCTGAGGAAGTATTTTGTTCACATAGCAATTAAAAAGTGTACACAATCATTCCTCAATGTACAGAGGCATATTCACAATGCAAATTTTTAGTTAAACTTGAATCGTCTTGGTCTTCCTGGCCGTGTTGTCAAAAGTGACACCATTTTTGATTAAATCAGTACAATTGCCACATGTTCACTCAATCATGTCTCTTCCTCCTCCACAGCAGAACTTGACTGAGCCAGAGTCCCTTTATAGATGCAATGCCAAAGTTAGAAAAAGATTGTGGAAATATTTCCCTAGGATTGCATTTGTATGGAAAGTACAGAATGTAGTGCAATAGAGGAGAATGGAGGGGAACTCTCTAAAACTCTCACACTGGCACCCATGGTACATGGATAATCCCTAAGGGCACATCTACACTGCAGCGCTATTTCAAAATAACTAGCATTATTCCGAATAACTTAGTCTGCATCTACACAGCAGGCAGTTATTTTGAAATAGTGTCAAAATACTGTCAAAGCTGGAGGACTTCTTACTCCGACTCCTGTGTAACCCTCATTGTAGGAGCAGTAAGGGAAGTCAGAGGAAGAGTGCTCTCTATTTCAGAGCAAGTGCTGTGTAGACACTCCCTATTTCGAAATAAGATATGCAATTGACGTAGCTCAATTTCCATCGCTTATTTTGAATTAAGCTCTACAATGTAGACACACCCTTAGTGCCTGGTACCAAACTGAAAAGATGGCAGTGTCCCATCTGTGAAGACAATGGCATCTGGCATGTGTCAATCTATTATTTCGTTTTAAGTATCTATTTAAACATACAACTAAAGTTTGATTAATTCTAATGTGTTGCCTGTAGTTTTCAAAATATTATTTTTTCTTATAGTGGCCTTAAATTTCCAGACAAAGGGACTACAAATGGAACTGCATGCTGGGAGATTTTTGGACAATGGTGGTTGTGGCTATATTCTAAAACCAGAGTTCATGAGAGATCCTAATACAAAGTTCAATCCAAATAATGTAACAGTAGATTATCCTCCATTAACTCTTTCAATAAGGGTAAGTATGGTTCACTGAGTATGTATGGTTCATTGATAAATTATGGAAATAGCTCCCATTTAATTAACTGCAATACATTAAGAACCTCTCATATGTATTTATTACTGGTACTTTTTCTTTTTCTTCAAAAGCTCATTGTGCTTTAATCTTGTTGTTTAACCTAGAAATATACAATTCCTTGATACCATGGTGCCAACATATTATATTCAGTGTTGCTTGTATGGTAACCTAGTGTCATTTCACATCACTTTGCTTAAAGAAACTCCTTTCCCTTGAAAATGTAAAATGTTTGAGGAAACAAAACATGTACAGAATGGTGTCTAATAATATAAATATGGCTCACACTGAGGTAGATAATCTATTTACCTTATACGATGAATGAGCTGCACTTGTATAAAACTATGCTTTAGTAATCAGTGCTCTTGTTATACAGTAAGGATATATAAAAATAACTTTGCACAGAACTCAACTGGAATTTGGGTGGGTACTATTATTTTCATTAACCTCATAGCCTTCCCCCTCCCCCCCACATAGGTTCTTCCCTTCTCTTCCTCAGTCCTCCTCTTCCCACCACTTTGTGTTTTGTTCTAATCCTTGCATGTGAGGGGGAGGGCAGTGGACTGTCTCACATTCTTTCAGGCATAGAATGGCTACTCCTGAAGCAGGGCTGTGTGTATGGTTGTGTGTGTGTGGTTTTTTTTTTAAGTAGTTCTTGAGTGTAAGACAGTCCACTACTATGTCCTTTCCAAAATAGGATGCTGCGTACCAAATAAGAGGAGCCAGGTAATCCTGAAGTTTTCTTATTTGCTAAGTGCAGGAAAACCTTATAATATTTTAGCATAACTTTATACAGTAAAGATTATGAAGTTTTTTTCTACAGTCAGCTTCAGAGGTGCTGGAACAATTTGTATAGTGGGGATGCTGAGAGCCATTGACCTAAACTGTAAATCCCGGAGCTGATGGAAACCACTTCAAGCCACGGGTACAGTAGCATCCTTAGTTCCAGCACCTATGGTTAGTTCATTTGAGAAGTACCTGACAGTATGGTCCATCTCTAATCCTTATAACCTATGATGAATGCTTTTTTTGCCCCCTCCCCAAAATCCAGATGGTTTTCCATGGCCAGGATAGGGTAAAAATGGCCTATATTAGAGACCACTTCTAAAGACGATGGTAGAGTTAAGAAGTGATTACCTGGCACCTCCTGAAGAACTGAGAGGAGAAAGGCAAACTAGTAACACCGCTGAAGACACAAACTGGGAAGCCAAGTGGTGGGCCTAAACCTAGAAGTGAGATACAGTAGACACCTTTACTAGTTTGTTCAGCTTCTTCTGAGTAACCTGATGGGTTTGGTCCACTGCCAACCCACACAAATAGACAATGAATGGTCAACATTGTCTACATTTATATTAAAGCATCTGGGTCTTCCTTCAATGTATAAATTTACACTGAGCTAAAAATTGGTGAAGTAAATGAGCAAATTTGGTTCATCTCAGACATATGATTGTCCATGTTATAGCTGGTAAAGGAAAACTTGTATTGTCACAACAGGAGCAGGATCAAGGACTATACACTGCAATTTTTCGTTTTCTCTTCATTAAATATTAGGCATATCATATACTATGATACTATTAATTTGGTAAAGACAGAATTGTAAAGATTTGTATGGTTGCCTCTGTGCTTTACTTTTACACAAATCCTGATTTAGTGTTTAAAAGCCCTTATAAAAAAAAATCAATTTCTCCTTTTCAACTCCAAATAGAAACTTCCAAATTCTCAATCATTAGAAAAACTAGTTTCCCAATGAAATGTTATCTGATTCTACTGTATACTACTTATTTAAATGCTATTGAATGAGCATAGAATTAATGTATAATTGCGGTTTCATTTCTGTCAGTGAAATAAATTGCGGGAATAAAACATTAATTAAATAGGGATTGTAGAATGATTACACAGTGTATGTGTATCTTATTCAGCACATCATACTAGTCTAGTAGTGAGCACCCTGATTACATGATGGATGTGAATTAATGATTTCAAGCTCTCATGCTTATACTCTAATTATATTATTCATTATTTATATAGAGTTGTAAGAGATTAGGAGAAAACCCAGGTTATGGGCTCGGGGTTAGACAGGATGATTAGTAACAGAAATGAAGTGACTGTGTATGGAAGAGAGAGAGAGCGCTCGCAAGCAGAATTTTAGGTTGATAACAGAGTTTAAGAACGAGCCGGCCAGGTAGTGGTCAAGGGCAGAGTTTTGGGAGGGCAGGGGGGCAGTAGTCGTGTGTACTGGGGCATGACTTGCTTTTCTTCCTGTTCCTCTGACAATAGGGGAGTGAGGGGAAAGTACAGTAAACTTCTGATAATCCGGCACCTTTAGGACCCAGGGGGTGCCGGATTATCAGATATGCCGGAGTACTGGAAGGGGGGCTATGAAGGGTCTGGGGTGGGGGTGGGAGTGGGGGGGTCGGCGGGGAACTGCGCAGCGTGGGAGAGGGCGGCGCTGCAGGACCAACCCGGCAGCACCCCAGCTGCTCTGTCCCTGGCTTCCCCAAGTCCGCTGCTGCTCAGTTTCAGCAGCAGCGGACTTGGGGAAGCCAGGGGCAGAGCAGGTCCAATTGTCCGGCTTGCCGGAGCACTTCCGGGTTCCAGTTGATGCCGGACTATCAGGAGTGCCAGACCACTGGATGCCGGACAATTGGAGTTTTACTGTACTTGAATTCTGTGCATGCCTCTCACTGCTGGCTGATGAAAGGAGGGGGCAGAGGTGTAAATCACAGAATCCAAGTACTTTCCCTCACTCCCTTACCATCAGGGGAATGGGATGAAAAGCAAGCTGCCCCCCTGCTCACTTGAAACTCCACCCTTGGTAGTGGGACATCCAAAGAAGCAATGACAACTCTGTGACTAATGGAATGTAGGCTCCAGAACATGTGAGTTAATAAGGTTAGAGTGAGGGGAAGCAGGTAGCACAGAAGGATAGGAGATGGTGCTTACAGAAAGGAAATTCAGAGCCAAGAGTCACGATAAAAACAAGAACAAGGAGACCTGTGATGATTTATTTGGGCATAAACTTTCATGGGTAAAAACCACTTCATCAGATGCAATAAAAGAGATTTAATTAATTACCAGGCTCGTGAATGGGGGAAACTAGTTTGCTATTTGCACAGGACAAAAATAAGGGGAAGGTAAAACAACTGAAGAAAGATGGCTCACGTGTTTCATTAGCCAAGAATGAAGCTGGATGCAGGTTAAATTGAACAAGTGGAACTTTACTAAACCCTAAAAAAGGAGTGGTCCCGTGGCCCTTCACAGATTACCAAAATATATACAATCATGAGCTTTCATGGGCAAAACCCACCTTAGCAGATGAATTGTTTTGCCCATGAAAGCTCATTTGCTTTCTCACTTTAGTCTCTAAAGTGCCACAGTTCCACTCACTGTTTTTAAAGTTATAGACTAACTTGGCTTCCCGTCTGAGATTTTTTTTTTAACTAAACCTTGTGCTTTGCTCTGGCTATGTGGCTGAGTAGCTTCTAGTCTACCTCCCACGTTCCCTGTTTTCCTGGAGTCCCATTAATAACACAACATGGATCCTCTCACCCCAGTTCAGCTGATCATGGTACAGGAGGGAAGGAGCAGTCTTAACTAGGGCTAGCAAGTGATTAAAATATGTAATCGCGATCAATCACGTGTACCTCCCCTTTGAAATGCCATGGTGGCATTTCAGCAGGGCAGCTCTGCATGGAGCCCGGGATCAGCTGAAGTCCCCCACTGACCCCAGGCTCCATGCAGCGTTGCCACTTGGAAGCGCCACAGTGGTGTTTCCAAGGGGCAGCGCCTTAGGAGCCTGGGATCAGCTGGGCACTCTAGCTGATCCCCGGCTCCTCTTGCACTGCCCCTTTGAAGTGCCGGTGTGGCACTTCAAAGGGGCAGCGCAACATTAATGCCTTAATTAATTTAAAAAATTAACGTGTTAATCCTGTCCTTCATTAATCACAGGTGTTAACACAGGTCAATTGACAGTCCTAGTCTTAATAAAATTCATATGGGCCTTACCTCAGTGCCCTCAGTCAGAGCTCCTGAACATAGATTCATCAAGGAAATGTAAGTGCCTGGGAGCTGTAAAGTAGGGGGATCACCTTTGTTGGATGGAAATAAGGGATGACAACATGAAAAAGAAAACATAATGCTGTGTTTTATGGGACATTTTAGGGAAACACAATTTTCCATAGTATATCAGATACTTTTCTCTCAAGTATACATTTCTACTGTCCTCAAGTCTACAGTGGATTTATCAGCAGCTTCAATTTAATATTTAAAATGGTACTTACTATTGAGGCTATGATTTAGTTATGAGTATTTTTTAGTAAAAAGCCCTAGACGGGTCATGGGCAATAAATAAAAATTCATGGTCTGTCACTTGTCCATGACTAGTGTTGCCCAGAGTCCAGTTTTTGACAGAATTTCTGCCTGATAAAGGGAGCCTGGTGGTGCCAGTTGGCACTGCTGACCAGGCCATTAAAAGTCCCAAGGCAGGCTCCATACCTGTTCTGTTTCTGCACTGCTTCTGTGGGCCATAGGCACACTGGTGATTAGGGAGGCTCCTCACGCTGCCCCCCCCCAACGCCAAGTGCCAGCTCCACAGCTTGCATTGGCCAGAAACCGTGCCCAATGAGAGCTGGGGGGGGGGGGGCGGGGCAGCACCTGTGAGCATGAAGGCATCATGAAGAACCTCCCTGGCTGCCACTTCCTGGGAGCTTCCAGTACCCTGCACCCTAAGGCCTAACCCACACTCCAAACCTCTGCCCCAGCTCTGACCCCCCCCCCTCCTGTACCTCACATCCCTGGTCCCACCCCAGAACCCACACCCTCAGCTGAAGCCTTTAGCGCCCCCCCCCGACACAAAACCCATACCCAACCCTGATTCCTCTCCAGCATCCTAAGCCCCTCATCCACAGCCCTACTCCAGAGCCCACATCCCCTCCCACAGTCTAAGCCCCTGGCCCCAGCCCAGTGAAAGTGAGGCTGGGGGAGAGCAAGGGACCGGGGGGGGGGCAGAGAAGGCCAGCTCAGGGTGTGGGTCAGGAGTGTTCCATTTTGTGTGACTAGAAAGTTGGCAATCCTAGCCATGATTTGTACTATAAATACCCCTGACTAAAGCTTAGTTGGGGGTGGGGAGGGTAATGTTCGGGAGGGGACCATGGCCCAGTGGAACCATCCACTGAGCAGAGGATGCTCCAGCCACCCCCAGGGCTACCCACCTGCCGCTGCTCCTGCTGCTCCCGGGGCCACTGCCAGCAGGTGCTGGCTGCTTCTGTGGTTCCTAGCACCACTGCTCAGGCACCACTGCTGTTGCTTGTGTGGCCCTGGGCAGCTTTTTCCAGAAAGCACCCAAGCAATGCCAGCATGGCTGGCCACAGGGCCACTCCAGCAGTGCCAGTATGGCTGGCTGCAGGCCCCCCCCCCCCCCCAAGTAGCTGACTGTGGAGCTGCACCAGCAGTTGCCTGTGTGGCTGTTCCTAGGGGCCACCTGAACAGGTGGTCATAGGGCCAGTTGCTCAGGTGACCCTGGGGTCAGCTGCTGCAGAAGTCATGGACATCGCGACATTTGTGACCTCTGCAACCTCCTTGACAGACACGAGGCCCTATTATTATCAGGTTTACTACATTTCAGCATAGCAAAATAAGGGATAGTTGGTCAGCCCAAGGGATAAAGCAATGAAATAAGAGATGGGTCCTTAACATAAGGGATAGGTGGCTGTAATATTATGTGAAAGCAGACCCACTGATTTGGGGGGGGGCAGGGGGGATGACAAAAGGGGCACTTGCCCTGGGGCCCAGAGACACCACTGCCTCATTAGCAAATGAGCCTGGAGCGCCCAGCTGCTGCTGCTGCTAATGAGGCAGTGGTGGTTAGAGCCCCAGGCCTCTTAAATTGCCATCAGAGTCCCCTTCCATGCAGCTGTGAGGGCTAGGGGTGTCCCAATGCTGTGGTTTGGGTGGCACTGAGGGCTGGCTACCTCTGGCCCCATCCCTTCCGGGGCACAAAGCCAGCGCCACACCCTGCCCAGAGGTCCCACAGAAGCGTTCACACCCTTGCATGAAAGAGATGGCCTAGTCTTTTCTCTCTAGCTTAGCATCCTATTTCAGTAACTAAGCCCCAGGACAGGAGAGGGCCCCCACCTTGCTTATGTTCAGACTGTTTTGTGTGTAGGCTCCCAGCCTGTCCCTGCCTGGAGTACTGCATGCCTTTAGCCTATTAAGCCAAAAGCGCCGCTAAAGGACAAGAGCTAAGAGACAGTGTGGTCAGAAGTCTCTGACAGGTGAAATTTAGAGGCAGTTTTATCAGCTGTGAGTTTGGTGGGTCTGTAACAGTGAGTAGAAAGGAATGAAAGCTGTGTCAGGCAACAAGAGAACCAAACTGGTAGATTTCATGGGCACAGTGAAGGGAGCCGGATGGAAGACAGCAGACTGGTCAGTGGTTATAGAAAGGAAGTTACAGAGGCTGTGGCAAGAAGGAATGGCATGGAAGGTTAGAGATGGGGAAGGAACCGTGAGAAGAGCATGGTTCAGCTAGAGGGAATAGTACAATGGAGCTGAGTGTCAAAATACATTTCAGTGCAGGTCATTGGCAAGTAAAGAAGTTTATTTGAAAGTGAATGGCAAAGGAAAGTGGAGAAGGTCATCATCAAATAGTTTTAAGGTCAGTAAGCTGTGACCTTAAGACTGTGGCGAATGCAGGCGCAGTAGGCTTAATTTTTATCACTAGGAACTTTGCACTGATGTGGAGGCTCAGTAGATATGCAAGAGGATTTGTGTGCCCAGATGCCTGCTGTTTGTGTGGTGCTTTCTGATGATCTTTGTGTTACTGCTTACATAGATTCCTCAAACCTGAAGCCACTTTGTCACTTCAGTTCTACTCACCTCACATTTTAGACTAATACCTATCTGCAAGGAAAAGATTTGAGGATCGTTCAGCCTGATGGACATTCTTGCAAATTGTTGAAGTAGAATGGAATTTTTGTATGTATTACATTTCTAGTTACATTTCTCCCATTCATATTTGAAAGCCTTTCTGAGTGACACCACATTTGTACTGAGATAAATTACTACCACTTCACTGTCTCTTTTGACCGTAATTCACACTGAGATGATCACAGGGGGTTCTAATCTGTGAGGTTTAAGTACTAAATAAATCAGAGCATTCTACAATAGGTTTGGTGGCTTTATTCTATGATTCATCTTCTACAAGTGCCTTCTTATATCAAGCAAGTCTGTCTTTAATCACTTTAATTTATTGTTCAGTGGCTGGTCTTGCCAGCCACATGGACAACAGAATACCTTTACTTTACATAGCACACAGTGGTGGTCATGCTGTCAGTAACTGGCTGACATCAGTTATCTTGTATACTCACATGGAGCTTTTCTGGGGTCATCTGGCTCATTCAATCCTCTTTCGGGGCACTAGTATGGAGGGGCAGTCACACACTTAAGGTCTGATTGTCATATTTGTGATTTGGAAGGAAGTTCCCCTCAGATGACAGTGGCAGAGGCCCTGGGATTTTCTTTTCTTTTCTTTTTTTTTTTTTTTTGCCTTCCTCTGCAGCAAGTCATTTTCTGGTTTGAACAAGAATAAATGATGGAGTCTATGTAACTTGAAATCTATAAATCATACTTTGAGGACGTCAGTAATTCAGCCAGTAATTATGGGCCTATTACAGGAGTGGGTGAGGCTAGCAATGAGCAGGAGGTCCGAGGTGATGATTATGATGGTCCCTGTTGGCTTTAAAATCTGTGTCTAATGAACAATAGGGGGTCTCAGGGTGGCTAAAAGCAGACAAAACAGGCAGCAAGTTTACTAACACTCGACTGCAGAGGTGAATGAACTGAATTGGTAGGGGCTATTCTTCCTTATATGTGCCCTCTGGCAAATGCTTTTGTCACGCTTGTGCATCCACAATGGATACATCTTTGGTAGTAGTCCCTGAATTTGATGACAGGGGTTGGCAAAGGGAATTCACATAGGCCTTCATTAATGCAAGAGGGAATTCACATAGGCCTTCATTAATGCAACAACAACTTTCTGTAGGTAACGATTAAGATCTGCTTAATGTGATCATATTTTGGTGAAAACCAAAAACGAGAAACATGTTATTTTTCAAAAAATATTATTTGGTTGCACAGGTTTTAAGATAATTAAACGGAGAACCAAACTAGCAAGAGATTGAATTAAGTGTGAAGCATTACGTTTCAGTTGGTCTTTTGAAAAATTTCTTCTGCAATTTCCACTTTATATGCTAGACTGCACTGAGCAATTATGGAATATACAGTTCAATGTTAAAATTACTATAAAAATGATATTTTCAGGCCCAAATATGATCTTATGTATCATTTTCATTTATGCAGCTTATTTGTGGTTATCAGTTACCGCCTAGTCAACACACCAAGGGTAATAAAGCTGATCCTTTAGTCCAGATAGAACTTTTTGGTGTTCCAGAAGATCAAATAAAACAACAGACTTGTGTCATAAAGCATAATGGTAAGCATAACATATTCTATTGTCTGTACATGATTTCAATAATGTTACATACAGGAAAGTTTAATATCATATAGAAACTCTTTCTCCAGTAATTTACTCCGCAGCAAAAAGTTGGAGTGCACTAACTGCAAAAGTGGGCATTAGGTATAGAGCCTGATCAGCAAAACTAACAGTAAAACTGGCATGGTAATCTGTGTTCCAACAAGATTAATCAGAAGCAAGTAAATTAAATCTGAAGATTTTATTTTTTCTATAAACAGGTTTTAAGTTACCATATGGTTTATATGAACAATGATGGATTGTCAGTTTTAGAACCTGAAGTAGTTTGTTTGCACACACAACAGCTAAAGCATGAGTTGGTTCCTTGGCCCTAATCTCACCATTGTGCTAACATGACCAGACATAGAGGGACCAACTTTACCTGAGAGGTGGCAAAGGCAGCTTCTGCCATTCTAGTTTGTTTCTTCCATCACTCTTAGTTTATTTCTCTTTCAGCCCGTAATTGAGAAGACAAAACGAGCAAACCTATGTAGAAGGATAAGAAAAACCAAAAATCCAACTTCGCCATCTGTAGTGACAGATCAGCTCAGATTCATGCTATCTTGGTGGGATCACCCTGGTTTGTTTGGGACAGTTTATCTACTGGGAGAGAGCAGTGCAACCCCATTTACCAGCTATCACCTTGACCTATCTCTTTGTGTGCATGTGCTCTTATGCAGATGCAGAACTCGAAGGATTAAATAGGGAAGCCAAAATGCATCCACAAGAGACTCAGAAAGGACATATATGAATTAGTGTTTCCTTCTTATTTCCCCAAGCACTTCAGTTTTTCACATATCTTGCCTCTCCATTGTAAGGATGTTAAATTTTAGATTAATCAACTAATTGAACAGTCAGTGCAATTTGCCTCAGTCCCAAAGCAGTAAGAGAGAAACATTGGCACAATCTTGAGATTACTAGGGCTATAACACATTTTATTTGACCACATCCTCAGAGTCAGGAAACCATAATCCCTGTTTGTTCTCTTCAAAAAGAGCGTCTCAGGCTTGTGCACTGGATTAATCAGTGTACTTCTTACAGGTACTGTCCTATCACAACCTCCGCCCCTTGGTTGGGGGAGGGGCCCAGGGAAAGGAGAGGTTGTGATAGGACAGTGCCTGTAAGAAATTTCAGTGTGGGGTTGAGTGCAGGGGACCCAGAGGAGGAGGCTGGTGTGTGGGAGGGTGCAGGAGTCCTGGCAAGGGGCTGGGTGTTGGGCGGGGGAGAGAGCAGGAGTCAAAGCAGAGGACTGGGAGTGTGGGGAAGAGAGGAGGTGGAAGACCAGGGAGCTGGGTTACCTTACCTGACTGGTGGATGGGTCCCTCTGCTGCCACAAGGGAGCTGTGGGCTGGCTATGTGGGGGCACTGCAGCAAGGAAATCGGCAGCAGGGCAAGAGACCCTCTGTCCTGCCACTCCCTTCCCCTGGCTTCTTCCCAGGGGCCACTGGGAACAGCATATACCATGGACAGCATGTGTGCTGTCCGGCATTCACTGAGGGTGCAGCAGGACAGGGTTGTACCGGGATGTACCAGGACTCCATCTGGCAGTGTACACTCCTTGCCCACAGCATGTCCCCAGGTGACCCTTATAGCTTGCCTGCCTTACCTGGCTGCACACACCAAGTTGCTAGCACTAACTTGCAGGGTGAAAGAGAGCACACGGCAAGCTGTGCCGCCTGCCCACCGGTCTCAGTGGAGCACACCAGACTCAGCAGAGCATCCCAGCCATTTTTTGCTGGAGCCACAGCTTGCGCTTGCCAGAGCAGCATACCGGGGCACACTGCCTTACTTTCACCTGCGGTAGAGCGGGACCTCCTATGCTGGCTGAATACTGCAAAAAATGAGAACTTCCTTTTGGCTGCCATTAATCCTGAATCCACATAAAAGTCCTGCGCTTGCACCAGTGGGAGTTGTGTTATTGAGTTCAGTGTGCACAGAATCAGTCACAAAAGGAGCTGCTGCCACCAGTCCGCTGGAAAGCATAGCTCATAAATTAATTACAAGGAATAAAGTTATCATTATTTTTCAATCAACTGATGTGTTTGTTTGTATAAGATGCTGTTTGTTTTACAATTGTTTTCTCTTTCTCTTTTCACCCCTTCCCTCCAGCTATGTGCCCTAGATGGAATGAAACTTTTACATTTACTGTTCACGTTCCAGAAGTGGCATTAATACGCTTCACTTTGAAAGACCAGCTAATGTTAGCTGCAAACGACTTCCTTGGCCAATACACTTTACCGCTCATGTGCATGAATAAAGGTATTACTTCCTCCAAAAGCAAACTGCATACTACACAGCAAAATTGACAAAAGCATAACCTGTACTATTAGCCTATTGTTTGTTTAGGTTTATTAGACATCATAAACTTTGTGTTAGGTAAAAACAACGAGGAGTCTTGTGACATCTGAAAGACTAACAAATTTATCAGGGCATAAGCTTTCATGAGCTGCAACTCACTTTGCCAGATGCATGAAGTGAAAGAATCAGATGGCAGGTATGTATTTATATGTATAGATATATATATCTATACATATAAACACACACAAAGATAGGAGTTTTACAACAGTGTTAATGAGGCTAATTCAGTCAGGGTGGATGTGGCCGACTTCTAACTGTGATAAGGTGAGGATACTTGTAGTGGAAAATTAGGTGAAGCAGATGCAGAGTGGTATTCATCACAGTTTTGGGTCATTGTTAGCAATGCCGATTAGATTCTATGTAAATGCTGACCTTATGCACTGAAGGAAAATATTATTGATTGGCAGTTGTACCTATTGTAGTATTACTTCACTCACATTATAAACAGAATCTATTCCTAGCATCAGGGAGTAGCCACATGAGTCTGTACAGGATAAACTTAAAAAACAACAAATAGTCTGGTAGCACTTTATAGACTAACAAAACATGTAGAATGGTAGCATGAGCTTTTGTGGGCACAGCCCGCTTCCTCAGATGATCCATCTGTGCCCACGAAAGCTCATGCTGCCATTCTACATGTTTTGTTAGTCTATAAAGTGCTACCAGACTATTTGGGCTGTGTCTAGACTGGCGCGATCTTGCGCCAGAGCTATGCAAATGAGGCTCAGCGTGGAATATCGCCGAGCCTCATTTGCATAACTAATGAGCTGCCATTTTTGCGGAAGAGGCTCTTGCGCAAGACGGAGCTGTCTACACTGCCCTGTCTTGCGCAAGAAAAACCCCCTTGCGCAAAGCTGTTATGCTGATTATTTTCAGGCATAACAGCTTTGCGCAAGAGGGTTTTTCTTGCGCAAGACGGGGCAGTGTAGACAGCTCCGTCTTGCGCAAGAGCCTCTTCCGCAAAATGGCGGCTCATTAGTTATGCAAATGAGGCTCGGCGATATTCCACGCTGAGCCTCATTTGCATAGCTCTGGCGCAAGATCGCACCAGTCTAGACACAGCCTTGTTGTTTAAGTTTATTCCTAGCATGGTATAACTCCAGCCATTAAGAAGCAAGAAGGTAAACAGAACAATTAGTCAAGACCACTATAAAGGTACCAGAATGCCCATGATTTACTCAGTCCAGAACCTGAACAAACAAGCGAGAGGTAGGCAATAAAGCTGAAGACTTAAAGCAAGTTCGTTCTGCAATTTTTCATAACGGGCAAAGATGGAAGTGAAATGGGAGAAACAGAGAAGTGTAACTGCTGATCATTCCCACTTGTTTTACTGGTAGTACCGGTGTTAAGAGGCAGGTAATTGGCTAATCATGTAGTTGATACAATTTGTATTGACTACACAGTTAGTCAATAAGGGAAGGCACTACCCGCCCCCACAGCTCTGCAGTTTAAAAGTAACAAGCTCCGGGTGTGTAGGCCACCTGGCTCCTACTACATTTAAACCACAGAGCTGCAGCAGGGGTAGCTCCTGGACTCAGTGCAAGCCGGGTCTGATCCAGCTCACACTGAGGTCAGCAGCCCCTGACCGTGGGGCGGTCCCCTGTCCCAGACTGCTGTGGACGGGGCTGCTGCTGGAGCAGCCTCTGTTTGCAGTGGCCAGCACTGGCTGCGAACAGGGGCTGCTCCGGCAGCATCCCGTGTCCGCAGGGGGTCCCAGCAGGGAGCTGGGACCCTCTGCAGGCAGGAGCTGCTTGCGGCAGCAGCTCTTGTCCATGTCCAGCTGCTGCAGATGGGCTGCTTTGTTGCAGGGTGGTCTCAACTCCCCCACTGGGACCCAGAGAAACCTCCACTGGCCCCCTGTGCTGCTGCCTCTGGTAGAGGCAACAGCACAGAGTGGGGGCAAGCAGCGCTGGGGAGATCCAGATTTTACATCCCTAACTAGTACATCTTGATTCCTATCTGATGAATAGAATCCTAACAAACAGCTGCTATAGAAGCCACTACGTCAGGAAGAGGGTGACATACCTAATCTGACTGCTTACTGTAGTTGATTTCCAAAATAACTTCTGACAAGCAGATAGAAGTAACCCCTGCTGGTGAATAAAGGCGCATAGATTGGTCTATTGCATTTTGCTTCCCTACACATGGTATCTGCCACTGCCTCAACATTCTGTATGTATCTGGGTTACCAAAGTGGCTATAGATCCTTCCCCATGTTCCTTAAAAATCATTTATCAAGCTGGGGCAATGCATCTTCAACAATCTCCTAGTCAAACTGACAATTGTGTAATAGATTTAAACTTGTCTGGGCCTATGCAATGCACAGAGGAATTCTGAGTGCTAGAAATCCTTCTTTTACAGATATAATGTCAACATAGTTTTAAACACCAAGAACATAGTTTCATTTTCTTGGTAGCAGACAGAATTCAGGTCAAAAGTAGGCAATTGAATATGCTGATTAATTTTATTCATTTATAGGAGTACCCTACCCAGCTCTATGTAGATTCCCCCCCAAATCTTCTAAACAGAAAAATGAACAAAATAGAAAAGATTGTGTTTTACATCACCATTACTTTTGGCTGAAACAGTAAGCGGTGTAGTTCTCTCTGAAAGGCGAAGCTTGATTTGGGAACGAGTTCTGAAGTTAGGGACAATTCATATCTCAAACCCATCAAGTGATCTCAGCCCTCAGATTGGTAAACAAAAATTTTCAGAAGAGCTTTAGTGATGTGAGAACCTCAGATCCATTTTCAGAAGTGACTTAACCACTTGGGAGTCTCAGAGTTAGTCTACACAACTGCCTTATGCTGGTGATGCAGCCATGACACTGTGGTGCATCAGGTGAAGATAGGCTATGACAGTGAGTATGTACTGTCCTGACAGCATAATTATTTCACCTCTCCTATAGCATGGTGCGCACACTACTGTAAGTCAATGTAATTCACGAGTCTAGGGATGCAGGCCTTTTTTATGCCACCGAGCAACAAAAGTTACAGTGACATAAATTTCAGAGCGGTAGCCAAGTTAGTCTGTAACAGGAAAAACTTGAACAACAACAAATAGTCTGGTAGCACTTTAAAGATTAACAAAACATATAGATAGTATCATGAGCTTTCCTGGGCACAGCCCATTTCTTCAGATGACCAGTGGTAGTGTAGCCAAGCCCTGAATTATACGACTTATGAAAATGTGACTAAGGCATGTTTAAAAATGTTACCTGGAATGTTTGAGGCTTTTATATCAGGCCTAATGGTTTTCCTCCCCCACCCTCCCTCCCCACTTTCTTCCTCTTGGTTACGAAGTTTTAAAACAGTTTATAGAATCTTTATATGGGCTGGGAAAAGAGGTGATATGAGAAAAAATAGACATGGTTATTAAAGAATACTTAACCATTCTACAAGCTAAATCTGCACACCCTTTTCTTCATCTATCTTCTGTTTGAATTATTTTGTGAAACTGCAAGAAACCAATTCTAACTTTCATTTGTGTATATAAAATACAGCCAAATAAACACTGGCGCTTAGATATGGCTGTTAAGCATTAGTTTGGATAAGTTCATTTGTAGAAATTTTTGAATTGCCAAAAGGGACACTTTTTAAGTGGCCAGAGTGCTAGGAAACCTTCATTTTCTACTTCACACTTCATTGTGTTAGCTCACTACCATTATAGCTTAAGTTCTTTTATCAGAACGTTGTCATTCTTCTTTCACATGATAATTAATATGTGATGTTCTAAAAGCAATATGTATATTATTATGTCTTGTGCACAACAAGGGTACCCTTTCTAGATTCTTGCCAGTCCCATGGTAGAAGTCTGTAGAATGGTCTAAATCACAACTTATGTATCATCGGAGGCTTTGAAGCTATGCTAACATTACCTTTGTTTATCATCACTGAATACCAGGAGAATTAAAATGCTAGAAAAGTTAGAGAACTTCTGTAGGAATGGGTGTTACTTTAGATATCATTTTGATTAACATTAATTAGATAAATACAAATTATTCTTCATCTATAGAGTAAACATAGCTACGTCTGATCCCTCAATTAAACCACTACACAGTCTATATTTGTATATTAATTTAATGTTATTACATTTACAGGTTATCGTCATATTCCTCTGTATTCCAGAGATTATGAAAGACTTGATCCTGCATCACTCTTTATGTATATTTGGTACTATAAATGATGGCATTAGAAGTACTCCTGCACTGGTATGTTCCTCAATAAAGCAACCATCATGTAGCACTCAAACAACAGTTTAGTGAGTGATCTGATTTTCAGAGGTGCTGAGTACCTTCAGTTTCCACGGAAAGCAGTAGAAATACCTGTATGAGTAAATGTAACTTAATATGAATAAAGGCTGTAGAACTGAACCCTGTAGTAATTCAGAAAAAATCGTATGTGCTTAACTTTTGGGGTATATTTTCTTGAACCCAGTCTGTATTTTAAGATATGATTACTATCAACTACAGATTGAACCTCTCTACGCTGGCACCCTCAGGACCTGACCAGTGCCAAGCCAGAGAATTTGCTGAACCATGGAAGGTCAATATTGTCTAGCAGCACTTCCACTGCTTACTGGGCTCTTAGAAGACAGGGGTAAATTAGAGCTAAATAACAGCACAGAACATTGAGAGGTAAACAAGCTTTATGGGACTCCAGGAAATTTGGTCACACCCATGCTATGTGGATATCCAGCTAATTAAAATCATATCAGACCATGGACATTGCTGGACCGGAGAGTATTGGATTAGAGAGGTTTGACCTGCAATAGCAAAACTGTAACTAATTATTAAATAATAAGGAAGCAGCATATTAATATTTATGGCCTAAGACTTCCAAAGGCAACAAAATTGACAACATGGAGTGGTCTTTTTCATTTGCATTGAGAAACTTTTTCCTACTATATGTTAGTCTGTTCAAGAAAAAGGAAATCAGGAAATGTACAGACACACACAATTGAAACATAATATTTTTAATCCATAACAAGTCAGTTTCTGATCTATAGCGCATCAATGCCCGAGATAATATTCAATTTTGCTAATATCAGGATCTCAAAACACTAACTGCCTGCCAGATACTGATGTTTTGGCACCTTTTCTCAGCATAGCCCTTGCCCAAGCATTAAGAGACTGTATTCTCCCAACCTTTTCATAAAATTGCTTCTGTGCAATGAGCTCCATGTGGATACAGGGATCTGGCTGCACAGAACTCATGGCAGTTTTGAGGTCCAAACAGTTTTACAATGGCACATTTCATACTTGTATCAATGCTTATCTTTAAAGTTAGATTTTATTTGTATTGTCATTGTAATTGTTATTTTCATTAATTATCCCTTGTACATAAAAGCAAACTAAAGAAAACAAGACTATAAATTAAGAATATGAACTCAACACTGAACTTTAGGGTCAGGTAATTTGAGAACTAAAAACTGGCTATGATGTGTCTTCTTGTATTTTTAAAAAGCGAAGTCAGTTACTTCTTTATCTCTGAACACCTGTAATTTAAATTTGCCCTTGTACTGTTTATATTTGTATCATAGACGGTGTCTTTTTCCTAAGGAGTTATGGTTTTTCTTTAGCACCGAGGAGGTATGCTCATATTTTTATTCAAGCAGGTTCTCTCTCCTTACTGGGAAGTTTAATTTCCCCAGGCACTATAGTGGTTGTATTCCAACAGCTGATCAGCAATGACATAACCAATTTGTTTGGGACTGAGAAGAATGTTGGTTTATTTGGATTCATGCCATTTTTATATGACACTCATATACTGCACCTTCAACAGCTTTCTATACCATAAGCTGTGTGTCTTAAAACTATTGTCCTTTGGGTGAGAAAAAATAATTCCCCATGGCTCTGGGCATTATATCCCAACGTCAGCCACTTTTACAACTTGCAGGATAAATCTCAACTCTAGCCAACTACATATTATAATGTTAACGTTTACCTTGGATCAAATCATGAATCAATACCTTTTTTACTGCTATAGTTTGTTACACTGATTCTGGAAGTAAGTATCTAACTTTATGCATGTGGGGCTCAGGAAGGCAACTGATTTAGTGGAAGTCAATGAGTTTATTGGGACTTAAAAGTAGGCTTAACTGTTTTCCCGGATTGAGCAAAAGCACCATGAAGGACTGAGCTCATGCATCAAGTCCTACTGAGCTTAATGGAACTACTCCCATGCATGACATTAAACATGCACATAAAACTTTACAGGACTGGAGCCTGGGAATGAATTGTCTGCTTCCCTGATGCAGCATGACTATGTAATGGGGTAACACAAATGAAAAAAAAGGTCTTATAATATGATCATTCTCAATTTAACCTTTCAGCAGAGAAACTATGGATTGTTTGCTCTGCTCAAATATATTGGTCATTTACATCTCATTTTCGGAAAGGTTTCAAAGTCTATGGGAAGCATTTTTCCAACTCTAATTTAGAACATATATTAATTTTTTTCCAGAATTTATTTATCTCCAAATATTTTGCCAGAATAAACCCAATGAGATAAAATATCTTGTCCCAAGTCACATGTCATATCAGCAAGTTAAAACTTAAAAATACATAGCATACACTATACTTAAAGTTCAGCATAGTTTTAAATTCTTTTAAATGTTTAGGTTTTTCAATTCTGACAGATAATTAAATTTTAAATGTGAAAAAAGTAAGAATTAAATGTGATATGTGCTAGAGGTTTTAAATACAAGCTGTCATTCTACTAGGATCTCTCAGGTGAACATGCTATCTCTCAGGTGAACATGGGAGACTAACATTGACATAAATGGGCTTTGGATAGGCTCCATACCTCCAGGTTTCTGTATACATAAAACACATCTAGCAGTATACAAATAACAATGATGAGCAGGAAAAAAATTCTTGCTTGTTCCCATAAGAAATGTTATCCAAGATAACTGACACTGTATTCTGAGAGATAACTGATTAGGTCTTTTTACACCTATGCTAATGGGAGTTTGGTGCTGGTAAAAATAATAATTCTAAGATGACAGTTAAATGGCAATGGACCGTGGGAAAAAGTGATTATAATTTGTGATTAGTGGGGCAATGTATATGGTTAGCAGCTTACTGCCTCTTTTATTCTCAAAGGCAAATATTTTGGCTACTGTGCCAAAATGGCCCATGAGAAAAGGTAAAAAATTTTAATGAAAGAATATTTTAGTTGTCTAAGGCAACGTTCAAATGATACTGTTCCCCAATGGGTACCACACTTCTTCATTTAATGAGACACTGTGCAATCGAATGTTGATAGCTCCCACAAATGTTCCTTTGCTTTTCACAATAAGCTGTAACACACGTCCTTGGAGCTCTGTGACTGCATCGTATACTACCTGCAATCATATATGGAAAAGAAGATAAAGTATAAGCAGACTGAATATTTTTTATACCAAAAGCACTTCATTGTTAATCACTTCTACCTAAAGGTTACCAACAATGCTTAAAGTAACTGACAAACAGCCAGTACGTGTCTAAAGCAGGACTGCTCAACTTTGGAAGCTCCAGGGGCCACAATGATACTCACAGCATATGCCGAGGGCCGCAACTTAAGTGTGGTTGCATATACATGCAAATATGTATACAAATAGCTTCTTTCACACTGACAGGCATCAATACAAAGATTAAGGCAAGACTACACAACATGCAGGCCCCGTTTAAGTCAGTTCTGCTGATATTAATAAAATGCAATATTTACCTGATTTCCACCCATATGACAGCACTTTTAATGAAAAATGACAGTCCAGGAATTTGACCACTAAAACGCATATCAACAGAAAACCATTATATTGACTCACCATTGTGGAGCATTTTCCCAGTGGAGGCCATGTTCAAAGGATCCCACCCGCGGGCCGCGTGTTAAATCCCGAGTAAACCCAAACCACTCTGCGGGCCACAAAGCAAGAGACTGGGCCACATGTTGAGTAGCCCTGGTCTAAAGTTACAAGACATGAGTCATGCTCAAGTCAATGGAATTACACCACGAACAAATTTAGCCTTATGAATTCAAAATAAAAGGAGCTTTTGCTGGCTTAGGCTGCTAAAGTTTAAAGACTGAGCATTTGCAAGGAAGTTTAAAACTAATGCTTAAATGCCATCACAAATTCAACTAGTAAAATTAATTATGTAAACTACTAAGTACTAGATACATTTTAATGCCCTCTAGTTTTTAAAGGGTTTGTTATTCATATATCACTCAGTTTGACATCTGTTTAATAGTTGACCCAATGGTTTCTTAATCTCCTCCCTCTGTCCATTATTGAAATACATTATTACAATATACTATTTTTCTACCTGTAAGTCCAAAGTCACAGTTGTTTCAAGTACACAGCACAATATCAGCATTTCTGAATAGGAGGTGAGCAAAAAAAAGGATTGTTGGGGAGGTAGCTGGTGAGAAGACACCACTGAAAAGTGGAGGACATAAAGCAGGAGAGTTAGGAAAATATGAAGGAGAGAAGGTGGAGTGGGATTAGGAGCTTAAGAGGAATGTATTAGTTCTCAGTGTGATAAAATTTAGGGGAGATGACATGGCTAAAAGCTTAGCTATTTTGAAAATGTAGGTTAAGGTTGTTTATACAGTAATTCCTCATTTAACACTATAGATATGTTTCAGAAGATGATCGTGTTAAGTGAAAACGTTATGCGGGGTCAATTTTCCCATTGAAAATAATGGAAAAGGTGGGGGTTGCGTTTCAAGCGGTGGTGTCTGTTGGGACTGGGACATAAGGTTGGGAGAGAAAGGGGACTGGGTTACAGCAGGGAGGGGAGGTGTTTGGCTCTGGGGAAAGGAAGGGGAGGAGAGGGGAGGGGGATTGGGTTGGGAGTATGCCCCTGTGATGGATCTGCTGGGACCCGCACTGCGTCCGGTGAGGGGGGGGGGGTCGCCAGGGAACGGCGCGGCGAGCGGTGAACCCTCCGCTGCTTTGCAGGGAGGCGGGGGAAGCCCCACGCAGCCGCCGGCAACAGGCCGGCTGGGGAAACCCAGCCGCTGGCCTGCAAGCAGGGGAGGAGGAGAGGGGGCAAGGCGTCCGGCAACGGGGAGTCAGCAGGGAATGGCGCGGCGAGCAGCAAACCCTCCACCGCTTTGCAGGGAGGCAGGGGAAGCCTCACGCAGCCGCTGGCAACGGGCTGACTGGGGAAATCGTGTTATTCTGGGGATGGTCGTGTAATTCAAAAAATGTTCCTTAAAAAAAATCGTGCTATCGTGAAAACGTGTTAAGTGGGCACGTGTTAAATGAGGAATTACTGTATCTGCATGATGCTTTTTAACCTATACCAGCTAATTTTAAAAAAGCTGACCCTGGCAATCCTTATGAAACTATAATATATCTTGCACTATCAAAAGGCTAATTTATCTCATTAGAGCATTGCAATAACATAACATCTTTTTTGTAGACTCATAGAAACATAGACCTGGAAAGCACATTGAGAGGTCATCAAGTCCAGCACTCTGTGCTGCAGCATGACAAATAAACTAACAGCATCCCTTACTAGGACATGTCCAACTTTTTCTAAAAACCTCCCTTGACAGGCATTTCACAATATCCCTTGGCAATCTATTCCATTACTTAACTGTCCTTATTGTTAGAAAGTTTCCGAATATCTAACCTAAATCTCCCTTGCTGCATATCAAGACCATCATTTCTTGGCCCGCTTTCAGTGATCATTTTGTTTCTTTCTGTTGGAATCTCTCAGGTTTATTCAGATCTTTCCAAAAGTGTGGTGTCTAGATACAGTGGATACAGTACTCCTGATGAGCCCTCACCAGTGCTAAGTAGAGTGGGGGAATTACCACGCAGGTCTTGCATACAACATTCCTTTTAATATACCTCAGAAAGATGTTTGCCTTTTTTGCAATTGCATCACATCGTTGACTCATATTCAAATTGTGGTTCATTATAAATTTCAAAACGTTTTCAGCACTACAGCCATCTACACATATTGCAATTTTGAATTTGATTTTTTTTCCCTTTCCAACAGTAGTACTTGGCACTTGATTTACTTTCATTTTATTGATTTGTGATTAATTCTCCAGTTTGTTAATCTGCAGCTTGTATAGGCATACTCTTCACATCATTATCTAAGTCATTAATGTTGTCTAGTACTGGGCCCAGAACTAACCCCTGCAGAACCCCAGTACAGATTCTTTTCCAGTTTGGCAGTGAACCTTTGATAACTACTCCTGAGTATGGTCTTTCAATAAGTTGAACCCCCACTTTATAGTAATTTCAACTAGACCACATTTATCTATTTGCTAATGAGATCATCACATCTACTGCTTCAACCTGTCCACTTTATTGGTTACCCAATCAAAGAAAATTGGTTTGTCTTCAATCATGACAAATCCATCTTTCCTGAAATGTGGCAGAGTAGAATGGAAGAATGACTTCTTGTGTCTTGCTCACAACACTCTTGTTAATACATCGCAGGATCATGTTTGCTTTTTTGAAACAGTGTCACATTATTGATTCATCTTTAGCTTGTGGTTCACTATGACCCCCAGATCCCTTTCTGAAGTACTCCTTCCTAGACAGTCATTTTCCATTTTGCATATGTGCAACAGATTTTTCTGTTCTAAGTGGAGTACTTAGCATGTGTCTTTATTGAACTTCATCCTGTTTCCCTCAGACCATTTCTCCAGTTTGTCTAAATAATTTTGAATTATAATCCTATTCTCCAAAGCACTTGCAACCTCTCTGAACAATACTTCCAAAAGATTTCATAACAGTTCAAGACAAACATGCACAAATCAAATCAAGTTACCGAAAACCCCACACAATAGAGATACACATGGTACCTTTCCTTTGAAAACTGCCTGTATGAATTCTACACTTGGGATGCACAAATCCTTAGGATTTACCTACATGAACATGCAGTTCACAGCAAGCTGGGTTGTACATATCCCCCAAACTAGCCTGCCATGGACTAACTGTCTGTGCGGACCATGCAAACGGACAGTGTCAAAGAGGACTAGATCAAAGTGCACTAACAAACTGTTTATACATGTCAGCAGCTTCTCTGAAGACAGTAAGTCTGACAGGCTAGTGCAGAGCAGATTCACACCCCACCTTGCCATGAATGAAACGTTTGTGTAGATGAGCCCTTACAGTGAGAATGTGGAATCTTGTTGCTAGCAGTATATTTGGATCATTCAGTACAGTAACTGCAATATTTAAAAAAATCATCATGTGATAAACACAATACAAAGCCAACCCAGGACAAGTTGTAAATGTAGAACAATTGAGGTAGTAGAATTTATAAATTAGTTGGTATCACCACTGTTAGGATGCTGTTGTACCTCTTCACAAAAAGTGAAAAAGCTTGCTTTACATCCCTTTAGAAAAATACACTTTTACCATTACCCTTGAAGTTACCTTGATATTATGAGAACATACTGGGGTTAATTATGAAATGTGAACATTGTATTCTTGAATTAAAAAGTCTGGAGAGTGACAGCCTAACAAGAAATATGCTGCATTCGTAATCAATTCCTCTCTCATTAACAAGAAAATGCTTTGGGACTAGTATATGGGATCATAATATTTAAAAGGGCACTGACATATATATATATATATATAGGTTTAGGGTTCAAATCTCAGGTTTGTTTAGAAGAATGTATATATCTTTGTACACGTTTTCACTGGGCTTTTTGTTTTGTTGTGTCTCAGTGAAAATAATTTGAAATGTTCACATTCTTCTGCACAGTTTGTAAAACACAAACACACAGCAGCATTGTGGCTGGGCATGAGAATTAGACAGTGAAACTTAACAAAAGTGAAACAACCTCTCTGGTTTGAGGAAAGAAGTGCAATAAAGTGAATTATGACAAAAGACAATCAGACTTTCAAGTCTTCCAGCTGTCATCATCATGGGTATGATTCTCCACTTTGATAAGGCCAATAGTGATCTTAAAATGGCCTGTGGTCATTAGAGTAGCAGCTCTCAACCTGTGGATTGGGACCTCAAAGTGGACTGCAAGTCACAACCCCACAAGAGTTGGCTTGGACTTGCTGTGGCCCCAAACCAAAGCCCAGGAACTTCAGTCCTGGGCATTAGAACTCAATTTACAGACCTCCTGCCAGGGGCTGAATCATAGGATTAGAATTATAAAATTAGAAGGAACCTCAAGAGGTCAAGCCCAGTCCCCTGCACTCATGGCAGGACCAAGCACCATCTAGATCATCCCTGACATGTTTGTCTAACCTGCTCTTTAAAATCCCGAATGATGAGCTTCAGTTTTGCCCCTTCCCACTCTTGGGAGGCGTGAGCTGGCTCAGGCTTCAGTCCTCCATCTTGGGGGTAGGTAGCAATTTTTATTGTTTGAAAGGAGTCGCAGTGCAATGAATTTTGAGAACCACTGCAATAAGGCAACCCCCTGCACTGTACTCTGCCACTGGAAAGCACCAGATGCACTCATAACACCTAGCACAAGGGAGGGAGAGGGTGTTCTGGGGGCAGGACATGGATGGTATAGGCTAGAAAAGCATCCCTGTGCGACCTTACACCAGTGACACGTGTAATTACTGCTTCTTGTGGTGATCAGTGAGATGCACTGGCTCATAGCAACCCCCCATTTCGGTGGCAGAACACTGAGCAGCATGGTGCCTTAGTGAGGCACAATGCCTCCTTCTCTCAGGGTACGTGCAATGTGCCCAGCCATTTCATGGTAACATCATCAGCCAGATGGAGGACTGGCAGCCTGCCATCAAAAAACAGCAGTCAGCACTTGTCAGGTGAGTCATCAGAAAAAAACCCCAAAGAGATTAGCTGTACAGTTGCCCTATCCTGTTTGAAACTGATTTAGAGATGACTGCAAGTGTCCTTGGCAGAACAAAACCTGAAATCACGAGAGAGTGATTAACAACTGTCATCACTGATGACTCATTGTGCCAAACATATTCCATTGTCATGCACTGTGGTAGCATGAATGACCATAAAAGGCGTCTAGAAGATGGGCAAGCTGGTGGATGGTTGAAGAGGTCTGCAAACAAAGGCAGGTTGCTGTCTTATGGATCTTGATCAGCAACATAGAGGCCTTCACATGGCAAAGATAGGATGGTGCTACATTACTGAGTATTGGCACCATGGCAATGGACTTGCACTTGTAGTCCTGGTAACAATACTCATGGCTTTGTTAAACTCTACAGTGACAGGCCTTGTGTGAGCCAAGCGACACCAGATAGGAGCGCAGTATTCTGCTATTGAATAGCAGGGGGCAAGGACCAAAGTTCTAAGCATTCAAGTGCTCTTCAAACTGGCCAGTTTTCTGAGAAAATTGGGGGCTAAGGGATCAGCATTCACCCTGTGCTCCCTATTAGTGCCTGATCCAGGCCAGGGGATCTAATGATGCAACCTGTGGAGCAAAGTCAGTGACGAATCTTGGTACTGTGCCATCTGACTGCGAGCCCAATGTATCACCATCCTTCAACTTTCTAGCCACTGGACCAACACTTTGAAATCTTCACTTAATGGTGAGGACCTGTCAGCTGCTAAACAAAGCACCCTTAGTTCCTTAGCCACTTGTTACTGTGTCAACAGGATTTGTTTGCAAGAAATTCATGTTGCACTTAGTGTAGCAGGATATTATGGTATCAATGGCTTTGACCTCATTTCACTCACCACACATGCCAAATATGGCTGTGCAACATACATGCACTCTGACATAGCTGATGTTATTCCACTCTCCTCCAGTTTTGACAGTGTGATCCAGGAGTGCCAATGTATATAAGCTACTGAACATTGGAACAAGCAGGTCCTTCCAATACTTGATCATTCACCAATCTTTGTTGGTGATTTTAACAGCCCCCATCTGAATGGGGCTACACTGATTCAGATGACCATGGTGAACAGTTGATGGACTGGGTGGCTAACCACAACTTGTGCTGATTAGTGATACAAAACAATGCATCACATTTCTTTCAGCCAGATGGGTGAAAGAATATTCACCTGACCTTTTCTGGATTAGTTTACTACATACCAGTTCACAATCAATGAGCAATATACTACTTGATAACTTGCCCCCAGAGCCAACATAGACTATCACCCATTCACGTTGGGCTCCACACCATTTGAAGCTCAATCAGGTGTTGGTGGAATTACCGTAAGGTGGACCTGGAGAAGTTCTGGGCCACACTGGAATGCAGTGCGGTTACCATTCCATTGCATTGTGTCTCAATCCAGGCAAAGAAGCCCACCACGTATTCCGAGAATCTATTTACATGACGACATGCTCAGTTACGCCAGCTCAGCTATTCCAGGAAATTCCAATGATCTGGTGACCTGGACATTGCTGACTATCTGACTGAGTCTTTGAATGCTGCCATGCTCGTTCAGTGGAAGGAATCTACAGAGATGCTTTGACTTCACTTATTGCAGCATTATTAAAGTGTTAGAAATCGATGTGCCAGCTGGGCACTATTTAACAACCTGTATGTCAAAATCATCCACTGGCTAAGCCCAGTGAGGTTGCAAGCTATCTACTGTGGGTGGCAAAGGTCCCACTGGAGAAGCATTTCAAATGCAAAGTACATGATGAATGGTGCCAACTTTGACATCAAAATGGGGGGAGGAATCAACTGGAGACATTCATGGTCAACAAGCCAGATAAGGCCCTTAACTCCATCAAGCCAGACACAGCGGCAGGCTGTGACAACATTTTGCTGGAATTCCTCAAGTACCTTGGACCAAAGATGTCACAGAGGCTTACTAATTTCTACATGTAGACCGTAAATGCCTCCTTGAGTTCCCAGGTGTTCAGGACAAGTTTACTCAGTTTGATAGACTTTTAAGTGGCTAACCAGCTCTGCTCACTGGCATGGAGGAAAGGATGGCCTCCTTGAGGTAGCTTTAACAGGGAACAGGTCTTTCATTCAGCAGACTTCAGAGGCTTCTGTTTTGACCACCCCCTGCTTGGAAGTGAGGAAGAGATAAGGAGAGACAGATTTTTGCACCTGTTCTTTTTCTTCCATGTCCAAGCAGTTGCCAGTCACCATCTAACCCATAATTTTTACTGTGTCTCTTTCACTGAATTGAAGATGAATTAAATAAAATGAAGAAAATCAGAATGGCTTTTAGAGAGAATCACAGTAAGAGGTTGTGTAATTTAATACAAATATGATTTGATTACTGATGCCATATTATTGTGACAGTATTAAAGTGTCATGGTTCTTGGCTAAAATATAAAATTACCATCTTAATTTTTCATTTAAAATCACTGACAAATTTTAATTTGCATGCTGCATAGCTAAGGAATCTTTTCATTATTTAGGACGTGTACATGATAGTGTTGGGAGGGTGAGAACTCTCGTTCCTTGAGTCAAGAGATGCTGTAGGCTTTGAAGAATGACAATTTACAGGGACTGAGTACAGTCTACCTGGCTTTCAATCACTCCCTATGAGTTGGCTCTAAGAAGGCATTGCAAATTCAGAGGAAACAACGAATATGCAATTAAGGGTATATGTGCAGAAAAAAGGTTGAAGGATTTGGGGTTACAGCTATCAACTGCCAATATCTCACATGCCCTCCAGTCCAATTTTCAAATCACTGTTTAATAATAATTCTTGCCACTTATGTATTCAATCAAACAGAATTGAATTGCTCAAGGCCAGAGAGCAAATCAGTGGGAGAGCTGATAGAAAGTGTAGGTACTTCTGACTCCAACAACCATGCCTGACATACGAGGCGTCTAATGAAATTTTAATCTCCAATAAGGGACATTTGTTTCTCTTTTCTTAGCATTGGCACAGTTTCTAGATTTTCTGTCAATAGCCAAACTGCATATTTGCCTATTTTTGGAGGGAAAAAAAAGAGATAAATTGAGAGTAAATGTGAGCCCATAACATGTTACATACCGATGCTACATGTTTCACTCTAGTCTCAGCAGCATGAAGGGGAACTAATGTAACAGAAAAAAAAATGGTCTGGTCGCACTTTATAGACTAACAAAACATGTAGATGGTATCATGAGCTTTCGTGGGCACAGCCCACTTCTTCAGATGACCGGAGTTATGAGTAGGGGATATGAAAAGTCTAAATAAATAGGAGAGGGGGGAGAAAAAGAAAAAAAGGAAAAAGGAAGGGGTGTGTGAGACAGGGCATCATTAAGTATCTGGAGAATGGGTACGTGAACCTAAGCAGATCAATGTAAATAGATAGATGCTAAGACAGGAAGGATACCACTCAGGGAGCTGTTAGCACCTTCAGTGGTTATGAAGTAGGTAACAGGTTCTGCTCCTTTTCACATTTTGGATGTGAGAACTTTGCAACATCACTGCTAGAAACTTAATTCTTCAGATTTAGTTCCTTTTGGTCCCTTAGCTTCCTTTTGCAGCTCTTTTCATGGACAAAGAGAATGTTTTTTTGAATGATACCTATTTATTCATTTCTGCCTACCCTGCATCTCTTTTCTCCATATTCTTTGTCCTTATCCTCTCTTTCTGAGTCAAGATTATGTTCTTTTTAAGGCAAAAAAAGACAAAATGCAAAAGCAGCAGCAGAAAAAAAAAGCACAGATAGCAGTGACTCTAAAACACAAAATCTATTTTTCTCACTGTCACACACCTTCCAGAGCCTTCATATCTTGAATCTCAAATATGAGGGGAAAAAAATCCCAACAAAAATAAGGCTTACAGTTTTCTTCAGGCAGTTCTACAAAGTGCAAAACTAAAATCAAATATACCCAAGAGAGGCACATTTCAGAATTTTCTCAGCCTCTAACACAAAGCAAAATTAAAAATACAATTTCCTTCCAGCCCTTTGGCTTAAATAAAAGTTTGTAAATTCTTATTAAAAGAGCTATTATATTATTCTATTCAGGTTCCTGGATAGTAACTAACCCAAAAGAGGGATGACTTGTGCTTTTAGTTTTTTTCCCAAGTTCCCTAAGACTCACAAAAATATAACCCCTGTTTTTGCCTCTGTCCAGCATCTATAGACATGGAAAATGCATGCAGCAAGTGGGGTGGTAAACAGTGGGTATTGCTAAACAGTGTAAGAAACTTCAGTTTGAACTATAGGTCCCCATCAAGGTCAACCTAATTCTTCTTTGTGATTAAGTACCATGTGCTCCACTGCGCAGATAGGTCTGTCAGATCTTAAAATGTGGAGGTTTCATCTCAGTCAATATTAAAGTTCCCATGGTACTTTTCATAAAACGAGAAGTTTCTGCTTGTGTCGTTGATCAACATTAACACTCCTTCCACTGAGTACCAGTGGCTTGGTGCTCTGTCCCACAAATATGACAATGTTTTAGTGGTACTGGAGACACATGGTATACAGAATATTTGGGAAATCTTTCATGGTGATGGGTGCTAAATATATGTAAGATATTTTTAATTTCAAGGAACAGTGTCAGTGTGATGATTTGAGGAATCTTTGTACACCCCATAAACTGATTTTATGAAGTTGGTGTGAAATTATTGTATCATTGAATGCTTGTTATGTGGTGGTCGATTCTACCATTTGCTGACCAGGGTTGTAGCTCTGTTGTCCCTGAACTCTGCCAAACTAGGAACAATGGAGAGTTAGAAACCTTAACAATGGTGTATGCTAAGGTAGTTGCCTGAATGGGGAAAACAGTTAGACCAAGTTTCTCTCCAGAAAGCTGTTGAATTAGAGAATGGAAAATCACCAATAGCAGAACAAAGAGACCAGGTGTTGGCAGAGATGCATATAAATTCAAAGGAATCAGAAACACACTGGAGGTATTGGGCAGAAAGGGGCATGTTTCATATCAGAGGTGTTTCCTATTTAACTATGGGACCAGATAAGATCAGAGAAAACAGAGAAACTCAAAGAGGGGAGAGAGACTCTATGATTCTGAAGAGAAGCTGTGAGCTTCAGAAGCAGGATCCTGGACACCAGACAGGACTTTGCTAAAGCTCAAAGAACTCTTCAGTGTTGAGGAAACTGATCCGAGAAATGCATATAGGTGTGTTTGCCATTTTGTCTAAATATGTGGATTTCTCATGCTGCTAAGTAAAGAGTAAATTGTGTTTAGATTCCTGTACAAAACCTGTGTGTCTGCTTGCAATGCCATATGTCCCTGAAGAGTCAAATTGTAAACCTAGAGCAGCCTCATGGCTTGAGTTCTGGGAGAGGGTGTGTTTAAATTACAAAAGACAGAACTATGTAGCACTTTAAAGACTAACAAGATGGTTTATAGGCGATGAGCTTTCGTGGGCCAGACCCACTTCCTCAGATCAATATGTGGAAGAAAATTGGCACAACCATATATACCAAAGTGATACAATCAAAAAAATGAACACATGTGAAATTGACAAATCAAATTTTAGAACAGAGTGGGGGTGAGGGGGGAAGGTTAGTTTCTGTGAGGTAATGACATAGGGGTGATAATAGGGGAAGTTTCTGTGAGGTAATGACATTAGGGGTGATAATTGGGGACGCTATCTTTGTAATGGGTGAGATAATTAGAGTCTTTGTTTAAACCCATACATAAAGTGTCAAATTTAAGCATGAATGACAATTCTGAAGCTTCTCGTTGAAGTCTGGAGATAAAGTCTCTTTGAAACAGTATGCATGTTTTAAGGTCATTGAGGGAATGATCAGTCTGGCTGAAATGGCAAGCAACAGCTTTCTCTCTGTGAGAGAGTCTTATGTCTGTTTTGTGTGCATTGATTCTTTGGCGAAGTGTCTGAGACGTTTGTCCAATGTACATAGCAGACAGACACTTTAGGCACATGATGGCATAAATTATATTTCTGGATGAACAGGTATATGTGTTCTTGATCTTGTAACTGGCATGGTTAGTTGCAACAATGGTGTCAGCAGAGTAAATATGTGGACAAAGCTGGCAATGGGGTTTGTTGCAAGGGAAAGTTCCAGGGTTGGTATTAGTGTGATATATCCTGTGGTTGTTGGTAAGAATCATCCTGAGGTTAGGTCGTTGTCTATAGGAGACTATGGGTCTGTCTCCCAGAGCCTCTTGGAGAGTAGTATCCTGTTCCAGTATAGGTTGTAGTTTATTGATAATGCGTTGGACGGGTTGAAGTTGGGGGCTATAGGTGATGACAAGGGGTGTTCTATTGTTGGTTTTCCTGGGTCTGTCTTGAAGTAGATGGTTTCTGGGTATTCGTCTGGCTCTTTCAATTTGCTTTTTTATTTCTCCGGGTGGGTAATTGAGGTTTAAAAATGCTTGGTAGAGATCCTGAAGTTTCTGGTCTCTGTCAGTGGGATTAGAGCAAATGCGGTTGTATCTAAGGGCTTGGCTATAGACGATGGATCGTATGGTGTGTCCTGGATGGGAGCTGGAGGCATGTAGGTAACGGTAGGAGTCAGTGGGTTTTCTGTAGAGAGTGGTGTCTAATTTACCATTGGTGATTTGTACTGTGGTGTCCAGGAAATGGATCTCTCATGTAGAATGGTCCAGGCTGAGATTGATGGTGGGATGTAGGTTGTTAAAGTCTCTGTGGAATGTATCCAGTGTTTCTTGGCCATGGGTCCAGATCGTAAAGATGTCATCGATGTAGCGTAAGTAGAGAAGGGATAAAAGGGGACGGGATCTGAGGAAACGTTGTTCTAAGTCAGCCATAAAGATGTTAGCGTACTGTGGGGCCATGCGGGTACCCATGGCTGTGCCACTGATCTGGAGGTATAAGTTGTCACCAAATTGGAAATAATTGTGGGTGAGAACAAAGTTACACAGGTCTGCTACCAGATTGGCAGTGGTATCCTCTGGGATAGTATTTCTAATGGCTTGTAATCCGTCTTCATGTGGGATGTTGGTGTAGAGAGCTTCTACGACTAACACGGCTGCATCTCTATCACTGTTTAAATTACAGGCGGACTTTGAGGAGCCCTCCTCAAATACAGAGATCAGACAGTTGGACTGAGGCTCCCAGCTGTTAGGAGAGAGTGCTAGAGAGGATCTGTACTACAAAAGTGTGCCTAGAAACTCCATGCGGGCATCATGTTTGGACTCTGCTCAGATTCAGGAGTCTTAAAGCACATGTGGCTAATTAGGTAGAGGCTGGTGACTCTGTGTGTGTGTGTCTGTGTGTATGTGTGTGTGTGTCTGTGTCCCCAATCAACTCCATTCCACTATAGCTTTAATTGTTAAAAGGACAGAACTAAATACAACTGATTAATAAAGTCTAATTTCATTTAATTTTGCTGTGGGTAACATAAGAAGACACCTTCAGTGGCTGCTTCAATCATGAATGTAAATAGCATTTGCTGATACCTGCTTGTATAAGGAACAGAGCAACTGCAGATGCTTAATAAACAATCACTATTATATGGAATAAGAGCATTATCTAAAAGTAAAATCATACACTTGGGAAATCAGAAGACATGGGTTCTAATCCCAGCCAGCTAACTTGTCTTGTGTCTGTGCTTTAGTGGCCTCATCTGTACAAAAGGGCAGAGTGTCATACTTAACAAGGGTGTTTTGAAGTGTAATCAAGAAGTGTTTGACTCATGCTAACTATCACTACTAAGACTTTAGAGATCATTCCTTCCTTGCATACACTCTTCAGTTTCAATAGATTATAGAGTATGTCACTTCCTGTCATTTACTCCTGCTTTGTGCGGCTGTATGGTTGCTTCTTCTCACCCCAGAGATGACTGCATTTCAAGAGGTGAACGAAGTGATTGCATAGGTCTGAAAATTGCCAATACACGTTGGCACAAAAATTGGTCAGTCATTTATTATTTATGTAATTATTCAGTCCACTACGATCTTTGCGCGCCTGTGGACATTTTGTTGGGACACCTGCTTAACTATGCCCTGTTGGTACTGCCATTGGATTGTTCATGAGTGCTTATTGTCCCTGCTTATATGGCATCTACCATCTATATCTGGAAGCCATTCCATTACTCGCCAGCTGTGAATGCCCTCAATGGCCCATGACACTGCCTCAGAAAAGTGACCAGAAGTGAGGTTGCAAGACATGGGCAACATATCACCCCCCCACGCAGGAATCATGAACATATGTACTGCATTCAGTCTGTTTGCAGGGTCTCATGCTCGGACACAATTCCTAATACTGAAATCCTTAATTGTGGTTGGATGGCTGGCATTCAAAGAATGCTCAGAGCAGCTCAGCTCCATTGATCTGGGCCACTTGTTTGTATGGCTGACTCAAGAATACTCAAGGCTATATGATAGGGTCAATTAAAGTAAGGCCACATAGTGGTCATTACAAACACTTGCAAGCGTGACAGGCCTACCCCAGTGACTGAGAAGCAACAGCTCCTGACAGAGCAAGATGGCAGCAGATTTGCCATGTTACTATTAAGTACTTTCAAATAAGTCACAGCAACACCTCACTTGAAAAACTCAGACAGCACAAAGCAAGGACACAAAAAGGTCTTGCACAATCTTGTCTATCCCACTTTTAGTCACACTAGCCATTCTCACAATGGCAAGCTTGTTTGTCCTTGGTTTTGTACAGGTATGTTAGAATTATTAGATTAATTAATATCCCATTGTTTAAAATTACAGGTATGAACGTGAATGGAGCATTAAATTTCCTTTTAGTGCAATAGATATTGAGCTTCAGTGGTCTAATGTGGAACTATAATTGAAGTACAAGACTGAACAGTACTAGTTAACCAACTATTTTCCTAAAGAGAGAGACATGGAAATTGTTGTATCCCTGAAAACTGGGAGCATCTGGATTTACACTTCATAGTTGGATATGTGCCCACTTCTTGATTGTACCAATTATTGCAGCTCTCAAAGCTCTATTGCTATTTCAGCAAAGGATTTGGATAAGAAAACCCAGAAAGGCTGAAAGAAAAATGGATAACACTCACAATTTCATTATAAGTAGGGTCAGTGCTTTTTGGAACAGCTTTTGTTTTCCTCCTGCTGACTTCTTCAGGATCTGGTAAAAGATAAAATTCAGCATGTGCAGTTGGGGCAGAGCCATCTGGGAGATGCTGTAGAACAAAAGGTTTATAAATATGAATGCCCGTATTTCTATCAAGGAAAACAAATAGAGAGGTACCAAATTAATTCTGGACTCAAAGCAGATATGAGGAGACTTACTACATGGAGCAAGTTTTATTGGTATAAAATGAAGTGCTATTCAATGTAATCAAAAGAAATACACAGAATTTAATCTCAGGTTGTGTTGGGAAAAGTAATTGAAAAAAATAAAAACAAAATAAAATCCTCCACGTTTAAGACTTTTAGTGGAAAAACCCTTAAGCATCAATCCACTTGAACTCATCTGAAACTGGTATGCAATGTAGCCCTTACATTTGTCAAAGCAATGCACAGAAACTGGAGTTTAGCCAGATCACTCCGATTGACCTTAATCCCTAAAAATGAGCCAGTTCCAAGATTGATATGGGAACAGTTGATTGTTTATAAGGATGTTTCATAGAGGATGCTAGCGCAGAAGATTCAGGAGCATTTTCAGCAGCAATATGGGCAGGAACGGATAAGTATATAAAGCCTCTCCCACCCCCATGTCTGCAGAGTTGGAAATTCTCTTTAGTCCCCCATTGACACTACATATATTGATTACTGGGCAAGAAATCAGCTAGGACAGGAAAGGAAAGGGCCAAATGAAGAGAGAATGGCTGTGGAGATCAAGAAGGAAACGACTGGTTGAAATATGAACAGAGGACAGGTAGTACCCTAATCGAACGAGGTGTACTGGTAGTTCGAATTAGAGATCCTAATTCGAACTACCTACTCCGTGCTGCGTGTAGCCGCGGGCATGGAGTTCGAACTAAGGGCATTTAAAAATGGCGCCCGCCCGGCAAGATGCAAATGAAGCCCGGGATATTTAAATCCCGGGCTTCATTTGCAACTTCGAATGACTACGTTAGCCACCCTAGTTCGAACTAGGGTGGCAGTGTAGACATACCCTTACTGCCTAGTTTGCAAGCATCAGAAGGAAGTGGGCCTCCAGGGACAGAGAGTGAAATGAAACTCCATGTAAACGAACAAAAAAATAAAAAAATTTGGAGTGATTGTGGCTGAGAGCGTTATTTTGGCTGTGCAATCATAGCTACATTCCTCACTTCAGCTTCACCTGACCCATTACAAAGTACTTGCTCAGATTTTGGTAATTCATCGTATGGGACCAGAAATGTTAGATTTCCTACAATAACAAGAATATATCTCGCAAATGGAGATGCTACAATTATCCCAGCAATCAATGGCATCTCTATGGAAGAGAAGGGGTGTTTGTGTATATATAACAATTAGTTGTTGGCACAAAGACATTGGGTTTTATGAGGCTTTTTTGTTACATGAAGCGATCCCTCACAGTATATGACTCGATCAACCATATTGATTAATGTTAATGTTGTTACCATTGCTTATATAGCACACTTTTGGTATTACACAAATCATCAACATCTCTTCCATCCCACCAAGAGTTCAGGAAATGAAGTGAAAAAGACTATCATCAATTTTAAATAGATAAGGAATGGAGATACGCAGAATGCAATTATGCAAATCAGAACTTCACGAGGGCACTGAGGCTAACAGGCAATTTCATAGGACAGGGTACTGCACTTTAAATCAACACAGGATTAGGCTTCAAACAATCCATTGAAGAGCCCCTCTGTAGGGAGTTAGGGCCCATCATACTAGCACCTACAAAAGTAAATGCAGCAGTCTCCCCCAAACTGGGCAGGATCAAACCAATCTAGTCTTAAACATTAGCCCAAGGTGCACAAGTCCTCACCACGCCCTCCCTTCCTCAAGGAAAAAGAGATGACCTTTTCAACATGCACTGAAGAGCCAACATAGTTTAGATCAAAAGGGAGAGTGGGTTCCAAAATTCAGCGTCCCTCATGGAGAATGCTGGGACAGCAGCTCCCTCTCTTTTCACCTGCGAAGAGAGGAGGGAACCCAGCTCAAGTCAAAAGTAGCACTTCTATCCCACCCCGAAAGCAAGAGTCAGCGTTCAGGGAGCACTTGTGTCACACACTCATGGTGAAAAACTCTAGGGTCACAAGGCCTAGTGATGAGGGCACTTTCCTGAAAAGTTTAAGAGCCAAGCTCAAATCAACAGTCAGGAGAGGAGACTTGAATGGTGACCTCCTCCCCACCGGACCACAGATCATACTGCTCTCAATTTGTCTGCTGAAACAGTTCCACTAGGGCAGTGGTTTTCAAACTTTTTTTTCTCATGTCCCAGTTGAAGAAAATTGTTGATGCCCATGACCCAGCATAACTTGGCTAGAGTGTGGGCATTGGGGTAGGGCTGAGGATGAGTACTTTGGGGTGTAGTGGGGGGGGAGGGAGGCTCTGGCTTTTGGGGTGTCAGGGCTGGGGCAGGAGCGGCTCTTCTTGAGCCGCTCCCAGTAAGCAGGGCAGCGAGGATGTTAGGGCAGGTGTCCTGCCTCTCCCTGCAAACTGTACTGCATCCCAGAGCAGCCAGCAGCAGGTTTCTAGCCAATGGGAGTGTGGAGCTAGTGCTCGGGGCAGAGGCAGTGCGCCGAGCCCTGTGTGCTCTCCCCCCCACCACTTAGGAACTGGGCATGCTGCAGCCAGTTCTGGGGGCGCAGCATAGTCTGAGGTGCAGGACAGACAGGTAGCCTGTTTTAGCACCCCCACTGGTCACTTGATCACCCTGCAACAATGAGACCCAGTGCCTGACATTCCACAACCCAGTACTGGGATGCAACCCGTAGTTTGAAAACCACTGCACTAGAGTATAGGCTCTGCTTTCAAATCTTTCCTGTTGAAGGTACTTAAATATTCGCTGGTCAGATAGAGAGAGACATAAATTCATTTCTTTTCTCTGAATGATTCAGAGGAGGGATTTGAATACCTTAATCATCAGGCAGATCTCCAACTGGAAGGATGGGGAAGGCAATACTACCCACAATGCAGCAACACTATCTGGTCCCAGATTTTGCTGGTGCTGTTGATTCTGCAAGGTGCCTTTGAATGGGACTCACCTACATGAGAGTCTGAGATTGGTATGGGCAGGCTAAGTTGGAACAATGAATCATGGGGAACTTTAACATCCCCAGATAGCTGTGTTTAGGAGTGACTCGTCTACATAATTTGCCGTAGTTGCCTTTGAAAAAACATGATATTCAGACATGAATTTTTGTTAGGAAACACGGAACTTATTACAGAAGCATAAATCTGAAGAACAGACAATGCTGAATGACAAACAGGTCAAAACTAAAATGACCGCATTTGAGATGGGGTTTGATTATTCATTTTGTACTGAATTGGTAAATCCTTATATAATCTCTGTGGCATGCGGTATTTGGGATGGCTTTTCTCAATTAGCACAGGAGCTCAATATTGCCTCGTGAAGAACCTATTTCACTGAAAGATGGTCTGAGACAAGGCACACATCAGACCTGAGGAGGCTACAAAAGAAGCTTTAGTTTCTTCATTCAAAATCATTATTGTCACACACACACACCATCCCAGGGAACAACTAGGAAATATTGTCAATTTGGGAAACGCAGTGTGGAACCAAGGGTGGGGTTAACATGGCAGAACTCTCAAGAAATCATTTTGAAGTGACCATCTCATCTAAGCTGAGCACTTATCTGAAGAAAGGAGACAACACAAGCAAATATTACCTTCCTAAGAATGATGTTCTCCACTGCTAGCTTTCACGATGTTGCATCTAGTAGGCTGAATCTCCTGTGGCTTCCTTCTAATGTAGAGTACACTAGCAAAACTCTATCACTGGTGTTACATAAAGTTCAAGTAAATGAGAGGAATATCAGACCAAAATGCTGGTCTTAGTTATTCCAAAGTATCTTTGTTGTATAAATTCAGTATAAATGGTGGGTAAGATTTTCAAAGGCACAAAGTATCAAACTAGATGTATTGGTACCTATGGAGTTCCCACTGGATTATAAATAGTGGATCCAGAATGTCATTGACTTTTCCTTTATAACATTTCCACCACTTCCTTTGTGATTCTAGGAGAAACCGACGAAGAAGGTTGGCAGCTGTTTTCAGGATTTTGCTTAGTTTGGAATTTGCAATGGTGTATAAAGTAGCTGGAATTTGTTCAATGTATACAGAAAGTTTCGGCCAGTTTATTTAACACATTGGCCTCCTCAGGGTAAAACAGATCACCGTGTCAAATAACTGAGCACTTATGAGGAAGCAAGTGCAATAAATCAATTGGAAATTCTGCTTTAAAGTTTTTGCTATTAGCAGATCAAAATAACTGGTTTCTGTCTTGAGTCATGGCTTTGTCAAGTGCTACACATACCTGTGGGATATTTGGTTCCGCCATTAGCTGTTTGGTGCATTCTTCACAGCTTGAATTTGCAAGGATGCACAACACAAAAACTATGGCTTTGGACCTGATTCTGCTGGATTTTAAATCTAGAGTAACTTCATTAATCCATTTTCATACATAACTTAGGCAATGATTAAAGAAGATCTAGAAAATGTGACCTATGAGTGAAGAGTGAAAGAACTGGGTTTGTTTAGTTTGGAAAATAGAATATGGAGAGGGGACATGATAGCAGTTTTAAGTACCTAAAAGGGTGTTACAAGGAGGAGGGAGAAAAAATATTCTCTTTAATCGCTGATAATAGGACAAGAAGCAATGGGCTTAAGCTGTAGCAAGGGAGGGTTGGGTTGGACATTAGGAAAAACTTCCTGTCAGGGTAGTTAAACACTGGACTAAATTGCCTAGGGAGGTTGTGGAATCTCTATCATTGGAGATATTTAAGAGCAGATTAGACAGACATCTGTCAGGGATGATCTAGAGGGTAGGAGACTGGACTTGACCTCTTGAGGTCCCTTCTAATTCTAGTGTGCTCTGATTCTAGGATGCTATGATTTAGGAGCCTAATTCTCAGTGATGATCCACAAGTCTCTTCTGAAAATGGGCCTTAGGCAACTTTTGAAAATGTTATTTGTTTTCTTTAGTGAAGTTACTCCAGTTTTAAATTGGAGCCAAATTTGGACCGAAGCCTGGGGTTTTCTGTTGTGCTTGTGTCAGGGCTGTTCCCCACTCTGGTACTCCAAGTGCAGAAGGTGAGAGCCCGCAAGAGAGCTTAAAAACCTTGCCTCTGCAGGCACTGGTTACAAAAACTTCCCCCCAGAATCATACCATTATACAAGGCATTGGTGAGACCTCATTTGGAATACTGTGTGCAGTTCTGGTCTCCCATGTTTAAGAAAGATGAATTCAAATTAGAACAGGTACAAAGAAGGGCCACTAGGATGATTCGAGGAATGGAGAACCTGTCTTATGAAGGGAGACTCAGGGAGCTTGGCTTGTTTACCTTAACCAAAAGAAGGCTGAGGGGGGATTTGATTGCACTCTTTAAATATATTAGAGGGATAAATACTAGGGAGGGAGAGGAATTATTTAAGCTTAATACCAATGCGGACACAAGAACAAATGGATATAAGCTGGCTAGTAGGAAGTTTAGACTTGAGATTAGACGAAGGTTTCTAACCATTAGAGGAGTGAGGTTCTGGAATGGCCTTCCAAGGGAAGTAGTGGGGGCAAAAGATCTACCTGGCTTCAAAATTAAACTAGATGGGTTTATGAAGGGAATGGTTTGACAAGATAACATGGTCTTGGTAACTAATTGACTAGTCATTATCAGTGGTAAATAGGTCAATGGAGGGATGATAGGGGTTACTATAGAGAACTTTCTGGGTGTCTGGCTGGGGAGTCTTGCCCACATGCTCAGGGTTTAGCTGATCGCCATATTTGGGGTCGGGAAGGAATTTTCCTCCAGGGTAGATTGGCAGAGGCCCTGGAGGTTTTTTGCCTTCCTCTGTAGCATGGGGTACAGATCACAGCTGGAGGATTCTCTGCATCTTGGGGTCTTCAAACTATTTGAAGGCTTCAATATCTGAGAGATAGGGGTGAGGATTATTCTAGGAGTGGGTGGGTGAAATTCTGCGGCCTGCATTGTGCGGGGGGTCAGACTAGATGATCATAATGGTCCCTTCTGACCTTAAAGTCTATGAGTCTATGAGTCTATGAGTCTATAATACACAGATTTGGGGGAATTGCTGCCACCATCAAGTGATTTTTTTTATCCCTAAAAACCAGGGGTGTACACTTGAAACCACCCCCAGGGGTACCCCAAGCTCTGTTGCCCAAAAGAGCTTGAAAAAGAAAAGAGAAAAACAAGCTGCAGTCTCTAATAGCTGACCCCTCAGTCTGAGGCATGCAAATACACACAGACTGACAGACCTTCCAGGACACAAGAATCAAATCACCTTAAAAAAAGTGATTTTTATTACAAAACAAAAGATAAACTTGATAAAGCATACTTGGTTGTTAGATGTTACAGAGCAACTAAGGAAAACTAATTAAAACACAGAGAAAAGTTTCTGGGCACAATGCAAGGTAGTAAATGGGAGGAGTGGCAAAGATTCCCATAGAGCAGTTCAAACCAAATAATAAAATAATTAAAAAATAATAAAAAATAATAAAAAAATTATCCTGAACGTGACTAGATTCACTTTTCTTACTTCCAGTCTCCTCTTTGTTCAGTCTATGCCTATGCTCCAAATTCCTTGGAGACATGGTAGTCCTGCCTGCGTTTAAATCATTCTGTATCTCAACTCCTGGTTTCTCTCTCCCATTCAAGGAAAGCAGGCAAGGAATCTATATCCAATTCAAAGTTCAACACTCCATCTCAATTGGTTCTCCCGGTCCCCTGGCCAACACCTTTGCTAGTTACATGAGTGTAACCCCTTAGGGGTGCTGGTCAGCACTCCTCCTGTCTATTACAGCTTCCATGCAGAAGAATTCAAAGATTATAAAGGCTTGTTAATATATACTCCCAAATTCCCAACAGATGTGTTACTACTCTTTTCACAGGCTGGTTTATGGACAGAAACCAGACATTTTGAACTGCTAATAGGCAAAGTTTAGTACTGGATTTAAAAGCTGCCTCCTTGTGCTTCCTTGGTTATACAGATAAGTTACTATTGTTCCATTATCTGACAAGGTAAGCTGACTATTTGACCCAGAGATGGCCAGTGTATTGAAGAAATTGACTAACAAGTTCTGTATACATTGAAAAAAATTCCATCTAGCTTATATAACAAAGTAAGTTCTAAAACAAGCAGAATCCTGAAGATAGTCACCAGCTTCTTTCAATACATAATTTTTTCCTTAATCCACAAAGTAAGTGGTGGAAATGGTAAAGGGTGAGTAAATGACTTTCTGGATCCACTATTTTTAATCCAATGGAAACTTTATAAGCAACAAACACTTCCAGTTTGATTTTTAATTTTGCATGTCTTCATAGCCATTTATAAAATGTTGTGCACTGGTGCAAAACTGCTGATAGGGAAGATGCTAATGGATCTATGGTATAAAAACATTACCCTATAACATACAACCTAAGATGCAGAATTGCAAGACCATTCAAATTTAGCACGGAAAAAGTTGGCAAACTCGTTGCCAGTCAATGGAAAGAGACACTTCTTTTCATCTTCCTAATTTAGAATTAAAATGTGGCTCACAGAACATGCCTTTTGTAGCAAGTTCCATAATTCAGTCCACATTAGATTTCCAAAACCCAAAGTAGCACTTGACATGTACTTACAGAAACCCACATGGACAGGTTATGAATTTGTGGTAATTCAATATTAAACACACTAGATATATTTTGGGAAAAGAGAGAAGAAATGAAATATTCGAAAAAAATTGCATTCGACTAGCCAGTGGTTTCCCCTTGCGCCTTGCTGACTACCCAGCCCTCCTTTATGATTTTTGACACTAAGTAGCCATAAAGGTTTCTTCTCAATTTGGCGCAGTTAAAGCACTGAAATTCAGCCTGACAGTATGACTTCTGAGTCTCTTTAGCATGCAAGCCTAAAGGGGAACATTTGTGAAAGCAAAGTTAGAGACTTTCCAGAACTGTTATCTTTGTTAGCACCTTTTCCTAAATGAAATGCTTCCTTCTGGCAGTTACTCCTCAATGCTCACTTTCTTTCACTTTTTGGTCCTGGCCTAAAAGCTGTTTGATGCTCCATCTCCTGGCATTCCTGTTGCCTTCTGTCCCTGGATGAAACACTCTGGCGGCTCCTGAACATTTTCTGTGTTCAGTTGCTCGGTTTTTTTTCCTCTAGAAAAGGCTTCATCTCACATTTTTCAGTCTTAAAAAAAATCACAGATAACTTCCATTCACAACCACTGCCTAACTTCCACTGCAAATAACTTCCTTTCTTCTACTTTCCAGGATACCAGAGGTATCCCAGAAAAGCAATGCCACGTCCAAGGAATGCATCTGTGTTTTTGGAAAAATTTTCAAAAAAGCATACATGCTCTTTCGTGTATAGAAAAATTTCTGGGCATCTTCAACTCCCAACTACCTTCTTACTTTCGTGAAGTCTCCCACCCCGCTTCCTTTTTCTTTCTCTCCCCCGTCCCATTCCCCTCTCCTATTTATTTTGAGTTTTCATATCCCCAACTCATAACTCCGGTCATCTGAAGAACTGGGCTGTGCCCACGGAAGCTCATGATACCATCTACATGTTTTGTTAGTCTATAAAGTGCTACCAGACCATTTGTTGTTTTTTTCTGTAACAAACTAACTTGGCTACCCCCTGAAACTCCCATTCTTGAGCATCAAAGTTTTTTATGATGGTTAAATATTAAGCATGTTAAAATAAAACTACGGTAAATAGCTGCACAAAGTTTTCACAGCTCCCAAACACCACAGTTAGATTCTAAATGCAGACATGAAAGAGACTGGATTATACTACATAAAAGGAGAAAAAGAAAAAATCCACTGAGGATATCAGTCACAGTGTTAAAGTCATCAGAAAAAAATAGTATCTGAATCCTGATTAAATTAAACCCTAGTGATAAATGCAGAGGCTTCATCAAAAGTATTAAATACACCATTTAATTTTTGTTAGTAACCAAGCACAGTTTATATGCAACTTAACTTAGTGTTTTGGGAAAACTTAAAGCTTGATTCCATTAAATGCAGCCTAACAACAAATATTCCTTCACTTTTTAAAAGATAGCATCCTCTGAGCGAATTCTAAATTTAGAGCCATACAGAAAGAAAAGGAAAAACAGTACATCAACAGAAGTGTTAAAAAACAAGCCTGGATTAATAAGACCTGGAGGATAAAATGATAACAGAGGTGTGCTAACTAGAGGTTGTGTTCTTAGTAAGTTTCATGATATTATTTTTTCTGGATTTGTACACCATGTGCCTCCCGCTCCCCTGTGTCACTAAGTTTTCTCTTTTCCAGTTAACATAAAATCATGGTACATTTGGAAAAATAAATGATAAAATCATTTCAAATTATTTAATAAAAATATGTGACCCCCACCATGGAAATATAATGCATTATTATTATTATTCTAATTATCATTCTCTATAGTAGTTACTTTAAAAGTGATCTTTTATTTCCATGGTGGGGGTCTTAGAACATAAAGTAAACATTTGTAGAAGTATCACATGAAACAATGGTAGCCGACTGCACAAAATGAGTTGTTTTCTCACTAAATGTTGCTTTCTTTTATAAAACTTTAAACAGATTTTATTGCTTTCTCTTTGTTCCCTATGATTATTTAACTCTCTTGTTTTCTTCTCTGCATGTACGTTTCCTTCCCTCCTCATGATTGTTAGCAACTTCACTGTTCCCCACCCCCACTTTCATGAATAAGTAGAGAAGAGACACATGGTGACGGTGGACAGTGGCACACATGGGAGGCAGGTAATGGAGGCAGTGACAAACCTCCGCTAATGCTTTCTGTCACAGCCATTTAGCCAGGTTGCAGCAGGGCTCAGAGCCATCTGGGGACTCTTCTACAGAAGGGCTAAAGCCGAAATAAGCTACGCAACTTGAGCTACGTCAGTTGCATAGTTTAAGTCGAAATAGCTTATTTTGGCTTTTGACGCTGTCTATACAGTAGGAAGTCCAAGTTAGAGCACTCTTCCTCCAACTTCCCCTACTCCTTGTAAAATGAGGGTTACAGGAATCAGAGTAAAAAGTCATCCAGCTCAACATTATTTCACCATTATGTTGAAATAACTGCTTGTAGTGTAGACACGGACTATGTTATTTCAGAATAACATAACTTATTCTGAAATAATGCTGCTACGTAGACATAGCCTGGGTGGCCCAGCTCAAGGCTTGGAGCCAGCTGGGGCTGGAGGCTCCTCTTCACTGCTCTGAGCACTGGTGAGCCGGCCAGGATTCGGGGCTGTGCTGGCAGGCTGGCCAATGAGAACAGAATCGGGGAGGGAATGAAGGTGGGATCTCAGGTAGAAGAGATGGAAATGGGTGGGGTCTTGGATAGAAGAGGTGGGATGGGGAGTAACTTCTTTGAATAGGAGATGAACACACTGCACATGGAGAAACAGATATTTTCACTTGCCTGAGCAGCACAGAAAGTGGGGAATGTTGATTCCGAAAGAGAGAGCAAAATTATGAGTGAGCTGCTGGTTTGGAGCTGTGTCACAGCGATGCAGGTTGGTTTGATTCAGTGTTGGAGTTCTGAAAGCAATTATCTTAGTAGATAGTTACTCTTCTTTGGAAAACTGGTGATGGAGATTATGGTAGGAGGGCAAAGCTGACAGCAGCAGCGGCGCAGGAGCCAGCAAACAGAGCTGTAAAACAGGGGAGTTTGAGTGGGAGTTCTGTTGGAGGAGAAGTTTGTATTTGGTTTTGTATTTGTATTGTTTGTATGTGTAGAGGCTTGTAGGGGCAGTGTGCTGGGAGAGAAGCTGAGCCCTGATTAGGGGGTGGGGCTTCACTGATTAGGGGTCCTATAAAGGTAGCCTTCCAGTCAGGCAGTGGTACAGACAGCAGCAGCGGCGGCGCAGGAGCCAGCAAACAGAGCTGTAAACAGAGGAGTTTGAGTGGGAGTTTGTAAGGGGAGTTTGGATTGTAGGACTCGTTTAGGGTTTGTTTTTGCTGTAGGGGGGTGTTTTGGTTTGTTTTTGTTTTTGTGTTTGCCGGACTAACAGGATTTAGGTGAGAAGGCTGATTAACACAGAGATAGCAGTGGCCATAACCCAAGCAGTAGAGCACACAATGAGACTGAGTGGGTGTGGCAGCTGTGGTATGTATATGATTCTGGAGGGGGTACCTGAAAGGAGTTTTGTTTGTATGAAATGCCGCCTAATAGAACTGAAGAAAAGATCCGAGGATTGGAGATGCAGGTGGAAACTCTGGTCGAGTTTAGAAGGGGGTTTGAGCAGATGATGGAGCAAAGGCATGAGGTGGCTGGAGGGGAAAGCTTAGACATGCAGACTGAAGCAGGATCAAAGGCCTCTGACGGGGGACTGCTGGGCGAAGAAAATGGACAGTGGAAGCATGTGTCTATGAGAACCAGGCAGAGGAAAAGATGGGCCAGTGAAGGAGAAATAGAGCTCAAGAACAGGTATGCGGAGTTGGAGAATGGAGAAGGGATACAGCAGGTGGCCACTGAAGGTGGAAAGGCAAGGAAGAAGAGAAGAGTGGCTAGTCCCATACATAAAGGGGAAGAGTCGATGGAGACAACACCAATAATGAGCACCAGGAGGATACAGGATGGGTTGAAGAAGATTACAAGAGAAGATAGGAATGGAAAGGTCTTGCAGCCAGAGGAAACAAGGGATAGACCAGAGAATCACACTGTCACCAGGAAAAGGCAGGTCTATGTGATTGGGGACTCCTTATTGAGAAGAATAGACAGGCCTGTAACCAGAGCTGATCCAGAGAACAGAAGGGTGTGCTGTCTGCCAGGTGCTAAGATACGGGATGTGGAACTAAGGTTGAAGAGGATCCTAAAGGGAGCGGGAAAGAATCCATTGATCATCCTTCATGTAGGAACAAATGATACGGCTAGATTCTCGCTGGAACAAATCAAGGGAGACCATGCTATGTTGGGGAGGATGCTTAAGGAAATCGAAGTTCAGGTGATTTTCAGTGGGATTCTGCCTGTTCCTAGAGAAGGGCAACAAAGGTGTGATAGGATTATGATGCTCAATAGGTGGCTTAGGCAGTGGTGCTATAAGGAGGGCTTTGGGATGTTATGGCCACTGGGAGGCATTCACGACAGAGGACTGTTCTCTCGGGATGGACTTCACCTAAGTAGGGAAGGAAACAGACTTCTAGGATGGAGGCTGGCACAACTGATTAAGAGAGCTTTAAACTAGGAATTTGGGGGAGATGGTTGGGAGATGTCCAGATAATCTCTACGCTGGATTTTAGCATTGAGGGAGGAAAACCAAGTAAGAAAGGATATAGCCGGGGGTAGGAGAATGTACATAAGGAGGAAGGGCAGAGTGGATACTAGTCTAATAGGTCATGTTGGAGGTACAATGTCTGTGCCAAATTGGGTAAAGAATGTGAGTGAGGTGCAACAGCAAAAATTAAGATGTTTGTACACCAATGCGAGGAGCCTAGGTAACAAAATGGAGGAACTAGAGCTACTGGTCCAGGAAGTGAAACCAGATATTATAGGAATAACAGAAACATGGTGGAATACTAGGCATGATTGGAGTACAGGTATCGAAGGGTATGTGCTGTTTAGGAAAGACAGAAATAAAGGTAAAGGTGGTGGAGTAGCATTGTATATCGATGATGAGGTAGATTGAAAAGAATTAAAAAGTGAAGGAATAGAGAAGACAGAGTCTGTCTGGGCAAATATTACATTGGGGAAGAAAACTATTAGATCCTCCCCTGGGATAGTGCTTGGGGTGTGCTATAGACCACCAGGATCTAATTTGGATATGGATAGAGACCTCTTTAATGTTTTTAAAGAAGTAAATACTAATGGAAACTGTGTAATCATGGGAGACTTCAACTTTCCAGATATAGACTGGAGAACAAATACTGGTAATAATAATAGGGCTCAGATTTTCCTAGATGTGATAGCTGATGAATTCCTTCATCAAGTAGTTATTGAACCAACAAGGGGGGAAGCCATTTTAGATTTGGTTTTGGTGAGTAGCGAGGACCTCATAGAAGAAATAGTTTTAGGGGACAACCTTGGCTCGAGTGATCATGAGCTAATTCAGTTCAAACTAAATGGAAGGATAAACAAAAATAAATCTGAGACTAGGGTTTTTGATTTCAAAAGGCCTAATTTTAATAAATTAAGGAAATTAGTTAGGGAAGTGGATTGGACTAAAGAATTTATGGATCTAAAAGTGGAGGAGGCCTGGGATTATTTTAAGTTAAAGTTGCAGAAGCTATCAGAAGCCTGTATCCCAAGAAAGAGGAAAAAATGTATAGGTAGGTGTTTTAGACCAAGCTGGATGAGCAAGAATCGCAGGGAGGTGATTAAGAAAAAGCAGAAAGCATACAAGGAGTGGAAGATGGGAGGGATCAGTAAAGAAAGCTACCTTATTGAGGTTCGAGCATGTAGGGACAAAGTGAGAAAGGCTAAAAGTCATGTTGAGTTGGACCTTGCAAAGGGAATTAAAACCAATAGTAAAAGGTTTTATAGCCATATAAATAGGAAGAAAACAAAAAAAGAGGAAGTGGGACTGCTAATCACTGAGGATGGAGTGGAGGTTAAGGATAATCTAGGCATGGCCCAATATCTAAACAAATACTTTGCTTCAGTATTTAATGAGGCCAATGAAGAGCTTAGGGATAATGGCAACATAACAAATGGGAATAAGGACATGGAGGTAGATATTACCAAATCCGAGGTAGAAGCCAAACTCAAACATCTTAACGGGAGTAAATCAGGGGGCCCAGATAATCTTCATCCAAGAATAGTAAAGGAACTGGCACATGAAATTGCAAGTCCATTAGCAAAAATGTTTAATGAATCTCTAAACTCAGGGGTCGTACCATTTGACTGGAGAATTGCTAATATAGTTCCTATTTTTAAGAAAGGGAAAAAAAGTGACCCGGGTAACCACAGGCCTATTAGTTTGACATCTGTAGTATGCAAGGTCTTGGAAAAAATTTTGAAGGAGAAAGTAGTTAGGGACATTGAGGTTAATGGCAATTGGGACAAATTACAACATGGTTTTACAAAAGGTAGATCATGCCAAACCAACCTGATCTCCTTCTTTGAGAAAGTAACAGATTTTTTAGATAAAGGAAATGCAGTGGATCTAATCTACCTCGATTTCAGTAAGGCATTTGATACAGTACCACATGGGGAATTATTGGTTAAATTGGAAAAGATGGGGATCAATATGAAAATTGAGAGGTGGATAAGGAACTGGTTAAAGGGGAGACTACAGCGAGTCATACTGAAAGGTGAACTGTCAGGCTGGAGAGAGGTTACTAGCGGAGTTCCTCAGGGATCAGTTCTGGGACCATTATTATTTAATCTTTTTATTACTGACCTCGGCACTAAAAGTGGGAGTGTGCTAATAAAGTTTGCAGATGACACAAAGTTGGGAGGTATTGCCAATTCAGAAAAAGATCGGGATAACATACAGGAAGATCTGGATGATCTTGTAAATTGGAGTAATAGTAATAGGATGAAATTTAATAGTGAGAAGTGTAAAGTTATGCATTTAGGGATTAATAACAAGAATTTTAGTTATAAGCTGGGGACACATCAGTTGGAAGTAACGGAAGAGGAGAAGGACCTCGGAGTCCTGGTTGATCACAGGATGACTATGAGCTGCCATTGTGACACGGCTGTGAAAAAGGCTAATACGGTCTTGGGATGCATTAGGCAAGGTATTTCCAGTAGGGATAAGGAGATGTTAGTGCCGTTATACAAGGCATTGGTGAGACCTCATTTGGAATACTGTGTGCAGTTCTGGTCTCCCATGTTTAAGAAGGATGAATTCAAACTGGAACAGGTACAAAGAAGGGCCACTAGGATGATCCGAGGAATGGAAAACCTGTCTTATGAAGGGAGACTCAAGGAACTTGGCTTGTTTACCTTAACCAAAAGAAGGCTGAGGGGAGATATGATTGCTCTCTTTAAATATATTAGAGGGGTAAATGCCAAGGAGGGAGAAGAATTATTTAAGCTCAATACCAATGTGGACACAAGAACAAATGGATATAAGCTGGCTATTAGGAAGTTTAGACTCGAAATTAGGAGAAGGTTTCTAACCATCAGAGGAGTGAAGTTCTGGAACGGCCTTCCAAGGGAAGTAGTGGGGGCAAAAGACCTATCTGGCTTCAAGATAAAGCTAGATGGGTTTATGAAGGGGATGGTTTGATGAGGTAACATGATCTTGGCAATTAATTGACCTTTCACTATCAGTGGTATATAGGTCAACGGGGAGAAGATAGGAGTTGCTATAGAGAACTTTTTTCTGGGTGTTTGGCTCGTGAGTCTTGCCCACATGCTCAGGGTTCAGCTGATCGCCATATTTGGGGTCGGGAAGGAATTTTCCTCCAGGGTAGATTGGCAGAGGCCTTGGAGGTTTTTCGCCTTCCTCTGTAGCATGGGGCCCGGGTCACTAGCAGGAGGATTCTCTGCATCTTGGGGTCTTTGAACCATCGTTTCAAGGACTTCAATATCTGAGATATAAGTGAGAGGATTGTTCTAGCAGTGGGTGAGTGCGATTCTGTGGCCTGCATTGTGCAGGGGGTCAGACTAGATGATCAAAATGGTCCCTTCTGACCTTAAAGTCTATGAGTCTATGAGCCTTTGCACCCCATTCTGATGTTGAACATTGTCATCTTACAGGTCTGTACCCCAAAATGTGATTTTTGTGCTTGTGCATTAGTTTGACAGAGGTTATCAGATAGTTTCAACACCCTCATTCACAGAGAGGTACCAGATTTGCACTTGTAAGCTTTGTTGGTATAGCGATACCACTAAACTAGCAAAGCTTTCCTAGTGTGGACACAGCTTATTCCAGCACTCTCCCACAACTGAAACGAGGTCTCTTAGCCAAAGTGCAGTTTTGCCAGTATATCTGCATCTACTCTAGGGGCTTTTGTGAGCATGAATATATTGGTCTGGTGGGTCTCATCTCTTCACACTCTTGTGTGACAAAGCTATGAGGACAAAAACATGTAGTGTATGTATGGGCTCAGTGTTTGCAGACCATTAAGGCTGAACATGTCTCACTCACCACAGAATGGAATTGTTCACAGGGGCAATCTCCTAAGGCACATCCATATTGGCAAAGTTCTGTACAGTAAAGTTACATTGCCGCTCAGAGAGTGCTGAAGGGAAACCACTGTTGTGTGTTCACACTGTCAGCTGCCATCATCCATAGCATGCTCATTCCTGGGATTTGGGCTAGGCACACATGGGGGGAGGTAGGGTGGTTTACTGTATTTGCCCAAGTTTATAACTAGCTCAGATTCAGAACCAGAACAACCATGAATATCAGTCTTCCCTTTATATAACTTGGGCCTTTGATCTTGGCTTCCTGTAACAGGTGATCAGTAGACAATGGCTCAGTTTTGTTCTTTTTGCATTACAGCCGCTCCCTGAGTTGCAAATGGTCGAGTTACGACCGTTCGCACTTACGACTAAAGCTCCCATGGAGTGGTCATAAAGGCGGTCCCCGAGCTACGAACGTGACCCGCGCTTATGAACAGTGCGGTTGCATGTAACTCAATGGGGTCCGAGTTACGAATGGATCGAGTTACGGCCAAGTGTTTGGTCCGTAACTCGTTCGTAACTCGTTCGTAACTCGGAGAGAGGCTGTACTGAAGGTGGGGATTTGCATTTACCTCTCCCTAGATGGGGTGAGGAAAATCACTTCACCTTTTTTTTGTTCCAAAATTCAATTTATTGCTGGCAAACTGTTCAACAAATACTTTGAACCCCCAAGGTCTCACATCTGTCACACCTCGTCCCAAGAGAGGTTACATACATTCTTGGCCCACAATATTACACAAACCACTCATTTAATACAATGGACTCAAAAGATACTTACATTTAATTCAGTAAGACCTCTGGAGGAAGAGGGAGAGCAATTTCCTACAATTACAGAAAATTGCCACGTCTGTCACAGGGACCACGAGTGAAAATGCATTTAGTTAAGGGCTACCCTGAGGAGGACAGATGTAGTATACTAAAAATGGGAAGGAGGAGAGGAAAAAAATATTCCTGCTTCTTCTCTCCAGTAGTTGCACCTATACCTGAGTCCCCAGTTGTACTGTTCCAATTTTAAGGTCTATTTAACACCCCTTCTACCTTTTTTAATGTTTGCAAGCAGGACATTCATTTACTACTCAAAACAATGTCTATGAGACTCACTGAGGTAGATTTTCTCTAGATTAGAGTATTAGTCTACAGTATGTGCATGCATCAGCACACAGTCATACACCCCTACAGATTCTACTGTTCCTTCTCTCTTGAACAGAAGGTAATGAAAGAAAAAACACCAAAGAAAACAATACTGCTTCATGTTTCTTTTCAGCTCACAGAAGATGTACACTGTTGCTGACCATCAAATGGAGTAAAGGAAGATCAGTTTCTGAGAACAGAAAATAATAACAAATGCTGGTGTTTTATTTCTGTCTTATGGCCACACAGATATGATCTTTTCCTCTTGCCTGGGCAGAGATGGAAACTATATAAAAACACAACAACACAGGAAACAGCAGAAGGAGCTTTATTTGGGCCTTTAACCAACCTTCTTCATCTTCTGGTTTTGTTAATCAATAAATGAGTATTCAGAATCCACAGCTGCCTTGTCTAAACTAGTTTTAAAGGTCTCATAGTATGGGGATTCTTTCAATTTTGTTGTCTAGTCACAACCTGATACCAATCACAATGAGTAAGAGATGAGGCCCAAAGATTCCTTTCTTTAATTACATCTGACCACTGCTAGTTATGCCCTATTTAACATCCTGAATAATTCCTCTCCATTCCTACTGTTTGCTGCCTTCAAAGTGTTTGCAAACTTTTGTGCTCATTAGTCAGTTTTTAACCAAGCCTTATTTAGCTACTATAGTCACTCCTCATGAATCAGTCCCTGTAGCCCTGCTGATTGTTGACTCTGAATTCCTTCCAGTTTTCAGCATCTGTCTGTTAATGGAGTGCTTAGATCTAGAGCAGGGGTTGGCAACCTCTTTGCACATAGCACATGGGAGCTGCACTGGTCGGGAATGATGAGCTGTAGCCTCTGGGCCTGGGATGGTCAACATATAAAATGTCTTGCAGCCTGCCCGTTGGTTACCCTGCTGAAAGTTGCCAATCCTTAATCTAGAGCTAACTGGAAAAAAAAAATGTCCAAATGTTTTTTCAACAGAAAGTATTTTAAAACATATTCATTTCAACCAAAATTCTGAGGGAAAATATCTTAAATGAAGAAAAAATGATTTTTGAATACATTTTCATTTGGAAAATGGATTTTTTTGGAAAATGTTTGGGTTCCATTTTTAATATTATTTGTATTATTTATTTCATGACAAGTTTCATCAAATGAGGCATAAAGTTGAAAGATTCTATTTTAATTTTTATTATATGCTTATTTAAAAAAATATTTAAGGGCAGCTTCTAGATTGAATCATAAAATACTAGAACTGGAAGGGACCTCGAGAAATCATCAGATGCAGTCCCCTGCCCTCAAAGCAGGACCAAGCATGGTCTATACCATCCCTGATAGATGTCTGTCTAACCGGCTCTTAAATATCTCCAGCGATGGAGATTCAGCCTAAATCTCCCTGGCTGCAGTTTAAGTCCACTGCTTCTTGTCCAATTATCAGAGGCCAAGGAGAACAATTTCCCCCCCTCCTCCCTGTGACACCCTTTTAGATACATCAAAACCGCTATCATGTCCCCTCTGTCTTCTCTTTTCCAAACTAAACAAGCCCAGTTCCTTCAGCCTTGTCTCACAGCACATGTTTTCTACACCTTTAATCATTTTTGTTGTTCTTTGGACCTTCTTCAATTTCTCCCCATCTTTCTTGAAATGTGGTGCCCAGAATTGGACACAATACTCCAATTGAAACCTAATCAGCGCAGAGTAGAGCCGAAGAATGATTCCTTGTGTCTTGCTCACAACACTCTTGTTAATGCATCCTAGAATCATGGTTGCTTTTTTTTACAACAGTGTCACGCTGCTGACTCATATTTAGCTTGTGGCTAACTATGACCCCTAAATCCCTTTCTGCAGTACTCCTTCCTAGACAATCCCTTCCCTTTCTGTATGTGTGAAACAGATTGTTCTTTCCTAAGTGGAGCACTTTGCATTTGTCTTTATTAAACTTCATCCTATTCACCTCAGACCATTTCTCCAGTTTGTTCAGATAATTTTGAATTATGACGCTATCCTCCAAAGCAGTTGCAACCCCTCCCAGCTTGATGATATCTGCTAACTTAATAAGCGTGCTCTCTATGCCATGATCTAAATCGTTGATGAAGATATTGAACAGGACCAGTCCCAAACCAGACTCCTGCGGAACCCCACTTGTTATGCCCTTCCAGCATGACTGTGAACCATTAATAACTACTCTCTGAGAATGGTTATCCAGCCAGTTATCCTAGTTAGTATTGATTGAAACATCTTCTTTTTTTAAATGAAACAGTTTGACTCTTGAGTTCAATACAAAAAAGTTCCAAGGTATACCGGTAATAATGTTTCTGAATCCGATTAATGTGTGTAGTTGGGATCAATATTTCCCATGTGTACTAATGGAAAGGTAATTGTCTGTCCAAACTGATTCTCACTGTGTGAGTTTCTGTCTAGATATCTTTTGATATCTTGGTATTACTGTTCAGCCTTCACTAGTGTTTTTTTTGTTTTTTCTAATTTAGTATTAAGTGCAAATTTTATCTCAGTGACTGTTCCCTCCTCTGCACAGTGATCCATAATATTAGATCATTGAATACTTCAGTTAACAAATGTTAGCTGTTCAGTGAATGATTTATTCAAAATTAGCATTCAAACAATAAAGTTGGGCCAGTACTGCCCAAAATATTTGATTCATAAGACATTTGTCAATAACAGTACAATTAACTGAATTATATATTTGCCAATACCTCAAATCAGCTTTATTAAAATGGGACTAACACAAATCTCCATGATGCCACAAAAGATGCCCCTCTCTTCAACTTGGAAACACTGCTGACCAAAGTTTCCCTTTGTTTATAGCTCTTCAGCCAATTTTCAGGCCAAAGAAAAATGTACCTTTCCAAGCTAATTTGTGCTCATTTTAAAATGCATCCTTTAAACCATCATTCTGCAAAAAAGCCAACTTCTCTGTAAATTTGCATCAGTGCAGGAATACTATTTTCATCATATCTTCTGGCTTTTGTCTTAGCTTGCCCTGGCAGTCTAGAGAAAACCACAGCTGGAACTATTATCTCCCCTACTTTCAAACGATTGGTCTCATTCTGTCATCAATACTTATCTCTCTACAAAGTTTTTGTTCAGCTCGAAAAGATTTTTTTTATCCCGTTCATTTCGCACACCAATTTTGGGCATTTTCTATTTTGCCTCCTGTGCATGGCACTTCTTCCTCCTATTTGAGTTGGCCAGTCAATCACATGTTTTTCATTCTAATGCCCTTATGATGAAAAATTGGAGATAACAGTCACGAAACATAGACATAAATATTACATATCTATGACCCTCTGTGTGCTTGCTTTTTGATGGGTTTGTGTGTGAGTGGTGGTGTGAGTCTGGTGGTGTGAGTCTGCAAAAATTAAAATAAATGGTTTAGATATCCTAATCACTGATGCTTAGTGAACAATACAAGTGTCAAGGCCTTTAAAGTTTTGCCTCTGTGCAAATTGGGCACACATCTCTGCGTGGCAAAGGGTGCATGATGTGGACACAGAGAACAAAAAGGTTTGCCTGGTTTTAAGAAAACACACTCTCTGAAGTCCAGGGAAGAGAAAGAGGCAGGCTTTGCAGAGAAACAGACTATAACTCAGGCCCCAGAAAAGCAAAGATACCAGGCATAAGTCAGTCCTATCTAAGTCTAGAGGGGCATCCTATATTTAAATCACACAATATGCATGTAGGTCCCTTTGTTATGTTATCCCTTTTCTCTCATACTGCTATATTCCTATGGATAAATATATAAATACTTTGTTTTGAAGAAGCTGTTCAATATTGCTGCACTTTAACTAACTTCCTGAGCTGTGAAAAGTAGGTTTAGTCCCTTGCTAAGAGAGACCCATTTTAATAGTCACGATTTTACTCTGAGAAAAATATAGGTACTAGACCTGTCACTTTAAAAGGGATGATCAGGGAAAGACTGAGTGAAGAGTCAAAGATCCAGTGAACCCAGTAACCATGACAGCCTCTCTCCCATGAGATCCATAAGTGACGACTTTGTAATATGGAGAAAAATTAAAAAATGAACCAAAAATTTCTCCTGACCATTAGGTCATCCTCTCTAGTTTCTATTGTACATTCGTCTTCTTTGTTTTTTCTCTCTTAGAACCCAATCCTGTAATCAGCTCCATCCATGCAGGATTGGGGTCTTTGACTAGAATCCCTTCAGTGACAAGAACTGTATGTTTCTGTTTGGTCCTGACACTATATTATTATTATTATTATTATTATTAATAATAATAATAAAGAATGAACATCAAAACGACAAGGAAAAAACCCACAAGAGCTAACTGCTATGGGCCGGTCAAGAGAGGATTCTCATTCTCTGTCCCCTCACCCCCATCCATTTAGTGCCCCTCTCATTGACTTTTGAATCAGGTCCTTCCTGCACTGCACATGGAAACACTTAGATGGTTTAAATTGCATAGAATTGTGGTTTAAGGAAGGTTTTGGCTCCCTTTCCTTCCCAGACCAGTTCTTCCTTCACTCCTCCTATCCCGCTTCTTGCAGCATTGCTGTGGGGGGTATGGAAGATACAGGGCAGGAGTGCAAAGAGGCTGGATGCTGAGCATGTTTAAACTGGTTACTAATCCGTCATCCCTCTCATTGCCCGTCTGAGCACCATTAATCACTGGCATTGGGAAAGCCTAGAAACCAACAGAGCTTCAAGAAGGGGAAGTTTGGAGTGGTTTTGTGAAATATTTGATTTTAGTTCTCTCTAAATACATTTTTCTCCGAGCAAATTGATTCAGAATTCAGCACACACATATACACTCTTCCCTGACTAGAACAAGATTTTACATTTGTTGGCAAGAGACTCAGAGATCACTGGGCAATACTTTTTGCTGTCAGTTTTCTCTCTCCAGAGCATTATTGGGTCCACTAGCGGTTTGGTTCAAGTAAGGTCTCAGAACTCTAGCTGCTTATTAGACTGCCGTCCCAGAGAAATCCAGAAATATCATGATTGAAATCATGAGATTTCAAAAATAAAACATTTTGAATCTTCATTGGTCTTCTGGCTTTCACACCTTAAAGGGTCATGTTTTCTAGCTTTTCTTGGCAATCATGAGGACTAGAAACTTATTTTATTTAATGAAAGCTGAGAACCTGCTGAATTCACATGATACTATGGATTAAATAAACCACAACCCACTACTGATCATGAGACTTTCAATAAAATCATGAGAATTGGCAGCACTGTTAATATGTCAGTCAACATTAGTTTAACAGAACTGTGCATTTCTCTCACTTTTAACCCAGAGTGTTTAAAGCAGAAGTGCACATGAGCATTTGCAATCAATTTTATAACTCTTTGCATGCATTGTTGCCCAAATTGTCTTATTAGTCAAACTGTTGGGGAAGATGCAGGAATTCCCATGGTGAAATTAAAGCCACAGTAAAGCAGGATGTTAGAGGAGATTTATGGCTCCTTCTAGCCTTAAAGTCTATTAAACTAGTTCATTCTGCACTTATTCTTCAAAGTAAATTTCAATAGGCAGTTTTCACTGATGATTGAAATATTTCCTGTATTAAAGAAGAACAAGGTGCATCTTGAAGCAGAATTAAGTTCTTCCACGATTAAGCACAAGACACATACCTTCATTTCTCCAACCTTCTTTCTAGGGTATAGAACTAGGTAAAGAAAGTATCATAGACTGAACTTCTAACACTCCTGTCATCTGAAGAAGTGGGTTGTGCCCATGAAAGCTCATGATACCATTTACATGTGTTGTAAGTCTTTAAGATGCTACTAGTCTATTGTTGAAATTATAGTCATACAGCTGTCAATCTGTACTGCTGCTAACAAAGTCAACTTTCCACAAACCAGATCAACTGTACCTAAACATTTTTTTTTGCTTTCTCCTGTGGCACCCTGTATGCCTGGGAGAACAGACTTGTAAAAATCTTCAAAATTACTACATTATCCTCCTTAAAATGCACTTCTGTCATGAAACTTACACAACACTTGACAATGCCTATAAAAATGGTAGCTTCATAGATATCTTGTTCTTCCACAACTGTTTGTTTTTCTTCATATGTTGTCTCTCATCATACAATTAGGCTAGGGCTGCCTTCTTTATATTGTGTGTGTGTATAGGACCTAGCAAAATGTGTCTCTTACCTGGGGATGAAGTTTCTAGGCTCTATCACAATACAAATAATAATTAATAATGATTGTTTCCTTCAGTGAGTCAAATCATCTACTGAAATGCCAGTGAGTTCAAAGTTCTATCGAGAATGAATTGGGCCCAGTTCTATTATGTAAACATTGAAAACATCACATACACTATTTTAAAGGATAAATTAAAAGGGGATGCACCAGTGCAAAAAGTATTTACTATAAATTATTAAATACAACAAGGTGGCAAATTAATTTCTCAACAGACGAACCACTAAAATATTGTAATTAGCAAGACAATGAAAAAGACTGAATAGACCTGAAATGGATTTAATGTGTTGAATAAAATATGAACTCAGAGTATTTTGTAATCCTTCTTCAGCTCAGAGAGAGAGAGAGAGATTGAGCTAGGGGATTGGATGGTTGAAGAGATAAAGAACTTCTCAGTCACTACTCTGAAGGCAGCTCAGCATGACAGTCTCCCAAAGCAGTTTCCATGTCACAACTGTTTGGTAATTTTTGTTAGAGTATGAGGAGCACAAGTGTTCACATTAAAACAATCATAGGTCAAGATTTCCAAAAACAGTTGCCTAATGTTAGCCTCTGAAATCCAGAGCTGGGTGCCTAGTTTTTGACAGTGCTGGGCAAGCAACAGTTCCCACTGAAGTGGGTGCTTTGCACTTGTATGAGCTTACTTATTCAGCTGCCTAAAATGTTTTCAAGAGCTCAGATTTTGGTGTCTACTTTCAAAAACCTTTACACAATTGGCACATTTATTGGCAAGAGACTGACATCAGGAACACCTGTGCATGGTTGCTCAGACCCATCTAAGGTCTAATTTACACAGAACATTGTAGTTACAAAAGTCAAGACATTTGAAGTTAATTGCACATGAAAAAGTCTAACCATCTGAAAGTATGGAAACACAGAGTTAAGTCACTTCAGACAGTCTCATCACTATTCCCATACATCTGCCAACCAGTCATGCAAATTCATCAGAAAACGTTCACCTATAAACCACATGCTACCACTATATTTTCCCACAACTGACACATACAAGTATGCATCCTAAACGACCATAGATTTATAAGATGTACCACCCAATCAATGTGCGTGCATCCACACATACCTTTTCTCGTGGAACCTCTCAGCATAGGCATCGAATAAAATGCACATGGTAATACTAAGATTTTACTAAGTAATAGCAAGGTCTCACCCCAATTCCCTCCACAAGCTTCACCAGCTGCTTAGCCTGAAGAAAATGGCCCCTTCCCCCAAAGGACTTTATATTGTGCACTGAAGGTAAAAAGGGTTCTAGCTGAATAAAATGAGAAGCATCTTCAACAATCTCAACTTGCAGGATGGTACATGGAAGAGACTCAAATCTCTTATGACTTTACAGATGAAAATGAATACACTGATTTGCAAATCAGAAGCTTGGGGAATTCATAAATAATAGTGGGGGTTATGCAAGCTTCATATGACTCATACAGGTAACCAACCAGCCAGTCTTGTTTTGTACTGGCTGATGCTTGCAAGTGGTCTTCAAATTAAGAGTGAATGATTGCAATCCAATTGGAGGTAAAAAAGGCATAAATGAACTCAGTGAGGTCCATGGCCAGGAAGAAACATCAACATCTCCTAGTTAAAGGGAGTGAAGGGATCTTCTGGTCAGTGCCATTACTTGACACTGAAAGAGCAGTTGGGAGATTCAAGAGCCTATGTAGGCTGTTAATATCAAAGAGCAGACATACCCCCCCCCCACCAAGGTAGCACTTTCTGACTTCAGAAAATCCCCTATGCCAACCAGCATTACTTGAGTCTTTTCTGGACTGAGCCTTGCCAGTCTGCTCCTAGCCCAACTAGACTACAGGAAGGAAAGAAGTCAACTGTACCATCTAGATCTGCTGAGAGAGGCAGGGGGGAGAGAAGTAGAGCTGAGCATGGTCGTCATATTGATGTACTCAGTACTTCCTCTTGCAACTTCACCAAAGGAGTCATTTCAGAAAAATTGGCAGGGGGTGTGGGGTGGGAAGAGGAGAGTTTTGTCCGCATATAGAATATTGCGATTATAATCTGGGAAAGAGGGGAATGGAACAGGGAGACCTATGAAAAGTCTGAGGGGCCAAGAGCAAATGAGGTCCCTAAACTTCATGTGCATGTCGAATAGCAGAAGCTGACATACGTATAGAATCCCACATGAAAGAACTCTAGTGGGAAATAAGCAAATACTCCTCCAGCTGGGACCTTATCAAGAAAGGGACAGAGTCCCTGACACACGGCTCCATCCACGCCTGGCAAGAGTCAACAATAAATAACTTAATAATATCCAAAGCAGCTGAAAGAGCCATTCTGGACACTTAATCTTTATGCATTGCCACTAGGAGATCGTCACTGACCATGAAATGAATGGTGCTAGTTTCTGTACCACACCCTGCCGTCAAATCTGGGTGAAAGAAAGCAAAGACCAAAATGCTAAGTGGAAAACATTGTCTTACAACCTTCTGCAAAATGTATTTATCTGCAAAAGACATTGTGATGATTAATGTTAGCACAACACTCTGCTAGCATAAAGCCTTACGTGAGAAAGCAATTATGATAAAAGGACTCACAATATTTCTCATATGTTTCAACAATATTGTCAGGTGGGTGTTCTCATAAGATATGACTAACTGCACTCCAGGTTTCTGGTCAGTAGATTTAGGACCTGAAATAAGCAAAAGAAATGAATTTTCAGTTAGTGAAAATATTAAGGAAAATGCATAGCTAAAGCATTGAAATACTATTTTAAATAGCATGTATAACAAAATATTTCCTGCTTAAAGTAAGCCTGAAATTAGAAAACACAAGAGATTAGCTTGTTACAAAGATTAAAGTGGTGGCTTGAAATGTACTGTTCATTCTTTCATTATGTATTTGAAATGTTTCTTCTTTAAGAGTGAAATTTTAAATTTTCCATTTGGCATCAGTCTGAATTTTAGCCTGCTTAAAAAAAAAAACCACCCTCAACCACTATGTAAACTGCTCCAACTTTACTGAAACGAAGTAGGGTTTCATTTTATTGACACGAGGACTCAATTTGGATCATTATATCCGTTTACTAGACTGACAAAAAGAGAGTTTGCTCCTGTTACGATACCTCTCTTTTATTGCAGCACCTATTAGCTCCACTGATGGACCAGGATCCCACTGTACTAGGTGCTGTTCAAACACAGAAGAAAGAGACAGTCCCTGCCCTGAAACCGTTGCATTTTGTCACAGTGTAGGGTTGAATGGTTTGGAATTTGAATGGCATCTCCTGAAAGTATTAAATCACAGAAAAATAAACATCACTTGATATCAAAATTGTTTTGATGGAAATGTTTCCACAAAATAAATTTATTTTTTATATCTGTTCCCCTGCCATACTACAGGATGCGGCCAATATTGAGTAGATTTCAGAATGCATCCCAGTGGGAATACTGCATCGGTATTCATGACACTGTAAATGTGGCACTGAGTTTTAATCTCTTCATTGCTAGGATCACAGCACAAATTCATGAGACATTTTCAATTTATTTTATTATTCAGTGTAATCACCAGCGATCTGAAAATGAAAGTGATGTAAGTGAAGGATGCTGTCAACCAAAATTCAGAATCTGCTTGTTACTGGGTGTTTTTATTTTATATTCATTCTGACTAAGAGACAGGGCTGAAAGACAAATCACCAAGTTCTCACTCAGGCAAAACTCTTATTAAAGCCAAATGGAGTTTTGCCAAATGAGAGAGTCAGTAAAAGCAAAGCCCTGAGTCATTACTCTTCATACAAAAAAAGGATTTTTGTATGAAGAGTGAAGCAAAGTAGACATAGAGCAATTTTGCCGCCTTCTCTTTCATGACCAGCTCCTCTTCTCCACTGAGCAGCTAGCCAGGTGCTTCTCCGCTGAGCACACCCTGATCTTTCATTTTTGTCTGACATATCTGTAGAACCCACTCTTGTTGTCTCTAACATTTCTTGCCTTAACAACGAGAAGTCCTGTGGCACCTTATAGACTAATAGATTTATTGGACCATAAGCTGATGAAGTGGGTCTTTGCCCACGAAAGCTTATGCTCCAATAAATCTGTTAGTTTATAAGGTGACACAGGACTTCTCGTTGTTTTTGCAGATTCAGACCAACATGGCTACCCTTCTGATACATTTCTTGCCTTGGCTTTCCTGGCTGTGTCCCCACATGCTTGTGCTATTCTCATGTATACATCCTTAGCGACACTGCCCTCTTTCCATTTCCTGTGTATATCCCATTTGGTTTTCAGATAGCTAAACATCTCGTGGGGCAGCCACACTGGTCTCCTGTGGCTCCTCTTACCTTCCCTATTGCTTCATATACAGCAGTGGTCTCAAAGTCCCACCCTGAGGGCCATCCCTGGCCAGAGAGATTGCGCAATTCAGCTTGGGACTCCTGGCAGGCTGGGGATGAGCCTGTCTCTTACCAGCTCCCCCGGCCTGCCCCTTCCCACCATTGCCCTGCCCTCTCTCCCCATCTCCAAAGAATGCAGCTTTGGAATCACTTGGGGAGACCTGGTGCTGCTCAGTGGCAGTGGTCATCCTCCCTTTCCTTCCCCCTCAGCAGAGCCTCTAGTATTACATTTTCAAGGAATTGCCAGCTCCCTTCAGTTCCCATAGAGCTGAGGAGGGCTGACAGGGGGCTCTGAGACACTCACACAGCCTTTATGCTGCCCAAAGAAAGTTGAAGGAACAGTGCTTTGGAGGTGGGTATTTAGGGCCTTCTCTGTGTTCCTGCTCCTGAGATATGCAAATGGCTCCCTTCACCTTACTAAAAGCCTATGGATCTTAATTTGTGTGTTTGCTTTAGTCCCCTGCCACTGGGGAGTGTTATGTGGCCCCCACATTACCCCACATCAGCATAAAAAATGGAAGAAGTTGGCAAACAGGTTGTGATATAGATTTGATAGCTTGGTCACTCAGTACTCAGAAAATAAATGACAGTCTGATTCACAGAGTGGAAGGGTTTCTTCTACAACCCATGTACCATTGGCTACATAATGTTTATAGGGATGGTCCACTGGGAATTGGAAGAACTAGGTTCCATGCTTTTCCATAAACTCAGAGCCTCAACTGTGAAATGGGGGTAATAGTAGTTCTTTATCTCTCATGCAGAGATAAATACTTTTAAGACTGCTAGGTATTCTGATACTACAGTGAAGAAAGCCATTGAGAGATCTAGAACATAGCCCATAAATCCAGGCTACAAGCTGCATTAAAGCTCTGGCTTGAATTTTTGCAGCAAACCAATGCTCTTGTCCGTGCTTTGCATCTCCCCAATCCTGGACCAGCTGGGTATCAAGCAAACCTTTGGTACAAGTTAGAGCAACCATTGCCAATTTCCAGTGGCCCTAAAGGAATTGATGGGGCGTTACATAGATGCCCTGGTCATGACTTTTGTGCTGCAGTGAGGGGGGCAGGAAGAGACACTATGGCAGCTGTACACTACCACAGGATCTCCCTACACAGAGGGAATTCTTCAGTGGCTAGTTAAGCACAAATTAGAGTTGCTTTGTTTCAATAGAGTGGCATAGCCAAAGACCAGAAGCTCAGTCTGTGAAGAAGAGGAACAGTACATTGGACATGGAAGGCATGTGGCATTGGTAACAGCCACTCACTGTATGAAATGTGGCTAGCTAGACATCCAGGAGCTTGCTGGTCTCTTGGAACATACAGCAGACGACAGAACTGTTTTGGTGCACACAGAGTAGATCTGTGGCCACCATAAGATTTTATTCCCTCTCTTCCCTAGTTAACTGCAGAAGAGCTAAAATGCAAGAGTCAGCATTAGGCAAGAACAAAACAAACATCATAGCTTGTGACTGGCATTTCAGGATGGAAGAGGAGGCGGTTAGGACATATTAGTGCTATTTCTATAAATAATGATGCATGCTTAAGCAAGATTAACCACATATTCTGTTAGTTACATACCCCACGCCTTGTGAAACAAATACCCTTATGACAGGTCATTGCTAGCAACATTATTCCCTCTCAGTTAACACGTGCATTATACTTTGCCATACCTCAAATCCTCCTCCTTGAGATTGTTATACAAAGAGGAGTCCTAGAAAAGGCCTCTGGAATAGTTTATTCCAAGCGTAAATATATATTTGTTTAATTATGATGTAATGATAGTTGGAAATAATGCAACTGGCAAGGGATGGGATACCAAAGCCAAATGGGGCTGCAGATTATATTCGAAAAATATTTATATGAACCTCTACAAGTTGGGAAATAATAAGTGAACCGAATTACTTATTGGCTAGGATACTCACATTTACAGACAAAAACCACTTTTACCACTGGGTTCAGTTAAACCCACCTCTGCATTACAGCATTCAATGTTACCAAGACCAATTTCCTCTTAAATGATAAAATTTAAAAATTACATGCCTAGGCTAACAAGCGTGGATTCTTCCAGCCAGTCAGTTTTGGAGCCATCAAGGAAAAAGCTGAGGATGTGCTCATTCTGAAATCAAATAAAAAACATATAATTATTACATGCTGGGAATGGGTGGGGGATGACTTCCATTTTCCAACACTGGCCCCCAAGGGCAACGGGCTGGTTTGTCTCTTGCACTAGATGATGATGCAGGAAAGGGGAACTTCTCTCCCTTGCAGAGGTGCATGGCTGGACAGAGCCCTAGTACTCCCTTGGATGTTCTTCCAAATGCCCATTTGCACCCCGGAGTGGGGGTTTAGTCACAGCCCCATCCATCTGCGTAAAAACTGATTCTGACCAATGTCCTAGCAAGGGTGCATGCTGCCCCTTTTTGGGGCAGCAGGAAAGCAACACACCTGAGGGACTTGCATCTTGACCCCATGAGCCATCTTACCCTGTACTGGCCCAACGGCTCAGGGTCTTTGCTCCTTCCTGTCAGCATGCCTCACAACAACAAGGCCAAAATGTGGCCTTAGGTTAGTGTTTCTAGTTGGTGCAAATGTTGCAAAAAAGACCATCATTATCTCCTGTATAGCCCTCCTGAGGGAGAGGAAGTGCCACAGAAGGTTTTGAATTAGTCTTCTACATGCAGGGTAAAATTCACCCCATGCACACGACTAATATATAGCCTGCAGCACTACATAAGGCTGGCTTGGATTTAACTGGTGCAAGTGTCTTCTGTTGGCTCTCTGTACCCTCTCATTGTAACAAGGCTAATAAACAGTTAACTTCCTGACAGAAGTCAGACATGCACGTAGGAAGAAGAGGATCATTTTTCACCACGTTGTTTAAAGACCCCACGCCTCTTGTTCCAGATTACAGATTTTATTTGTGTTAACGGACCTGCAGTGCTCTAGTAAACAGATGTAAAAGGTAGCTGAATTCAGTTTTAGAGCACTAAAGCAATAAACCAAATCCCCTGTTCTCAAATATTGCACAAAGCAATAAAAATGTGAATTCCAAAATGAAGACTTATAAAGGTTCTGAATCAAATCTGGACAGTAATTGCATTTTATTAGCTTTTTCATAAAGCAGCATATCGGATTGTCCATGCTTTAATGTGGTGAGACTACCCACATTTATATCAGTTGTTCCTGGGATTGACACTATAACAAACTGGATACTGCACAAGAGCCTTTCTGGATTCCAGGATACAAATGTCATCAGCATTTTACAGGGCCAAGAAAAATAAGATGTCTCTTATCAACAGCATGTCCTGCTTCAGACTGATAAAATGCAGCAAGAAACAAAAACAGAAAAGAAGAGTTTAGTGACAAATGTTGCTCCCACAGCAATTAACATCTGGGATTAGCAGACAGAAGAACCAGGAGCATATACTCTGCATTCAGATATGATTTAACAATTTGGATTTATTTGACATTTGTGTTTGCTTTCTGCTTTTTATTTTGCTGTTTAGAGAAGAAAGCCTCCAACCTGGCCTTTAAAAATGTCACTTTTCCTTGATTCAAATAGGTGAAGAAATGATCTGCCAATACTCCAGATGAAGCCAAGTGTTGGCAAATACAAGGTGACTTTCATCTTGGGGATCTCTCACATGTGAGCACACACACACTGCTTCAGTTAGTGTAATAAAAGCTCAAAGTGACACAATAGGGTTATTGTTTGTGGGACTCTTCTTTGTTTTTTCAGCATAACTCTACAGCTACATGCAGGTGCATGGAGACTCAAAGGAGTATATTTTTGGCAGGTCAGCCCTTATTGAACAGTAGCAAAAGAAAGCACAGACTGTAAGTAGCCATCCTAATTTCGAAAACTCAAGAGGAAAGATATGGGGAGGCTGAAGGAAGAATATGTGAACACTTTGAAAGGGAAATAAAAATTCAATACTGAGCAGCCTGTCTTTCTACCTTCTCTTGCTTGCTCTCTCAACACTAGGTGGGTTAGATTTATATCGGTGACATAGGGAGAGTACTGAGTAGGAAGAGCAGAGGGTTATTTTAAGTTACCATAATTGCAAGTTCTCATTTTCAGCTGCACCTGCAGTGTCATTTAAGAGCACATGGATAAATGGTGCAAAATCCTATGACAGGCATGAACATAATGAGTACGTTTCTCTCTGGTGTCTCATTATTGATTTCAAGGCACGGATTTTACCGTGTGTGCATGAAAGAGAACACAGTGATATACCCAGCATGGTAACAACACAAATAGGGAGAAAAGAAGGTTAGTGTTGGTGAACGAAAAGGAAAAAAAGTGCCTCTGAGAGACCAGGACCAAAGTGCTGGTTGGCCAGCCAACATGGGGCATCTGAAAACACTATCAAAGCCAAGGAAAATATCTCCAAAGTGTTTATTATACAAGGCAGTCGGCGCATCACTACTTGAGAGAAAATAACAGGTTGGCAAAATGCGTAAGGGCTGGGATCTTAAGTGTATGCAGAATTTTATGTATATGTAAATGTCTTGATTATTATTATTAGTATTATTATTATTATTACTATTATTGTATTTTAATAAGAGCAAATATGGAAAATGTAAAGCCTGAGTTCATATGTTATCTGGACACCTTATGTAAAGAAAACAGAAAGGAGAGCATTAGAATGAATTGAGATCAAATGTCAATCAATGAGGTTGTCAATCATTGTAAACTATCATAATGACAAAATGTTTTGGCACGTAGCTCACGTATGTCACATCCACCAACTTACCTGTTGGAATTTGAAAGATAATGTATGCGCTTGTTATGATTCTCCTTAGCCAATCATTGTAAAGCTATGTAAATTAGCATTCTGAATGAGCCAACCAGTTTAAAGTGAAATATTATGAATATTCATGAACCCATGTTATAAAAGCCTGTACCACGCAACAGTTGGGGTGGCATCGGGTATATGTGCGTTGGGTTAGGTATAGTGTAAGAGAGTGAGAGAGGTCCAAATCTTAGTCCTAGGTCAAGAGAATGTGTGAGGTCTAATATAGTCTTTAAGAATTAAGCAGGGCGGAAGGCTTTGTTTCTTTCTTTTTAGGTAGTGTTAGGTTTAGTTAGCTAGTTTAGTATTTCAGAGTAGTTTAGCTTTCGTCGTCATGTCTGTTTGGCAGGCTGCGTCGCGGTTCCGCTTATCGGCAGTCATCGCGTCTGTTCGACGGGTGCGTCGGTGATTAGATTAGGGTTTTCTTTTAGGTTAGATAGAATAGGATTATTAGAGTCTGGCGTCCATCGTCTGCTCTGGCCGCAGCTGAAGAGCGGGAAGAGGACCGAAGACCAGACGCAACTGCGGAAGGTAGATCGGCCGTCTTCGAAATCTTCCTCAGCGCTTCGAGGGATCGCACAGGCTGTTCCTCTCCAAGGGCTTCAAATTAGCCTAAGGATTGAGGTCACCTGACCAACGACCCTGCCACCGAGGGACTCCTGGTTGTTCCTCACCCGAGGCTCTCCATCAGCCAGAGGCTTGAGGTCACCAGCATCACCACCATTGTCCTGTTTGCGCCAAGGACTCTGGTAATTATTATTAGGAGGACTGCCCTCCATGGTTATTCGATGTATGTTATTTAAATTTGCACTACAATATAGTCCTGTTGTTTAACTCTAACCACTTGCCAGTTTTTATTGACTGCGCCTAAAATCTACTGATATTACGACCGGTGATAGATCCGAGTAGTGAGGACCTTAGTCCATCCCACGAGGATGTGAATCAACTGTAGCTTCCCTGCTAACATAAGTATCATGAGTACATCCGTATAGTACAGGACATGCTCATTTATCCTCCAGTTCACGAAAGAATTTAAACACGTACAGCTGCTCCCTGAGTTACGAACAAGTTACGGACCAACACTTGGTCTGTAACTCGAAGTGTTCATAACTCGGATCCCATAGAGTTACATGGCAACTGCGTTGTTCGTAAGCGCGGATCGCTGTTCGTAACTCGGATCCGCATTTATGACCGCTTTGATCGTAAGTGCGGATGGTCGTAAGTGGAGGTGGTCATAACTCGGGGAGTGGCTGTACTTAGGTTCGCCCTATTCCGCAAGTCGCATACCCTTGCTTAACTTTTGGCAGGCGCTTACATCCAATTAAAGTCAATGTCAATGGGACTTAAGCAAATGATGCTGTATCAGAGCCTTAGGACATATTAAATGAACACAAATAATGGCTATGTCCACACTACAAGGTTTTTGCGCAAAAACCAGCGGAGCATCCACACCTCAAGTGTGTTTTTGTGCAAAAAAAAAAAAAAAAAAAACAACAGTAAATCGACAGGACGGAGGGCTTTTGCTGGTAGAGTTATTCCTCTCCCCATGAGGAATAACTCCTTTTTGCGCTACAGCTCTTGTACAAAAAGGCATGTGTGAATGCTCCACAGGGATTTCTTGAGCAAAAAGAGCCTATCAGAAAAAGCATAGGTGCTCTGATGGCAATTCTGTTAATGGCCATCAGAGCTTTCTTGTGCAAGAGCATCCACACAGTGTGGATGCTCTCTTGTGCAAAAGGACACCACTTTTGCGATATACTTTTGAGGTGTGGACATGCTTTTGCGCAAGAAGTTTTTGCAGAAGATCTCTTCTGCAAAAAGCTTCTTGTGCAAAAACCTTGCAGCGTAGACAAAGGCAATATGTTTTACAAATGCCTGAGTGCCTGCATTCTATTAAAGATTTATTGCTAGTGATCAGAAGAGTTTGGTGTTGGTCAAATGGTTTTGGTGGCCTTGGTACATTTCTAAGTGAGCAGGTAGACATATTACAAAGACACACCCCATGTTGTCAATTTCAGCATAAGCCAAGCAGTGAATTACTCTTTTGCAGAGAAAAATGTTTTCTTCTGGTCAGTAATTTCAATTTAAGTCACTTAAAACAACACCTGTACTAGGAATTTTAGGCAAATCTCCTATCATTGGTCTTATTTTCATATATCCAATGTAGCATGTATCATTATCTGCCCTACAGACAGGTGGAGTATGTGTGCATTCAGTGAAAGAAGCTCCTGGTCCTCAGAGACCACGTACGGGCTTTGGAGGCCAGGGTTGCTGAATTGGAGGAGCTAAGGGAGGCTGAGAGGTATGTAGATGAGGCTTTTCAGGACACTGTAGAACTGTCCCACCTCTGGTCAGACAGCCCCTGTGCTGTTAAGGAGGATGAAATGCTCAGGGAAGGAGAACAGTCAACTGGAGCAGGGGGAAATGATCCCATAGTTAGGACCCTCCTTCCAGAGGATGTTATGGTATCCTCTCGTACAGAGGATACATCTCCGGGGGAGGGAACGCCAGTCATTAGGAAAAGGCAGGTGTTAGGAATAGAGGATTCGATCATTAGAAACATAGATAGCTGAGTTTGTGATGACTGGGAGAACCGTATGGTGACTTGCCTGCCTGGTACGAAGGTTGGGATCTCTTGAGACATCTAGATAGACTTAAGTGTAGTGCTGGGGAGGAGCCAGTGGTCCCGGTACATGTAGGTACCAATGACGTAGAGAAAGGTAGGAGATACGTTCTGGAGGCCAAATTTAGGCTCCTAGGAAAATGCGTGAAATCCAGGACCTCTATGGTAGTGTTCTCTGAAATGCTTCCAGTTTTACACGCAGGGCCAGGTAGGCAGGCAGAGCTTCAGAGTCTCAATGTGTGGATGAGACAATGGTGTAGAGAGGAGGGGTTTAGATTTATTAGGAACTGGGGAAACTTTGGGGATAGGGGGAGCCTATACAGGAATGATGGGCTCCACCTAAACCAAAATGGAACCAGACTGCTTAACATTAAAAAAGTTGTAGAGAAGTTTTTAAACTAAGAGCTGGGTGAAAGCCGACAGGTGCGGAGGAGCACATGGATCAGATAAAGACATCTCTTAGGGGAGGATCCATTAATAGATATGGTCTATGTTCTAGTCAGGAGGAGAGGATGGAAGTATGGGTCAGATCAGATGAGACACAATCAAATGAAAAAGAGTCTAACACATCAGGAAATGGCAGACAAATAAATAGTGGCAAATTGTTAAAGTGCTTGTACACAAATGCTAGAAGTCTAAATAATAAAATGGGTGAACTAGAGTGCCTAGTTTTAAAGGAGGATATTGATATAATAGGCATCAAGGAAACCTGGTGGAATGAGGACAATCAATGGGACAGAGTCATACCAGGGTACAAAATATATCAGAAGGACAGAACAGATCGTCTTGGTGGGTGAATGGCACTATATGTGAAAGAAAATGTAGAATCAAATGAAGTAAAAATCATAAGTGAGCCAAAATGTTCCATAGAATCTCTATGGATAATAATTCCATGCTCCAATAATAAGAATATAGCAGTAGGGCTATATTATCGACCACTTGATCAGGACACTGATAATGACTATGAAATGTTAAGGGAGATTAGAGAGGCTATCAAAATAACTCAATAATAGTGGGGGATTTCAACTATCCCTATATTGACTGGGTACACGCACCTCAGGACGGGATGCAGAGATAAAATTTCTTGATACTTTAAATGACTGCTTCTTGGAGCAGCTGGTTCTGGAACTCACAAGGGGAGAGGCTATTCTTGATTTGGTCTTAAGTGGAGAGCAGGATCTGGTTTAAGAGGTAAATATAGACCTGGTTTATATAACTAGAGGTAAATATAACTAGACCTGGTAAATATAACTAGACCATGATCTGGTATAAGAGGTAAATATAACTCGGAAATAGTGACCATAATGTAATAAAATTTAACATCCCTGTGGTGGGAAAAAGCACCTCAGCAGCCCAACACTGTAGCATTTAATTTCAGAAAGGGGAACTATACAAAAATGAGAAAGTTAGATAAACAGAAATTGAAAGGTACAGTGACAAAAGTAAAATCTTTGCAAGCTGCATGGAAACTTTTCAAAGACACCATAATAGAAGCCCAACTTAAATGTATAACCCAAATTAAAAAACACGGTAAGAGAACCAAAAGAGTGCCACTGTGACTTAACAACCAAGTAAAAGAAGCAGTGAGAGATAAAAAGACATCTTTTAAAAAGTGGAAGTCAAATCCTAGTGAGGAAATTAGAACGGAGAATAAACTGTCAAATGAAGCAGGAAGTACATCAGAAGCAGGAAGTCAGCTAAACAACCAGGGGGACCCTTGGACGATTGAGATGCTAGAGGAGCACTCAAAGATGATAAAGTCATTGTGGAAAAGCTAAATGAATTCTTTGCTTCAGTCTTCATGGCTGAGGATATTGGGGAGATTCCCAAACCTGAGCCATTCTTTTTAGGTGTCAAATCTGAGGAATTGTCCCAGATTGAGGTGTCAGTAGAGGAAGTTTTAGAACAAATTGATAAACTTAACAGTAACAAGTCACTGGGACCAGATGGAATTCACACAAGAGTTCTGAAAAAACTGAAATGTGAAATTGCGGAACTATTAACTGTGGTGTATAACCTATCCTTTAAATCAGCTTCCGTACCTAATGACTGGAAGATAGCTAATGTGATGCCAATATTTAAAAAGGGCTCTAGAGGTGATCCTGGCAATTACAGACGCGTAAGTCTAACATCAGTACTGGGCAAATTAGTTGAAATTATAGAAAGAATAAAATTGTCAGACACATAGATGAAAATAATTTATTGGGGGAAAGTCAACATAGTTTCTATAAAGGGAAATCATGCCTTACTAATCTGCTAGAGTTCTTGGGGGGGGGGATCAACAAACATGTGGACAAAGGGGATCCAGTGGATATAGTATACTTAGATTTCCAGAAAGCCTTTGACAACGTCCCTCTCCAAAGGCTCTTAAGTAAAGTAAGTTGCCATGGGATAAGAGGGAGAGTCCTTTCATGGATTGATAACCGGTTGAAAGACAGGAAACAAAGGGTAGGAATAAATGGTAAGTTTTCCAAGTAGAGAGAGGTAATTAGAGGGGTCCCCCAAGGGTCTGTCCTGGGACCAATCCTATTCAACTTATTCATAAATGATCTAGAGAAGGGGGTAAACAGCGCAGTGGCAAAATTTGCAGATGATACCAAACTGCTCAAGATAGTTAAGACCAAAGCAGATTGTGTAGAGCTTCAAAAAGATCTCACCAAACTAATGTTGATAAATGTAAAGTAATGCACATTGGAAAAAATAATCCCAACTATACATACAATATGATAAGGACTAATTTAGCTACAACTACTCAAGTGAGAGCTCTTGGAATCATTGTGGATAGTTCTCTGAAAGCATCCACTCAGTGTGCAGCAGCAGTCAAAAAAGCAAATAGAATGTTAGGAATCATTAAAACAGTGATGGAGAATAAGACAGTAAATATCTTACTACCTTTATATAAAAGCATGGTACACCCACATCTTGCATACTACGTACAGATATGGTCGCCTCATCTCAAAAAAGATATATTGGCATTGGAAAGGTTAAGAAAAAAAATGATTAGGAGTTTGGAGTGGGTCCCATATGAAGAGAGATTAAAAAGACTTGGACTTTTCAGTTTAGAAAAGAGGAGACTAAGGGGGGGAATATGGTAGAGGTCTATAAAATCATGACTGGTGTGGAAAAAGTGAATAAGGAAAAGTTATTTACTTATTTCCACAATATAAGAACTAGGGGGTCAACAAATGAAATTAATAGGCAGCAGGTTTAAAACAAACAAAAAGAAGTTTTTCTTCACATGGCGCACAGACCATCCGTGGAATTCCTTACCAGAGGATGTGGTAAAGGCTAGGACTTGAACAGAGTTCAAGAAAGATAAAAGATAAATTCATGGAGGTTAGGTCCATCAATGGCTATTAGCCAGAATGGGTAGGAATGGTGTCCCTAGCCTCGATTCATCTGGTGACAGGGGAGGGATCACAGGAGTATTACCTGTTGTGATAGAGTAGGCCTGGAGTCAGAGAACAACCATGCTTCTGTTATAGTTCAACAGGCCAGAGAAGCAGCAGGAAAAAAATAAATCAGAAAAACCTGATCCTACTACAGCTGTTACATTTTCAGGAAACGACAGAAGACGATTGGAGGCTTACCCTATGCATTTTGACTTTGCTTGACTGCAATGTGGATATGAAAAATGAAACTTCAAGGGAACCAGACACTTACTTTAGACTTTCATTATGTCTATCCCATTAGAGTGACCCCATGGAACGAACACTGCAACTATTTTCTGATTTCACTTCATCATCATCATCAACAACCATGGGCTCAACACCCGTTGCATTCATGTAAATCTAGAGTAGCTCCAGTGATATCACTAGGTTATTCTGAATTTACACCACTGTGCACATGAGGGGAGAATTTGGCCCTGTAGATTGTATAATCTTCCTCTGTGTTTATAAGGGATTTTTTTTCTCAAGTAAAAGATATACAAAAATTAAATGTTCCTTAATTACTCTGATATTGCAATGCATTAATCAGAACAGCAAAATTACAGGCATGATTCTTATATATACTAAGGTTTTAAAGTGGGTATATAGGTAATTTATAACCATTTCTATTCACATCCACCTTAAAGCACCTTTACGCTGCCAGAGCCACATAAAAAGACTTCAGTATAAATGAAAATCATGCTCTGTATGATAAATTCACATCTGATGTTAGCAGCATGATTCCAGTGAAATAATTAATGTGCTTACGTAATTACCACAGTTACTGACTAGTACCACAGCTAAGGCAGTACAGTTTTTTTAACTTTCTATGAAATTTTCAAAAGTTTAACCCACCTGCTTCCCAAAATAAAAAAAACTTTTATGCATAAACTCAACGGACAAATCAGGTATGTTTAAGTACACACACATTTTGGAAGGACAGGAACTTAAACCTAAAATCTGTGAACACACTGTAAATCGAACATTTGGAAACCAAAATAAATAGCACAATATTTTTAAACAAGAATTGATGAGAAAATGACCCATGCTAAGTAAGTTTATGGATTCTAAGTGGCATCTCCTCACACACACTCAGATACATATATTGCTAGTTTCCTATGTATACAAAATATCAAGGGCTGGTAAATTATCACTACATTACTTTATATTCAGGTTCATACTTGAAGATAAGGCTTTTGTAGGCCAGGCCACCTGTAATTTCTCCAGTCAAACAAAGCACGAAAAAGATCACCTAAGTCAATAACTGACATGTTGCTGCTTGACCCAGGACCCAAGAACTGACTCAATTAATGGTGCCTTAATTGGGTTTTGACTCCTTAGGGAGTAGACAGTCTCCTACAGCATGGCATTAAAATGATGAGCTACTGTGAGAACTCTAATTTATGTTATATATGATGGGTTTGGGGTGGTTATGGACCGGCAACCTCCACTTAGCCCATCATTCAGAGAGAGTTAACAATGGGCATAAAAAAGGCTGCCTGTGAATGTTTTGTGTCAGATTTGATTTACATTGAGTGAATGTGTAATTTTGTTGTTGCCATGTTTCAAACCTTCAATTTATTGTGTCTTGATGTTTCAGCTAGTTTCTGGATTGCTCTCCGACAATGAGACACCACTTGGCTGCTGTCATGTAATGAGGCAAAACTGCACAAGTCCAAATATTGCTGAACATATTCTCACATTGATTGTTTCATGATTATTGCCCCAGTATATGCACTGTGATTAGATCATGGCCATAATTGGTGCAAAAATGTATAATATATTTCTGTTATCAGACTTGTAATACAATTGATTTCACATAAATAAAATGAAAAAAATCCCCACCAAACATCCCAACATTTGTCCTTTATGAGTTAGTTAAGCTACATCTTAAGCTAGATGGTGCATGGTCCTGCCATGCGTGCAGGAGACTGGACTTGATGACCTCTGAAGGTTCCTTCCAGACTATCATTTCTCTGATAGTACTTACTTAACAAAATAAAGATGCATTCATACTGGAAACTTGCTGCATTAATTCCTGTTTGTAGTCCTATGAAAATTCCCTCAGAATAATATTGTCTACTCTTGAATTTTAACGAATATTCTAGCTGTAGTGATTATATCCCATTCTTCATACTGAAGGCCTAATCACGCAACCACTTAGAACAGTATTCAGGAAAACTCTCCTATTCCAGTCAAGTCTTAATTGGAACTGGTCTCAAATTTTTCAATGAAATTTTTTCCTCATCAGATATTATTGACTTGTCAAAACCAAAACTTTTTGTGAAAACATTGGCTATGATGGAACTTCTATTGGGAAAGTTTCTCATGTCCAAACCAAAGGAAGACATAGAGAGAGAAACCTACTTAAAAATAGCCCATAACATGGTAGATAGGGCATTCAGCTGGGATATTGGAGATTGAGTTCAGGTCCCTGTTCTGACTAAGGCTATGTCTAGACTACAGGGAAGATTTGAAAGAGGATATGCAAATTTTTTGGCGAACCCCACCCCCTTTCTCGAAAAGCCGCATAAACCTCTTTTTTTTTTTGGAAAAGCGGCTTTTCGACAAGGGGAGGGGTGTTCGCTGAAAAAGCCACATCTAAACTACTTTCACTTTCAAGAGCTCTGCATTCAAAAGTGCGATCAGATGAAGATATGCAAATTCACACAGAAATTCCCACGGAATTTGCATATCCTTTTTCGAATCTTCCCCGTAGTCTAAACGAGCCCTAATTCAGGGCAGGGACTTGATTCTGTCTATCAAATCAGGGAGGATGGCTCTATTTATTCATGGAAATTTTTGAAAGGTTTTGGTTTTGTCTTGATGAGGAATAAACCCAATGCTGAAACCTCAACATTTTTCAAGAAACTTGAATTGCTTTCCTGCCATTCTTGCTCTTAAGTATGTTATTAAACCCACTAGAAGTCAATAGGACTTAAACACATGCTTAAATTTAAGCATAGCCATGAGCACCTCCTTGAAAGGGATGGAATTAAGCACATGCCAGTGGTGAGTAGCCCCACTGATTTATTGTGCCTCACTGTAAGCCATTATAGGATTGAACCTTTATATAAACATAATGTATGTACAACTGGGGGTTGGGCTTACCAGTGGCATCACCTAGTTCTAGGTCAGTGGAACTCTGCTTTCCCGCATGCCCAATGCCTCCCACTGGCATTTACTCCAATACTATGATAACCTGTCTTCAGGTGGGTGGTGACTTCATCCTCCAGCTGGATCACGAAATTCGTTCACCTAAGTCTAGGGAAATTAGAGAGAGTCCTCCCCCCAAATGCCCAAAAGTGTAACATAAGACAGTGAAACAAAATAAACAAAAAATCTGAACCTTCAGCCCAGCTGAGCTCAGGTGCTAATCTATTCTTTTTAGTGCGGGCTTCTGTGGCACCCTTGTTCAAAAGCTCTCAGGGTAGGTACATTTACCCCCCCGCTCACCCCAGCCCCTCATCTGAACTGTCTTGTTCTCTTTTAAACTCCTCTTCCAATAGGATCAGGATGTGCAGATGTCTGTGTGGGGTCGGGGGGAAGAGGAGGCGGCACATTCACCTGGGCCCAGAACTGCTCTTTAACTCCTTCAAGTCTAATGTGGGATTTACAGACCCTGTCACAGTATATGAATATATATGGACATTGGTACGTGTGGATAATTTGAAATGTCTATTTTAAAAAAATGTATTGTTTTGATATTTTAAATGCTTTAAATAACGATTTGATTCCATCAGAATTACAATTGAAAACTGCAGATAGATATCCACCCCCCATGTTAAATGAATTAAAATAAGAGGAAATCTTAAACATCAAATTGTTTCAGAAATAAGTGCTTAGTTTGATCGGAAAAACATGCACTCACGAGTCAGTAAGAAATCTGAGTACAGTCCAAATCTTTTTCGCTATATAATGATAATTCTGAGATTGCTGTATCTCCTGCAAGAGCTTTTCATAGTTGCACAAGGTGAAAATTTATGTCTAAGCAATCAGAATAATCAGTTTAGAGATGGTGGACAGAGGTATTTATAGTTAAAATCTCTTCCACTCTTTGGATCTCCACAACCTGAGCCCACATCCTACATCTCAACCTGGCTAACGTACAATTCAGAACAACAAAAAATATCAGGTCAATTAATGTAAAAGGCAAAGAATTTAATTCTATAGATATCTACACTTCTGACACACTAAACATTCTTCACAAATTCCTTAATTATTTATTATTACACATTTTTACTAATATATAGTACAAATATAAGTAACTCTTCAACAGAGAACTACTATTAGCTACGGGTTAGAGTTGGATTTCTGGTTGCAGGAGGAAAAAGGATAAATGTTACAGGAAAGTTGTCTGGGATGTGAAGATAAACAAAAACAAGTACGTACAATATTTTTTTCAGCAAAAATCTCTCAACGAGTATTTTCTGCTTGGAGCTTAACCAAATATCCAATACGAGGAAAGGGAAAATTGATACTATTTAAAAAAGAAGGATCTCTCAGCCATTAACATAAAGAAAATTACTAAACCAGTCTTCTTGAACAAAATATGTAAGTCTGTTCAGAATATCAAACATCTCTTGGCAGGAGAGCTACATTAAAGTAAAATGTCACAATTCAGTGGTTTTGGAGTGCCAGAGACTGTTTAAAGATGATCACTAGAATTACTGGTTAGATACATAATGGTTAGGAAGACAATGTGCAGCATACAGTAACATTTTACAGATGGAAAACTATCCACCTATTATTCCTTTCATTGATATGGCCCACTGAGTCCTGTACTCCATTAACTACAGCACATATTCTACTTTAAAAGATTAGTTTCTCTGTCATCATTTTAGTAGTTGCTCCTAAATCCTCATCTACTTGGCTCACAGATCTTGTCTTCACTGGAACTGAACTCTATATCAACTGAGTCATTAGTAAATGAACTGGTTGCATTGTTCATTAGTGGTGTTAGTTTATTTCAGGAAAAACAACAAGGAGTGTATTGGGTATCCACACTGCTCATGTGGGAGTGGTTTAACTTTTGTTCTCTATCCACAAGGGCACTGTTACAAACAATTTAATGTATGGTGTCCTTTGGGTACCTATCCCACAATTCCCACTCAGTTCCCAGAAGCAGTGTGTTATGGGAGCTGAGTCAAGGCCACTGGGGTAGATATCCAGAGGATACTATAAATTAAACTGTGGCATGGTTAAATAAGATGAGCAGCAGTGTGTACTAACTGGCTATTGCACTATTTCTAGGTCTTCTTTGATGTGCAGATACAAAGGATTTTACAAATATTCAGAAGTGATGAGTGTGTGTGTGGCGGGGGGGGGGGAGGGGAGATATACAAGGTCACCTTTCTCCCCAGTGTTGCTGCTTGGCTTGTATTGAGCATGCTCAGAAATATCTGTTGAAGCCACTGCCCTCACTCTGTCCTCCCCCAATTATTGGCAGGTATGGATCATCTCTGCAAATATTAAAGGGACTTCTACCAGTTTAATTTCCCTAGTATAAGCCAGGCTAGAGTTTCTGCCCTGCAGTGCCTGGCTCATATTGAAGGCAGTCTACTTGAGGTGGCCCCAGAGCACAGGAAGACACAGAGCCTTTCACTTCTAAATCACTACCCTGAAACAGCCTAAGATCATTAATGACCAAAAGGGGCTCATGTGAAACAAACTGGTGGTCTTAGTCCATTTATTTAGGGCAGGATCTATATATCAGAGAAAATCTAATTAAAAAACTCTGCATTTTTACTGGCAACCTCATTAGAGAAGCAAAGGACTGAATTAGCCTGGAGTCTGAAGTTTCCTCTCCAAGCTTGAGTGTTGCTTTATCATGTGGATGTTAGATACTTTTGGGAATTTATTGTCCTTTCCTAGCCTCTGCTAGTCTTCAATTCAAGGTTTTGCATTTTTATTAAAGAGGGAAAAAAAGCCCTGATTTTTATTTCACCTGGATAATTTCCCTTTCCTCTTCAATTTCCACTGCTTAAATTATAGTGCTGGTGATGTTTCCTGTTCTGCAATATTTTGCAAGGTTTTTAAAAAAATCCATCCCATCCCAAATCAGATGAATAGTCAAAATCTCAAAAAATTATTTCACTTCAGGTAATTTCAGTGCTTTGTTTTGATAGTTCTGAAACACACTACAGTAGACTTCCGGTAATTCGGCACCTTTTGGACCTAGGTGGTGCCGGATTATCAGATTTGCCAGAGAATTGGGAGGTCCCGGTACAGCTGCACGGTTTAACAGCTGGCCGGGACACAATCTTCCTCCCTCTCCCCTCCCCTTTCCTCTTTGCCTCTCAGTGCTGTAACATGATCCTTCTCCCACTCCCCTCCCCTTTCCTCTTCCTTTCTCCTCCGTGCTGTAACCTGATCCTCCTTCCCCTCCCCTCCCCTTTCCCCTTCCTTTCTCCTCTGTGCTGTAAGCTGATCCTCCTTCCCCTCCCCTTTCCCCTTCGCTGAAGCAAAATGCTCTTCTCCATACTGTAACACGATCCCGCTCCCCCCCCCCCAACTTTATGCTCTGTGGGGTTACAGCCAGCACTTGTGCTGAGCGGCAGGCTTTTTAATCAGCTGGTGAGGAGCGCTTGGCATTTTGATGCCAGAGTATGGGGAGTGCCCAACAGTTGGATGCCAGACTATTGGAGTTTTACTATATTTTGATTTTGACTTTTTAAAATTATTTTAAGGTTTTTGTTACTATAAATTAACTTAAAATTCTCAATGAAAAGTTGTTTTGAACCAAAACCCAGAGCCTTTTGTTCAGAAAATGTTGAAACAGGATGTTTTCACAATTTGAAAACCTTTTTCCACCCAAAATAAATTTGACATCAGGAAATTGTGGAAACCAATGCAAAAAGGTTTGGTTTCTCTAAATCACCACTTTTGATAGAAAACATATTCTCTCAAAAAACTCCCAGACAGCTCTTATAGATTTATTTTTCAGTCTCCTTGTCGTCTGTGAGTGGGTTGTCCTATTAAATGAGATCATTGTTCCACCTCAGAAAAGGAGAAAAGGGTGCAGCAATGGCTGGAGCTGTTATTTTATATAGGCTTTGGACAGCTTTGGATTTGTTAGGCCAAAAACTGGTAGAAGCAATATAAGCTGTTGTATGGAAAATGGTCACATACATTAAAGAGTTTGCTGGATCCATGCAATAACTGCTTCATGTAGAGATTCAAATCTTTCATTCTTTTGTGTTCAAGATCTGTAAAAGGTAAATGCCACCAGTGGGGAAACCTGAAAGAAAGAATAGGAAGACATTTTATTTCTCCTGAAAAAAAAATTACAGTTTACTCTACTTTACATAAGATCAGGAGGAGATCTTTAAGATTTTGTTCTATTATTTTTATTTTATCTAAGGCAAGGGACTATGATCCAGAGGACAGGGTACTCAGTTTGGACTCGAGATCCAAGTTCTACTCCTTGGTCTGGTAATGCTTCCTATGTGATCTTGGGCAAGAACTTCAGCTTTGTGTCTATTTCAATGTAAAAGCCAGATTTTCAAAGGTATTTAGGACATCTAATAGGAACCAATCTGAATCTTTAGACACTATGTCTAACTTTTTTTTGGGAAAAATGTACACAAAATGTGCTCCACAATTTGCATACCTTTTTCCGCTTTTTTTTTTCCTGGAAGAGGCTTTTCCAAAATTTGGCCCTTCTACACTGGGCCATATTTTGGAAAAAACTTCTCTTTCAGATGAGCCCTTCTTTCTCATGGAATGAGGAAGACAGGGCTTCCAATAGAGCACATCTGCTCTTCTGCAGAAAAAAGCGGAAGAGCAAACGCGTTCCCTGGACACAGTGGAGTTTTTTCAGGATACCTCTGGTATCCTGAAACCCCTCCCACACAGTCTAGACGTGACCTTACATACCAGTAACAGTGGCTCTCTGTTCCCAGCCAATGGGAGCTTCAGGGCGCTGTACATACAGACACTCAATGTAAACAAACCCTGTCTCAGCTTGCCAGCAGATTACCATGATGGGCCATGTGCCAAAGGTTGCCAGCCACTGGCCTAGCGTAAAGAAGTATTACTACTTCTAATAATAATGAATCACAAAAAAGTATCAAAGAATTCTTGGAACATCTCATCACTATAGCTTTGCTTCTCCCCTTGCCCCTACCCCTCCTTTTCATCTATGTCGATTATAAGCTCTCCAGAAAAAGTTCTGTCTTTTATTAGGTGTTTTTAGTACAGGGCCTCTCACAGTGGGTCCCTGATCCCCATTGTAGCCTCTAGGGGTACCATAAATCAAGTAATATGTGAAATCACAATAAATAATAATAATGATTATTGACTGTATTTTTATTAACACTAATTTTATTTCAATAACATTAAACTTTGGTTTAATAATTAAAAAACAAACTATCTAGTAATCTTCTATGTCATGATCCTGTTCCAGCTTCAAATTTTATAGCTATTGAAGATAACTAATATTTTAAACATCTTTTCGCTTAAGTGTGTTACAAAAGCTACCTTTAAATCTTTTAATTCCTCTCCCTTCTTTACAAGCAAAGCAGGACTCAGTCAGCCAGAATGTTAGCTTTCTAACAGTGCACCTCATTGGATTACATTGACCTTGGACAGGAAGGACTATTTCTCCGGCGAGATGAGGGAATATATTGTAGGACTCAGAAGAGCTATCTGTGCTAAATTGCATGTGAAGGGGTTTGAGGTATGGATTACTAATATTAAAATGAGATTGTTAAACTAATATTATGCTTTGCATCCTCTCATCTACGTGATTTAGAAGAGTAGAAGTTTTAATTTGATTGTATTAAGTTTCTCAATGCCACTCGAGGCATTTAATAATGACTCATTTCCATTCTCCCCGCCCCCCCAGTGTAACAGTGTTTATCCTAACATCTCAGGAGAGGCCTGAAAGTGTCAGATGAGCAGACTGCCAGCCAACCAGCAGTATAGCGCAGTAAAATGACACTTGGACAGACTTTTGAAAGCCTGTTGATCAGATCCTTGCTTTGATCAGTCTGTACCTAACTCCAGAGCTCTGCAAAAAGCTGCCACCGGCTTTTAAAAGGTCAGCCAGATTACAACACACTGAGTTGTAGTTTGCAGCTGTACAGGGGAACACTGGCTAGTTCTGCGGACCAGCTGGTTGTAAAAGCCTATGCATGCAAATGGCATTCTCTAGTAAAAAACTGAATGATTTAAGTTAAACCTAATTACATTACATCTCTGTGGAACGATTGTTAGATTTTTCAAAAGCTTTGTTTGCTAGAAAGGGTCATTATATGAAGGGTATATTGATTAAGTTGATACTGAAAGCCTATTGTAGATATTGCAACCGACAGTAAAAGACTTTTTCATAGACTTTACAGATGGATGCTTATTGATGGATAACTCAATTTTTTTAAGTGCTTTGTCAAGCCTCTTTTAAAATGTGCCTACTAAGGAGCTTTCCCCCACTTCCTGCAAGCATCTAATTTACAGTCCAGTTATCACAGCCTACATTTTTATTTGCTTAAGTAAACACTTCCCTTGAATATATACAATTGAGGAAGGACAAAAAATGACTTTAGAATAGTTCTTAATTATATAAAACATCTTAAAGTAACTTCTGCCTTTAGTTACACTCATAAAACTTCTGCACCAAATTCAAATAAGCAATCTGTCTGCTGGTAGTAGGTGAAGAACTAAAGTAAAATGTCAAAATAGCATACTTCCATTTTGATTATTAATATTTGTATTGCTGTAGAATCTAGATGTCCCAACCAAGATCAAGGCTCTACTGTACTGGGCACTGTAATAGGCAAGATGGACAATGAGTGGGAAGTAAAGCAACTTACCTAAGGTCCTCAGCATATTAACAGCATAGCTAAGAACAGAAACCACATTTTCTGTCATCCTAATGCCCAAACCATGTTCTTTGCCAATGTTGGTCTTCTCGGGTGTACAAATTGAATATAACTTGCAGACATAAAGGATGAACACGGTGAACAAATTTCTACATCTCATGTTGCAGTTTGGAAACAATGGAAAATTTGGTCTTATCCGTATTTACCTGCACCTCTTGTTGGCCATGGATTGCCATTTCCAGCTAATGGGAGCTGCGGGAAGGCATGTCATGGTCCATGCTGCTTCTCGCAGCTCCCATTGGCTGGGAACAGCAATCCATGGCCAACATAAGCAAGCACCTGTATCTGGGTGGCACAGGTAATTACAGCAGTGGTAGATGTATATAAACCTCTTTCAAAGGTCTGTGCTCATGCAAAACTTGGATAGAAATAGCTGCTTTTTGCAATTTTATTTTATAATTCAATAGTCAGAACTATGAATGGGCCCAAATGGAAACACTGATTCAAACACCCTCAATCTTGGGAGAAATTTAGATCCCAATTATTGGCTCGCCACCACGGGGGTGGAGGTGGGGAAACTACATTGGTGTCTGGTGATTCAGAAGGTCCCAGGACTTCTGGCTGCCCTTACTGTGGCTGCAGCAGCCACTGCTGGACCCCCTAACCGTCTAAATCACTGCTGGAGCCCCACACATCATGCTCCATTCAGTGCTGAGGGGTCTCAGGGGAAGAGCATGGTTCAGTGAGCCCCACCTCTTCTACACAAAGCCATGCTCCTTCTGGGAGTACAGGGTCAGACCCGCCAACCTTGCCCAGGGGCCAAGCAATTCTGTTGCCCTCCCCCCCCCCGCCCAATTAGATTATTACAACTGGCCTTCAAATGATAATGGCCCTGAGCAGAGAAATGAGAATCCTTTCTTCACCCTTCCTTAGATGTTGGGAAGACAGAATTTGGATGACAGCTTTGGCCCACTTACTTCAAATTCAAACACTAGAGGCTTTTGGATTTTTCAAGCCCACCTTAGCCTGAGTTTTCCAGTATTTAGAATCAAATAAATAGCTCATCTTTGTGAGCAAATATTTGCTTTTTCTTGGGTTGAGACTGTAGAGAGAAGGGAATTCCATTGGCTGGGTTAGTAAGACTGATAAAGGGACGACTGCTTTGCATTTAGTGGTGTTTATATTGGTGAGTAACATAATGTGTGATGTCACTGACGTGCCTAGAATAAATGGCCATGGACAAAGGACATGCTTTTTCCACACAACACATCATTAAGTTGTAGAATTCATTGGCATAGGAAGTTCTTGAGGACAAGAACTTACCAAGATTCCAAACAAGATTGGACACATACACAAGGATCAAGAATATCCAGAATTACCACAATACAAAATTTGGAAGTGATGTTAAATTTCATGCTTCAGGGCATAAGCTGTTCTCTGTTTGAGGTCAGGACCAGACCTCATGTCGGGGGGTGAGAAGAAAGAGTATCCCACATATGTCTGCTTCAGGGTTGTTACCCCTTCCTGTGAGGAAACTGGTGCTAGCCACTCTCAGGAACAATATGCTGCATTAGACTGATCTTGATCTGGAGTGGTATGTAAACTCCTGTGTTGCTATAATAAATGGCTTTTGCTAACAGTTTTGCACAGCACCTAATATAAAATAAATCTGATTTAAGGTCCCATCATGCTCCCAATGAAGTCAGTGACAGTTCTGCTTTTCACTTAAAAAAAAAATCAGGCCCAGTTCCTAACCCATCCCTCCCCCACTCACGCATACCCATGCTCCAAAAGAAAGACTCAGCCATTAGTTGCTAAATCAGCCCACTCCCAGAAATAAATCTGCCTGAAAAATAATGGGTGAAAAAAAGTACATGCCACAGGTGGCTGTGGACAGCTAGAATATAGCAAGTTAGGCTGCCACAACAGACTATGATAAATTTTCCCTAGATCCTATGACAGACGCGAAAGGTTTGAGTAACTTATAGGCAGAATGTGTGTTGCTAGCAAATATAAACCACCACATATTCGTCACAATTTTGTTTGTACTTAGTGGGACCCATGCAGAATAATAAGGACTAATGTGTTGTCTTACTCTGGGAGGGCAAATGATGGAAATTGCTTCTGGAGATGCCTGTGAAGTTTTGAGAATTGTTCGAATGATTTTTCCACAAAGGTGACCACCTGGCTGGTTTGCACCACCTGGACTAAATAGAGCTGCATTGGGGAAAACCAGAAACAGAAATGATTAGAGAGGGGCTGATGAAAAAAAAAAGTGCATACAAAACAATAGGGAGATTTCCACAAAGAAAAACCTTTTTGGAATGTCGGTCCAAGCACCTGAAAATACAATTTGTAGTTTATAGGCGTAGTTATAAACAGCAGAACATGTCTGGATGGTACGCAGTTCAAACACCGAAATATCACCTCTGAGTGAGAAAACCACTCCATTCAAGCATACAGTTGTTTTTATCAGGCTCCCTAATTTTGTGCTGTGCTTTCCTTATGGGTGCTATAATTAGCTCTTGATTTATTTTTCACTACAGGGCAGGAACTGTTCTCCTTAATGGCTCCCCGCTAATAGCTCTCTGCCTGGTTTTATTTCCCTCCAGAATCTCATTGCTTATGGCACCACTGCTCATTCCATGATCTTTTCATTGTAGCACAAGCACATTTTATATAACCGAGGCAGAGGAGCGTGTAAGCTAAAGGAAGAATGGTTAAAGATCAAGCGAAATGAGGGCAAACGGAGAGTGCAATACATACAGAGTCAGGCTTTTTGCTGAACCCTAAAATGGTTGCTCGGGCAATTGACCTCTCTGCATCCAGCATGTTGGATTCCTGAGGAACACTCTGTGTAGCTGAAGACTTGGCAGAGCCTGTGGCTAGCATCTGAGCGAGCGTATGCATCAGGTTATTGAGTTTGACAGGGAAGCACTCTAAACTTTCCTTTATTTTCCTGAGAAAACAAAACAAAAGGAAGATCAAATGCAAATGCTTCTCTTCACGCATATACTTCTCTTTGCTTGTTTTCTGGTGCCTGCTGCCACAAATGGAAATAAAAACAAACCACACACAACACAAATACACACACGCTCGTCACTGTTGGTTTGCAGCAGCACAATTTACCCAGCAATTCAGCCCACTTTGGAGAAGTTATTTCATCAGTCTCCAAAGGCCTAAGGCTGGCTGTGCTTGGAGAGACGAGGCACACACAATGCCTCTGCGCATGCTAAGCACCACCAATTAGTACACCTTTAATAAGTATGCAATATGTGCTTCCTTCAGTTGGCACAGGAGACTGTCCCTGGCATGTCCCCTTTGGATATGTTAAGCTTACAACAACACACCAGTGCCTGTGCTCAGGAGTATCAGCACCAAGGCTGCGATTCTCAAAGCTGATTTAGAGATTCCCCTATTGGAGTCTGAATTGCTAAAACCCCCAGTGGACTTTAAAAATCTCAGCCCAGGATCCTATTTGCCCTTTGTGTTGCTGCAGAAGCCCCCTATGCTGTCTTTTTCCATTTCATTTCCTTGCAAGGTAAGCCAGAACACAGTTTTTGTTTCCTTGAGCTTTGGGATCCTTCAGGAGGAATGGCACTGAAGATATATAAGCATGACCGCTTCTTCAGATCAAATGTGAATTCTGTTTGGAAAATGGCACTTGCAAAATCATATCACACTAGTCCTTGCAGAGGGAGAAGAACCACCCCTAAAATCCAGTTGCCCTGTTTAATCCAGTTATTAACTGAATCTATTTTCACTATGATGTTAAGTTCCCTCTCTCTTCCTCTACTTACCCAAGCTTTGGGATCAACTTTCTGGGATATGCAGGATTGATGTTATGGACTGCCGACCATTCAGGGTTAACTATACAGCTCCTGACAAAACTGGAAGAGTCCTACAGTTTCCCCAGTTTTAGGTCCCAATTAGGGCTCAAATGTAGGTTTAAATCTACTGCTGGTCAGAAGTACACTTAAGCACTTGCTTAACTTGAACCACCATCCCATTTACTTAGGAATTCAGCACATGTTTAAAGTTAAGCATGCGCTTAGGCTGTATTGGGAATAGCCACGCTTTTCTGAATTGATACGTAAATCTGCATGACCTCTGCCATTCAGGCTGAAGACTCACAAATGCAGCCATACCCAAAAGAACAAACCCAGATGCCAAACAACCCCCCCCCAATTATGCATGCAGAATTTGCTCAAAATTCTGTGCAATTTATCATGTAAAAATTAGCCACATTAAACTAAGTAAGGATGCAAAAGTGAAAATACATATTTTTTCTTAATGTAATATGACGAAAATAATCTGCCAATAAGGTAAGATAATTATCAACTTAATAAGATTTCCTGAAAGAGGCAAATAACTCATTCTATAAATGAAATAAATTAGGAGTTTCATGCAAAACAAACAAATAAATCTTAATTTAGGATATTATGGGACAAATTAATACATTGCTGATTGATTGGGCCATATCCAAGGCTGCAAAACTTTTTTTTTTTAGTTCCTTGGGATAGAGTATTATATATTCAAAATGTAGTTTAATCACTTGATAAATCACTAGGATGTGTTTTGGGTTCTGGAATATGTAGCTCTACCATAATATAGAAAAGCAGCCAGAAAAATCAGAATACTGTATTACTGAGAGAGAATCATGTTACAGCTAAACACTATTCAGTTTAATCTAACTTGTATGAAATGTGCCTTTGCTTACAATGTAAAACCAACTTAGTATTCAGACAGTATCACTGTTGTAGAGCAGCTGATATCAGAGGACTGTAATTTAGGCAATTCATCTCCTTAATGGTCTGTTATTCTTTCTATGGGTCCATTAAACCTCTCAAAGTATTTTAACCTGTACCTTGCTAATCACACACCTTTACTTCATACATAAACTGAAAAAAGGGCTTACATTATCAAATACTTAAAAGGGATGCTACCAATGGAAGATATGAAAAACAAATTATACGTATATAGAAAAAATACAGAGTCTCATTTACTCGTTAAAAATGATGTGCTGGAAGGTCTGTTTTGATGTTGTGTTGATGTTTCTGTCTTCTCTGCAACAGGCAAACAAGCTTGTGCTTTCATCAGGCAACTGTCTCTGTGCTGGAGATGCCTTCACTGAAATGTAATCAGTGAGGCTCGATGTGGTTGCAAGGCTCTGCCCGTACAGATCTATATACTGGGCCATGTAGGGAAAGAGTGCACTGACCTTATATAAAGTGCTAATAAATGTGCAAATGAAACTGAAAAAGGAACAGAGGAGCTGATTTTCGTTCTAGTAATCTTGTAGCTGGCCTACAATTTTCAGTTTCCTCATAACAGCATGCTGTTAGCAGCCAGTTTAGTTTCTGGTTTGCCTTTTGCAAAAGCAAACTGAGTTTTTAGTGTAATTCAGGTGTGTCAATTTTATGCCTCATAATGGCTGAATTAAATTTGGATTTAATACATGAGTTGCAGCATTTCTAAAGAACTGATAAGCTCCTACATAAGTCAGGGTGCACAGACATCTTAGGCCAGGTGGCTGTTCTCTGAAGTGGACAAGGACAAAAAGTTTGGCCTATATCTCTGCAAGTAACGCGGCTATAGCTGGTAGGTACCCTCAAAACATACAATCATGACTCTGTAGAAGGACATCTGTGAGCTACTTAACATGTGAAGTTCCTCCTGGACTCCATGGAGGAATGATAGTTGGGCTCTGTAGAGGACCTGAAAGATGTTTACAGAGCCTATCAGAGAACAACTCATTTTGAAAATTACTTTCAAGTGTAATCAGGCAGTATGGAGAGGAAAAACACATACAACCTGGATCCTCAACATTCCTCAAATGAGTTGTGTGTTTGAATTGCTGTGTCGTATCAAAGATCTGATCTTGATTGTTCTCCCAACTCCCAGCAGCAATGCTATAATTGTCCCTATAAGTCTTCTGGCACAGCGGCAAGCCTGATAGGTCCTGTGAGTGGAAAAGAAAAGGGAAGGATGCACATGTGCGCATGTTGAGGAGAAAACTCATCCGCAAGTTCTCTCAACCAGCCTCAGCCACTCTGCTCATCCTGTCGATTCTATTGCTTCACACACCCTTTCCTTATTTGGCCCCGCCAGTTGAGAATCAGCCTGTCAGGTGCAGAGCCACCATAGCCTCTTACGAACATGGAACCACGGGACAGAAACTAACTCAGTTTTAGTAGAGCCCACTACAAAGAAAAACAGAGTTGATCCATTATCCAAAGAGCACATATAGGATCTTAGGGTATGTCTAGACAGCGAGGCTATTTTGGGATACCAGAGGTTCCCACAATAGCTACCCTGCGTCTTTTAAACATGCCTGTTATTTTGAAATATTTTTTGAAATAACAGGCACATTATTCCAACATCCCTGTAACCCTTGTTCCACGAGGGATAAGGGATGTCTCAAAATAGCATGCTATTTCAAATTTGGCACTGTGTAGATGTGCCAAATTTTGAAAAAAGCTATTTTGAAATACAATCAAAATAAGATACGCAATTTGCATAGCGCAAATTGTGTATCTTATTTCAAGTTTAGGGTGCTGTGTAGATGCACCCTTAGTCAGGAATCCATTGAGGGTTATCATCATCCTGCTGTCCAGGGCCTGTAGGGGCATGTCTATACTGGGGAGTTATTTCGAAACAACTGTCCTTATTTCAAAGTAACAAGGTGAGTGTCCATACCACCAAGCCTGTTATTTCTAAATAATGGGCTTTTTATTACAAAATAATAATTCCTGCTTGTGATGAGGAATACGCTTATTTCAAAATAGTTATTTCAGGAGTTATTTCGAAATAACTTATTTTGAAATAACTTGGTAGTATAGACATAGCATAGTAGAGCAGAGACTATCAATAGAGTGAAGGATTCTCTATGCCCTGACCTTCTCTGTGCAGCCTGTCATATTACAGTGGAGGCAGCTTCACAGGGGAGAGTAAAAAGTTTGTCTTAGTGTCTTTGCGGTGCACACAATGTGACCATTACCTGTGGTTGTAAATCATCTGCAAGCATACTTTCTTCACTCAGCGCGCAGTCAACCTATGGAACTCCTTGCCAGAGGATGTGGTGAAGGCTAGAATGTTAACAGGGTTCAAAAAAGAGCTAGATAGATTCATGGTGGTTAGGTCCATCAATGGCTATTAGCCAGGATGGGTAGGAATGGTATCCCTAGCCTCTGTTTCTCTGGAGGTGGGTGACAGGGGAGGGATCACATGAGGATTACATGTTGTGATCCCTCCCTCTGGGGCATCTGGTATTGGCCACTGTCGGCAGACAGGATACTGGGCTAGATGGACCTTTGGTCTGTCCCAGTATGGCCGTTCTTATGTTCTTATGAGATGGCAGTGTTGTCTGTGCCCTTGCAGATGTCATGAGCCTCCACTAGTGTTTTAGCTAGTTGGGGGAAGGGGTTGCTGAGATATAAGTTGTCAGTTCCTCATGGCAGGAGATTTGTGTTAGGAGCGTGATCTAGTTTTGTGGCAGTTGGTATTGTGGTTTGGAATCTACACGCCTGACCTATGCTATGATAGGCGCATAATAAATTATTCTGTCATAAATAAAATGAACAGGTACATCAGCTAATACCTCGTTAACATCTCCCTTGCTGTCAAGTTTTTGAAGATGTGCATTGCTAATTTTCTGGTAATCCTCCGTTCAGCTCTTGTTCATCGGCAAGAGCAGTGGGGCTCCTTGTGTACTGCAAAGAATTCTAACTCTTCAGTCATAGCAAGGAACCAATTTTAATCTATTTTTAAAAACCAGACTAACTATAAAAGCATTTTAAGAACACTTAAAAATGTCACACAGCATCAAGGTGACACTTTGTAGCAAACCAAACCAGGAGATCTACTTCCAGGAGTAGGAAGGATTCCCTATTATGTGGATAACATGTTTTCTCGGTAGAGAAGAGATGGGGAAGGGGAAGTGATCAAACTGAGTTTCAAGGCTTAAACTGAGTTTAGGGCAGGGATGCATGATAGGCAATTGTTTCACATAGTGGTGGTCTCACAGAAGTGGAAATCTAATGCAGAAACTCTTGATTAAATTTCAAATGCCACTATGTTTATCAATGATACAGAAGATTACAAAAATCTGTAGTCTGGAAAACATGCTACTGCTGATCGGCTCATTATAGTGCAGTGACCCAATGTTAGGGATCATAAACTGTCTTCAAAGGAAAACGATGTACAGATGCTCACAGAGATTACAGAATGGGTCTTCAATGAAGAATCAGAGCAGTGTCAATTCCTAAAACAAAGAATGCTTTATGGTTCTAAAAGTTTAGAGACCAGCCTCTAATAGCATTGGTCTGTTGGCTCAAAATATGAAAGGGCAAGCCAATTAGCCTAACAAATGGAATATCCATCCCAAGAATATTTAGGATAGGGTTAGTCCTAGGGTTAGATGTTATAGTTTGAGTTATTCTTAAATAACAAAGCATATATGGTGCTGTTGACAAAGCTGAACAGTTCAGGTAACTAGTAAAAAAGTGACTTTATATTGAAATAACACTGTTATACTGTACTGACTGCTGTTAAAAAAAAAAGGCCAACTTTGCCAACTGCTATGCATATCATGGTATCTGAGAAGTCACAATATTGCCCCATACTTAGAGCGGGAAATAACTGTTTGTTGGCATGTTGACTTTTTAATGACAATTGTATCTGATATTGGGATGGTCACAAGGTGTTCCTGCTCTACAGTGCCCCCTGTGGCAGGCACTTCCTGCCCCAGTTTCCCATGGCTCCATAAGAACTTCACACTATTCAAAAGATAGAGCAAAGGAATTGTTCTACACTACATTAAATATATATAAAGGTAGAAGACAGTCTCTCCCTCAGGCTCCGGGATTGCACAGAACTCCTCCTTGGGATCTGTGATCTCTTGAGATCTCCTGTCTGTGAGGTGAGTTTTTGTCCATGAGCACCTCCTTACAACTGAGCCCTGATGGCCTTTTACCAGGCTTGGGAGCTCATTATTTAATTAAGTGCCTTGATAAGCCAACTCCCCTTAAATTAGCTTGTAATGAATAATCTAGGCCTGGACTCCTTTTAAAAGGATCAGCAACCATGTAACATACCTTCCTCATCCCCCAGTGCCAATCTATACCAAAAGGTAGGTTTAATAATGGCCAGTGTTTGGTCATGTTCTCCAGTCAGGCGGGAACTGTCTGTTCAGCAGCAGCCAGTAAATCCCCTGAATCCTTGACAGTGTTTTTGTCTTCCTCAATAAAACATGATGCGCACGAGACTTGGGTGTCACCACGGTTCTCTGCTGCCTGCTTCTGCAATTCCAGGATTTCAGCCTGGTTCCTATCAGCAGTAGCAGCCTTTTCCTGCAGTTCACTTCAGTCCATTACTGTAGAGAACTGTTGTGTATCTGGCAGTGCTCCTGCCAGACCTGTGGCCTCTGTCATTCATGTGATCTTAGGGTATGTCTACGCTGCAATGCAAGTCGAAGGTTAGAAGAACGCAAGTTAGCAGACCCTGGGTTCGTTAGCCGATGACTCAAGCATCTACACTTATTTGTCAACCCAGGGTTAGGAATCACTGAACCGTGGATCCCAGACTGGAGCTCCAGCATCTACATTGTATTATGTTGGACTAAATCCAGCTACCCATATCTCGGACTTCCTAGCACCCTCCCAAAAGGTGGCTGCAGTGTGTGAAAACCTGACTGCCCATCAAACTTGACTGCTCAGAGGACAAAGAAAATTGGCCCATGGGATTGTGGGATACTTTTGATGGACTTGCTGAGGATGAATCCAGGGAGGCTGTCTCCAGGGCACAGCAAAGTGGCTTGAACTCTGAGTTGTGGCTTGACTCAAACTGTTAAGTCCCATGGAAATCTGGGACACTGGGTCTGAACCCTCAATTACAGCAATTTGTATTTAGATGGAAGGGGAAGTAGGCTTGAGCCCAAGCTGGAACCCTGGGCTTATACTCCATTGTAAATATAGCCTTAGATATAGCTGAGTCTTTTATTAGGCAACCAATTGTTCCTCTTGGAGGGCTTTCCTGGAGTCCTGACAGGACAATCCATCCCTTTGTGGCAATACAAGTCTCCCAGTAATCCATTTCTGTACTCGCCTGTATCTGCACAGGGTTCAACACCCTGGTCCTGCACTCCTGGGTCAGTTCCCCCTCCCCAGCTTCTTTTGCCTGGGTTAATACAGCTAATCCCTGAATGTTCAGTTCTTGGAACTTAGGGTGTGTCTAGACTACAGTGTTTTGTCGACAAAACTGGACTTTTGTTGACAAAACTATTACCCGCGTCTACACTGCCGCCGAGTTCTGTCAACATAACGTTGACAGAACTCAGCAATTTTGTCGATGGCGGTAAATCTCATTCTACGAGGAATAACGCCTTTTGTCGACAGAGTTCTGTCGACAGAAGGAGTCATTGCATCTACACTGTCCTTTTCGTCTACACTCTCATGTCAACAAAGTGGCTTGCTTTGTTGACAGAACTGGCTGTAGTCTAGACGCTCTTTGTCAACAGAAGCTTTGTTGACAGTATCTGTCGACAAAACTTCTGTCGACAAAAGCCTGTAGTCTAGATGTACCCTTAGTCTCCAGCTCTTTTTCCTTCAAGGTAACATGCTGCTCCAAGGCAGACTTGACATTCTCTAGCCCCCAACTACTCCAGTGCTGTGCTTAGGAAGAGAGAGGATCGATTGATCGATCGCTCTCTCTCTCTCTCTCTCTCTGGTGATAGACGAGAGAAATTGGAATAACTACTTGGTCTGGAGAGAAAATGTCTGTTAGGTTGCAAACCTCATTCTCAAATTTTAACCTGAAGTCAAAACTTTTAGCAGGGCAACATGTTTCTATGCACCCGTTCTCCCTGCAACCAAAACAGACTGATCAGGGGACACCTCACTTTCTTGCCTGCAAACTTGTTCCCCACTTCTTTATTCAGACTTCACAGCAGCCAGCAGTTTGTGGGAGGATGTCTTTGACATCCTGGCTCTCCTCAGTTTCTCTGGTGACCAGTGCAACCTGGCCAACTTTACAATAACTGTTTTTACATAGGCACGCCCCACTTCCTCACAGTCAGTACATAGAGTTGGCTGAGCGCTGTACCTTCTTCCATGTTGGTGTCAATGACAATTGATTCTTTACCACTGTGGAACTCAGACATTCCCCCTTCTTCAAATGGAATTGAACTCTAACAGCTCTGGTTGCCCTCTGTTCACTGATATAGGGGGATGTCACAGCCAAAGAAGGTGTTTGCACTGTGCTGCATGATCATTCTTCTTTAATGGCAAGCCTAAGTGCTAGAACTACAGGTGCGGGTGGAGGAGTACTGCAGCACCCCTTGGTTTGAAGTAGTTTCCATTATATACAGAGTTTTCAGTTTGATTCAACAACTTTCAGCACCCCCACTATAAAAAGTGTTCCAGCACCCCTATGGTAAATGGTCTCAGAATCCCACTTCTCAAACCGCTTGGCAGAAGCTGTGCCTGCTCATTAGCACTGCTTTGCTGAGCTAGTGCTGCTGGCACTATCTGCCTCACTTTCCTTTCTCTCAGGGCCCCACAAGAGTTCTACACAATCTGAGGGGATGTAGGTGCATTCCCTGGAGGGGCTTCTATTTTATTAAATGGGAATAAACTTGAAATAAAATCTTTCCCATTGGGCCCATGGTTTGCACCACCTCCTTCTTGGGCTCTGGGAGCTCCTCTCTCTCAGAAGAGATTCTTTCTGGGAGCATCTCTTGACAGTTTAGTCCTGGTAGCCTTTTATGAGGCTCAGGTGTTCATTATTCAATTACCTGCTTAGATAGGCTCATTCCATTTACATTAGCTCTCCCAGGATAGCCTTACCATGGGGGCCCCTCCTAAAAGTGGCCAGCAAGCCTGTAACCAGTACTGTCTAAAAATAACAAACATTTATTGAAGTAGTTCAGAAAATAAAGACAAAGCAACATATGGAGTCAAGAGGTTGTGGTTCGACAGACTAGGAGATAGAGTATGCTTACACATTGGCTGCATGGGGTGTGATTGCAGCTCCTGTAGATATACTCAAAACTAGTTTTAATCTAACCAGCTCTGGCATGAGAGCGCCGAGCTGCAGCAGCCCTGGTTTCAGTGCCCCACTCAAGTAATTACTCATATTTTTGGGTGGGCTTATATAGTCCTACACAGAAGCCCATGCTGACATGTGGTATCTGACATTGGGTAAGCAACCCATGATTGTAGTATGGCCTTAGCTTGAGAGAGTGAGGACTTTGGATCTCTTCCTTTGACTTGCTAAGTGATGCTAAACAAATCACTTGACCTATGTGAAAAAAGGTTAGAATAATACTTAACTACCACTGTCTCCCTCTAAGTTTTCACTGAGGGCTCATCACCCACTGCACAGGATGTTGTGAAAAAAAAATCCAGTTGGTGAAATACTTCGAGAGCCTTGTTTAAAGCATTATTATTATCACTATACAATGACTAGAAATAATATACCCATAAATCCATAATATATTGCTATCAAACTACAGAACCAGAAGTTTCCATGGTTGGATTCCCATGCTGATTCTGACCTTTCATACAAGGGCAGTAAAGGGTAGTGGAAGAAATCTGTTGGTGAAGCAGCAGTGTCAGACCAATGTAATCAGCACTGTGCTGCCTGTTCTCATAAGCCATAGCATGGGAGGCATGCTGGAGGCACAAGTGACCATACTGAGAGTGTTCAACACTACAGGGATTTGAGGCTTCACAATACCCAACAGGCAGAATGAGGCTAGTCATAAGTTTAATCGGGACTAGGAACAGATCTTGGTAGCCTGTCCACATTAAAATTTACAAACATGTTAGTCAAAAACATCAATGTGCTAAATGAACCAGGAATAGAAACTAACATATGGACAAAGAGACAATGAGTTAACTGGTTCCATGAAGCGTATTTAAACTGATTAAATGAGAGCATTTTCTTGGAGTAACACATACAGACAGCGCAAACAAACCTCATTTACATTAAGAGAAAGAAAACACGCACTTGAGCAAAATTGTACATTTCTCCAGGGTTTTAAGATCTTGTTTGACAATAACTCTAACAATCAGGCATTTGTTTCAAGGCACAGAAAGCATACAGCTGTACTCTGAGGAAATCATTAAAGGATCTTTTCCCTGTTTGATGCATGGATGTAACTTATCATTACTATTAACAAGGCTTGTTTTTACCTTGTGCTTGCCATATCCAAGGCTGCAGCTCGGCAATCCTTTAAATTGTGAGGGGATGAGAATGAGTAGGGATTAGAGGAGATGGGATCAACATTTATCTTAAATTAAAAAATAAATGAAACTGGGTAATCAAAGGGTAAGGAGGAAATAAGGAAAACCTAGGGGTGAAAAGGAGGAGGTGGGGATGCTGCTGTGTTCTAAAATAATAGAATAATTTAGTTTTGAAAGTTCCTAACTACTCTTACCCAAAGGTTTTGTATCATTGTACAAACTTCTCTCTATTTTGAGTGGCTGTACTGCTTTCATGTTCTGTTCTTGACATATCATAAAAGACAAGCCTGAGCAACACAGTTCAAATTGCCATCAAGGTGCAGATGCCAGATGATGCCAGAGAGAGTTAAGAGGAGCCATGCTTTTCACTGGATTGCTTGGGTTCAGGCCCATCTCTCATTTATGAAAAGTTTAATATTGTTTTGCTTGTACTCAAAGGTGCTGGGAAAATATTCTGGGGTCCTCTTTTCTCAGGAGCTGGTATAGTGCAGGCTGGGACTGTGTAAGCTTCCCCCAGCTGGGCCTCTACAAGACCACTTGGTCCATGCTTGGTCTCTCTATAGAGACTATCAATAAAGACACCAACTGCAGTGGAGATTTCTGTGTGATGGATGCTTGTCCACAAAAAACAGAATTGAGAACATCAAACTTGTATTGTATAGGCTGCTAAACTGCCATTAATCTTAAGTCATCGACCTCAGATGAATGCAAACAGTGAGATAGAAATAAAAAGCTTCATATTATGCAAATGCCAATCAAGCAGCAAAATGATTATTAATAATACTAAACTCTTATATAGTGTTTTTCATCTGTAGATTTCAAAACGCATGAGAAAATATCATTAGCTCCATTTTACAGATGGAGCAATTGAGGCATGGAGGGGTGAAGTGACTTACCCAAGATCACCCAACAAAGCCAGGAATAGAAGTGAGATCTCCTGCTTTAACAACAAGGCCATATTGTTTCCTAATGTTTTCAAAATCATATTACAAAAACCAACACAAAAAGCAAATTCTTCATGGAACTCAAGCAGCACTTTGAACAAGATGACTCAAAGATTCACTGGAAGCGTTTGCAGTCCAAACCCTATAGCATTGTCACAGTATATTAGAGCAAAGCCGACAAGAAATATACCAGGGCAGTTAAAATATGCAAACTGAGCAACAAAATGCAAGCAACATAAGCAATGGAAAATAAGTTGGGTCTGAACAACTCTTTTAATAATTTAAGTGATATGCATAATGAGAGTGTTTGTTTGTGCATTTATGTTTGGAGACAAGTTAACCCTTTGTGTAATTTTTTTATTTCAATTGACTGACTCCATAGGAAATTATGCCTATCATTTTTTAATTTGCAAGTGTCTCTTTAAGCAAAAAAAGAGGACATACATTTTACCCGTGCTTTTATTGGCATTTAGTTGTGTGTGTGTTCCTCCTCTTGAGGTGTTTTAGCAGGTTTTATGTTCTCCCCCCTTTGGGGTTTTGCATTTTACTTTTATATATACGTGTGTGTGTGTGTGAGTGTGTGTGTGTGTGAGAGAGAGAGAGAGAGGGGAGGGGAGAGGTAAAATATTTTAAATAAATTAATAAAAATAATAATCATCATAATAAAAGATTTCTGAATTCTCTTCTGTTTTTCACCTGGTAAAATGGCTGGTGGCTTGGAGTTCTGAGTCCTGTGGACGAAGGTTATCATATACATACTTCAGATCCTGGATACTGTTCAGCTCAGGCAACCCTGCATGCAGCATCTATGAACATATAGGATTGATCCAATAAATGCACTGAAAATAATTGAAATGGAACACGGCTAGTTGGAAAAAAATGGAGTTACAGGGAAAGAACTCTCCCTATTTATAAATTACAAACCTCTCCTAATTTGGGACATTTGTGACTCTGAATATAACATTCTGATTGGGAGAATGAAATGCAATTTTAACTTCTTCACATTGATGCACCAGAAAAGGGCATATTCAAATGGATTCTGGACCTCAGGAATCTAATACCTTACAACTGATCCTTCCACTAGACTCTGGTCTACACTAGGACTTTATTTTGAAATAACTCCCCACCAAGGTTGAATTTATAAGTGGAGCGTCCACATTACCAAGCTCGTTATTTTGAAGTAACGGGCCATGGAATTTGAAATCTGTACTCCTGCTTTTCATCAGGAGTAACACTAATTCCGAAATAGTTATTTTGAAATAATGCTAGTGTGGATACTCCAGTGTTGTTAATTCAAAATAGTTATGCCCCAGAGTAATTCTAACTAATTTCTCCCCAGTTCTTCCTGGGGCTATAAGTCTGAGGCACTGCGTCCACATTAACGAAGCGTACCTCGGACTAATTTCAAAGCTTCCCCATAGGGTGGACACAATAGTTCAAATTTGTTAAATTGGGAGTTAATATGTCAAATTTACTAATTTCGAAATAGTTTCCAAGTGTAGCCATGGCCTAGGAGTCCACACCTTCAGGCTGGTTTACTTCTTCCTATTCTTATTTATGTAATGAGAGTTAACCACATGGTCCGTGCAGTGCAATGAGAAGCAGACATCTAGGCATGTTCTATGTGACCAGCACACCTATTCCTAGGCATCTTAAAATGTTAAAAAATTAAAAAGTTTCGAATAAACTTTTAAAACTCACTGACTTTGCATTTTCCTCACACCAAATTGAGATGATGGACTGTGTGTAATAGAGAGAACACCTTTCCCACCCATTGCTCAGAAAACATACACATATAGCATTACGACTGCTGCTTGAGTGTGTACATTTTGCAATGAAATATATTTCCAGTACAGACAAAAGTGCCTACTGATCTCAGAAGATTAAACCAAATAAAAGGGAAACATTGCTTTTGTTGTAAGTTTATTGGTTAGGGGAAAGTGAAAGGAGGTGAGAAGAGGGATATTTGTTTTCCTTATTTCTTTCCATCTTTTTTATATCTTTTTAAATCAATGTGTTTGTATTTTCGGTTCTTTTCTCCTCAGCAGCACAGCTCAGATGTTGCCTAATGGCTCAGGTTTTATCTAGACCGCTGCTGGAACTGTGACAGCTTGAACACTGGTTACTCAGAGGAGACAGAAAAATCACCGAGATGAATTCAATCAGTCTAATTTCCCAGAGACACTTACAAATACAAGAGGATACAGGAACGCACGACTGGAAGGGACCTTCTGGGTTTTCTGTCCCCTAACATCACAAGCAACCTTGTCAGATAATCCTGGTTTAGCAAGATTAATTTAGCAAGATTAATTTAAAAACTAGTTTGTGTCTTTTACTCCTATTGGGAGATAGTTCCAGAATCTCAATCTTCTAATGGCTATAAAACATCCTTTTAACTTCCAGCCTAAATTTACTCATGTCCAGTTTATGTCCATTTGTTCTTATGCAAACATTATCCTTTAGCTCAAATAGCTCTTCTTCCTTTTTGGTGTTTATGCCATGACATAGTTCTAGAGCCCAGCCACATCCCCTCACAGTCTTTGATTTGCTGGGTTAAAGAAGCCAAGATCTTCCAGTCTCTAGTTACAAGGTAGGCCCTCCATTTCCCTGGTCATCCTAGGAGACCTTCTCTGCACCTGTTCCAGTTTGAGTTCATCTTTCTTAACAATGGTGCAAGGCACAAAATAATAATAATTTGCATTTACATATACACAGTCTTATTTATCCATACATCTTCAAGCAGTTTACAAAGGATTGTAGGTACAAATATCCCCATTTGCAGCTGGGATAACTATGGTCACAATGTCATACTACCAGTCACTGTCAGATGTTGAAACAGAATCCAGATCACTTCTAGTTTCTAGTTAGGGCAGTTTGGTGCCCTAACTACATTACGCCAGATGCAAGTGACATGACTTGGACTCCCTACGTTGCGAATATGAGGAAGAACCACCTAAGTGCTGGGGAAGCAAAGAGCTCTGTGGATAGGACTGGCTTCTCAGTGTTGTTGGTTACTATTCCTCTCAGGCAGCCTGGTTCTGTGAGGATCATCCAGCACCTCCAGCATTCCTGATTTGTGTAGTTTTCTTTCCTCTTGTATCGGGGGACAAAGAGGGTTCTCAACACACTGATGGTGGAGATTGATCAGACAAATTTTGGGTATTTTCCAACTCATTGCCCCAAGTGAATGTGTGTTTGGGCATCCAGCCTGCATGGACTACAGTACTTGGCCCTCAAAAGTATTTTAGATAGCTGATGTAACTAGAGATAAGTCTGAGCCACAAACATTTGGACCTGGATTTCTGATGCCCCAAAGTATAGTAATGTTTGGATCTGCTTGCACTGAAAAGGAAGTGAAGGGCCAGCTATAAGGATGGACCTAGGTTTGGATGGCATTCAGATCCAGAGCTATGTTTTAGGTCTCTATTTTCATGAAATAATGAATTAAACTGACACAGCATTTTTCACACAGATCTCAAAGTCCTTCACCAAGATGAGCAAGTTTCAGTATCCCCTGTTGGTATTTCTGAGGCATGGAGAGGTGGAGTGATTTGCCCAAGTACACAGAGTGACTCAGTGGCAATTAATCTATAAACCTGTCTCTCAGTAATGACTCTATTTCTCACTCACATTTTAACACAGAGCTAATTTGTTATGTTTCCTTGGAGAATCTATTATACCGGAGGGGTGTGTGTGTGGGGGGGGGAGGTGAGGGCAATAAGCGGTCTGCAGGCTGGACGTGGTCTGCCAGAGTTAGCTTTTGTCGGGCAGCTGGTACTTTATTTATCTGCACGTCCACAAGTAGAGCCGCTTGCAGCTTCTGTTGGCTGCAGATCGCCATTCCTGGCCAATGGGAGCTGCAAGCAGCCATACCTGTGAACACGCAGGTAACTAAAGTGCCACCGGCCTGCCAGAGGCTAACCCTGCACTATATAGAGCTGTGATAAAAATTTCTACCTAGAAAACTCTTAAGATTGTAATGGATTTTTCCATGATTTTAAGCTAGTTAAATGCTGTTCATAGCTCCCAGAAACCCTCTGTTACAGTTCACATTGTTGCTTTAAGGCAAGGAAAGCTGATGAACTACAGGCTTTTATGTACTGACCTCTGCCAGCAAGGCTCCCGGGCCTCCCACAGATGTTTCTACTTTTCAGAGTGATGGGAACTTCATGGCTTATTTCTTCCCTCACTCTCAGGAGCATACACTGGTACTGCTGATATCTGAAAACATGCTGCTCTCCACCATGAGAATATAGCATTAACTCCATACTGGGCCAAAAAATCTTGGGTGGTGCAGAATCACAGTTTGCTGGAAGCCACTAGCACTTAATTACCAGTCAAAGCAGAGAGAGTTTACAACCCCTATCAAACATGGCACATTTTGAAATTGGCCTTATATAACTGCAAATTGGACTTAAAAAAAAAAAACCAACCCCAACCTTATATAGTCATCCCAAAAAGCGGAACTCAGAGAGATGGAGACAAGAGGCAGATTTTCAGGTCTGCACAAAACTTTCCATCATGGAAATTTGAAATTGCTTTTTTTCCTGCATAAAATAAATATGAGATGGTTAGTCTTTCCCTTCCTGCTGTCATCTGGTATTCTGCATTAAAGTAAGCCAAAAGGAGATCTTCCCCATAGTCTATTTCATTTTCTAAAAATTATCCTTAAAGGCTACATCTGACCCCTTGCGTCATTCATGTGAAGGAAGTAGGTTGTGTTTTTGTTTATATTGTTGGTACACATTCACACCTTCCTCAATATTGATGCTGCACATAAGAAATTTCAACCCGCCCAAAAGAAAATTGAACCCGCCCAAGGTTAGATGATGATAGAGGGAAAACTGTTTGTGTGTGTGTAAACTACACCCCTATGTTGGCAGAGGAATGTAAATTAGACGTTTCGAAAGTGCAAATGAAGCGGGGGATTTACATATCCCGCGCTTTAGTTGCATAATCGCGTCATGGCGCTGTTTCGAACAAGTGCCATGTCGAAATTGAAACCACGTCTAAACCGTGGTTTCAGTTTCAACATGGTGCTTGTTCGAAACAGCGCCATGATGCGATTATGCAAATGAAGCGCGGGATATTTAAATCCCCGCTTCATCTGCACTTTCGATGTGTCTAATTTACATTCCTCTGCCAACATAGGGGTGTAGTTTACACACACACAAACAGTTTTCCCTCTATCATCATCTAACCTTGGGAGGGTTCAATTTTCTTTTGGGCGGGTTGAAATTTCTTATGTGCAGCATCAATATTGAGGAAGTGTGTGGAAGTGTACCAACAATATAAACAAAAACACAACCCACTTTCTTCAGATGAATGATGTAAGGGGTCAGAGGTACAAAAAAATAGCAGAAAAAGAGGGGATGGGGAGGGAAAGAGAAGGGAAAAAAATCTTGTCAATTAGAGTGTCCGTGCTAAATGAGGCTAATAGAGTGGGCTATAAGTGCCCGATACTTAGCTTTTGATGTCATTAGAGTGTTGAATGTAGCAGCCCATCCAGGTCAGGTCTTTGTTCAAACCTTGATTAAAGGTGTCAAATTTGCAAATGAAGGCAAGTTCCGCAGCTTCTTTCTCCAGCTAGTTTTTGAAATTGCTTTGTAATAGTTTTGTCACTTTTAGATCCATTAGTGAGTGCCTGGACAAGTCGAAGTTAAAATATTTCCCAACAGGTTTCTGTGTGTACCTTTTCAAAGATCTGATTGGTGTCAATTTATACTTTGTCACAGAGACTGTCCAGTTTGGCCAATATACATAGCAGAGATGCATTGCTGACATTTGATGGCATAGAGATCACATCAAAGGATGTGCAGTTATATGAGCCTCTAATGTGGTGGCTTATGTTAGGTCCTGTGATGTCACTTGTATAGATGTGTGGACAGAGTTGGCACCGGAGTTTAGTGCTTAAAGCCCTCCAGCGCATCGTTAACAATCTACAACCTATCCTGGAAAATGATCCCTCACTCTCACAGGCCTGGGGGGGGGGGGGGAAGGCAGGGACAGGCCAATCCTCACCTACAGATAACCCCCAACTTCAAACAAAATTCTTTCTATCAACTATGCAGCCCAGCTCCATCATACTCAGCCAGAAACCTACCCCTGCAATCAACTCCAGTGCTAACTCTGTCCACACTTCTATACAAGCGACATCATCACAGGCCCTAACCATAGGCAGTGAGTTATATGGGCTCGTGGTGCCCATGCTCCAGCAATATTCAGAGCCGGGGGCCCTGCTCAACCAATATTTGGAGCTGGGTCTCTCCCCCGGCCCTACCTGCCTGGAGCAGGCCCCAGCCCCCACCTGCCAGTCCCCCCCCCCCCCGGCCCCAGACTGTCTCTGCCGTGCGCAGCTTTCAGTCCGGCTCCCCCTTGCCGGCGCGTGCTGCCAGCTGCTGCTGCCATGAACAGCGTTTACAAGTGAGCGGGCAGATGCCCGGGCGTGACGTGACGTCACGGCCCGGGACTTTAAAACTGCTCGGCGTAGAATTGAGCCGCGCAGCCTAGCTCCAGGTTTGGAGTCCAGGGACTTCTGGGGCCCGAGCGCAGACTTTGGCCCTGCAAAGTGGAAGGCAGAAGGTAGGGGAGGGGAGGAGGAGGGGAAGGGGGAAAACTAGGGGGAAGGGGTTGGAGAGGAAGGGGCTTGTGCGGAGGGGGAGGGGGAAGGGGAAAATAAGGGAAGGGGTGGGAGAGGAAGGGGCTTGTGTGGAGGGGGAGGGGAAGGGGGAAGAAAGGGGAAGGCACCAAGGGACAGGGTGGAGGACAGATAAATGCCAGGGGGCCAAGTGCAGACAATGAGGAAAAGGGCAGGAGGGGAGGTGTCAGTGGGAGGGGGGACAGGGTGGTGCTGGGAGAGGAGAGGGTAAGGGCATTGGGGGCTGGGGGGGGAGGGGGAGGTGCTGGGAGAAGGCTTCAAAGAGGGGGTGGGCATGAGAAAGGTGGGGATGGAGCAAGTCATGTGTGAGGGCACAGAGGGGCATGAGGGGAATGGGGGCAGAGAGTGGTGAGGGGGTGGGCATCAGGGAAAAAGAGGGCAAAGGGGGCAGGGACAGTGAGGGAAGGGGGAGGCACCAGGAGGGTACAGGGCTAAAGGAAGGTGCAGGTGCCAGGAGATTCTGGGGGTGAAGCAGAAGGGCAGACACCTGCAGGGGAGGGACCAGCACCAGAGAAGAGAGGCAGGGAAGGTGTGTAGAGGGAGGTGTTAGAAGAGGGGATGAGGAGGGGTAGCTCACATGATCAGACTGGGGCTACTGGAGGAGTGGGCACAGGGGAGAGAGAAGGGCTGGTGGAGGGGAGCAGGTCACAGGAGGGCTGAGGGCAGTGAGAAGGGCGGGAGTCAGGACAGCAGAGGAGGGTGAGGAGTTGGGGGAGGCAGGCACCAGGGGAGCTGATGGAGCAAGGGGAGGAGACATGGCAGCAGAGAGAAAAGGTAAAGGTTTATAAAATATTTATTAATAACTTGGGTGCCACAGTGGCACATCCAAACAAGCCACATGAACTCAGTACTGGTGCACAACACAAAATTCATTCTGCTCATGGGAAGAAACTCTTACGCTATGTGTACGCTGGCGGCTTCTTGCACAAGAACATCTTGCGCAAGGGTTCTTGTGCAAGAAGTCTTGCGCAAGAACACGCCCACGCTGCCATGTGCAAGCTGTGCTTTTGCGCAAGAGCATCCATGGCAGTGTGGACGCTCTCTTGCGCAAGAAAGCTCCAATGGCCATTTTAGCCATAGGGGTTTCTTGCGCAAGAAATCCCCACCGAGCATCCACACTGCCCTCTTGCTCAAGAGAGCTTACACCTGTTAGAAAAGAGCATAGCTCTTGCGCAAGATGCCCTCTCTTACCACGCCGTACTGTAAATTTCCTTGCGCAAGAGCAGGCGGGCAGTGTGGTTGTTCTGTGGGTTCTTGCTCAAGAACGGCTGTACTTGCGCAAGAAGCCACGAGTGTAGACATAGCCTGAGAGGGAACACTTTCCCCAGCCTCTCTGCCCCCGAGTTAATGTCACACACATAGGGTTAATGCAACTGCAGGATAGTTGCATGAGGGAGGTTTGGTGGGGGCCAAACTAATCCCTGTTGGTAGGAGGATGGTAGGAAAAGTCCTTCGAGAGGGGTGACATGACACTTTTTACTTCTGGTCATGTGTCCATCTTGCCCCGAGCGTGTTACCTCCAGAGGCCTGGTTAACGGGGGTCAGGGTGCGTGGTTAACGGGGATCAGGGTGCGTGGTTAACAAGGGTCAGGGGGTGTGGCTAATGGGGCACCACCAAAAATTATACAAACCTGCTGCCCCTGGCCCTAACCACATAAGCCATCACATTGGAGGCTCATACAATGGCACATCCACTAAGTGCCAGCCTTTGATTTGGGCTTTACTGCACAATCTCTCATCTGCAGAGCTGAAGGTACTTACAAACATAAATCAATAAATGTCTCATATCGCCCCTCCTTGCCTCAGGCTAAGTCTAGACTACAAAGGCAAGTCAGAAAAAGATAAGCAAATTGTGAATTGCAATTTGCGTATCTTTTTCCACTTTTCTGTTGAAAGAGGCTTTTCCGAAATTTGGTGCATCTACACAGCACCACATTTTGGAAAAACCTGCTCTTTCGACACATCCCTTATTCCTTGTAGAACAAGGTTTACAGGGATGGTGAAAGAGCGTGTCTGCTTTTTCTAAAAATTTTTTGAAAAAGTGGACGTGTTCCTTGGACGTGGCATTGCTTTTCTGGGATACCAGAGGTATCCCGGAAAAGAGCTGCAGTCTAGACGTAGTCACAGTAACATTATACAAGGGACTGGTAACACTTCCCTGTCTCTACTGGAAATATCTACCTGGTGTGTTCTAGGACCACATTAGCCCTTTTTCATGGCTGCATCACATTGGTGGCACATAGTCATCCTGCAATTGACTGATACATCCAGGTCTTTCAACTCCTTTGTTATTTCCAATTTATATTTGTTTAGTATTTGTTTAGGTGTTGGGCCATGCCTAGGTAATCTTTAATGTCTACGTCATCCTCAGTGCTTAGCAGTCCCACTTGTTTTCTTATTTATATGGTTATAGAACCATTTACTATTGGTTATAATTCCCTTTGAAAAATCCAGTTGTGCTTGGCTTTTGGCAGTTCTCACTTTAATCCTATACTTTCTGACTTCCAAAAGGTTGCTCCCCTGGCTGACCCCTCATATCTTCCATTTCTTGCAGGTTTTCTGCTTTCTCTTAATCACCTGTTTCAGATGCTTGTTCATCCACCTTGGTCTGGAGCCCTTCCCTATGAATTTTCTCCCCTTATTTGGGATGCAGGCTTCAGATACTGTAAATCAAAGTTTCAGAAACTAATAACAAGCCACCTCCACATTCAGATCCTTGAATTCTTCAGTCCAGTCCACTTCCCTAAGTAATCTCCTTAATTTTTTAAAGTTGATTCTTTTGAAAAGAAGGACCCAAGTGGCAGATCTATTTTTCCAGTTAGTTTAAACTCAACCATTCAAACCAAGCATGTCCTCTATAACCAGTTCTTCTATAAAGTCCTCACATAGCCTTCTTTCCTTATTGAATTTATCCTAGTAACAAAAGCATGACAGGATTCTTCAACCATGGCTCCCAAAATGCTATAATCACTGCAGGGTCATAGACCAATCACCATAGATAGGGTGTTCAAACATAATGCATTCTGTGAGTTTAGTTTAATTAGTTCACTTCTTTAATTCCAAACAGTTAGCAAATGGCTATTTGAAGACCTGGAATTAAGATCAGTTGAAATATTCACAAAAGATAATTTTTGGCTTGTTCTCTAATTGGTTGAAATTTTGTAAAACCATTCCAATATTGGAAAAAAAAATAGGGTAAAACTTTAATACGAGCAAACCCACAATCAGCTCTCTCAAGAGAGAAAATACACCAATGTTTTGCAGGCACAAAGGTGGCACTCTAAATGAAGTCACTAACATTGGTGTGAAAAAAACACATTCTGGGATATTCCTGGAAACTTGACAATACTCTAAATCACAGTACTAGAGACTTGGCAGATCTTGATTATTTTGCAATTTTGAGTGATAATATCGATGCTTCATTTTAAGCATTTTTTCAACTTTTATCGATTTACATGTTCACAGTTGCATGAAATTATTTAATGACAGTAGACATTGAAATTCAGTGTTAAAACTTTACTGGGGGCTGTGCTGCCTGCTTGCAATGCTCACCAACCCCCTCTCTCTGAGGGTGTGTGATCTTGGTGGAAGGGGAGAGTGAAGGGATTAGGGATGCAGCGTCTCAGCAGGGTGGTGAGTGAGGGGGCTGGGGTGCGAACTCTCAGCAGAGTGGTGTGTGTGACAGGGCTGGAGGTGTGTGGAGGGGGGAGGGCGTGCAGCTCCCGCCCCTCTGAAGCACTAGGGAGGGAGGAGGCCTTGCGGCTCGAGCCCTCTCAGGGATGTGGGAGGGTGCGTGGCTCCTGGCCCTACCAGGAGGGGGGAGGGCACGTGGCACCCATTCTGCCCTGGGAGGGAGGGAAGGTGTGCAGCTCTCAGCCCCCTTGGGAGGGGGGTAGGGTGCATGGCTCCTGTCCCCCCTTGGAAGGGAGGGAGGGATGGAGGGAGCGTGCACGGCTCCCAGTCCCCCCAGAAGAGGGAAGAGGGGGAGGTTGTGTGGCTCCCACGAGGGGGGAAGGGCCACATGGTTTCTGACCTCCCAGGAGGGGGAGGAGAGAGGAGCCACATGGCCCCTGGACCCTCCAGAGTAGGAGGGAGGAGGATGCATGGCTCCCGGGCCCCCATGAGGGGGAAGGGTGTGCAGCTCCAGGCCCCCGTGGAGCACCGGGGAGGGGAGAGGCCTCACAGCTCATGCCCCCCCGCAGAGGAGAGAGCATACAGCTTGTGGCCCCCCTAGAGTGGGGAGGGCACGTGGCTCCCACCCCATGTCACCGGGGGAGGGGAGGGAATGAGGAGGCAGAGAGGCTGAGGGGGTGGTGGGACACAGAGTGACGTGATGACATCCCTCTGTCTTCCCACAAGAAAATTGCTAATAGAGAGAGGGAGATGTCAAAATATACAAAGTAAAGGCCCTTAAGTCAAATGCTAGTAACTTTTGAAGCAGCATTTTTCTTATTTTGCATTCATGTAAATGTCTTTCTATCACGAATGAAGTAAATTTACCAATAAAAAATTTAATCCTTCCAAGACTAGCTATAAGGGAAAAAGAACTGGGTTTTTTTTTCCAGGTGTGTGTGTGTGTGGGGGGGGGGAGAGGGTGTTACATCCCTGTCCTCCTTACCATCTCCAGAAGGTTCAAGAGCAACTGGCTGTGCTTCCTGACTATATTATAAGCTCGACAGCAAAGCTCCACAAACTCTTGGAATCGCTGTTGGTTTTTTCCGCCTTCTGTGATGAAATACTCCATCTCTGAAGTGAAGATAAAAGGAGCTCGGTCCCTTGAAAAAAACAAAATACAATGAAAAATGGTAAATCCTATCTGACCATTAATTTTTTAAACTCCCTGCTAATATTTGTTTTCCTAGTATTTCCTCTCTCGTTATTTCTTCCCTCCCTTTCTGCAAAGTGGGTAACATCATACCAGAACATTCAGTGATAAGAACATAAGAACATAAGAATGGCCGTACTGGGTCAGACCAAAGGTCCATCTAGCCCAGTATCCTGTCTGCCGACAGTGGCCAGCACCAGGTGCCCCAGAGAGGGTGCACTGAAGACAATGATCAAGCGATTTGTCTCCTGCCATCCCTCTCCAGCCTCTGACAAACAGAGGCCAAGGACACCATTTTATCCCCTGGCTAATAGCCTTTTATGGACCTAACCTCCATGAAATTATCTAGCTTCTCTTTAAACTCTATTATAGTCCTAGCCTTCACAGCCTCCTCTGGCAAGGAGTTCCACAGGCTGACTACACGCTGTATGAAGAAGAACTTTCTTTTATTAGTTTTAAACCTGCTACCCATTAATTTCATTTGGTGTCCTCTAGTTCTTCTATTTAGGGAACTAATAAATAACTTCTCTTTATCGGCCCTCTCCACACCACTCATGATTTTATATACCTCTATCATATCCCCCCTCAGTCTCCTCTTTTCTAAACTGAAAAGTCCCAGTCGCTTTAACCTCTCCTAATATGGGACCCGTTCCAAACCCCTAATCATTTTAGTTGCCCTTTTCTGAACCCTTTCCAAGGCCAAAATATCTTTTTTGAGGTGAGGAGACCACATCTGTACACAGTATTCAAGATGTGGGCGTACCATAGTTTTATACAGGGGCAGTAAGATATTCTGGGTCTTATTTTCTATCCCTTTCTTAATAATTCCGAGCATCCTATTTGCCTTTTTGACTGCCGCTGCACACTGCGTGGAAGTTTTCAGAGAACTGTCCACGATAACTCCAAGATCTCTTTCCTGATTTGTCGTAGCCAAATTAGCCCCCATCATACTGTACGTATAGTTGGGGTTATTTTTCCCGATGTGCATTACTTTACACTTATCCACATTAAATTTCATTTGCCATTTTGTTGCCCAATCACTCAGTTTGGTGAGATCTTCTTGGAGTCCCTCACAGTCTGCTTCTGTCTTGACTATCCTAAACAGTTTGGTATCATCTGCAAACTTTACCACCTCACTGCTTACCCCTTTCTCCAGATCATTTATGAATAAGTTGAACAGGATTGATCCTAGGACCGACCCTTGGGGGATACCACTAGTTACCCCTCTCCATTCTGAAAATTTACCATTTATTCCTACCCTTTGTTTCCTGTCTTTTAACCAGTTCTCAATCCAAGAAAGGACCTTCCCTCTTATCCCATGGCCATGTAATTTACACAAGAGCCTTTGGTGAGGGACCTTGTCAAAGGCTTTCTGAAAATCTAAGTATACTATATCTACTGGATCCCCCTTGTCCGCATGTTTGTTAACCCCTTCAAAGAACTCTAATAGATTAGTAAGACAGGATTTCCCTTTACAGAAACCATGTTGACTTTTGTCCAACAAATTATGTTCTTCTACATGCTTCACAATTTTATTCTTTACTATTGTTTCGACTCATTTGCCTGGTACTGAAGTTAGACTTACCGGTCTGTAATTGCCCGGATTGCCTCTAGAGCCCTTTTTAAATATTGGTGTCACGTTGGCTACCTTCCAGTCATTAGGTATGGAAGCCGATTTAAGGGATAGGTTACAAACCACAGATAATAGTTCAGCAATTTCCCATTTGAGTTCTTTTAGAACCCTTGGATGAATGCTATCCGGTCCCGGAAATTTGTTAACATTAAGTTTTTCTATTTGTTCCAAAACCTCCTCTAATGACACTTCAATCCGGGACAGTTCCTCAGATTCATCACCCACAAAGGACGGTGCAGATTTGGGAATCTCCCCAACGTCCTCAGCCGTGAAGACTGAAGCAAAGAAATCATTTCGTTTCTCCACAATGGCTTTATCGTCCTTGATTGCGCCTTTTATAGTTCGATCATCTAGGGGACCCACAGGTTTTTTAGCAGGCTTCCTGCTTCTAATGTACTTAAAAAACATTTTGTAATTTCTTTTTGAGTTTTTGGCTAGCTGTTCCTCAAAATCTTTTTTTGCTTTTCTTATTACATTTTTACACTTGATTTGACAGTGTTTATGTTCCTTTCTATTTATCTCACTAGGATTGGACTTCCACTTCTTAAAAGATGCCTTTTTGTCCCTCACTGCTTCTTTTACATGGTGGTTAAGCCACGGTGACACTTTTTTAGGTCTCTTGCTATGTTTTTTAATTTGGGGTATACATTTAAGTTGGGCCTCTATTATGGTGTCTTTAAAAAGTTTCCATGCAGCTTGCAGGGATTTGGCTCTAGTCACTGTGCCTTTTAATTTCTGTTTAACTAGCCTCCTCATTTTTGTGTAATTCCCCTTTTTGAAATTAAATGCCAGGGTGCTGGACTGCTGAGGTGTTCTACCCACCACAGGAATGTTGAATGTTATTATATTATGGTCACTATTCCCAAGCGGTCCTGTAACGGTTATTTCCTGGACCTGATCCTGCACTCCACTCAGGACTAAATCGAGAATTGCCTCTCCCCTTGTGGGTTCCTGCACCAGCTGCTCCAAGAAGCAGTCACTTAGGCCATTGAGAAATTTTATCTCTGCTTCTCTTCCTGAGGTGACATGTATCCAGTCAATATGGGGATAATTAAAATCCCCCATTATTATAGAGTTCTTTATTTTGGTAGCCTCTCTAATCTCCCTCAGCATTTCAATGTCAGTATCACTGTCCTGGTCAGGTGGTCGGTAATATATCCCTACTGCTAATTTCTTATTATTGGAGCATGGAATTACTATCCATAGCGATTCTATTGAACATGTTGATTCACTTATTTTTATTTCATTTGATTCTACATTATCTTTCACATACAGTGCTACTCCACCACCCACCCGGCCTGCTCTATCCTTTCGATATATTTTATATCCCGGTATGATTGTGTCCCACAGATTTTCCTCATTCCACCAGGTTTCAGTGATGCCTATTATGTCAATCTCCTAATTTATTACTAGGTACTCTAATTCACCCATCTTATTAGTCAGACTCCTAGCATTTGTGTAGAAGCACTTTAAAAATTTGCCACTGCTTATTTGTCTGCCCTTCCCTGGTGCATTGGATTCCTTTGTATGCGGTTGTTTGTCTGCTCTGGCCCATGGTTTGCCCTCTCCCCTCCTCTCTTTCTGACTACAGCTTAGAGAATCTCTATCAATGGATTCTCCTCTAAGAGAAGTCTCCCTCCGATTTACGTGCATCTCCGCACCAATCGGCTTTTCCCCATCTCTTAGTTTAAAAACTGCTCTACAGCCTTTTTAATGTTTAGTGCATTGTTGCACTAAATGTTGACTAATTCTGGCAGACATAGGTCTCTAGGTGAGAACTTCTTCGTGCAAATGACTATACAGCAATTTGGGGAGGCTAACAACTGAACATGATTTTTTAAAATTTATTTTTAATTTTGACTGCTTTAGTTTCCTGACTCCCTGCCTGAGCATAGTGTTTTTGATCTTGAAGCATATTCTCTCTTGGTACTGAAATATTTAAATCTGTACTTAAACAGAGTGGGATATAAATATAACTCACTACCCCGCAAGAAATGTATTTAAAATACACAAAATCCTCTCCCTCTCCCCCCCCCCCCCAAAAAAAAACCTAGGGTGCAGTTCTGCTTTTGAATACACAGCTGTGAAGGTCTGGTTCTGACTTCAGTTGCACCAGAATACATCAAGATATGCATTGGCTTCTATCCAGTGACTCCAGATTTAGACTGATGTAAATTGCCAGCAGAATCTAGGCCCAAGTCTTGCTTTTTTAATAACTTGTGGATTTGGAGCTATGCTCCAGTATTGCAAAAGAAAGTGAATTAGCCAGACGGACTAAAAATTCTCCCTCTTGAGAGCTTGAGCTTCAATATTAGTCAGATATACTGCTACTCCAGCACAGAGAGAACCACTACAGGATTTTGTTCCCCATAACTGTGTATGCAGGTATACATGAACACAACTGAGCCAGGTAATATACACAGTGGATTAGATTTAACCCTGAGCTAGAGGTGAACATCAGTCAACATTCAGAATCCATGTATTCCCCAATATCTGGGAGATTTGAACTCCAGATACAATTTTTTCAGTTTGGGGCCCTCTTTAGTTAAAAATTCACTTGAGGATTCTGACCCCATTCCACTTGCTGAGTCATCCTCACAAGAGATCCAAACATCTTCCCCACAAAAAAATTCTCTCTCAGTATCCCCCAACTCACTGCTAGTCTCCTTAAACTCTTACAGACACAGGCTCTTTGTTTGACTGCAGTGATGAAGTTGGGTTGCATTGGATGCTCATGCTGGGCTTGGGAATTTACCCTAGGCAAGAAAGGCAGCCTGCCTAATGCCCTAAATGCCTCCCCTTTCCCACAGTCTCTGGATTAAAGCCTCCTTCCTACAAATCCATCCTCTGCCTTTAAATGTTGGCCACGAAGTATACCTGGAAATAACCTAGTTTGCTAAGATTTAAGTCAAAAGGCCAAATCAATTTTTTGTGTAACTTCATGGATATTAATTGTTCTTCTTTCCAATCTTTTCTGTGCTGTGCAGGAAGCTGTTTGAGAACATCACTATTGCCTTTTGTTATTCCATTGGTTTGTGATCTTTCTCACTCACTCTCTGGAGTTTATACATCTCAGTGACAAATTATAAAACCACATCTATTATGGATCTCAGTAAACAATTTTTTTCAGGCCCAGCCTTTAATCCATCATTGAGCTTTTCTTAGAGACAAAAGCTCCCCTGTTTAACACAACTACTCCTCTTTGATATTAACCTTTAAATATTCCTATATTATTGCTGAAGAAGATGTGAACCGACAACACTCAGTGAAGTCAGCCTGGGAGACAATCACAGAGCCAGGCCTGCAAAACAGATGAATTTCACCTAAGACTGGAGATGGCGCCAGTTCCAAACTCTGGTTTTCAATGCTCCTCCATCTTTTTTGGTGTTCAAAAACCAAACCTCAGATCTGCTGCAGAGTCCTCTCCTTATAAGATGCCTATTCAAACCTCCAGATGTAAAGCCCCCTGGAGCTCTGTGATGTTTGAAATCCATATTTGAATTTTGAGATTTGCATCAATCTACACCAAGAAATAAGATATTCTGTGAAAGCACAGTTATTCTAAAGGAAGGTCAAATCTCTCATGTTAAATCAACATCGTGGTTATTTGAGCTGAAATCAGAAACTGTGAGTAACAGAGCTTTTTAGTGGAAGACACAGTTTGGTACAGTGGCTGCTAGCATTAAGCTATCTTTTGTAGGCTTTATTCGAGCCTTGCCTGGTATTTGACAGCTCTTATATTATTTGCAGCATTAGCTATGTTGCAAGAAATTCTGAAACCATTGACAAGGTTCTTATATTTCTCAATTTCCTTTGAAGTCTCCCTTCTAAAGTGTTGGACCTTTCCTCTTATAGTTATCTGAAAAATATGATGTAGATAATTGATTTCCATCGGAATATTTAAGCCAGGCTTTTCTCAAGCTCTTCTGACATCACAGACTCTCTCTTCCATGGTAACCAGATGCTGAAACTCCAGAGATGCAGGTATTTAATGAAGCTAGAAGCTCACAAAAGATGCGCCTCCCAATTTTAAAGAAATAGCAATATGAAAATAACATAGGAGAGGAAAAAGTCATCCAGAAACAGAGGACATCTTATTGAGATCTCTTTAAAAAAGCAATTTGCAATGATACAAGGTTTTTAAAGGCTGTGTAAAATGCATCGACAAGGGACAATTTCTGCATGTGTCTCTTTCTGCCTGCTGCTTTTCAGAAGCCCTATTTGAAATATAGGAGGAAAAGGTGCCCCATAAATGACTCCAAAATTGCAAATTGTAAACTGTACTTTGTCAGCCCATCAAACATGTGCAAGTTTATAACATCAGCAAAAAATGGTGACTGCTGTTTCAGGACAAATAAGGAAAAGATAATTTGTGTTCCAGAACTTAAAAAAAACCCACCACCCTCATTTATGCCTCTCTCTCTCCACACATATTTAAACACATAGCAGGAAATAAAGCAGAAGAAGCATGAGAAGAGGCTTATCTGAGTGAGTACACTGTCTAATGCTACCGTACATGAACGTGTGTTTGTTTGCCCAGCAGCTCTTTCTTCCTTGATGTGCACTGCTAGAAACATACATAGTGGCATTCAGCTAAAACAAACAAACAATCCCACCCCCAACCCAAACCAGCACTCACTAGAAACCACAGTTTCAAGGCAATTGCATTTGTTTTCACCTTCTGTGATCCCCCATTTAAGGTTTCTGGCTCCCCAATGTTATGTCTCTTGGATGAGACCCACATCTCTCTCCACCTGTCAGGGTCTTTAAAGTGTCACAATTCCCTGTTCTGTATTCTGATATTAACACCAAGTCAGTATGCCTGACAGCCAGCCTCTGTACATTGCTCTCTCTCCAAGGACTATGGACAGTGTATTGCCAGCAATTACAAGTTACCGCACAGCTTGTTCTAAGGAAGCACTTTGATTCTTAAGGTAAAATCATATCAAGGAAAACAAAAGACAGATTTATCACACACACTTAAATATCATGAGTTACTCATCAGCTCCCATGGGCTCCTGGTAGGCCAGAGTCTTCCCAAACCTTTCACAAGAGTTGGGGTCTTAGCGTTTGCTGGATTAGAATGAAGGTTCTGAGTCAATTTAAAGGCAGCCATTTTACACCAGAAGTCACTTTAAATCAACACTCTCTGTTTTTAGTTCCTAGGGGAGCTAAAACCAACCCTCCTCCACATACCTCTCCTCCACAGCTGCATACAAACCCTGGGCCACAGTGATACATGAACCATTCATAACCTTAATACAATATGTTCCTCCAAAGAGAAGGCACATGATTTCTATATTTCTCTAACAGATCATAAATAAGTCATAACATATCACCACCACAGGGAGCTCAAAGAGCAAGGACTCTGTATCACCACCAACATGTGCACCAACGGGGCCTCACAAGTCAAAATCCAGGTCTCAATTAAGCCTGTGCTCCTTCAATGAAATCAGTGGGATTGCATGGATTTAATAGAGAATTATTTAGCTTCCCCCCAACCTGCTACAGAGTCACTTTTTATCTTCTGTGTTTGCACTGTACTTGTGGGGCTTGTACTTGACTATGCCTCCATTTTGTAAGGGCACACAAGCCTTTGTTCTAAGGGAGCATGAAAAGGAAGACATTCACGCCATAGTATGCCCTCTATCCTACAAGTGTAAAACTTTGGGAAATGTTGATGCAACTTTGCTTGGACCTTGTACCCTATAGCATATAAGCAAAATCAATGAAACTACCTTCTCAGGCCCCCTTTCTTCACTGCAAGTTGTGCCCTGGTGGGCTTAATGACTCCTCTAGTTCCTTACAATGCAAGTGTTTCAACAACGAAGGGAATGTACACACTTAGGGCAAATAGGCTTTTATATAGTACTGGGATTTCAGGAGTTACATTTTGCTATGGCTGTGACCTAAGGTTTATTCAATTAATTCCAGGAAATGCAAATCCAGTGATGAATATCATCATGTATTGCTGTCAGTTCTTCCAAATTTTCATGGGAATGCTTTTTAGTGTCCCTCCAGAGGCTAAGACAGTTTGGGAGGCAAGGAAACAAATAAGTCTTACATTATTGGATAGCTCAGCATGCTTAAAAACAAACTCAAGTTAAAGTTAAGAATATTTACTAGGGCCTTATAATTGGTTGGAAACTTGCTTCATCCCTAAAGCTGCAGAATAGTCAGATCCCTAGGGTTTACTGACCATTGGCATGAAACATCTGAAATAAGCTGATAATAAAGATTATAAGGCTAGCAAAATTCCAGCTTTCCCCATTCTGAATCCCACGGTATGGAACATGTTTCCAGTCAGAAAGATGTCTCAACTTCATTCTTGATTTAGTAATCGGAGCACATGAGACAAACAGCAAGTGACCTTTTTCCTGATTCAAACTAAAATTCCCATTGTGTTATAAGGGGAAAGTTTGTTCTACTCACACCACAAACAAAGTACTGAGAAGCTGGTCAAATAAAGATTCAAACAATTAAACTATAGATACAGTTCAGTGGCTATGAAGGCTGAAAAGAATGAACCTGAGAAATCACACAGAACTTTTACTAGTTTAAAATCAGTTGCTTCATCTGTCTAGCCACCCACATACACATCCTAGGTTTTGGACAATCATCTAGGCTGAGTCATGAATAAGTAGTAACACTCAGCAGGAGTAACTGGAACACAGATGCAGTCACAGAAAAGTAAAGATTTCAGTTAGAGTATGAATATGCATATCTTTTATTCTTCTGAAAAACCAAAAGCTTCTTTAAATCATGCCCAGCAGATTGGATTTTTAATTCAGATGCTTATTTCTGCAGGTTTGTCAGGAAAGGACAAACTTTGCATACCTCATAGAAACAGGCTGTGAACAACTACACAGTAAAATCTGTCTAATGCAACCACTCAAAACAGTGGACAAAAATCAGCTGTGGTACAGAGATGATCTCCTTCTCTAAGAGAACTCTAGAGCATTTATTAAGTTTGAGGTTAATCTGGGGGAATGAGACAGGTCATTGACTAAGAACAGTAGTCTATTTTATAAGGTTATTTATAAATTGGTGGCCTAATTTTTTTGAGTGATTTCATGGATAAACATCAACTCTGAGCCATATGTACAATATAAAGCATTATCCAAATACTCTAAAATCTCATAACTAGGTATCAAGTATCAGAGGGGTCTGATACTGTCTGATACTGTTAGTCTGAATCTGCATAAACAATGAGAAATCCTGTGGCACCTTATAGACTAACAGATTTATTGGAGCATACGCTTTTGTGGGCAAAAGACCCACCTGGTCAGATGCAACAAAGTGGCCCTTCTTTGCCCACAAAAGCTTATGCTCCAATAAAACTGTTAGTCTATAAGGTGCCACAGGACTTCACATTGTTTATAACTAGGTATGGAATTAATAAACCAGATCATCCACTGATCAAAAGGGAAAATGAAAAAGCATTTTTATAATCAAAATATTCAACGTTACCATGGTTTATATTCTTAAACCTACATCAGTTGAAATACAAACCAAGCTGCTGTAGCCTGTAAAGTAACAATCAAATACAGAGATGTTTACAGGATCTGTTCAGAAGCAAAGAGGATGTAGGGTCTGATACAAAGTCTACTGAATTCAACAGAAAGACTCCCACTGACTACCAGCTGAACCTCTGTGGTCCAGGACTCTGCTCCGGCAACATCTGTGGCCTAATAGGACTAAAGAGCCCCAGCAGCAGAGGCTGCTGGCAACTTAGAGTGGAGCCAGCTGGCAGGGCCTTGGGGCAGTGGAGCCTGCGGGGCACCAGAGCCCACAGCTGGCAGGGCAGGGAAGCCAGTGTGGGGAGGCAGAGCTCATGGGCAGTGGGTGGGGAGAGGGCCCAGTGTGGGGCTGGCACCCCCCTCCCAGACCTGCCCTGGTCTGGAAAACTCCCTTGTCTGGGACCAATCAGGTCCCAGGGGTGCTGGACCAGGGGTCCAACCTGTACTTTAGGCTTTAATTAGGTCCTTAATAGGGAGTGACCAAGCAAGAATAAAAAGTGTGTTGTTCTATGTGCTGAGGAAGAAAAAAAGGAAGTTACACAAAGCCACAGGTGTGCTTTCCCCTGGTTCACTGAAGTTATGATCACATGTGAACAGTAGTGTACGCCTCATGAGGAGTGGAGAAAAAGTATGCTTAAGTGAAAACTTAAGCAAAGCCAGAGGGAAATTTGCATCACTGTACATGGTCCCAACCACTGCTGAAATCCACCCAGCACTAGGGCAGGGTCAAGTGAGGTTTCTTTGGGGATTCTCTGCATTATGCAGGTTTGAGTGCATACCACTGCAGAACTATGCAATAGGGCTAGTGCCTGGGTGTACAGAGAGCTCAGTGAATGTGTGTGCCACAGACAAAGTCATGTTCATAGCCTTTACATTAATTTCATGCATTTGACCTTTTACAGCTTTAAAATGTACACTCAAAATCTATGAAACAGTGACTAATAATGATCTGTGCAACATAGTTCAATAAAGCGCACATTTGCCTCAAACTCCATGTAAACCTTCAAAAAGGCCGAACATCCTAGCAAAATATAGCTTTGGAGATTAGTAAAAAGCTAAACCTTTGTTCCCTGGATCATCCTTGACCATCTTTGATCAGACTCAGTCATCTTTGCAATCACCCTCCCCCTGTGTGATAACAAGAAGTAGAGATGACCTAGCACAGAAAGCCGTAAAAGTCAGAGGCTAAGTGACCAAGGGAAGCTAGTAAACAGGGGACCACAAACAGGAGTTTGAGGGAGAGTTTTCTATATCCTGACTTTAATAAAGCTTTTGATACTGTATCACATGACCTTCTCATAAACAAACGAGGGAAATACAACCTAGATGGAGCTACTATAAGGGGGATGCAAAACTGCTTTGAAAACCATGACCAGAAAATAGTTATAGTGGCTCACAGTCCTGCTTAAAGGGTATAATGAGTGGGGTCTTGCAGGGATCATTTCTGGGTCTGGTTCTGTTCAATCATTATTTAGATGATTTAGATAATGGCAGAGAAAGTACACTTATAAAGTTTGTGGACAATACTAAGTTTGGAGGAGTTGCAAGTGCTTTGGAGGATAGGATTATAATTAAAAATGAACTGGCCAAACTAGAGAAATGGTCTGAAATAAATAGCATGAAACTGACAAATGCAAAGGATAAATGCAAAGAACTCCACTTAGAAGAACATCAGTTGCGCACACACAAAATGAGCAATGAATGCCTAGGAAAGAGTACTGTGGAAAGGGATCTGGGGGCTAGAGTGGACCACAAGCTAAATATGAGTCAACAGTGTAACACTGTTGAAAAAACCCGGCAAACATTATTCTATTATTATTAACAGGAGTGTCGCAAGCAAGACATGAGAAGTAATTCTTCCACTATACTCTGTACTGATTGGGCCTCAATTGGAGTATTGTGTCCAGTTCTGGGCACCACATTTCAAGAAAGATGTGGAGAAATTGGAGAGAATCCAGAGAAGAGCATCAAAAATTTGTAGAGGTCTATAAAACATAACCTAGGAGGCTACGTCTGCACTACAGGCTTTTTGTGCAAGAACCTTTTTGTGGAAGAGATCTTCCACAAAAACTTCTTGCCCAAAAGCGAGTCCACACTACAAAAGCGCATTGAAAAAGTGATGCACTTTTGTGCAAGAGAGCGTCCGCACTGTATGGAAGTTCTTGTGCAAGAAAGCTCTGACGACCATTCACAGAATGGCCATCAGAGCACCTGTGCTTTTTGTGATAGGCTCTTTTTGCTCAAGAAACCCCTGTTGAGCATCCACACACACCTTTTTGCGCAAGAGCTCTTGCACAAAAAGGAGTTATTCCTCGTAAAAAGAGGTAAACCCACATCACAAAAAGTCCTCTGTTCTGCTGTTCTACTGTAAATTTTCTTGCACAAAAACATGCTTACAGTGTGGACGCTCCATGAGTTTTTGTGCAAAAATGGCCAGTTTTGCGGAAAAACTCTGCCGTGTAGATGTAGCCTGAGGGATTGAAAAAATTGGATTTGTTTTGCCTGGGAAAGAGAAGACTGAGAGGAGACATGATGAGAATTTTCAAGTCCCTAAAAAGTTGTTACAAGGAGGAGAAAGAAGAATGTTTCTTCTTAACCTCTGAGGATAGGACAAAAACACGGACTTAAATTGCAGCAATGGTAGTTTAGGTTGTGCATTAGGAAACACTTCCTGTCAGAGTGGTTAAGTACTAGAATAAATTGCCTAAGGAGATTGTGGCATCTCCATCATTGGAGATTTTTAAGAGCAGGTTAGACAAACACCTGTCAGGGTGATCTAGATAATGCTTAGCTCTGCCATGAGTGCAGTGGACTTCATCAGGGAAGGGAGCTCACCAGCCAGGTGTGAGAGGCATGCACAGAATGCAAGTACTTTCTCCTCACTCCCTCATAGTCCAGGGAATGGGGTGAAAAGCTAGTGACATCCCAGAGCACATGGCGACTGCCCCCTACCCTCCTGAAACGGCGCCCTTGACTTCCTGAGGTCCCTTGCAGTCCTGTGATTCTATACTCCTGCTCTCATCAAAATGAACAGCATTTTTGCCACTGACTTCAATGGGAGCAGTATCAGCCACAAAGCTGCCAATTACATTGCCTGCAGCTCATTGTAAATCTATATTCAACTGAGTCTACTAAAGCAGACAATGCAGAAGTGTGGAACTCTCATACAAGTCCAAGCTTGTTTGTTTTGCAAACTCTTGCAAAATAAAAACAGGCCCATACTTTGTTGCTGCTTCTATTCATCCAGCTATCCCAGTATGTCTAAAGAGAGCTGTCTGTTTCCCAAACACCAAATGGCAATTGCACATTAAAATGCATTAGAAGAGACAAATGACTGAGCGAGTTTTGAGCAGCCTGCCACCTAAAGTTAACCAGAATTTATTTCTCTAGATGGATTTCTCCCACCTTTTGTTTTTCTTTTAAGCCTTTATTTATTGCAACAGACAGTTGGGAGGCTTTCTTACACAGACCTCACAGTGAAGAGTTTTTGAGGTAAGTGAGGCCCAAAAAGCCACAAAGGAATATAAGCATTGTGATACCCATTATCACCACAGCTAACTTTTAGGTGTCTGCAAAATCACTAGGACAACCATGGAACCTATACAGAGCTTGAGTGAGGCAAGTAGGCTCTGTATACAATGAACAGGGAGAGATATGCACCTTAGAATGGCATCTACAAAAGCTATCAAGCTAGGTGGTCCCCTGCCTAAGCTAGCTAATGGGAGATGCTGGTGAGGAGATGTGTGCTAACCTGCTCAGGGAGATAGGTACCTGAGTTCAGGCTGCACAGAGGAACCCTACCCCCATTAGTGCCATACAAACCAGGGGAAAATAGATGTTCTTCCACCTAACTCAGATTCAGGGCATGAGCCAACTGGCTTGCTCAGAGGTCAATAAATGCCACACAGAACAGGAAGGCAAAGGAGGAAATACTCCTTATCTTCAGTGCAGTGACTGAGATGCACACAGGAGCGGCCCTAGACGAGCTGCCGGCAACTGTCACCCTAGGCGAAACGCGCAATCGGCACCCCTGCCTCCAAAGCCCTCAACGGCCGTCCATCTTGGTGCCCTAGGTGACCGCCTAGTTTGCCTGTATTGACGGGCTGCCACTGGATGCACACTGGGCTGTGTGAGACCCCTGGTTCAAGTCCCCCCTACCCTCAGCCTGATGAGGAGAGGTGTGGCGATCACACATCTGTCATCTCCCAGGCAGGTGCTCTAGCCACTGGGCCATAGAATGGCTCTCTTCCTTTTTCTGCCCCAACTGTTTATTGTTCAATAATTTAATTAACAGTGGAACAACTTAAACAGGAAACTGAGGGCGGTCCCTATCAGAATATCCCAGAGCCCAGTGGTTAAAGCACCTCATTTGTAAGGTGGCAGATCCCTGGTCAAATTTATTCTTATTAGGTTAGGCAGGGAGTAGAAGCATGGCTCTCCCACATCTCAGGTTAGTACCCTAAGCACTGGGCTAAAAGGAAAGGCCCCTTCTGGTTTTGTGCAGAGTTGAACAACCAGTGAGCATGTCTGTCACATCAGGCCCTACACATGACTGAGGTGGAGGACACCTTCACTCCAATTTATAAATTGCTCTGGGGCTTAAGTGAGAAGTAGACAACCAGGTGCCTAATGGCAGGCAGCAGTGTGCATGCCCAGAGCCAGAAACATAGGCACCAAGGAAATTTTTCACTGAAAAAAACTTAGGCACTGAAAGAGTTTAGGTGACTACAAGGTTAGCAGAAGTTTAGTGAATATTTGTGGATTGTAGTGTTGCTTAAAAGTGGAACGTAGGCACCTAAATCTGTGTATGTAGGGTTGAAAGGTCTGTGCATGGTGTAATTACGAGAATGGCCCTTCAGACTAGGAGTGTTATGTTTTGATGCACAGGCAGCAGAGGGGGAAAATGTTGCCTTTTACACTGAAATCTCTTTTTTATCCTAGTTTCACTCAGAAAATTGTATTAGCATCCATCACAGCAGTTTTCTGAGCATGGGATTTTCAAAGGTATCATTGACTTTTATGGGAACGGTGTTCTTAAGTCCTGTAAGTGCTTTGGAAAATCCCACCCTGATTGACTTAGATATGGAGGCCATTCCCCTGACATTAAAGCCAATTGCAACACGCCCATTAAGCTTGAAAGTACTCACACAGTATGTCCTAGACTGGATTTGATTTCCAGCCAGCACTATACACATTGTTCATGAGGCATACTGCTCTTGATTAGCAATGGTAATTTCCCATATTCTTGAGTAATTATTGAGCAAATTCTTCAAGGTATTCAAGGTAATTTTTCCTTTTAAGAATAGTTGTTACATGTGTACCTAGGCTTGGCAGAATTTGATATTTATTTTTCATGAATGTTATTTTAAGCACGTTTTTACCATTTAAATGTTCACAATTCAGGGAAATTAAGTGGGGTCAGATAATAATTAAATGACAGTTAAGATTTGAAAAGTTAAAGATCTCTAGCCACTAAGACACAAACTGTCAACATCACATGTAAAAATAAACCAAGTAAACAGCCTTATATCAAAATGCAATAAGTTCTCAAGCTGCATTTTTCTTATTTTACTTATCCAACAATTTTGATTATTATGGATGGAAATATTTTTTTCATCAGTTTGTATGGATATAGTGAAATCAAGCGTTTACCAATAAAAATCTAGTACTTCCAAGCTTCTTAATCCATACATTCATCCATCTTTAAGTTTCCCAGTTTATCATCACATTATATATACTCTTTGTCCTCACCAGGCTGGTCTATGCTACAAGATGTAGCCATGTCTGACTGTGGCTGTCAACAATCATGCTAGATGAATTAGAACTTACTCATGGTGCAGACCATGTTATAAATTCTTCCATACACTTGGTTAAACTGTGCTAAGACCAAGTACAGCTAACACAATTGCCGAAAACTGTGTTTATACACAGTTACATTTCACAGCATAAACTAAGCTTTTGTGGTATCTCTCTCTTTACAGACTCATCGGGAATGGTCTCTCCTAGTAAGGAAGCTGGCAATGGATGTGTCACCACAAACAGAGGCTATGGTTTGAGGGATCTGTGAATGATTTTTCAATTGGCTATAGTGGCACTTTGCCGCCACATTCTCACCCATCTGTGTTATCTGACCACAAAGTTTTCACAGAAATTCACTTCTCTCAGAGAAGTTCATCCACTTGCACATCAAACAGGGACCAAGCTTTAAACAAAGGACCATGCCTCATAAAATATGCACTATGATCTAAAGATTTAGAAGTCTAGATTGAAAAACTATCATTGTCTCTTTCACTACTTAGTGGCACAGACCAGTCTCTTATGTAGACTGGTCAAATAGCATCATCAGCATATGGTTTAGTCTAACTCAGGTGCCTAAAGTTAGGACTATAATTCTATTTTAGGGACCCAACTAAGTCGTCTGAATTACCGAGGTGCTGGCAACCAGCTATCAGACCATTTATTTGGGTGCTTTAACACAGATTTAAATATGCAATTTTTGTACACGTATGTTTTAAAATGTTGGCCACAGTTTTCTTCATACCATAAAGAATTAGTTTCTAAAAGCATCTCATTTTGCAGGAGGCAAGGAGTTTATTGCCAGCTGTGTCTGATATAAAATATGTAGAGCGAGGGAGTTCAGATGGGTAATAGAGAACACTATACAACTATGTTTGATATTCTGTAAGAATGGTTTCCCAAGAATAATAGCACTGATGAATCTCCAAATGCAAACTTTATAACTTTAAACTATTAGGAAACTGGTTTAAAATAAACTGCATGGTACAGAAAAACAAAAACAAAACACCAGAGTTTTAGCTATGGACAATTCAGTTACAGAAGGCTGTTCTAAAAACATGGTATCAGAGGTATAGGATATCAGTTTATCAATAAGCAAAAAACAAACAAAAAAAAAACCATGACAGAAATGACAAATGATATGTATCTAATCTATCTACAATAGACTGCAGCACATTTTCCAGATAAGGATAAAGGACAAAGAGTCAGAATAAAGAAAAAACAATGTTATCAAGATCAAGCAATACACTTTTATAAATGCACGAAACTAGTGTTTCTCAACCATTTTAATACCAGAGACCTTACTAAACTGTTCTGGACCACTCGACAGAAAAAAACAAAAACAAAAACAAAACCAGAACAGTGTTTCACCGGTAGTTCTTGCTCATGTCGAGCATTTCTTTTTTGAATAACATGTAAGGCATTTACACTTCTCAAGCTATGTAACAGACTTCTATTGCAGAAGGTTTGATTAAGTCTTCACCGACTGTAAATGGCAATTTGTATTTAGCTGTGTGTTGGTACAGAGATATGAATCTTTTAACATACTTTCATTTGATGTTATGGAGACATGCAGTAGTTTCTTTAAATATTAATATTCCATGTTAGGGAAATCTCAGGGACTGGCAAGGAGGCTGCTATGGAGAGGTACCAGTCCAGAGAGTGGCCATTGAGAAATACAGCACGAGAGTGAGAGAAAGTATAGCCATGCTCTGTGAACTCTGTGACAGGGTGAGTTCCTCGCTGCTGAATGGCATCACATCCTGGCAGTTCTGTGGATTAACTTAGGCTGACTCCCCTTCTAGCTGTTATACCCCTTCAGTTTCTCCTGTGCAGCTCTTCTCTTGCTCTTGGGAGCTACAGCTGTCTTCTTCGTGATCCAGCCCTCCACCAAGGCCACTGTTGTATTTTCCTCTTCTGGGGATTGGGGGACACATGCATGAAAGTTCCTTCTCTTTAGCAGTCTCAGACCGTCTTCTGTTTTACTACCTCACAGGGCCACTCCCACAGTGACTAGCAGGGGAACCTAGGCCCACCCTTTACTAAGGGAGCCTCTACACAGCAGCAAGGTCCATTCTCTGCTCCTTGGTGCCTTTCCCTGAGACATTTCCATATCTCCCGCCTTCCCCACTGCTCTCGGTTTTCCATTCTCTTCACTACCTCCACCCAAGGAGTAACTTTAGGCAACGTGTTTCTGCAGCCCTTCAAACACTTCTCCCTTCTCTGACAGGAAGTGACTTCAGCCTTCTCTCTGCTGACATCTCTGCTTTGTTTCCTGCCCTTTATAGAAGCCCCATATGTCTCTGACAGGCAAGCTTCTCAAATTTCCCCATTTGCGGCCTAATTCAACTTTTGCAGGGTCAGTATGGGGAGCACACCAATCACAAATACAAAAGTTGTACATGGGTTAAAGTGGTGGATGGGAGGGTTGCAATTAAAAGCAATGGTGATACAGCACACACGATAAATCAATTTTTTCCATCTGTTCTTTACTGTTGATCATGATGTACAACTTCCTTTTTCCAAAGGCATTTTTATAAGACTTCACAGAGACTTAAAAAAGAGAGAAGTCTCTGAAGAAGAAAATATGGAGTCACTCAAAATCATGTGCAGCAAACCACCAGAACTGAAAGGAATTCCACTGGTGATTCTAAAGGTGATAAATAACATCACATTCTAGCCCAGATAATTACTAATGAGAATATACAATAACCTCCTCAAAATATCAGCTGTTACTGAAGATTGGAAAGTAGTTAATGCAGCACTTCAGTGTCAAATAAAAGCCAAGGGGGGTGCTGAGAATTACAGATGGGTGAGCTTTGCCTCAGTTCCAGGGAACTCAATTGAGCGTGTAATTAAGGAGAAAGTAGAACATTACACTTGGATAAATAAAATCTGATAGGGTCAAACCTGCACTGCTTCTGTAAAGGAAAATACGTGCCTCTAAACTCTGAGGATACTTTGCAGATACAATCAATAAAATCCCATAGATACAAAGAGGCCAGGGAACATAAATTTACTCTAATTTCAAAAAGCCTATGATGAGTTCCCCCCATAAGAGGCTATTAAAGAGAATAAATAACCGAGGGTAAAATATTATGCAGGATTAATTCCTGGGGAGGCAGAGACATCGTCATAACACTTAATAAGTAGCCTTCAAAGTGGAGAAAGTGTCCTAATCCAGTACGGGACTCCTATTGCTCCATATTTGAGGCCTAAATTTCCAAAGGTGACTAATACTTTTGGGTGTCTAACCTGAAACATCTAGAAGGGGCTGATTTTCACAAGTGTTGAGCACCTGAAATTCACACTCCTTTAAGGTTTCCTAAGTTGACCTATACAAAATCTGAAATTACCCCAGTCGACACTAATTCTGAAGATGTATGTGGATTGCTAGCCTCATTAACTTCATTGAAACCACTCAGGCACTTACATTTAAGAATACGAAGTCTTTGCATGTTTTGGGCCTTTGGTTTTTCTGGAGGATGACAGTGCAGCAAGTAGGAGAAGTTGGCTGATGATTTGAAACTCTTTAGGTTACCAAAAACTAAGAACTGCAACTCCAGATATATACAAAGTGGGGGAGTGGCATAATACAGGACAGAGTTTAACTTGGATAAAAGTAAGTTAATAAACAGAGCCAGCCCAAAAGTTTCCAAGGGAAGTTTTTTTCAACCATAAATAGGTTTGCATTTAAAACAAAATGCTGCACAGAAATTTTTAAATTTGACAATATTTTTCCGTCTCTTTTTTAAAAATGAAAATTTTAGATCCCCTCAGTTGACACATTTTCCAAAGAAATACATTGAAGAAATAACTACAATTTTAGAATTTTCATTTTTTTTCATTTTCCTCCGCATTTTTTGATTGTTTTCCAACTTTTGCCAATTCAAAAGCAGTCATATATGTATTAAAAAGGGATAGAAAATTACATATACATTACTATGCCGTGACATAGATATGTTATAGTGTATAACCTGGATTATCTCATGCCATTTGAGTGGCCACCTCATCTCAAAACAGATAGCAGTAACCACAAAAGTACAGATAAAGGCACTGAAACTGGCTTAAGAAGTATTTGTAAGTTAAATCTAGGATTATATCAGCTAGCTCAGGATTTAAATAAATATTTTATTGTCTAATTCACCAAAGCAGACGTATTCAAGAGGATTTGTTAGAACCAGAAAAATAAAAAAATCTGTCCTTCCTCTTACACGGTCTGATAACTGCACCAAAGCCTGTGTGACTGAGCTAAATGTGGCCAGATAAAACCACTTCTACATAGGGATACAGGAAGGACAAACAAATCCTCCCACAATACACTATACACCAATTGCTAGAATAGCTGCAAGTGGCGAAGTACCAAGAATCCTGGAATATATTCCAGTAATTCTAGTACTAAACACAGAACTCCAGAGTAAGAATAAATGTTGATATACTGGGGAGTGTAGGTATGTCTAGACTACAAGCCTCTTTCGAAAGACAGCATCCAGACTACATCCAGTACTTTCAAAAAAGCGAGCCGCTTTTTCGAAAGAGAGCACCCCAGCAGTCTGGATGCTTTCTTTTGAAAAAGCACAGTTTGCATTACATAGCACCTTTTTTCAAAAGAGCATGTTCGAAAAAAGGCGTTATTCCTCGTAAAATGAGGTTTTCCCGCGGTCGAAAAAACTGCCACATTCTTTCGATTTACTTTCGAAAGAACATGGCAGCAGTCTAGACGCAGGGGAAGTTTTTTTGAAAAAAGACACTTTTTTCTAAAAAAACCTGTAGTCTAGCCACACCCTGTGTGGCTCTGCAGTGGAGGAGGAAGGCTTGGCTAACATTAACCACACATGCTCAAACCAGGATACAATCATAGAACACTAGAACTGGAAGGGACCTCGAGAGGTCATCAAGTCCAGTCCTCTGCCCTCACCAAGCACCATCTAGATAAGGGGTGTGCAAATTTCAGCTCATGCTCCGGATCTGGTCTTCAGGGTTAGTCTCTGGTGGACCACCACCTCCATGTTTACCTGCACCTCCAAAGTTATCAGAGGATCGCGGCTCTCGTTGACCGCAAATTGCCATTCGCAGCCAATGCAAGCAGCAGGAAATGGTGTTCCAGTCTGTGACACTTCCTGCTGCTCACATTGGCCATGAACGGCAATTTGTGGCCAACCAGAGCTTCCATCCTCCAATATTTGCAGAGGTGTAGGTAAACATAGCAGCAGCGGCCCACCAGGGACTAACACTGTGGACTGTCGATTTTTTATTGCCCACCCCTCATCTAGATCACCCCAGATAGATGTCTATCCAACCTACTCTTAAATATTTCCAGTGATGGAGATTCTACAGCTTCACTAGGCAATTTATTTCAGTATTTAATCATCCTGACAGTTAGGAACTTTTTCCCAATGTTCAACCTAATGGAAACATAAAATGTGGGTAAGATGTAGGTACACATTGCAGTATAGACTTATCAGTTGAGAACACATCATTTGAGCACAATCCTAGCTCAAAATGAGGACACAAGGTACCCTGTACTTTCATAGTACTTTGAATAAACAAACACTTCTTCATAGTGTTTGAGTTCCATTGACTTCATTACCTTAGAGGACCACAGGGTCAAAAACTGTGGCTAGATTAAAAGAAGGCATGTAATTTTATGTCCACTAACAAAATATGGAGCTTTATAAGATAAAAGATAATGACATCTCATGTTTTAGTGTGTAAATCTGTAATGGGATTTGAAAGTAATTTTCCTCCTGAGCATAGCATTATACTGTTGGCTAGTTACAGCAGTATATCTCTCTCCTCCAACCCTTCTGAAGCAGTAGTTGGTAGATACTGCGAGTGGTAAGACTATTATTATTTAATACTTCTGCTGCATAATGGGTGTGTATGTCACTTTACAGATCAGACAGACAGATTATATGCTTATAATCTGCTTATAATTATTAAAGTCAGGTATCAGAGGGGTAGCCGTGTTAGTCTAGATCTGCAAAAGGGACAAGGAGTCCTGATTAAAGTCAGGAAAGTTCCTGATTAAAGTCAGGAAAGTTCTCTAAATTCCACTGAAGTCAATGGGAGTTTTGCTATTGATTTTAATGGGTGCAGGATTGGGCTCTAAATAGAGAGACTCTACATATAGTTTAATGATGAGTATGGGATTGGAACTGTTACAATGACAATCCCTGTCAAATTGTCAAATTGTCAAATTCTGTTTGCTACATTTTCAACACAAAAGTTTTCCTGAAAATTCCCATGTCAATCTGACTTGTATTATCTCCAAAGTTTTATTTTCAGTCCAGACTGGACGGGGAGCCACTGCCCTGAAAAGTATTACATAATTCTTCAGGCTACTATAAATCAGTTTATTTACAGTAAAAATGTACTCTTATTTGCAGAAGACTGTGGAATGCATTTGTTTATGAAGCTTTGAAGGACAAGTGTTTGCTGATTACTCCCCCACTCCACATTTACTGAGAACATACAATGGGTATGTACAATGGGAATGTATCTTTCTAGGAAAAGAAAGACCAGTTTTCTAGGGAAAAAAAGGGTTCGGTACACACTACAGAGTGGGGACTCCTTTTCCTGCAAGCCTTTAGTATAAGTGCTTTCAAGAAAAATATGACAACACCACAATATAAAGACTATTTGCATGAGCAAGGATGTGTAAAATCAGATGCTGTTGATCTCTAAAATTACCTAGGCGCTCTCACTGCAGTGAATATTAGTTGTATTAAACAAGATGGAAAACAAGAGCGTCAGCACAAATATAGCATTGGCAATTTTTTTTAAGTTTGCTGTTTTTATGGGCATCACTTTAGGGGTTCAGGTTAGGTGAATTACTGTTTTGGGAATGGTCAAAAGGCAGATAGTCTTTGGAGAATTGAGCTAAAAATCTAATAATTGAGCTAAAAATCAAATACAAGGCTAACAAGTGTATTGCTTCAGGGCTGTGTGTGGAAAAGGAATGGATAACTGGATAGATGCAAATAGCATCAAGTATTCAGTTGGTGGATGATGAAAGTCTGACATCCTTATTTCACTATTACCTGTCAGGCACTACATTTGATGAAGAACACACACTGCTCATGAATTTTATGTCTATCGTTCTCAGACCTTCTTAGTGTGTGAGAGGGCAAGGAGTAAGGACATCACTCCCTAATTACATCTCCAGCCTATAGAAAATATAAGTCCAGTAATACTAAGGGCACATGAATGAGTCACAAGTTATTCCTACCTGTATAGCTTTAGAATCTTTTAAAAAGAAAGCAAAATATTTGTATGGATGAAAAGGAACAAAATAGCTGCTATTTATATAAATGAATTATTTTAAATAGCAATTCTAGATTTCACAATGCAGTATAATCTCATTACATTATTTTATGTAAAAATACTAGCTATATCATTCCTATCTACAACTTGGTGTTTGGCCTCCCACAGAACTTCAAGGGCCAAATCATTTTCTCCTAAATCATTTTGCCCTCAGACAAAAGTACTATTAAAGCAAACTCCAGATAGACTCTAATGGCAGCTTTGGCTGAGTAACAGTTGCAGTGCTTGACTCAGGGTGTGTCTGTAGGTCTCTTCTGTGACTCTACTATGTATTATTCTTCCCACAGCCAATATGTAAGATTAAGGCTATGTCTACACTATGGGGTTTTTCCGGGATACCAGAGGTATCTGCCGCGCCCAGGGAATGCTCCTGCTCTTCCGCTTTTTTTTGCGGAAGAGTGGATGTGCTCTTTTGGAAGCCCTGTCTTCCTCCTCCCACGAGGAAGAAGGGTTCTTCTGAAAGAGGAGGCTTTTCCGAAATTTGGCCCAGTGTAGACGGGCCAAATTTCAGAAAAGACTCTTCTGAAAAAACTATCAGAAAAAAGGTACGCAAATTGCACAGTGCAATTTGCGTACCTTTTCCCGATAGATCATTGTAGTGTAGACATAGCCTGAATGACTGGTGATGATTCTGAGTTCTGCAAATAAATCTTTTAACGACATGGTTCAAAACTAATTAGCTCCATCAGCTTCCTTCATACCAGTTCACCTACACTTATTTCTGTCTAATATGCTGAAAGACCAGGAAGGAAAAAGAGGAATTTATTCAAGCTGAGTCATTCCGGGATAGCATCAGATAATCATGAGGACAAGTGAAGGAAGGACCCCACACATCAGTTAGATTGTGAGTACTAGTGCGATATTTTTCATCTGTCATTTATACTGCTATTCAATTTGCCTCATGTTTGGGGTACACTGAAATGCATATGCACACTTTTAATTATCATAATTTCATCTTAATTCATCCCTTCATAATCAAGAAATGAACTAGAATAGATTATGGCAAGTTACTTTCCTTATCCACAGAATATGTGTAGCCTAGACAGAGGAAGAGAGAGTGTCCACCAATGTTCCCTCTAATTTTTTCCATTTGTACAGGCTACATCTAGACTACAAGCCTCTTTTCAAAGAGGCTTTTTCAAAAGAATCTTTCAAAAAAGCCTCTTATGAAAGAGAGTGTCTCGACTACAAGCAGATTTTTCGAAAAAGCTAGCTGCTTTTTTGAAAGGGAGTCTAGACGCTCTCTTTTGAAAAAGTACAGTTTGCATTCAATAGCGCCTTTTTTCGAAAGAGTACTTTTGAAAAAAGGAGTTATTCCTCGTAAAATGAGGTTTACCATGATCGAAAAAACTGCCGCGTTCTTTCGATTTACTTTCGAAAGAACGTGGCTGCAGTCTAGACGCAGGTGAAGTTTTTTCGAAAAAAACCCTGTAGTCTAGACACACCCATACAGAATAAATTTTGTTATGTGCACTGAGGCATGTGCAGATGTGCACCACCAATAGAAACACATGCTGCTGCCTGTGGGTGCCATGGGCAATTCTGCTAATCAGCAGGGTGGCATTTGAATCTCTCCTGGGTGGCCATCAAAACATTCACCTTACAGCAGGGGTTCTTAACCTTTTTACCTTCACACCTCCCCTGAAAGTGAACTTCATGTTCACACCCCCCTGGACGTCATTTTGTGCCCAGCCTAGCCCTGTCCCCTCACCTGACAGGAAGCTAAGGGGCATGGCTAGGACTATAAGAACTCTGCCATGGAGCTCAGTCGGGGCCCAGCCTCTGAGGGAGACAGAGGCCTGCCCAGAGCTCCTGGCTGACAAGGCTGAGACCTGGCCCGGGCCTCCCACAGCCGCCTTCCAGTGAAGGCTTCTCTGCCTGGGCCGCCGATCTCTAGAAGTTAATAAGAAATTAATGTTTATAATTTTAATTCATAATATTAATTATGAAGAAATCTAAACTTTAGAATTTTATCCAGTGAGAAGGCAATTGCGATAAATTTTCTGGGAGGCACCTCACACCTCCCCTGTATCCCCTTCACACCTCCCCTGGGGAGGCGCACCTCACTGGTTAAGAACCCCTGCCTTACAGGGAACACTGGCATCCACATAATATTTCAACTCTGACTAGTTGGGATCAATACTTGGGGTGTAAATCATGGGCCTTTTGGGATCAATGGCAAAACTCCCATTGATTTCTACAGGGCCAGGATTTCACCCTATGGGTGAGAGTGCAGTTGATCATGCAGGCCCAGTCAGCCCTTGGTCTCTATGCTGAAAGTGACAAGAAGGATGTAGCTACATTCAGCTGTGGTACTGGATTTGTGCTGGAGACATCTGCCCACTAGAAAAAGAAATGAGATCAAGAACTAATGATCAGATGGTAACTATTTTTGGCCACTGCTGAAATGGAATAGACTCAGACTCCTGACTACTGACTTAAAAGAGAAAGTCTCCATATTATGAATTACTAATAGCTAAAAGTGATGTTGCATCTCTAGAGATTTCGGGGTGGGAAAGCAAAGACTCATTTACAATTTTCTTGGACGTTATAGAATACTGAAGCTTTATCAGAGCACTGTTTAAACTTCATAATTAATGTTATTGTAGATACCAACCTTTTTATGCTTCCAAATTTTTGTGCATGACCTAAAATCTTTCCAAAATCTATATGGAACATGTGGCCAGTGTTTGTCAGCATGATGTTGTCAGTGTGTCGGTCACAGACTCCCAGAATGAAGGTAACAACGCACCAGCCAGCACAGGAATGAAAGAAATTCTTTATCGCCTAATAAATCAAAACAAAAACACAAAGAGGAGATATATAGTAATATAATTTTGGGATACCAAGCCCTACAAGCTCTCATGTACTTCCTTAAAATGAAATACAGGCCTAAGTGTTTGTAGGTTCAGAACCTAAACTAACAACATAGGAACTGCCATATTACAACTGACCAATGACTTATCTATTCAGCTGCTCTCTCTCCAGTAACAACTTATTTTGGATGGTTCTTTTGAATGTAGGTGGATCCTTTCATCCACAAACTCAACGAACTTAATAAACACTAATTAATGAAGCCTCACAACTTCCCTGGGCAAGGAACCTGACCCCCATTTTACCGAGAAGTAAGCTTGGATACAATAAGGTTAAGTGAACACCCCGCAGCGCTGAAGATTCAATGTCAGAGCTGGGAATACATGACAAGGAGTGCTGATTCCTAACCCCGTGCTCTAACCACTATATACTCACTAAGGTTATGTCTATCTTGCAGGCTTCTTTTGTCAGCATGTAGAATATGTATTCAGGACAGGTTTAAGTATCAGGTAGACTGTGAGGCCCATTTTAGCAACTAGAGGACAGACAGACAGACAATCTGAAGGGTACTCAAGTACATATCCCACTTGGCTCTTTACTTGCCCAAATCGCGTAGTGTTCTGCTGCCTCCCAGCTGCTAAGGCCTTTGCCCATCTCAGGAAAAGACTATAGCAGCTGGCGAAAGGCACCAACAGTGGGCAAAAGCTCTGCTGGGGAGGGGGGGATGGAGGGAGTAGTGGCAACAAGGAAAGGCTTCAGCAGATCTCTGTTGGCTAGAGCCCTTCACACCACAGGGAAAGGCTCTACCAGGGAAGAAGCAGCAGGGAAAAGTGACATTGTCATGTGTCACTACTCGTACTGTATATGCCAACGAAAGTGGTGCACAGTGTATACATGTAGTCTTATGGACTGATCCAAAGCTTTCTACTGACTTCAGTGGGCCTTGTACCAGCACGTCTCTGCTCCCTCAAATAAATCTGTCCAATCAGTCCCACCTGCCTAATACCACATCCCAGAGAAGAGGGGAGGGTGAGGAGAATTCTTCCTAGCTGTAGATGGCAATCAGATTTATACAAACCATGAGGAACTGTAGCCCAAGCAGGTTTTATTGTAGCTGTTGCAGTGTAATAACCACAGTTAGTATTCTTATTTGTCAAGGTCTGAACTGCTTGCAAACGTTATTAACCTATTTATCTCAATAATCACGAGGCATTTATATGCAAACTCTATAAAATTTAATTCACAATTATTAAATTCTTCATCAAAACCTCAATGCATACAGTACCATGCCCTCTTTATGCCATGCCAGCAAATAACTGCTTGCGTACTGATATTCTGTAGTATTATAGTGACATATCTAGTGTCTGATTTTGATGGTAGCAACGGGCAGTGATTAGAACACAGCGCAAGAACTAAGGATGTCTACGGTCTATTCCTGAATTTGCCACTTAGTCACAGGATGACCTTGGAGACATCTGTTCACCTTTCTGTGCCACTGTTTGCCCAACTGTAAAATGAGGATAATAAAGCTTACTCACCCTATCTGAGTTCAGTACCCAAGTGCAAAGGCATTAATAGCAAGAGAAGAGAAATAGTGAGAGCAGGATACAAACAATTATACAGACATCCTCTGCAATCAGAACTGACTGTATTTCATTTGTTTTTTAAAAAATGAACATAATGTGTTGCAATATTGTTAGAACATTTCATTTTATTTGACTAACAAAACCAGATTTTTGACTGATAATTGACAGCTGTCTCAATTTTCAACTGAAGTGTCTGCAGCACCTTTGCTGTAAACGTATAACAGTTGTTTCTAAAAGTTCAAATTGAATATTTTCATTAATAAATACATGTGAAACGAGCCACCACCCACCACATTCTGGCAAAAAATGTACACGTTGATGCCTACAATTAGGCATCAAAGTAGATGTCCCATCTTCAGAGTGGCTGAGCATCTGGAGCTCTTTAACTTGGACCAAATGTTTGGCTACTAATCTACTGCAGGCATGGGCATGTGTTCAAAAACTCCCCAGGATGGAAAAAAAAAAGTTAAAACCTCTGTGAATCTTAAGACACGCTTCATCTAAAAGGAATGTACAACAGTGACTTCATGGCTTCTTCCTTCTAAGAGGGAAATCTCTGCTTCTGCAAATATGGTTTCCCCAATTTTCTGGCTGATATGTAAACTGGTGTGCCACACCGGGTTGCATGAAACCAGATAAATTGCACAGGATCCTGAAATGTTAAGTGATAAGTGTGACCTGATGCATCATATCAATTCAATGAAATTCTAGCTTTCTAACAGTGACATTTTCAAGCACAGGATGGTCTTTTTATGTGATTATATATAAAATACCATCTCTCACTATCTGCATATAAATAATCTAGGTTCAGTATTTATTAACTTAATTTCATCTTCAACTTCTTATTTCACTTTTGTATTTCAAAATGTGGTATTTTCTTGTCTTTTTTTAATGTTGTTGAAAAAACAAAAAACAAACCCAAAAAATACTGCACTGAATCTGGTCCCTAGCAATCTTCCAAAGAAACAGATGTGCCATTTAAGGACACTCTATGGTACATGTGATCTGTTTTTCCTGACTTCAGGAGACTATGCCTAATTACTATTTGCTTTTCATTTATAAAACAAACAATTTATGCAATGTTCCATTGTAATGTACCTCTTGGTAACTTGATTCCAAAGGATGATGATGACTGAACCATTTTTTAATTGTGTTTTCCTTCAGTGGTCCTATTAGTCCAGATTCCCTGTGGATCTTGGCCAGTGTTGTAGCATCTGGCACCATCTGCACTAGTCCTAATCAGAGAGAAGGAATTCACATGAAAAACTTACAATTTAAAAAAGGCTGTTTATTAATCTGCATCACACTGTATCATATCACCCCATGGAGAAAATTATACACACATTTCAATTAACTGCAAAAGTCTACACAGCATTGGATAGTCTAGAAAAGGAAGACTGGGAGCTTCTCATTTCCATGTCTCATAAAACAAGAATAAAGAGCTATTCAATGAAATTAAAGGTAAATTAAACCCTGATAAATAGAAATGCTTTTCCACACAATGCATAACTAGATTTTGGAATTTAATGCGAAAGGCCAGAATGGAGCCCAAAAATGTAACAAGTTTTAAAGTGTTGTGAGGATAAAGACATCAAAGATTGTGAGGTGCTCAGAAATGCTGATTACAGGGCCTAAGAATCACCTAAGACAGACATCCAAGGGTCTATTCTCATGCACCCTCTGTATCCTTTAAAAATATCAAATTGAAAATTAGTGTAATGGAGGAACTATAATTATAGCATCTTCCTTCCAGATCAATACAATAACCATAAAATATTGTAAGGGGAACCCTTCTGGTTCTGCCTTGTTCACAAAAAGAAAGGATGAAGAGGATCCTTTTCCAGTTTCCATCAGTCACCTGACACATCCCTGACTCCTCCATGGCTTCTGCAGGACTCTCAAACATTCTCTGCAGTGTGGCTCAAAAGGCCATAAACACTGTATTTTTCATTTCTGTACCATAGGTAATCTGGATGCTTCATCTTCCTTTTGTGCTAGAATTATTTTCAGTAAAAGGTTTAGAGAGTCAATAAAAAAAGTCTACTGCCATCAGTAGATTTCATTAGGAAGTAATTGTCATTCTTGCTATGGCTTTGTTACAGAAACCATAAAAAAAGGAATGAATAAAGCTTTCACATGACTCAAGCTTGCCTTAACCAGCATACATAGCAAGAGTGGTATTGCAAACAATGCTGGCAGGTTTGGGGAACTTTATGAGTCTACAGCTGGCACCTAAATAAGGGTCAGATTTGCAAAAGAACTCAGCACCCAGGACTTCCCACTGCAATTCTTCTGAGCAGGTTTTCAAAAGTTCTTATATGGTGCCTGAATGGGAGATTTTTTGGAGAGTCCGAGACCAGCTGTGGATGCCAAGGTTTTAAATAAGGCCTGGGTTGCTACAAAAGGTCATTAGTTTGGGTTGTATTTCATCTTAAGGAAGGAGAAAAAAAGATGTTAACTTTCCTAAATCTACAAAAGACCTTTGGGACCAAGTTAAGTGATATTCTGAGCACTCTTTTCCCTTTATGGAAAAAAAAAGAAAAAAGACACCTGCATAAAGAAATACCGAAGGGAAGAATGCTGTGTTTCAGTGGTTTACATGAGACATGAATAATGTAACATATGCATCCTTTCTAATCTGTACTGACCTTGGCCTTTTCCTGTAGATAAACATCTATAAATGATCATTTGCATATTGAGTCCCTCCTGAAGCCAAATGCTGTCCATAACACGAATAATCTGCAAAACCAGCATATCCTGACGTAGATCATCTCCCACCTGTGAAACGGGCACATGAAATCTGAATTTCTCCTTGAATCCTAAAGACAGACACCTTCCTACATCTTTTGGATTTTTTCCAGGGAAACCCAGTTACCTTCATTTTACAGTAAACCACTGCAGTTTTGCTCGAAGTGTTCATACTGTATCAGGAGGAAGAAAGAATGGGATGACTAGTACAGACTACAAGTGTTTTGACAGCCACATGAATGGTACCATATGCTCTTTTACCTGCTGCAACCTTGCAGTTTATTACTTACATAAATTATTATTGGTGTTTCAAATGCAATCAGGAGGTTGGATCCTTATTTAGTTAAATTTCAAAATCCATCCAATTACTTATCCCTTTCAGGAATGAGAGAACATGTATTTGGCCTGACACTACAGATCACAACTCGATATTTGTAGCAGGCAACAAGGCAACTTTATTACAAGTATAAATCGCTTCCCTGACATGATTCATATCCAGTTTCAAACAGCGATGCATTGCTCACTGCTCTCCATATGGAGTCTGTTGAACAACAATCTTAAAGAGATCGGACTTTGTGACTTGTAATTAATGAAGAGATTATTTTCTACCATAGCTGGATAAATGGCCTGTAAAACAAAAGCCCTGCTTTTCATCCTCTTCCCCTCAATGTCTAAACTGCATCTGGATTTTACTGGTATTTTCAAGCCTTCATCGAGAAAGTCTTCCATAATTTGCTAGCTTTTACTTACATTATAATGATTTGTTCCTTTACAGAAACATCCTAGTCGTCAGGCATTTAATGAGGGGACATCAATTCCCCTCTATTTTTTTTAAATCCATTTCCCTTTTATTTACAGCTAATCTTGATTCCAATATTATGTTCAGCATCCAGACCTGAAGATAATTTTTCCTGGGTTTGCTCACCACTATTCGAAACAATAGTTACCATTTTATTTAACCATCATCTATTACAAATAATGAAGCATATTCTGAGCTGAATTAGGACTACTGATACACAGGCATGCTGGATGGGAGAATGTGCACAGAACTTAATAACACTGCCAGTGTTTATTGCCTCAGAGGTATATATTGGGTGGAATGACAACTGGCACCTGCTTCTCCTTCCACTTTAAGCTACTAGTTTGTGAGGTAAGCAGTGCCAGCTACACCACCTTTTCCAAAGGTAACAAAGGTGGAACGAATGTGCTTCCTCCAATATGGTGAGAGATGATATGCCTGTTCCTGTGTCATGTAGGCAAAAATGCAAATTTTACCCAAGTAGCTCCTATAGTATGACATATTTAGGCTTTTGTTGTTTGATTACGACCCCTTATAATTTCTAAGAACTACCCCTTAACCATTTATTTAGAGACATCAACCATTTTGTGCTCTCCAGGTTGTTGTGGTCCATGCAGATCTCATTCTCTCTCTCTCTCTCTCTCACACACACACACACACACACTGTGCTTTCCCATAGAGATTATCCTTTTGTTGTTTCTCTTAATCTGAAACAGAAGTAATGTTAGATTGAAGACATATGTTTTTGCTCCTTGGGTATGGAAACATGACAATCCTGGGCTTAATTCCAAATAAAACAATGGAGTTCCGCCAGCAATGAATCCGACCCAATGCCTATAGATTCCCTTACTCAGGCGGTGCACCTTCTCTGTCATTCCACAGGATGATTGCCATAGGGCGGTGCCCTCCAGCATACCCCCTTGTGGCTGCTCCTGACCCTGCAGGTATGTTTGCTTAGCAACCCCTCCAGGGTCTTTCAAACTACTACCCTGACTAGATTGGTTCAGAACATGTACACCTTCTCTCAGGGATGCAACCAGAATTCTCCTACGGTGGGAATCCAGAGCTCTCCCTCCGTTGGCCAGAAGCCAGTCCCACACCTCCCCTCCACTCCTGAACTCGCCCCTGCCGCTTCCCTGTACCCAGTCCTGAGCACTCTCATGCTGTCTCAGCACCCAAATCCATGCTCTCCCTCATACACTCAGCCACACAAACACACTGCTCATCCTGCTCCACACCCAGCCCAGTGCTCTTCCCCCCACACTGATCTGCTTCTAGCTCTGAGCTCTCCCTCCTACACCCAGCCCTATTTTGCTTTTCACTGGGGAGTGGAAGGGCCTGGCAGCCATGGGTGCCAGAAGGCCTGAGAAAGCAGAGGGCCCAAGCAGGCATACAGGCTTGCCATGCCACTCTTGTTTGGCACAGCCACCGCGCCTCATTCCAGCAGGGAAGGGGATCTGTTATGATGCCACCCAGCTTTGGTCAGTGGGTGAGGAGGGTGGGGCTGAATCCCCTGCCATCCCCCACTGCCACCCTTACCTAGCTTCTCTTTCAGCTGGCCCTTTTCCCCAGTTAGTCCTCAGGTGCAGAGAGTTCAGCAGGCAGCCTTCTCCTGCTAGTCATAGCAGGGTTACCACATGCAGGAGGAGGTAGCTTTTGTACCAGTCCCTTTCCTAAAAACTCCAGTTGGCTGAGTGAGAAGGGAGCCTCTTCTACCTCTTTGCAAGGCTCCTATGTGTTTTGTGTCAAATGCAGTCTTTAGCACTTTAATATTTTGATCAGCTCCACAGGGCTACTGTATAATTAAATTCTTTCCTTGAATAGTCCTTTGTTTGGCTGTTGCCCTTTGACCCCAAGAAGGTAAATACACTGTGTTATCTTATATTGTTTAGCCTGGTGGTCTCCACTGAGTTAAAAGAACCCACTGTTTTCTTAGGATGCATTTTATTTTCTACAAATCAAAACCTTGGGTGCTTTAATATATTTCCTTAATATACTGTGTTAAAAAGCCTTGTATCAAATGGGATTATGAAAACTGAGCAGCACAACCAAATCAAACATCTCAGGCACAAGATCCAAAGCCTTTTCTTCCCATGAGTATTACATTAATATTTTGCATACAAAATAAACTGGGGGTTATTAGTATGAAAAACCTACCTTAAAAATAACATTGATGTTTCTACTCAGTGTATCTGTACTGATGAAGGAGATTTTCAATGGAAAAGCACTGGATGTGAAATATGAACATGCCTTTAGAAACAAAAATGATACACACATAAAATATATTATATTATAGGTTAAAAGCTGTAGAACATTTCCCTGGGAAGATGCAGTGTCCTGAAGTATTTATCAGCAGCACAGATAAGAAAAATAGTCCTTGATTTTAGAGTCTATTGAACTGGTTCAGAGAATAAGAGAATAAGAATCTCCACTTCCTTTGACACTTCGCCCATCTCTATCATCATCTGAAAACTTCTGAAAGGTTCTGAAATCTTAATTAGCTCCTCCCAGTCAGGCAGCTCCATACACAGACCCCTGAGCTCCTGACTGGGCTGGGCTGATTAAGCAGCTGTGGGGCTGTGCTGCCCAGCAGCTTAGAGGGAACTTGGTCATCATAATCTACATTTGGAGCCTATCTTAAACCCTGCCCTTGGCATCATATAGCAGCTTCCATGTGAAGATCTCAAAAGGGTTTTAAAACCATTAATGAACTAAGCTTTGAAAACCCCTGTGACTTAGGTGAGTATTATTATCTCCACTATAAAAAGAAAAAAACCCCCTGAGAATGAAAAAGCAATGATCTGGTTTTCAGAAATAAGAAGAAAATTTTAAGAAAAATTATAAATCTAGGCAGCTATATACTGCCTTTCATTCAAGATTCTTAAAACATGTTAGAAATATTACACAAGCCTCATAGCACTAATGTGATGTTTGAGAAATATATATTATACCATGTTACAGATGAATACATTTGAGGCACAGATGGTGAAATCCTGACCACAGTCAAATTAGCAGGAGTTTTGCTCCATTGGGGGCAAGGATTCACTGAGAGTGACTGAAAGACTTTGCCAAAGGTTAATGTATGATAATGCTCCAGTGGCAGAGCTGGGAAAGGTTCCTGGATGCTTGTCTCTTAGTTCAACCAGGAGACAATTCTGAAATGAACTATGGTTTGATTATTAGATCTACTCTAAAAATGTTTGGGTTCATTAAAGAGAATGTGCATTTCAGTCTAGTAGCTGTAGTCAATGACTAATTGATGTAAGAAAATGAACACACACACACACACACACACACACACACACACATCAATCAAGATTTAATGCCAGTCAAGCCAACGTGGTGTGCTTTCACATGCTCAGCTGGATAGTTAGATACCTCCCCCATTGTCATTATTCTGAAGAAATCAGAAAGCAGTGAGAAACAGTATGCTTCAAAACTCTTCTGATTCATTTCATCCACAAGTGGCCCAGTCCAGCCAGGTGCCAAGAAGCTTTGTTTCTCATTGACATCAAGTCTGTGTAGCAATTACTGGGAGAGCTGCAGGTCAAAGGGAGTTGAAGGACTCAGTTTCTCAAGATCAGATCTATTATAGGCCAGAGAGCAAAATTATGACACAAAGTGCTGTAATTATAGAGCTATAAGTTAAAAAGCCCCTCAGACCTGTATTTTCCTTGTGGCTAGGTACTCCTTTCTCCCAGAACACTGAAGCTTCTGGTGTGACAGCTGTATGTCACAATGATGATAAAACCTGAATGACACAGTCCTAGCAGTCTCATCAATGCAATCAAACATCTGAACCAATACACAAGTTTCCTCTATTCATCACTAGCTTTTAATAAGGATAAATCATACAGATTAAGTACAAGCAGCTGAGTCTGCAAACATTTACCATGCAAAATCTCACAGGTTCAATGGGAGGAAAGCCAGTACTGGAGCTAACCCCTCCTCCCGCCCCCATCTAAGCAAGCTGTCACACTCCAGGAAGGAAAAGCTTCCAGCAAGAATCTGCACTGGTGTGGCAGCAAACAGATGCTTTTTTGGGGGACGGGGGACATTTTTAAAAAGGAAGATACCCTCTTCCACACAAAAGCTGCTTTGAGGACAGCAAGGCTATAATGATGGTAGTGACAATTTGGAATGGTTGTTGCCATGCTGCTGTTGTAAGGAGAGAGAGAGAGAGAGATGCACACTTAAATTGGCAAACACTAACTCTCTCCCTAGCTGAGCTGAAGGCACCCCTCAAAAAATAATTTCTGTAGATGGCTGCCTATGTGTCAAGTGCCATAAAGGGGATACTCATCAGTAAAGACTGCAGGATCATGCCCTAGTTTATGCAACAGTTCTTTCCCTAGTACTCATTACACTGAAAATAATCAATAAAGTAAAATGCACTTACATCTGTGTCTATGCCTCTTACAACAAGTGCAGGATTCAGGGGAAGCCGGCAAACATTTACCTCCTGGAAAAACTGTTTAAGTGCGTTGATTTCCATCTTTAGCACCTCCTGTGAGACATCAGTCATAACAACAACATGAAACAACATCACAGCAGCTTTTTAATTGTTGACTCTCTTGCTATATTTTAATAAGACAGCGAATCAAATTTCTGATCTTCGTCACATCAATGCAGCTTCATAAGACCTAAGGGGATGTGCAGTAACTGAGACTATGAATTGTGATCATGGTCTACATCTGTGCTCTTGTTGCTTACAGTGTGCTCATCAGAGGCTGTTTAGCTGTGCACCTGTTGTTCTGAATTGTGTTTTGCCCTGTGACATTTTCTCTAACCGAGTTCACAATGGGAGGTTTATTGTTTCAGAGCTGTTGCCTTGCCTCTCCTTTCTAAGTGTGGATATGCCAATTACAGGGACTTGTTTTTTCTGGCCGTACAGCCTCTTGGCCATCTCTGAGGTCTGGCTGAAGTACCAAAAAGGTGCCATATACACTTCTGCTTTCTTCTTATGATGGCACACATTCCCTTTTGCTCTGCCAAATTACTATGTCTTTTTACTTCAAAATTGAAGAGTGACATTCAGGTTTGTTTTGGTGGTGTTTTTTTTTTCTTTTTCCCTTGGCAGGATTTTAGGTGGGAAGGCTGACAACTACCAAGGCAGCTCAGGTAGAAATCCAAGCACTAGAAGAGACAATGAAGATGACTAACTGTGGAAGCTGGGGGGCGGGTGGAGAGATGGTCCTGGTGCAGGTGCCTGAAAAGTACTTCATTTGTTTCCAACGGCTGAAAATGATTTTTATAGACAGTATAGAAAAACATTGCAAACAACCATGGGTTTTGATGGACCCATTCTAACATAGTATAGCTCCAAAGGACAAAAGTGAACACTGTTCAATGTTTTTATTCATACATTGCAATAGCAATTGTATTATGCTAGTTGAACCTGCTTATTAGCCACATCAGCATCCTCCAAGTTTTCCAATTTGTGACCATACATTGCAGCAGCCACACTGTCAACTATCGCTTTAGGGATTTTTTCCAGCTCCATTTTTGACAGTCAGTAATCATTCCAGCATAGGAGTCAACAGTATATCTATCTATATATTTTAGAAATGTCCAGCCAGTCTGTTTGTTCAAGAACTCCTACACGGTAAGAGCTAGGGCCACCAAATTTGGTAAGCAGCTTCCTCTTCTCCTAACTTAAAAGCAAGTTCAGGGTTTGATTGTGCCAAGAAAATGGGAAGTGCCAGGAATGGGTTTGTTTTCCATAATATGGAAAGGGAGGGGCACAGAGAGGAGGGACACAATACTGAGAGTAGAGAGCTATATGCAGAATGGTTATTGGGGGCAGCCGCACCACCAAGAGAGTGGCCAGCAGGGCTGGGACTCCACTATCTTGCCTGCCACCAGACTGGGTAAGTAGCCCCCCTGCCCCAAACCCTTCCCCCCAGCTCTTGGCCGCAGCAGTGGAGGAGCAGGGAGAGAGGAGAACGTTGCTGGCTGGAAGTTTGGGGGAGAGAGACAGTCCCTAGTGACTGGAGGGGCTGTGGGGGGGGAGCAGGCCCCTGGTGTCCAGAGGGATTCTAGGGGGAGACAGAAGGCCCCTGTTGGCTAGGGGAGGTTTTGGGGAGAAAAGCCCCCACCAGCTGGAGGGGGAGAGAAAGCCCTGCTGAATGTGACCCCTCTCCATGAAGGACTTGGGTAAATCTTCTAGAACCTTATATTTAAGTGACTGCCCCATGCTGACTTGCGAGGGGGCGCCTGTGGGAGACTGGTCCTCTGTACCCAGTCCTCTGCCCCTGCCAGCTATGGGGAGGCTGGCAGGAACCAAAAATTGCTGCACTGCTGACACGAGTGATACCCAAGATTAATTCAAAGCCAGAGATGGAGAAGAGTAGTCCCTGCCAGCTAGCAGCATGTTAGAGGGAGCCTCTGCCAAGCGAATTCCCTTCTCTGCCCTGACCCCTAGAACTGTAGACTCCCTGGAGCTGCCCTGCTACAAGGCACTCACTCTGAGGCCACGGAGAAGGAACTCCTCAGCTCCATTTCAAAGCTCAGAATTTTTTTTACTGATACCTAATATTTGTAATGGATTTTACTGACTAGTCCAGTTTAAGCTTTTTTTATGGACTGTCCATGAATGTATTGACAGTTGGCAATTCTGCACCTCGGAGAGCCGATGGAAGAGAAGCTCTGAGGTCTGGAGATGTAGGTGAGAACTATGGTTGAGTTTCAAAAAGGATGATGATGGAGCAAAGGCAAGAAGAAGCTGAAGGGAAAAAAGTCAAGACTTGCAGAACTGACTGAAGAACTCTGAGGGGAGTAGGGATGTAAAATCCCAGTTAAGTGGTTAACCAGTTAAACAAAATGTTTAAGTGGTTAACCGTGGTCCCATGCCTGCGTTGTGGTGAGCCTGGCCAGGTTGGAGAAGCTCCCTACCAGTTAACTAGTTACCCAGGTAAGCATGCTGGTAAGAGGATGCTTAGCGGGTAACCAGTTAACTGGTTAACAGTTTACATTTTTAGAGGGGAGACTATTGGGTGAGCAAAGTGGCCTTTGAAAGCATGTAAACAGCTAGTGAAGGAGAAACAGAACTCAGGAACAGGTTTGCCGAGTTGGAAAATGAAGAAAGGGCCCAGCAGGCTGTAACTGAACATGGGAGAGCAAGGAAGAAGAGCAGAGCAGAAGATTGCAAAGATGAATAGAAGACAAGAGCATCTGCAGACAAAAGAACAGGAGGAAGTCTGGAGAACTGCACCATCACCAGGAAAAGGCAGCTCTATGTGACTGGTGACACCTTACTAAAAGGAACAGGCAGACCTGTCTCCAGAGCTGATCTAGAGACCAGGAGGATGTGTTCTTCACCAAAAACTATGATATGAGATGTGACCCTGAGGCTGAAAAGGATCCTAATGGGAGCAGGAAAGAATCCACTAATTTTCCTTCATGTGGGAACAAATGATAGAGCTAGATTCTCGCTAGAATATATCATATCAAGGGAGACTATGGCAAGCTGGGGAAATGGAAATTTAATAGTGCAAAGTACAAGGTCAAGCTGGGGGCGTATCAACAGAGGTGACAGGAGAAGAAAGACCTGGGTATGTTGATTGATCACAAGATAACAATGTGATGCACCTGTCAAAAAGGCTAATGAACTCCTAGGATGCATCAGATGAGGTATTTTCAGTAGCAAGAGGGACGTATTAGTATCATTAGACAAGATACTGGTGAGACTTCATCTGGAATATTGTGTATAGTTCTGGTCTTCCATGTTTAATAAGAATTAATTCAAACTGGAATAGGTTCAGAGAAGGGCTACTAAGGTGATCCAAGAATTGAAGACCTACCTTATAAAAGGAGACTCTAAGTACTTGGCTTGTTTAGCATACCAGAAGAAGGCTGAGTGAGAGATGATTGCTCTCTATAAATACATTAGAGGGGTAAATCATGGGTGACACATGGAGAGGGGATCACAAGGGGTCACATGCCCCTCACACCACAGCAGGAGGGGCCGGCCAGTAGCAGATGGGGCTCTAGTGGGGGGTCTGGCACCTGCAGCAAAGGTGAGCCCCCCCCCATTCATCAGCAATGGGGGGGAAAGCAGTGCCCTAAGCAGGGATATGTCCCCCCACACTCACCGGCAGTGGCAGGGTAAGTGGAGCAAGGTGGCCCCATTGCTTTGCTCTCAGTGATGCTGCTCTAGGGGAGGGGGCATGAACTCCCCCACACTCCCTGGTGGGAAGTGGAGCGATGTAGCTGCCTTGCTCCACTTGCCCCGGCTGCTGCTGGTAAATGAGGAGCAAGCAGTGGATTCGTGCTGCTAGCACTGGCCTTACTAGACCCCCGTGCCACCTTGGTTGAGGAAAAAGGCAGGATGGGGGCAGAGCAAGGGAGGAAAGAGCAAGGCAGAAGGTGGAGCAAGGGAAGAGCAAGGCCGAAGGGGGGTGGAGCAGAGGCAGGGAGAGATGGGAACTGGACGGAGGGGGGTTGTCTTGGCTCTTCCCTGGGCTGGGGGAAGGGGTCATGTGGCCCCCAGGTCTCACTTGACCAGTTGTCTCTGAGATAAATACCAGGGAGGGAGAGGAGTTATTTAAGTTAAGCACCAAAGTGGACACAAGAACAAATGGATATAAACTGGCCAAAAACAAGTTTAGGCTTGACATTAGATGAAGGTCTTGGGAAGGAATTTTACTTCAGGTCAGATTAGCAGAGACACTTTTTTTTTTCTTTGATCTTCCTCTGCAGCATAGGATACAGGTCATTTGTAGGTTTCAGTTAGTGTAAATGGTGGGATCTCCCCATGGTTTGAGGACTTCAGTAACTCAGCCAGAGGTGAGGGGTCTATTGCAAGAGTGTGTGTATGAAATTCTGTGGCCTGCAACGTGCAGAAGCTCAGACAAGATGATGATGGTCCCATCTGATTTTAAAGTCTATGGCTACGTCTACACTGAAGGGTTTTTGTGCAAAAACAGCTGTTTTTGCTCAAAAACCCGTGGAGTGTCCACACCTCAAATGCGCTTTTGCACAAAGAAATCAAGAGTAAAACGGCAGAACAGAGGGCTTTTTCCGCTGTAGGTAAACCTCCTTCTACGAGGCATAACTCCCTTTTGCGCAAGAGTTCTTGTGCAAAAAGGCAAGTGTGGACATTCCAGAGGGAAAAATGCGGACGTTTCCTATGGGAAAAAGCACAATTCTGTGAATGGCCATCAGAGCTTTCTTGTGCAAGAGCGTCCATGCAGTGTGGACACTCTCTTGCACAAAAGCACATCACTTTTGCGATGTGCTTTGAGGTGTGGATGTGCTCTTGCGCAAGAAATTTTTGTGCAAAAACTCTTGCGCAAAAGGCCTCTTGCACAAGAAGCATGTAGTGCAGACGTAGCCTATGAGTCTAAGGTTTCTGTCTCTCTCTTTAAAATCCTTGAATCCTTATTAGAGGCAAAACAGAGTCAAGGATCTGACTACATGCAGTGATAGGTCTTAACTTTTATCTCTCTGGTCTGTCTGGTTGAGATCTCATCAAGAAAGAGTTTAGACATCAGCTAAGGACTGATAGTGGCTACTTCAATAACAGAAGAATTTTCAACTTTGGGCTTTGCAGACGTCATCTTGTTCACTTACCTTTAGTAATGTGGTTCAATAGGTTATGTTATGATACTTCGACATGAATCTGAGCCAAAGACAGATGGCTCAGGGACTATATTATTTATTAACAATGTATTACAGTTGCGGCTGTTAAAATATTTTCAGATGTCTTTACAAATACTTGATGCTATTATGGAATTCTTGGTGGACACTATGCTAAGAATACATAGACTACCACAAATATTGAGGGGTTTATTTGCTTGTCAAGGCAAACTGGAAGACTTGATGGATACTCACTATTTATGATTAGGAAACAGCCTTGGGACTTATGCACACGCTATTTAGAGCTGTGGTGTCCAACCAGTTCTGAAGCAGTAACCACTATAGTGGCTACTGCTATGGTGAACCAGCCACATTCAACAGGCCAAATAGCCACATTGAGGGTAGAGTTTATGTTCCTCCCACACAAGGGAGCAAACCAAAAAACATTTACATGAGTGCAGAATAGCACAAACTTTGGGGGACTTTTGATTCAAAATATGGAGCTATTTTCTACAACAAAGGGCAATTTAGGAAAGATGTGTCATAGCTTTAAAATTAAAAGGTATTTGTACAAAACAGAGAGAGGAGATAGGAAGACAAAAAATTGAACAAACCTGTTTTTTGGGGTCGCTGGCAGCCTTCACTTTTTCAGCAACATCACCCAGAATATTGATAAGTTTCCTCTCCTTAGAAAACTCAACATTTAAGGCTTTTCCTGCACAGAATTGGACAGCAGCCAATAATTTCTGATACCAGCTTTTGAAATGAGCTTCATTCTGTGCATCCTTTAACAGCCTGAAGGGAGGAGGAAGAAAAAAAAGTCATGTACCTAAACCTGTTTTTTTTATACCACCTCTAGCAAGTACAATGAACGTACTCCAGACTAATCTGTATTTGGTGGCCTTGGGCAGTTTAACAGGAGAGAATTTAAAAAAAAAATGTTGTTTATTTGTTAGCAGTAGTCAAGTTCCATCTGATAACTAATGAGATTCCAAGAGTGTAAGATTGATAGGAACCTACTTTTTTGCTATCCACAAAGCTGCTCCTGACTTGCTCTGATTTCTAAAAGAAACATTTGTCAGAGGAACGTATTTCCTATTTTCTTTTGCCCAGTTTTATATACATACACACATTCCCCACACCAGTAACTTCACGTGTGGATAGATGTACCTTACATCCAGTGGGTACATTTAAAAGTTTATATTGGTCTTAAAGATGCTGCCAATTTCAGCAGCATTCACCACTTTTAAGTATATAGGTAATGCTCCCAAAATTGATGAAAGCTCTAAACCTTGAATTAATTTGTAAGGGCGCCCAATGTATCTGTTTCTTCATTGTCAGAGGTAAGTCCAGACTAAAAATCCATTTCTGATTCTGCTGAACTTTGGGGAAGCTTTATAAGTCATTGTTACCATATGTTAATTAAGGAGTAGAGTGGGGGCAACAGGTACATTAACCTTCTGAGCCACATCCAATTTTTCCTCCATCTGACTACATGGGGGATAAAGGATGCATTTTTCAACTGAATTTTTTAATTCCATTGCAAACCCACTCCCCCCACTTTCATATCCAAGTAGACACACTTCAAATACCTTTCAGATCATTTGAGCTAGTCTTGGTGTATGTTACTTTGACTGAAAAAAATAATCTTTTTGTTGGTGTCTGTAGATAAAGAGCTCATTTGTCATCAATTGTATGTCAGTCTCCTCATTCATCCTTTCCCCCTCCCGTAAATAGCACCACCCCACCCCCAGCCTGTTGATCCTTCCACAATCCCCCTCTCCAAACACCCCCCTCTGCCAGTAACCATGCCTGACCCCCAGACTAGCTTCCCCAGCTGCCTTGGCCACCGAACCCTAAGAATAGCTTTAGTTATCCGAGGCTGTCTACCTGAAACCTAGCTCGCTTGTTAAGGGTTAAAGGAAACATATGTACACACATTGATATGATAGACATGAGCAGACTAAAGATTTTGCTATACAGATGTCAGAACATGAGCTGGGGCTCCCCTATGCACCTTAACCCTGCCTTTCTTGTCAATGTATTACAATAAGGCTACTGCAGCCAAGCATTTCTATGTATCATGCCTATAAGGATTTACATATTTTCCCCCCACTGACTTTTTTTCTTCTCTTCGTTGTCCTTTATGAAGATAATTGCTCCCCTAGAGCTTTCTGTGCCACCCAAAGTAACAATTCAATACAGAATAATATCACCTGCTGGTTTCTGACAAGCCTTCGCAATACCATAAAGAATCTGAATTTTTACAGGTTTGTAAGCAGTGCAAACAATGAAAATACCTGTAGGATTCTGCTAGTAATGCCTAGACATGAAAGGGAGGAGATATGAGAACTAAGTTTGTCATCTTCTCTCCCACTTGGAGTTAGAAATGACACTTAGTAGAGTCTATTGCAAACAAATAATTATATTCAGGGCTGAAAGAGAATATGAATTGTCAGGGCACTGTCTTGTGGGAGATAAATTCCAGCATACAGACAGATTCGTCACTTTTAGTGGCAGAGCTGTTGCTGCCAGCCCCACTCACTTTAACAGCTCATGCACGAATGATGGATGCTAGCTAGACTTGCTGAGGTTCAAAAGCCGTGTCTTAGATTCCGCTGTGTGACTTTATGCAGTGGTAACAAGAGCAGATATTACTTTAAAAAAATCACTGTCCATTTTTGCAATGAAACTGTTCTAGCCCAGTTCTAGTGAACTTGTTTATGATCATTGGTTTTTGAACGTGACTACTGCTGGCACAATTCAAGCTATTGTGCCAACTGAGAGTTTCATCCTGTTTCAATTATAGCCCTGTAAAGAAATAAACATGTCATTTCAAGCTTACCCAACTCACAGCAGGTGAAATGCACCCTTCTCACAAAACCAGAGTAAACAGCTTTGGTGCAAGTTACAATATTGGGCTGAAGTGGTGTACTACTGACTCCCTCTAATGTTTTCCATCCACGTGCAGAATTAATTTTTTTATGTGTACCAAGCAATGTGTGAATGTACACCACTAGTAGAAACCTAGCTGTGGGAGGTCTGCTGATCAGCTGGGTGGTATCTGAATCTCTCTCCTGAGGGGCCCACAAGTACACAGCTCATAGGGCACACTGCAGGTACGCGCTTCAGAGCTGCTGTTCCTGCCTAGGATCATGCCCTCCTGCATGCGGTTCAGCCCAATGAATCTGTACAATTACAACAAGCTGTTCCTACCTGCTTTGCACTGGCACATTCAGAGAGCATACAGCCCTCATTCTGTGATGTGCAAAGGTCTCTGCATGAGTGCACTCCACTGCCAGGGCCATGAGTGTCCTGCTGTGGTAAAGGGTCGGTGTAAATCTCCCTTTACAACCGAGTGAGTTTCACCCATATTTCTTGGATATTGTTAAATTTTTCAGCATATTTTCTTTTTAAAAAGTATGTTCCACTGTGTGCGATTAAAGCACTTGATATGATGACAATATAGATATGGCACCATGGTTAAAGTGTTCCATAAAAAGACCATGGCACTTTGGCTCTCAGAATTAAATGTTTAAATTTGTAGAAGTACTGTTCACATTTCCTGTAGCAACAGAAAATGGATTTCACCTTAGTGATAACTTGAATATATACCTATTACACACAAAGAAGTTGTTGAGAGACTGTTAAGGTTGCAAAGTCAATCATCCAAAAGTTAGGAAATGCCAGAATTAAGGAGGCCTGTTCAACCTTTAATTTCAGCTCTCTTGAGCATATGCATTCTGATATAGTCTTTAATTACATGATTACATACTATTTTTTCCCCACAGAACATGCTGTCAGAAAATGTGGGCTTTAGATCCCTCAGCTCAGCCTGGGGCTAGCTGGCTCAGCTTTCAGACTGATTAATGAGCCCAGCTGGGCGGCTGCAGAATCACTTGACTGACTGGCTTGTCTGATTGGATACAAGAAGTGAACAGATCTGCATTTAAGTTCAGATCTCTGACACGTGCTTCATGCCCTGCACAGGAGAATAGGTGCTTACTCACTCATCATCCTGACGTATTTTGTTTTTTTCCTTATTGTTTAAAGGAGTTATTTACTGCACCCTCTTCAAATTCTGTTCTGAAAACAGAATTACTAATTTCCTCAGGTGCTCATCACTATAGTATATAAGAGCTTTTCAAACACTAATTAATTTATCTTCCAAAATGCCTGTGAGGCAAGGTGGTATTATTATTCCCATTTTACCAAGTGAGAACAGAGGCGGAGAGGCATTAATTCCCCAAAGTGTCTCATAAGATTTAAGATGCCTTAGGCCTGATTTTTCAGAAATAAAAAATGCATTTTAAAGGACTTTATTTGTTCAGAGGACAGTTCCCGTTGGCTTCAGTTGCAATTATGAATGCTCGACACTTTCATAAATCTCATAAAGTCAGGCACCCAGAAAATGAGAAACACACAACTACTGAATGTGTTTGGTTTCAGTGACTTGCCCTACGTCCCCTAGGAGCTCCAAGGCAGAGGTAAGGATCGAATCCAGTTCTCCAGCATAACATTCAACTGCCTTAACTATGAGACTGTCGTCTCTCCTTTTGCAGTCCCCTGCCCCTCCACTACAACCAGTACACACATTCCAAATAATACAACAAATGCCCTCATTTTCATACACACAACCTTGACTCACTCTGTGAGTACTGTCCACCCTGAGCGCTGAAGGAAGCTCAGGCCATGAGGAAAAAAAACTACATGATGGAGTCTAAGGGTATCTAAATTAGAGTAATGCTAAATGGGCTGGAACAATACAACTTACACCATTTTAGAATTCTTTATAAACACTTACACTTTTTTCTGAATTTGGCCCTGACAGCATACATCATAAGAATTCAGCTGCCTGTTTTACTTTTTGTATCAATCTAAAGGAACTATGAAGTCTACTTTTTCCTGTATGAGTGACCTTTGTTCTTAAATACACAGTATTGACATACCTTTCCTTGAGTGAATCCAAGATTTGGCATTTCCCCTACAGCAAGATAACCAGAAAAAGCAATGTTTTCTATTTTAAATAGAGAGACTTCCTGTAGGGAAGATCAATTATTCATTGTTAGTTCAGTTTCTGGCCAAACTCCAGAAGAAGTAAACGCTAAAGGCTTGTCTACACTACGGAGAAGATCAACCCTCTGGAGGTCAATCTTCTAGCATTTGATTTAGCACGTCTAGTGTAGACCCACAAACTGAATGCTGAGGGCAGCCCCCTCCTGTATCCCGTACTCTGCAAGGATTACATCATTCTGCAAGGAGTAAGAGAAGCTGATGGGAACGTCTGCGCCTGTTGGCCTCCTGCAATGTAGATGCTCCGGTGGCTCGGTTTAAGGTAAGTTGAATGTGGCTATGCATTTTGCTAAGCTGGATGGTGTACTGTAAGCTGACCTGCCTAGGCTAGTGCAGACAAAGCCTAATAATCTTAGCTCATGCATGTACTTGATAAATGTTTCTTTTTAAGCTGAAAAGGAGTTTAGGACCAGATTCCAGCTGCTCATGCATAAGCTAGAGGCAGGGGGAAGGACACAGAGGGGAGGGAAAGAATCAGAATTTTGATATTTGTGTTTAGTAAGCCCAAGCTGTGCAGGAAGGTGGAGCAGCTGTCATGATCATGCTCTCTACTTCTGCCACAGCTGGAGGCCAGTATTGGAAGAGATCACATGCTGCACAGTTTGAGCACCTGGCAGTGGCTGTAATGGAGTGTGCCCCTCTCTACATTATCTCTTCAGAAAGCTCTGTCCACCCCAGTGCTCTGCTGACAAAATACACCCAGGAACTGCAGCCAAGGCAATGCAACACCCTGCTACTCACGCCTCACAGATCTGCTTTTAAAAGCCACCGTATTGACCTTAATTTGCAAATTACTAAAATTAACTAGATTTGACTTTCATCTTCATTTTATAACAACAAAACAAAAGCAGTCCCAAGGTGGATATCAGAGGCCAGCCTTTAATGTGATGACTCATTCTGGGCTTTGCTGTATTGTTTACTCTGCAATTGAACAAATAAGCAATTGCAATTCTGGCTTTACTATCCTCTGGCCCACACATTTCCTTCCCTTCCCCCTCAGTCCATTGCAGTCTGAGAATCAGGCAGAGGTAGGAACAGCTGTGCCCTATGAGATCACAGGAGGAACATAATCCTCAAGACATGAATGACATTCCAAGACAAGACTGGACACGCTAATAGCCGTTGTCCCGGTACGAATGAACGGTAATTATAATGACTCAAAAAGTCAGGGATCGTGAAGCAAGGAAAAACTCACATTCAGCCTCTGATGTTTGCTACAGAACGGTGCATAGTAGAACTAACCCTGACATCTTGCTTATATTCCAGGCCCACAGCCCTGGAACACAGGGGTCTTGTGGACCAGCAGCAGGAAAATGGAGCTCTCCTTCTGTGGGTGAGCTTCACATTTCTTTCTTAGATACTTGACTGTGATCAGAGCAGAACAGGTGATTTCAGACTCACTGTCAATAGATCATGGGTTGGAGAACATCACAAGAAGGCTAGGAGAGGAAGGATTCTGACTTCAAGTTCACTGATGTGGTAAAGGAGAGCAAGGATTCCTAAATAGCATACGATGGGGTTGAAGGTTCTTAACAGATGTGAGGGACAAGAGATTCACAATTTGCCTGAAATTCATAAGTGCAGCATGGTTTATAATTAGCTTCTAAGAGCCAGACGCAGTGATAAGGACAAATTATTATTTCTATGTAATAAGCTGGTTTGGTGTATTTATCCATATATCCACTGTGTATACCAGTGCACACATTATGAACACACAGTAAAACATGACAAACACTTCCATTTTCAGAAGTGACTGGTGATTTTGGGCATCCCAGTTGATGAGAATTTAAAAAAACCTGGGTGCATTCATACTCTAAAAATCAGGTCCCTTTAAGGTGTCCCAGATTGGGCACTTGAAAAACAAAGAAACAAATATCACAAGTCACTTTGAATATTTTGACCAAGGTATTATCCAAGTTTTATTGTAAGTATACAGATTAGTCCTATTTTTTTCTAATCGTTTATTTTACTCAAGTGGAAGCAAGCAGAGTGAGAGAAGGAAAGGACATTGCTGCAGGATGCCATAGCAATATATGCTTTTAAATGATACTGTCGCACACTCCCCAGTATGTCACTAGGTTAGCATGCAAAATGGATGTTTCCCCAGAGGGGTTTGGCCTCTGAGTCTAAGGTAGGCACCTGCCTTGGAATTTACAGGCATTCCTATAACACTCTCAAGGCATTAGGCTATGGAATATGTACATGAACAAAACATAAGAAAAGAAAGAGCAAATTGAATTGTAATGAGAATCCAGGAAAAAATATTTTAGGCTGCTAGGATGTACTGAGGAGAGTCAGGATATGGAGGTAGTTGGCCAGTGGGCATGTGCACAAGATCCGAGTGTTGTTAAATCCCATTGCAGATCGCTCACACACACTGGAACTGGAGATGTGACAAAAGTCATAGAAATGTAATACCTCTGGCAGAGTTGTGAAGGGCTGTGAGGAAGAGCAGGTAACTCAATGCTACTCATTATCCAGTTGCAAGTAAAATATTTAAGATCATGCTCTTATTAGTTTTTCTTTTTTTCTCTCCTGAGGGAAGGTTAGATTCCACAAGGCTCCTTTCAAGCTAATTACAATTCTGCGCACTCTGCCAAAGGTAACGGGAATACTCCCTTTGATAATGGTATCAAGATATCTTACGTTATATAGAAACTATAGATTCTAAAGATTCTAGAAAATCTTTACAGATACATGCCTCTACCTACTTATCTACATGTGTATCTCGAGATATACAGAATGGGCCTAGATCAGGCCAAATTTGTCTCAAATGCTAATTGGTCTTCTGATGGGGTAACCATTTGCCAATTCAGAGAGAAGGAAAGGGGACTCATACCCACTTTATTTTGAAAGGATATGCAAATTTATCTCTTTGTGGACCTAGCCCTGAAACTTAAAACCAGTTGGTGTCCAGCCTCCTAGACAATGCTTCCAGAAGTGGGAGAACACTCGAAAAATCACTTTGGGGAGGAAGTGGGACCAGACACATGGAAGAATATTCTGGAACTGTAGAAGTTAAGGTCATGAGAAGACCAATTAACAGATAAAACAAAAGTGGCTTGTCCCCAGTGTGACTGTCCACAATTTTGTAGATAGCTTTTGGAATGCAGCAGGCAGCTGAGAAATAGGGGAGAAAGATAAAAACATAAACAGTCTATTCAACTGAAAGCAATATAACATATAATATATTAGGGAACATCATGCATTAGCAGATGAATTAATTATCTGTAGCCTATCTTTTCCATCTCTACCTCCTATGTTATCCACCCCAAGTAGGCAGGATGTTCTTGATAAATTGACTAGAGCTGAAAGTTAATATTGGCATGTATTTTGTTTTCCTTAGGCTTCAAAGTCAGCTGAGATGATCAGGCCATCTCTCTCTGAGCTATTGTATTGGGCATTATCTGTAGATTTAGGAAAACACCACTGCACCATTCCATGACAACCACATAGAAGGCTAAAATCTTTTTATTTTCAAAATGAGAACTTAAACTATGCACAAATGGATGGAGTCACAAGAGAAGTGGCAGACAAGGGTTCTAGCATGTCTGGCTCATTTTAGACCTCATCCCTCTTTTTACAAGGGACAGGAGAGAATTAATGGTGACTTGTTGAGGCTATGGGTACGTGTACACTGCAAGCATACTTTGGAAAAAGCTATTCTGGAAAATTTCTTCCGGAAAAGGTTATTTCAAAATAGAGCATCCACACTACAGGGAAGCCTCAAAATTAGACCGAGGCAGGCTCCCCTAATGTGGATGTGCTATGTCTATTTAGAGCCCCATTAGGCACTGGGGAGGAATAACTTGAGAATGGCCCTGGTGAGGGGCTATTTTGACATAGCAGCAGTAGAGTGTCCACACACATCCTTTTCTGAAAGATCTTGTTCAGCTGAGGCCTTATTCCTCATTGAATGAGGTTTACCAACGTCGGCAAAAGTCCTCCATTATTTCAATTTTATTTTGAAATAACACAGTTGCTGTGTGGATGCTAGTGTTGTTTTTCTGGAATAACGGCCATTATTCTGAAAAAAGGATGCAGTGTAGATGCACCCTATGTAGCTAACTGCCTCCTAAATGCTGATGTACTAGATGAATGTTTTAAATGTTTAAATTGTATTTAATATTTATTTTTGAATGATTACAATGAATATTTTAAAATGTTTTAGATGAATCATGTGGGTGGAATATGAAATATGTTCAACGGTGTACAGCAACAGTATACTTTTGGTATGTCACATGCCCTAGAAAATGAAACTGCTGGTTTTCATACTCTAGAACAGCACTCTTTTGTCTGTGTTTCAAAACATTTCTCTTGAATATTTAACCAAAAATTACATCTGTTTCAGCTGAAATTTTGTTTTAAAATTTTCATGACAGTTCTATTCATAGTAGGCTAATTTGTTTTAAAATATAACCTAGGACAGATGCCTACATGCCAATGACTTTGTAACAGTGAAACATTGTTGCAAAATAGATATTAGATGTGATAGTTAAGCTTGAAGCACACCAAGTTTATTTGGTAGTCAAGAGAATGGCTGCCTTTCACCAATCCTCAGTAAATCAGACACAAGAGAACTAACATATAAGCAAACCATTGTCGCACTAGTAAGTCAAAACTTAAAAAAAGAGAGTCCACATAACAGGGTTAGGGATTGTTCCAACCCAAGCTCAGTTCATTGCTGAATTTTGTGGGTATTCAGAAGCTGAATCAGGATTCAAGTTTAACTAATGGCTCAATCTAAATAAAGTGCCAGGACGAAACTCCAGGGAAAATGTTCCTAAACTATGGGCTGTCTGTAAGCCAAATACAAATTCTAAAACTCAGGCTCATTTCCAATTGCATAGCAGCCTCAACCTTTAAAAGCTGAAGAACTAACTCCCCATCAACAGAACTAGGAGGGACAAAAGTACAAAATAGATCTAGAATACAAAAAGGTGACCAGCAACTTTGCTACATTTAACATTTTAGGAGTTGAATAAAGTTTATGAATGGAGTAATATTTTATTGAGTTCACTGAGAAATGGTTCTAATTAAGTGATTGCCACTCACATCTGACCATCTAAATGTCTGCCCATTGCCACTCACATCTGACCATCTAAATGTCTGCCCATTGCCACTCACATCTGACCATCTAAATGTCTGCCCATTATCAAACTGTCATGCAATGCCTCCTTCAGGCAAGCCTGAGAGCTATAAGTCACATATCACTGTAAAACGTCACCATCAATTTGTGTATCATGGTGTGAAATGAGGCAGTCAGGTAGATCCGAAAGGACTACTTTCTCCTCACGTACAAATGTACGGGAGGCTTGCAATGAATGCGTGCGTGTGGTGGGATGCTAAGTTCAACAGTGGAATATACAGACCCAGCACCCGCAACTTTGGTGGAGTGAGGCCTGCATACACTAGCAGTGATTTTGAGCTATAGTTGGACAGTGGCTACTCTACTTTGAAGCCATATAAACAAAAGGCTACAAGGCTATGCTCAACCTAGCGCATGTATGGGTAGCTCCATTGAAGTGAATGGGGCTGTGCTGCTTTACATTGTGTCTGAATCTGGGCTGCAGTCATCAGTGTAATGCATGGACTGGAAAACTGCACAGACGAACGTTTCTTCCCCACCCATTGTTTGATTAGTTCTTGTCTACAAAAATGGCTTTGGATAGCTTCTATAATTTTCCATTACCTTCACAGCGGGAACAAAAAAATTATTTATGACATTCTAAAACAAAATGTATGACAACGCTGATTTGGAACAGTTCTGTATGCATAGGGAAAAATCAGGATTTACAGGAAAATGACAGAGAATTAAACCTGATTTACTGTCAAGGACTCTGGTTAACTTTCCCTTAAAACATTGTACATTTTTATATTAATATTGAATAAGCTTCCATTAAAAAGAGTAAAATTAACTTTCGAGACGATTATTATGGCCTTGGGTTACTCATGTGAGGAGCAGCACCAGATTTCAGTCATACAAGTTATTTATAGTTCTACATTCTTAAAGTTTCTCTTTTTGTTACCCCACCACCTACCATGTGTTTATTTGTTTTGAGCGGGGGAGGGGATTAAAACACAAGCTCAATATTATTCAAAGAAATTCAGACCTGAGAGCAGGAAATATCCATATAGACTGTTACCCTTTCTGTTTTCATTGCATTTTTGTCACAAGATGAGGTTTACATAGGGTTGTTTCTTGCCATCTGATTAGGTATATATCAACTCCCAAACTACAAGATGGTATTTTGAAAGCCACTTAGAGCTGGATGAAGAGCTGAATGCAAACCAAGCTCATGATGAAATAATCATTGCTTCATGTCAACATCTCTTCACCATGCCTACCTGGAAGAACTTATTTTCTGGGACCTCATTTTCTAAGGTGACTGAGTGATTTACACAAGAGCGCAAAGTATCCAGCAGAACCCTGCACACTCTGGCTATATCTAGACTGCAGGCTTTTTTCAGAAGAACCTTTTTTCGGAAGAGCTCTTCCAAAAAAACTTCTTCTGAAAAAGTGTCCACAAACAAAAGCGCATCGAAAAAGTGATCTGCTTTTTCGAAAGATAGTGTCCACACTGAATGGACGGAGTGGCCACCAAGGCATCTGTGCTTTTTCCTCTTTCCTCTTCTTGTGAAAGAACTCCCTCTTCTGCACACACACACCTTTTTCCAAAAGAGCTCTTTCGCAAAAAGGCTTCTTCCTCGTAGAAAGAGGATTACCAATGCTGGAAAACCCTCTCTGTTCTTTCCATTTACTTTTGGAAGAACATGATTGCAGTGTGGACGTAACTCAGGTTTTGCCAGAAAAACAGCCGTTTTTCCGACAAAAGTCTGTAGTGCAGACATACCCTCTGAGATGATCCTTATAGCTTCTCCATGCAACACACTCTCTAGTTCCACCATCCCTCTGGAGTATTAGGTGGCTACACCTTCTGCCTCCCCATGTTACCAGCTGTTCCTGCCTGTACAGAGATATCTTGGTGATACACCTCACCCCTAAAGCCCATGGGAGAGGAGACCAGATGCTTGCCCACATCTGGTCCAGCTGGTGGCCCTAACAAAAAGCTAGGGGAACTGAGTTCATTGGAAGACGGGAATGACTCTGTCCTCAAGTGGTCTCAGAACTGGCACTGGCCTTTCCTGGTCAGTGGTTATCTGGGAAGCTCCTGCCTTTAGTCATGCCTTTCCTCAGGAGCTGAAGGTCAGTTCTCTTCCCTGGTCTGACAACAATGGGCTGCTCTGCTCCCCTTTTAATCTCCCCATCCAATCTGTGCATGCCTTGCAGGGATGGCAATAACAGAGCCGCTTGAAACCAGAGCAGCTCCTTAACCTCTTCTTGTCCATTGTGAGATTTGTATGCCCCATCACAAAGAGGTATAATGAATCTTCACCATTTACTGCTGTAAGTATTGTAGTAATCATGATCAACATTCCCTTTCAGCTGTGCGCTTGTGCGGCTACTCAACAGAAATTCAAATGCTGTTCAGCTGATTAGCAGAGTGCCCACAGCTAGTTTTTTTATTTCTAATCGTGGTGCACAGTCGCACATGCCTTGTAGTGCACATAAAAACTGTTCCACACACGAAGGGAAAAATCCTCACATGGATATAAAAAAATTAGAGGGAACATTGATCCCAATAGCTCACTCTCTTTATAGAATTGCAAAGTCTTCTGTTCAAAGTAGTCATTTCATATCCCAACTGGAAATGTAGGAGGAACTCCTCTGCACCCTGAAATTATTTACATGTGCACCATTAATCATTTTGACCAATCTGTCTAATGCAGACGGTTAGAGGTCTCTCAGACTTTTTCCTCAAGCATGCAGCACACATGAAGACTGAAAGCGGGAAGGGGTCCTGAGACATGGTGACAGTGTTCAACACTTCCAGCTAATTTGTTGTGGCCCTTTCAGTTCTGTAGTGATTCCTTTTTCTAGTTCTTTGCTACTCTTTTGCTCATGTGCTAAAGCCTTGATACAGATACAGCAATAAGACCAAAAGACATGCAACCTACTAAAAACATGGGGGTCCAGATAGTCAAACCATAGAAAACTTTGAACTTGAAGGTTAATGAGGGAGTCTAATACCCAAAAATATAATTTTGAGAGACATTTCATCCCATAAAGAAACTTACATAGAGAAGGGCATGAAGGCTTTTTTACAATGTAAAGTTATCTAGCACAGTTCATTTGATTGCAAGGAGCTGCACACAGAGTGAATCAAATTTTCCAATAATGGAGTCTCTAGGGCCCCAGTAACACTGTTTCTTCCCTTCATGATTCCAACCCTAAGAGAGAAATCTCTTCAGACAGCAGCTCTCTTTACACACAAGGCTACTGTGAAGTTCTCCTCAGACAAGGTGGTATCTATCTTCTCTTCTGATCAAATAGTTTATAAAAGCCAGTCCATGTCTGTCCGGGGCATGTGACAGGAACAGAATTTACACCATAGTCCTGTTAGTTACCTTTATATCCCCTTTCTAGAGTTCTAAATTTCCTATTTTTTTTTCTTCCTCTTTCCTTCTCGTTTTGTTCTTTCTTTCCTTTCCTCCTGTGTTCCTTTGTTTTATTTTATTTTTTCTTTTATAATATCCTGTCTTTGAGCTTTTTCCACCTTCACCGCCTTTTGGCCACCACCAATCATTTGCTTTGCTAAAGAGAGAAGGCGATCAGCAGCAACAGAGACGATTTGTCTTAACACCCATAAAAAGAAGTTACTCACCTCCGTGCAGTAACGATGGTTCTTTGAGGTGTGTCCCCGTGGGTGTTCCACGTCTGGTGTTGGGCTGGTCCCGGCGCCGTGAATGGGAGCTTGACAGAGCTGTGTTTAGCCGGACCGCGCGTGCACGAGCCGGTTTCGCACCTTTCATGTGCCGCACGCGGTCCGGCGCCCACCAGTTTCCTCTCACCGCCCCTCTGCAAGACAGAAAAACAGAGGAGATTCCGTAGCGGGAGGAGGGCGGGTCATGGAGCACCCACAGGACACACCTCGAAGAACCATCATTACTGCACGGAGGTGAGTAACTTCTTTTTCTTCTTTGGGTAGTACCCGTGGGTGCTTCACGTCTGGTGACTCCGGAGCAGTAATCTGAGTTAGACGTGGGCTGCGGAATCACGATTTTGGTGGCTAGGGAGTACTGCTAGAGCCACCGCTGAATCAGAAGCTAGGTGCGGCACGATTGCATAGTGCCTTGAAAATGTGGTATTGGAAGACCAGGTGGCTGCCCGGCAGATGTCGCGTAGAGGGACTCCCCTAACGAACGCTGCTGACGTCGCCACTGCTCGCGTAGAGTGGGCCCTTGGCTGTGATGGGAACGGCTTCTCACGAACGGTGTAACAGGTGGTAATGCAGGAGACGACGAGTTTCTAAATATGCTGGGCCGAGCGGGGTTGGCCCTTAAAGCGCCCTGACGTCGAAATAATAAGGTGATCCGTTTTCCGGATGTTGCGGGTTCTATCTATATAGAATGCCAGTGCCCGACGGACGTCCAGGGTATGCAGGAGAGCGTCCCACTGAGAGATGTGAGGCTTTGGATAGAAGCATGGTAAAACGATCGGCTCGTTAATATGAAATTCTGTGCAGACCTTAGGTAGGAAAGCTGGATGAGATCTCAATGTTACAGAGTCCTTACTAAAGACTGTATTGGGGGGCGATGCCATTAGTGCTGCCAGCTCGCTGACCCTACGTGCTGATGTTACGGCCAGGAGGAAGAGTACTTTCATTGCAAGCATAGGCCAGGGTACCGTCACCAAGGGTCCAAAGGGGGGGGCGCGTCAAGGCATCCAACACGAAGTCTAGGCTCCATGTGGGTGGCGGGGGCCTGTGAGGTGGGTTAAGGTTAGTGAGGCCTTTGAGAAATCTTGTCACCATGGGGTGAGAAAAGACCGACCTCCCTTCTACCGGGCTGTGAAAGGTTGCAATTGCTGCTACATGGACTCTGAGTGACGATATGGAGAGCCCGGAGACCTGCAACTGAAGAATATAGTCCAGCACGACATGCAGTGGTGAGAGAAGAGGGTTTAGGCCCTTTGGGGCACACCAACATGTGAACCTAGACCATTTGGACAGGTAGGTTTTCCTGGTAGAGTCTTTCCTGCTATGTAACAATACACGTTTCACCTGGTCCGAGCAAAGACTCTCGGACGCGCTGAACCATCTATCATCCATGCCGTTAAATGTAGAGTGTCCAACTTTGGGTTAAGAAGGGTGCCATTTTGCTGCGTCAGAAGGTCCGGTAGATGCGGAAAATGATATGGTGGTCGTGTGGACAGCTGCAGGAGAGTTGAGTACCATGGCTGTCTGGGCCAGGCCGGAGCTATGAGTAAGACTCTCGCCTTGTCCATGAGGATCTTCTCGAGCACTCTGGGAATGAGCACAACAGGGGGGAATGCATATAACAGTGATGTTCCCCAATGAAGGAGAAAGGCATCTCCCAGGGAACGGGTGCCTGCTCCTGCTCTGGAGCAGTATGCTGCGCATTTCCTGTTGGCCCGAGTGGCGAAGAGATCTATCATCGGACGGCCCCAGCGGGAGAAGAGAGGCAGGAGGACGTCTGTACTGATCACCCACTCGTGATCGTGATGAAAGTGCCTGCTCAGTGCATCCTCAATGGTGTTGTTTGCACTGGGTAAGTATGATGCGACTATAATGATGTCGTTTCGAATGCACCACCTCCATAAACAGACTGCCTCTGCGCAGAGGGACCGGGACCGGGCGCCTCCTTGTCTGTTCACGTAATACATCGTGACAATGTTGTCGGTGAGAATTCTGGTTGTTGTGCCTCTTATATGCATCCTGAACTGTCTGCAGGCATGGAACACCGCTCGCAACTCGAGTAGGTTGATATGCAGCATCCGTTCTGATGCGGACCAGCGGCCTTGAGCTGTTTCCGTGCCCATGTGGGCACCCCATCCCACAAGAGAAGCATCTGTGGTTATCTCCTTTGAAGGTTGTGCCGCATGGAAGGGGACTCCTGACAACATATTGCTGGGGTTGGCCCACCAATAGAGGGACTCCTTTACATGTGCGGACAGAGCCACAATTTTTCGGGTCCTGTGTCTGACGGGGTCATACACCGTGCTCATCCAATGCTGCAGGCACCGCAGATGCAGCCTTGCGTGGCGCACGATGATCGTAGTGGCTGCCATATGACCTAGGAGCTGCAGATATACTCGTACCGGGAGTGTTGGAGCTTGTAGGACTGTGCCTATTAGGTCCTTTATGACTTGAAAGCGCTTGACCAGAAGATGAACTCGCTCTGAGAGAGAGTCGAGTCGGGCTCCTATGAAGGTTAGAGTTTGCATCGGTTGTGGATGCGATTTTTGCATGTTTACAATGAGGCCAAAGGAGTCGAATAGATCCCACGTCACGGCTACCATACAGTGTGTCTCCGACTGCGTGTGACCCTTGATCAGGCAGTCGTCGAGATAGGGGAAAATTGAGACTCCTGTTTTGCGTAGATGGGCGGCCACCACCGCTAGTGTCTTTGAAAACACTCTCAGGGCCGATACCAGGCCGAAAGGGAGCACCTTGTATTGGAAGTGCTCGTCTCCCACTACGAACCGAAGAAATTGCATGTGAGCCACGTGTATTGTGATATGGAAGTATGCGTCCTGTAAATCTAGGATTGCAAACCAGTCTCCCTTGTTTAGCGCTGGTATGATCTTGGCCAGCATAGTCATCTTGAAGCGTTGCTTTCGAATGTAGCGATTGAGGCCTCTCAGGTCGAGGATAGGCCTCTACCCCCCAGACTTCTTGGGGACTAGGAAATACCTGGAGTAGAAGCCTTTACCCCAGAACTCTGCGGGTACTCGTTCTATGGCCCCGATCTGTAGAAGGTGGCAGACCTCCTGTTGAAGAGCGACCCCGTGAAATGGGTCCCTGAAAAGGGACGGGGTGGGTGGGGTAGTGGGGGGGGACTGAGGCAAAGGGGATCGTGAGGCCTGATGATATCACTTCCAAGACCCATCGGTCCGAGGTAATGCTGGCCCATTGATGACGGTATGGCCTCAGCCGATGATGGAAGAGGCTGGTGGCAGGCTTCTGTGTGTTGACCACAAGAGACTTGTTCGAGTCCTTGACACAGGAGTCAAACCTGCTGTTTAGAAGCAGGCCGAGCAGATGTTCGATTCTGTTGCTGGCGTTTGCACTGCGGGCGCTGTCTGAATCTCGACTGGTCAGGTCCGCGTTGTTGCTGCTTGTAGGATGAATAGTCAGTCATACCTCCTTTGGAAGGGGTAGTATCATTTACGCTTGAATGGAGGGGTGTACATGCCCAGGGTTCGGAGGGTCATACGAGAGTCCTTTCCCAAATGTAGAATCTCATCGGTAGTGGATGCAAACAGCTTCTGTTGGTCAAATGGCAAATCTTCGACCTTGGACTGCAATTCTCGAAAGGCTCCCACTGATAGGAGCCAGGAGGATCTCTGCATGGCAATGCCCGTCGCCATGGCTCGTGCAGCCGTATCCGCTACGTCTGCGGCGATTTGAAGTGATGTTCTACACGCGGTAGACCTTTAAAAGAGGTCTCTTGCTGTCAGGGAGGTGTTGCATCAGTTCTGGAAGCTTGGAGTAGTTATCAAAATTGTGGTTTGATAGGCGGGCCGCGTAATTGGCGATTCGGAGGAGTAAGGTTGCGGAAGAATAGATCTTACGGCCGAATAAGTCCAATTTTTTGGAGTCCTTATCCGGGAGGGAGGTTTTGAAATGGGGCGTCTTAGCTTTGTGGTGGACAGCATCCACTATTAAGGAATTAGGCTGTGGGTGATTGAAAAGAAAGCCTAGGCCTTTTGAAGGGACGAAATATTTTTTGTCCGCTCTTTTGTTCGTAGGTGGTATTGATGCCAAATTTCCTCAGTTACCTCCATGATAGCCTCGTCTATAGGGAGGGCAATCTTCCGTTGATGTTTAGAGTGTAAGTTCTTAAACAGCTTATGCTGTTTCACCTCAGCCTCCGTGAGCTGTACCTCCTGGGATTGCGCCATGCATTTAAAGAGGTCTTGGAACTCCTTAAGATCGTCTGGTGGTGGTGTCTCGGCCAAGGTTACCGCTTATCCCGGCGAGAGCACGGATGAGCGGGCACTAGGAGACATATCTGGTTCTGTTTCAGAGAGCTGGCCCTCTTCCAGGTCTGACTGCGGATGAGGGGCTGGGGAGCATGGCAGTAACGTAGGTCGGAGTGGAAATTGATTCCGAGGTTCGGAATGCATTGAGCGCGGGCTGATCGACCGACAGGAGCGTGGTGATCTGCGATGAGATTGTGAGAGGCTGTGATGGGGTGACCCATAGTAGTAGGATCTATGGTAATGCATGGAATGTCGATCAGAGGCTGCAGGTGATGAACGTCTAGAGGATCCCACAGTGCCGTGCCTGATATAGTAATTGCTGCGTGGCGAGCGAGTCAGGGAATGGAATCGCCTTGATGGAGATCGAGATCTCGAATATCTATAATGTGAGCAGCTACGTTCCCTATAGTGGTGGTGGTGAGAGGATAAGCTTCGCCTATGATGCTCCTTGCTCCCTGCCGCATGGTGTGCAGATGTGGAGGGGTGAGGCGATGGCTCTGGAGAGAACACTGGGGAGGGGGAGAGGGAAATTGCATGGATGTTCATCCTTGGTGCTGCATTAGTAGAATCTAGCTGCTCAGAGATTGCAGGCTGCAAGCTTGGAGGGTCAGGTGGCTGTGCTGACGCAGTCATTTGCTCAGTGCTGGGTACCGTAGGTGCCGGGGGTGCTGAGGACAGCTCCCTGTGGAGGGGGGGTACCGTAGTCAGAGAGCCAGGCACCGACGGTGCGCGGGAGAGTGTCTCTTTAAGGGGCCCTCCTGCTGTCTGCGGTGCCTGAGGCAGCCTGAGCCGGGAAGTGCTGGCTGGCTTCTTTGAAGTGGCCGCACGGGCTGTCTTTGAAGTCGAAGTGCCCAGCTTTTCACCTGCGCTCATTCGCTGCTGCGGGGTAAGCTGCAGGGAACGAGCCGGAGAGGCTTTCTTCCTCTTGGGGGAAGACATAGCCGGGGAGGGAGCCCTCCACTTTCCTGCGGTCGGGTCCGATGCCAAGGAGCCTGGAGCGCTGGAAGGCAGGAGAGCCTTATCAAAGAGGATTTCCTTCAGCCGTCTTTCCCGCTCCTTGCGGGCTCTCATCATAAGCTTAGCACAGTGGCTACATTTCTGGGGGATATGTGCCTCCCCAAGGCAGCGGACACAAGCAGAGTGTCCGTCAGAGACAGGCATTGAGTCCCTGCACATAGGTGCACTTTTTGAAGCCGGGGGAGCCCGGCATACCGGCTGTCTGAAGGGGGTTTACTCTCGTTTCTCCGTCTGCCCCTTTCTCTCTCCTTTATGAATTGTACCTATGCCTATTTTATTACTTGAGTCTTGTTCTCCTCTCCCCCTTTTACATGTATATATATATTTTTGAGTAAAGGGTCCGAGAACTACTGAACTTAGCTCAGCCGGAGCTAGCCGGGTAGCAATGTATCTCTTCTTACTTTCCTTTTTTTTTTGAAAGTTAGTAAACTAGGAGTTGTAACAGAAAAACGTCCGTAGAAGGCAACAATATAGCTATATACAAATGGTAACTGTTTCTTTTCTTATCATTATACTGTGTCTTTCTTTTCTCTTCTTCTTCTTCTTCTTTTTTTTTTGCCGGAGCTGCGACTCTGAGGGCTGCATGGCAGAGATAGCTGAGACCTTCAACTATAACTATGAACAGCAGATAACTCTATAATAATTATTAACTTAAAATAAGGAACACATTAATGAACTGGAAATGTAAGAAACAGATGTCTAAAATCATTTTGAACTTTCCCTCAGGAAGCCTGAGGAGATGAAGGGAGCTCCGTCCGTGACCAGGGGCGGATTAGAGGAAACTGGCGGGCCCCGGACCGCACGCGGCACGTGAAAGGTGCAAAACCGGCTTGCGCACACGTGGTCTGGCCAAACACAGCTCTGACAAGCTCAGATTCGCGGCACTGGGACCAGCCCGACACCAGATGTGGAGCATCCACGGGGACTACCCGAAGAAGAAGAAAACTGTTTTAGCTGTTTTTAAAGGGTCCATAGTTATTTTCACGGTCAGTTCCTGCCTCTCCTTACAAAGGACAAAGAAAGATGGACTTAGCTTCCCATATTACGGTCAAAGGAAGATAGGCTTAGCCTCACAAGTTCTCACTTTGGAAAGTTCAGACACGAGACGCTAGGCAGCTTGGGTTTGTAGGGGTTCATGCACCCAAATGTTTCATTTTCTGTGGGCTGCATCTTTTCAAGTTTTGCTTTGAGTTTTGGAGATCCTAAACGTAGAAACATGAAGTTTTATCTGGGATTGTAGGACAATTACAAGCGGGCTGGGATTTGTTCAGGTGTGGAAACAAGTTTGAGTAAACTTTTAACTCACCTGGATTTGGTCTGAGAGTTCTTAACAGAATCCATGCCAGAAAAGCATCACCTATGGGTGAGTTTTGTAAGCCAGATTTTGCACAGCTGTACTCAGGACAGGACAGATGACTTTCAGTATTCCCAGCAAGATAAGTGCTTGGGTGGCCACACAAGAGAGATTCAAATGCTGCCCAGCTGATTATCAGCGCATTCACAGCACCCATAACCAACAGCATATATTTCTACTACTGGAGCACATCCACACGTGTCTTGGTAGACATAACAAAATTGATTCCACACAGGGATGGAAAAATGAGAGGCAACACTGATGTCCTTAATAGATTTTAAGGCCTGGATTGAACTTGATGGGTGCCCTGAGTCGGCAGATATGAATTGTAGTCCTGGCTTTTGCTGTTGACTTGCTGTGTGACTTTGGGAAAGTCAGTAAACCCCTTTGTGCCTGTCTCCCCATATGAAAAATGGAGAAAATACTCCTAGCTCACAAGAGTGTTAAGAAACTTATTTTACTGTTGCTTGTGAGGTGTCCTGAGATTATAAAGGTGAATACCATAGCAACGGCTATACAATTAATAAAATAAGATTACTGACCTCCCGCGCCAGCCCCTGAGCTACACCCTTACAGCCAGTACCTGTGTATCATACAGGGGAAAGCAGCAGCTCATAGTAGGAGAGGCGTGACATTCACATTTTGTTCTACTGACAAAGGACTCCTAGCTGAATCTCCGAGCTGATCCAGAGCCACTTGGGAGGATGTTGAGAAAGCATTAGGGCAGTAGGAAGGGCAGGATTTCCATTTATCAGAAGATAAGTGAGGGATGGAATGTGCTCTCTAGGGGCAGGTACTGTCTCACTAGAGACTGCCCCCCCAGATCAGCCACTTGCCATTCAGCTTCCACTTTGCCCAGATATACACCCTCTGGGGGACAGAGACCTGCAGGCCCTCCTCTCACACTCAAGGAGCACAGAAATAAGGATCCATATTATTCCTAACCTTTGCATGGGGGGCTGGGAGGAAAAGGCATCTTGTCTGCTCTGTGCTCCTCATGAATCCATGATGGGGACAGCCAGAATATGGAAGGAAGGATGGAAAACAGAAGCAGTTTATTTTAATTGTCCTCTTTCCATTTCTCCTTAGGTGCAGTACTTAGCTGAGTGAGCAACTGCCTGGCACCTCAGAAGTTAATACAGATAGCATCAGGTTACCTGTCCCTCACAGTAGAAACATGGCCATGCAGAAATGGTTGCCTTTATGCGGCAACACAGCAAAGGTGTTTGGAGTGAGCCTCCACCATTGAGTTGCTGTTTCACAAACTCCTGGCCATAAAGCAAGACTGTATCTGTACACCTTTTGTATGTGAACTGAAAACAGCCACAGGAAAAGAAACCAATGTGTACTTCTGCTAAGCTAGGAGTCATTTTTGTGTTTGCATATCACTATTGTGAAACAAAGCACCAAATGGATGATGCCAGTACCAAGCACAGACAAACGAAGGAATATTTGCTGTGAGGGCAGCTTATAATGTTCCTAACAGACTGATCCATCAATAGAAGATCATGCAAGATAATGATTGGTTACACGAAACACTGAATGTCTGGACCATAGTGCTATTGGAAAAAATAAAATGTAAGTTAATGGGGGTCTCATTTCTGAGCCAGAAATTGAACTCTCCCAGTATGTGTGCACATCCATACCAGTCATGTCGTGATTTGTAGATACGCATGGATTTGGCTCTGGAGGCCCCTATTTCAATCCCTGTCTTACTGGCCAAAACAGCAGCTGTCACATCAACCTAGATGAGTGTTTAGTATCAATTAACTTAAAGGAATTTGTTCACAGTGCAAACAATTTTGTACAATTCACTGCAATTGTTGCCATTAAATATCAATTGATATTAAAGAATTCCCCATTTAACATCTGAAACTGCATTTAAGTGTCATTTATGATGTATATTACTTTACAGAGAAAGCAGCTTTTGATTTTTTTTCAAATAATCTCATCAAATTTTATGTTTTCAGTCTAGTTGCATTTTTTACTCACAATGATATGAAATGATGATATGGGCAGAATGGAACATTTAAGAAATTTCTTTTTAAAAGCCTCCATTTTGATGCTATAATTTTCTTCTGGTGGAGGAATAACATTTTTTTAAATGCCAGATAACATGAAAAAATAGATTGTTGTTCAATTATGCAGAGTTGACTGTAGATCCTTTACTGTCATCATATTAAGGAAGAAAAATTCTAATGTACTTCCATTTGATTTCATCCTCTAGTGATTTCTAGGTTTCTATTAACACAACTAAAAATCGGCATCCTTACTACATCATTATTTGCAGAGGTTCTGCAGATAATATTCCCATTTACCCTTATTCTGATTTTGGAAACAAAATCCCTTCTTGGTTACAGATGTTTTAGAAAATTGGCTACATCCAGGAACTGCCAATGACATGAAAGAGTATCTTTCACCATAGTCACATGTGCAAGAAGTCAATCACTGGCAGTAATTACTATAGGTGGCAGCCATTTCAGTTCAATACATTGCTTGACAGCCCATGCCAGTTCTGGGCTCTAAAGACACAGGTCTACAGTTTCCAGCATGAGAGTCTCAACAAGCCATGGCAAGTCTTTAGGTTATATGGATCACTATAAAAAGTTAAATGTCAGGCTACATCAACAAGTCCTCTGCTGCAGCTTACCCATGACCATTCAGCTTCATCCTGGCTCAAGTTACAGCAACATCTACTTTTCTGAACTTGTGAAACTCTGAGGTCTCAGAGGACCTGTCTGATGCATCAGTGTTCCAGGAAGTAGAACTGAAAACAGGGAAGAAGCAAAGGCAACTACTGAATTCAGCTTCTGTTACAACTTATGGACACCACAGCCTGTGGAGGGATGTTAGCACAGACTATAAAAACCCCTAATGATCTGGAACCATGGGGAAGGTGTGCAGCTGTATTCTGTAGCAATAGTCCCTTGTGCATTGTATTCACATTCAATTTTAGACATAGCGAGTTAGAGTAATTGAGCTTGGAGGTGACATTTAGATAGATTACTGTGGCCAGGTCTTCATCCAGGAGTAAAGGATGAAGCTTCCCAGCAAGCCGGAGGTGAAAGAAGGCATATTTGGAAACATATGCCATCTGGCCATTCGGGCTTAGTGACGAGTCAAACAGGAGGACCCTGAAGCATTGCACCACTTAGATTAATACCTTTGATGGATGATAGCGACAAACTCTTGGCCAGCTCTTCAAAGTATTTCTCATTTCCAGCCAGCATTACTTAAATCTTGCCTGGGTTCAGCTTGAGCCAGTCGCTCTTAATCCGAGAACTAATTTCCTGTAGACATTTTTGATCAGGACAGAGATATAACAGCAGACTCTTTTAAAGTGTTCTGGTACTTCCAGTTACAACCCTGTAGGAAACCACAAAGTTCTGGAGGAAAAACAAGCAACCACTCTCTTCCTCACAATTCACCAAACATTTGGATCAAATTCCTGTGGTACAAATTCACTGTGAGTGAGTAAGAACTGACTTGACTCTTGGCACACTTTGTCTAAGCCAGTTTATTCATAGCTGGTTTTGGTACAGGTTACAAAGTGATTCACTTTTAAGCCATACCCCTGCCAATGCTTGGGATACATTTCCCTCCATATTCACTATGCACAAAAATAAACCCTAAGGTTGTGTCTAGACTGGCCGCTTGAATTTGCACAAGAACACTGACGATCTAATGTATGATCATCAGTGTTCTTGCGCAAATACAATGACTCTCCCGTTCGGGAAAAAGCCCTCTTGCGCAAATGCTTTTGCACAAGAGGGCTAGTGTAGACAGCTGAGAACCGTTTTGCGCAAAAAAGCGCCAATGGCGAAATGGCGATCGGGGCTTTCTTGAGCAAAACCACGTCTAGAGTGGCACGGACGCTTTTCTGCAAAAAGTGCTTTTGCGCAAAAGCGTCTGTGCCAATCTAGACGCTCTTTTCCACAAATGCTTTTAACGGAAAATCTTTTCCGTTAAAAGGATTTGCGGAAAATCATGCCAGTCTAGACACAGCCCATCTGAATAAAGAGTCCTTTTAAAATCAGTCACACATCAGCCCTCCATCTTCCAGATCTTTTCAAGGCATCAATATCACCAGTCAGAGAAGAGCAGCTCAGTCAAAGAGTTTTCAGAATGTTTGTTATTCTGAAGAGATAAAATAGAAGCTCCCTAATTCCTTATTTGAGAAGAAAAATTGTGAAGATTTCCCCTAAAATCAGTAAACTAGACTGAAAATTGAAGTGTGATTTACACATGCAGGAATAAGGACCCACAAAGGTGCATGTAGCACCATGAGCAATGGCTTTATTGATGACAATCTAGAAGTGAAAGTCAGAATGATTTCTGAATAATAGTGACGCCCACGGGTTTAACCCTGAAAGGACTTTTTATCCAGAGACAGTCTCAAGTTTCCAAGTTCTGCGGGAGGAAAATTGCAGCCACATGAGAATACAAAACTACTCAAGATAATCAAGTCCAAATCTGATTATGAAGCACTGTGAGGATCTCACAAGACTGGGTGACTGTGCAACAAAATGGCAGATTAAATTCAATGTTAATGAATGCAAAAAAATGCACATTGGGAAACAATCCCAACTACACATTGTCAAGTATGGGTTCTCTTGGCCAGGCCTCACGCGCATAGCCGAGATCTATTGCAGCAACCTCACCACATCACGTGGATAGCAACAAGGCTTATCTACCAATAAAATGGAGCTTGTCAGAGCCCAGCACTCAACACCATATATGGGCATCACACCACACCCGGACCACACCCATGCCACTCCGAGAGCACAGACAATACCAAATATGGTAATAAGCATTAATAACGTAAAAACCCCTGAGCCCTAAGCTCTGGGAGGACTCCCAAATATTGGAAGACAGAATCTGAGTCTGGCTTAGGACTGATCACCCGAGGGCTGCCTCCCACCCACCGAGTCCGGGGGTGTGTGTGTGCAAATCTCGAGCATGCTCCAGTTCCTTGTATGTCTTTGTGCTGTTGAGGTTGCTGGGTTTGCAAGTATCTAATTTACCCTCACTGTGTTTTAAGTGGTTTAAAAGAGACAGGTTAGAAAATATATCGCTCAGTTGTACCCTTTACATTTACTATTTGTCAGTGTTCAGTGTGTCTAAAGAAACAGTTTTTGAAAGGTGTATATATTTAACTTAGCTGTAACTTAGGTAAAGTTTTGAAAATTGTTGTGGTTCAAGGATTGCTCTTTTTAAGTTGTTCAGTTTAATAAATCATTCCATCTTTGATAAAACTTGTTGTCTTGCCATCATTCAGTATTTTTCACTGGGTATTTGGCCTAAAGCCTCCGGGACTCCCGCCATTTTACCGAACCGAGAACCAACACACATATGAAATGATGGGGACCAAATTAGCTGTTACCATGCAAGCCCAGCTCAGCCCTGGCTCACACCGGGTTCAGGAGCTATGCCCACTGCAGTTTAAATGCAGTAGGAACCAGGCTGCCTGCCCAGTTCTTGCTACATTTAAACTGCAGAGCTACAGTGGGGGGTAACTCCCGGAGGCTTTCTCCCTTATAGACTAATTGGATAGTCAACAAAAATTCTATCGACTACACAATTAGCTATGTACTTGCTTCCTAACATCCCCACTTCAACCTAGCCCCAGCCCAGTCTTCTCTCTAGCACTTCCTGCACTGTGCCAGTTCTCCTCCACTCTCAGCCTGGTCATCTGACACACCCAGCAGCCTCCTAATTCTGGGTCTAAAACTGGAGATAGGATCCAGCACAAAGGGAGGTGGGAATGTTGAGAGTGCTGGCTGAGGAGAGATGGCACCAATTAGACTATCCCGTCTCTCAACTGCCCATAAACACTTTTCTCATGGCATAGCACACCCCTTATCAACTCCTGAGCAAATTTTTTAGGAACTCACCAGTTTCCAAAAAGTTAAACACCAGGGTATAAACCAGTATCCTATGGCTTAAAGATGATCTTTTACATTACACACAAACACAATGGTGTGTGTGCATATAACAATACTAGTACATACACATGAGGAAATGCTGGGATGGGAATGGCAGGGAAGGAGGCTTCCTGGGAACTTTTATTACAATTCCAATGGATGACAGAGATAATGAATAAGTGCTGAGGGAAATTAAACATAAAATAAACACTTATGTGAACAGAAGAAAGATTTTGATCTGCTTGGATACAAGCCCTGAAACATAAGCTAGACAAATAGAGCATAGGAAAGATAAAACAGGATTTTATTGAGGGAGATGTTGAGGCTCCTTTGTTGTTTACAGCAAAATACTCTGAGTTGCCATCTTTCTCCTGGGATTTTAACTCACAAAGTCATTTACTGGAGGAGATGAGAGGGGAAAATCTTAGTTTGGGAAGGAGGGATGACTCCAACTGAGAAAGATGATCCATTTATATATAAGCCATAGCTTTTCACCTCAAGCAAACTATTCATTTATGTTCCAACTAGCAGACTTACCCGGCATTGCCTAGATCTGGCCCAGAGGGATGGGGGGGAGGGTACACAGGCCTCCTACCCGCACTCTGTGGGCTGGCCTGGGGGAGGCAGCCCAGAGGCTTGGGGAGATTGCCCGGGGCTAGGGGCAAATGGGGGGGGTCTTTGAAGGTCTCCCTTACTGGTGCTCTCCAGGCTGGCTGGGGAAGAAGGGGAGGCTGTGCAGACTGGCTTGCCAGAGCCATGCTGGGTAGCCCAGCAGTGTTGGTGGGAGGGCGGGAGAGGGGAGTGCCGGTGATCCTGTGGGGATAAGAGGAAGCTGCCTACCAAATTTGGTCTTAGTTCTTACTGTTACAAAGGGACTCGCAGACACAGGGACTCACAGACAGACACACAAATCTCTTAGATAGATAGATAGACCATGTGATTGTGCAAGTACCTCAGCTTTTTCTTTCTTTTTTATTTTTAGTGCATGGGATTTTACTGTACTTTGTTTTACTAATCAGCTCTTGTATCTACTTGCTCATTTCAGTGCAATTTATCCTCATCCATATTAAGAACTATTTTTGGTGGTCTGGACAAGTATTTACAAAATTAGAGGGATTAATGCAGATAAATTCTTTAGTCACCTCTCTGCCTGTACACAATTGGGCTAAACAATGGCATTTTAAACATGCAATTCTTTAGTCACCTCTCTGCCTGTACACAATTGGGCTAAACAATGGCATTTTAAACATGCTCAAATGACAGATTTCCTCATGAAGTTTACCAAACCATCGCACCTCCCTTTAAAAAATAAATAAATAATAAATAAAATAAAATGCACTGGTAAAGGATGCTGGATTTACTTCCCTGGAGATCTCTATTTAACCGCACAACAGGTACAACATTGGCTCCCTGTTGTCTGGCCTGAATATCTGAGCACTCTCTTGAAAAGATTTACTTCAAGCAGCGAAATAGATTCAATCCTAGTCTTTTCTCTGATGAGACTCACAACTAGCATGTCAATTGACAGTGGCTTCAGTGTTGTGGAGCTCTGCCTGCTAAAGGACTAAACCAAGTGGGCACAGATTAAGATTATTTTTCCCGTATCAATTTTTAAGATACTGTATATAGGCAGCCCCTATTCATGCTTTTAAAAAGGATGGGCAAAACAGTAAAACCCAGAGACAAATGGCACCAATGAGATACCAGCATTAATCACTCTAGTCGAGAAGCTATGTTCAAACTTCCAGCCACTCCACTTTTCATACATAAACAGTCACTAACTACTGTATAATTCTCCACACAAATTCAAGTTCCTTTGTTGCACTATATACTTGAGCTGTCATTCAAAAAACACATTACACTCGAGACCAACTAGATGCCTACCTCTATCGATTGCAAGTGCCCATTGCCACCCGTCACATTTAAAAGAAACTGTTCTTTTGAGTGAGACAATGTGGTAAGGATTGTTTATATTCTTATCTCACTTATTGGATCAGTAAGCCCGATTCATTCAGTACTGTGAAGGTCTCCTGCAATAGCCTTTACATTAATCCTTCTGCAGAAAGCCCCCAAATGGATAATTATTTTAGTATAACTGCCACTTTGGCTACAATATTGTGATAACAAAGGCTACCTCCTTGAGTATTTCTTTATAGGAAAAATCTGTCTCACTTTTCAGGGAACCCTCCCCCCCGCCCAACATTTGTGGCCTATCTGAATTTCTTTCTTAAGAACTTAAAGGATGCAAGAAACCCTCATACTGCAAGCGAATATATTGTATGCATTATATATAACCCTACAGAAGCTAGAAAATGATGAAGGTATTTCTCTTGTATTCCATTTAACCATTAGATGAATCAGACACAGTGATTCAATAGTTTTAAATCACTTTTGTGTCTGTCGGTCAATTTTTGTTCTTTAACTCAAAACTAGAAGAAAAACAGCTTTCATCATGCTTTTCTTTGCCAAGCAGATATTGTATGTAACTTAGATGAGACACTGCATATGGTATAACTTTCATGTTTTTGTAACCCTTCCGCCAAGTAACGTCGGCAACAGCCAGGGCCGGGTTCAGTATGTAGGGGTTCCTTTTCATCCATTTCACACAGAACCGGCTCGAGTCCCCCACCCAGTAGCCTGGGAAATTCACCCACCCCTGGGCGCCTCTGAGAGGCAATGCTTCACCAATCGCAAGCACAGAGTCTGAGCACAGAAAAGAAACTTTTAATGAAAGAAGGAGAGAGAAGTCACATGGCATTAGCTTGGGAAAATACCCCAACCAGAGTTCATAACCAACCCATGAGTAACTGTCCCAGCTCAAATGGATTGAGCAATGTCCTTTTCCTCTCAGGCTCACTAGTCCAACGATGTAAGGGTTCCATTCACTTATCTAAACTTCTCCGTACCCCACTTCAAACTCCCCACTTACAGCTCTGTCCAGTCAGTGCGGACCCAGACACATCACCCAGATGACTTCACTCATTGAGCCTGAGGCCATGCCACCTTTGTGCTGCTCCTGTGGTTCACTTGCTCCCGCCAGGCACCCTGCTGGCCGCCTACCGCTGCTCCTACCAGCTGCCTGCCCGCCGGTCGCAATGGGTCTGGTTCCAGGACAAATCAGTGACTTCAGTTCTTAGTAATTTCAGCTCTTAGCCACCACCTAGGCTTGCCAAAAGATTCCAGCTTCCACTGGAATAACGAATAGTATGTCTACACTACAAAGTTAATTCGAACGAACAGCTGTTAGTTTGAATTAACTTTAATAGCGGCTACACATACAAACTGCTAGTTCAAACTTAATTCGAACTTGCGGAATGCTTAATTTGAACTAGGTAAACCTCATTCTACGAGGACTAACACCTAGTTCGAATTAAGTAGTTCGAATTAAGGGCTGTGTAGCCACTTAATTCAAACTAGTTGGAAGCTAGCCCTTCCCAGCTTGGCCTGGTGGCCACTCTGGGCCAAACCAGGGAAACTTTTCAGCCCCCCTCCCGGCCCCGGAGCCCTTAAAGGGGCACGGTCTGGCTACAGTGCTCGTGCCAGTTGCAAGCCTGCCAGCACCCAGCCAGCAGACCCTGCACCTGGCACAGCATGAGCCAGCCACCTGCTGCCACCCAGCCCTCCGCCTCTTCCCAGGACCAGGCTGGCGGCTCCCAGGAGCCTGTCCGAGGCCGCAAGAGGCGGGCGCCCGCCTGGTCTAGTGCAGAGATCTTGGACCTCATCGAGGTTTGGGGGAAGCCTCCAATGTCCAAGATCTCCGCACTAGCCACAGGAACACGGCCGTCTACAGCCGCATAGCTGCCAGCCTGGCCACCAGAGGCCACATGTGGACCCGGGAGCAGGTCCGCTGCAAAATTAAGGACCTGCGGCAGTCCTACTCCAGGGCCTCCCAGCCAGGGGCCAACCCGGAGGCCTGCCCCTACTTTGAGGCCCTGGATCGCATCCTGGGGGCTCACGCAGTCCATGCCCCCCGGGTGGTGATCGACCCTGGAGCAGAGGGACCCGTCCCTGACACGGAGGAGGAGGAGGAGGATGCTGAGAGCCAGGAGCCTGCAGGGAGCCTGCCCAGGACCCAGGACCCCCGAGGCATCCCACAGAGCACATTGGCTGTGTCGTCCAAGGCCGAGGAGGGCTCCACATGTGAGTGCCATCATGCTCCCCTTATGTGTACAGAGGGGTGGGGGGAGAGGGAGCCCAGGGACCATGCGCCTGGGCCTTGCCCACCATGGAGCAGCAGCTGGGTGTCATGCAGGGGCCCTGGCCCGTTCCCCACACGCCGACCTCGCCTTGCACAGAGGGGCTGGGTTTCACCCACTGTGTCCCCAGGGAGACCTGACCACTGCTCTTGTTTCACCACAGCCGCAGCACCTGGGAGTGCAGGGCGCACCACCCCGTCTGGAACAGCCTCCCGCACCCGGGCCAGCAGGCGCACCAGGAACCTTGAGGACTACCACCGGCGGCACCTGCGGCTACTGGAGCACCAGCTCTGCACCCAGGACCACTGGGTCCAGGAAGACCTGTGGCTGCGGCAGCGGAGCTTGGAGGCACTGGAGGAGCAGGGCCGTGCCCTCAGAGGCCACCTCCAGACCCTGGTGGACAGGTTCCTGCCTCCTCCTGCTCCGGCCCCTGCGGCCGCCCCAGCTCTCGCTCCTCCTCCCACCCCTGCTCCCCTTCCCGCTTCCTCCACACCCCCCGTCCCTCCTGCCCCACCCTCCACACCTACTCCCCCCCGACGCCCCCGCACCCACAGTGCTGCGAGACGGGAGAGCCAGCAGGACCCCGAACCCTGAGATTTTCCTTCCCTTCCTCCCTTTCCTTCCCCTTCCAGCTCCCTCCTCCCAGGTTTCCACCTCCCCTCTCCCACCCTCATCCCTCCCTCCCCCCACCCCAGTTATGTAAAATAAAAAGAGATTGTTGTTTTCAAAACAGGTGTCTTTATTTAACATTAGGAAGGGGGGCTAGGGAGGGGAAAGGGGAAGGAGGGGAGGGTGGAAGAAGGCCCCAATGGGGCATGCAGGGAGAGTTCAGTCCTCCTCCTCCACCAGGAAGGTCTCCCACAGGGCTTCTTGGATCTGGACGGCCCCCCGCTGGGCCTCCCAGATGGCGGCGGTGCGGGGCTGAGCATAGTGGCCAGCCATGCACTCAGCCTCAGCCATCCAGGCTGGCAGGAAAACCTCCCCCTTCTGCTCGCACAAATTGTGCAGCACACAACATGCTGCCACCACGGGAGGGATATTGTGCTCGGCGAGGTCAAGGCGGGTGAGGAGGCACCTAAATCTGGCTTTCAGTCGTCCAAAGGCCCCCCTCGACCACAATGCGGGCCCTGGTGAGCCTGGCATTGAAGGCCTGGCGGGAGGGGTTGAGGTGCCCCATGTACGGCTTCATCAGCCAGGGCTGTAGGGGGTAGGCCGCATCCCCCACCAGGCAGACGGGCATGTCCACATCCCCGACCCTGATGTGGTGGTCGGGGAAGAAGTTCCCAGCATGCAGCCTCTGGCACACAGAGGAGTTGCGGAACACCCGTGCGTCATGTGCCTTGCCGGACCAGCCCACATTAGTGTCCATGAACTGGCCCCGGTGGTCAGACATGGCCTGCAGGAGGACGGAGAAGTACCCCTTGTGGTTGATGTACTGGGAGGCCTGGTGTTCCGGGGCATGGATGGGGATGTGCGTCCCATCGATGGCCCCCCCTCAGTTGGGGAAGCTGAGGGCGCCGAACCCCTGGATGACAGCGTCCGGATTGGCGAGGCGGACCACCCTGCGGAGCAGCACCCTGTTGATGGCCTTGACCACCTGCAGAGAGACACAGCAAACCACGAATCACTGGGGCACCCGGGTGGCTGGGAGTGTTCGTTCCCTGTCACTGCCCCGCGCCCCACTCCCGGAAGCAACCCCTGCTGTGATCCTGGCTGCCACGGGCGGCATGTAGTACGGCCGGGACAGACCAAACCCTCTCGTGCGGGGCACTGTCGCCTCCTCCCCTGCCCCCGTTTTCCCTCGGACGGCCCATTCCCTCCTTGCAGCCCCCCTCCCCCCTGGCCCAGTGGCTGGTGAGTGCTGTACCTGCATGAGCACCGCTCCGATGGTGGATCTCCCCACGCCGAACTGGTTCCCGACGGATCGGTAGCTGTCCGGCATGGAGAGCTTCCAGAGGGTGATGGCCACACGCTTCTGGAGGGGGACGGCGGGCCTCATGCGAGTGTCCCGTCGCCGCAGAGCAGGGGCGAGCCACTTGCAGAGCTCCAGGAAGGTGTCCCTCTTCATCCTGAACTTCTGGGTCCACTGTCTGTCTCCCAGCACTCCAGGACGATGCAGTCCCACCAGTCGCTGCTGGTGTCCAGACGCCAGATGCGGCGGAGCACGCTGGCGTCCGGGCGCTGCTGCGGCTCCTCCACGGCCCTCAGGGAGGCCAGGTGGAGAGGCAGGGGGCTGACGTACACCAGGTGGTGCCAGGCAGCCTCCAGCCATTGCTGGCAGGCTTGCAGCAGCAAGTCCAAAAACTGCACCAGAATGCCCAGGGCGAGCTCTGGCTCCATGGTGCCAACTGTGGCGGCATCCCCAATGAGAACCACCGACACAGGAAGGCGCACAGGAAAATGCTTTGCTGTCCCTTGGCGAGGTAGGCAAGCAAGCGGAGAAGCTGAGAACCGGCTGTCCGGGGGGGGTCCCTTTAAGCACGAGCCTCAGATAGCCTCAGACAGCAGCCACACAAAGCAACTACTAACCTGATGCCCTGCTGGAACCAGTTTCAGCTGCCCTTAAATGCGACCCAGCGTCCAATCAGTGTGGACGCGCTAATTCGATTTAGTTTTTGGGTCTAGATGTGTTAGTTCGAATTAGCTAACTAAGTTAGTTTGAATTAGCACTGTAGTGTAGACATACCCAAAGAGATGCCTTTTGGAGTCTGCTTTAGGTCTATCCTTAGAACAGGGGGGAAAGGAAACAGGTTGAACCAGTCTTACAGCTCACACTTGGCAGGCATGAAGCTGGCTGGCTCAAGCCCCTTCCCCCCAACTCATCCACTCAAATCTGGAAGGAGGAGTTTTATTCATCTGAGACCCTGTACAATGATGGTGTCTCTCCTGCAAGCACTGGTGTCATATTTTACAGTTCCTACATTCAGGGGTAGCATGGTTTGTGATCCCACAACAGCCAAATTAGTTACAATACACCACATTCCATTCCAACAATTCACCCTTCATCAGCCCTGGCTGAATTGGATTTACATAACCACACCTCGGATTCCTTCCCCTCCGGGCATGAGCTGTATTTACATATCAAAAGTTGATTATCTGGCAGGGCTAAACAATTTGAGTGAGCATACCCATTCCCAGGGCTGCTCTCTCCTTTCAGCTGGCTGCATTGCAAGCAATTGTTCAGCCCCTGCTTACATCTTAAAAGTGAAATACAAAATATTCCTCATTTAACAGTTATGCTATTCAAATAGCAAAAGAAACAAATGACCGAACAGTTTTCTTGCACTTTTCAAATGTTGATTTTTAGTGTTATTCCCCTACAAATAAAAGTGATAATTTTGGTTCACTATGGGTGTGTCTAGACTACAGGGTTTTTTTTGAAAAAAGTGGCCTTTTTTAAAAAAAACCTCCCCTGCGTCTAGACTGCTGCTGTGTTCTTTCGAAAGTAAATTGAAAGAACGTGGCAGGTTTTTTGACCGCGGAAAACCTCGTTTTACGAGGGAGAACGCCTTGTTTTGAAAAAAAGGCACTATGTAATGCAAACTGTGCTTTATTGAAAGAGAGCATCCAGACTGCCTGGGTGATCTCTTTCAAAAAAGCAGCTTGCTTTTTCGAAAGTACTGGTTGTAGTCTAGATGCTCTATTTCGAAAGAGGCTTGCAGTCTAGACATAGAGTATTAGGTGATATACAGTAGAACCTCCAAGTTACGAGTACCTCTGAAATGGAGGTAGCTTATAACTCTGAACAAAATGTTATGGTTGCTCTTTTGAAAGTCCACAACTGAACACTGACTTAGTATAACTTTGAAACTTTTCTATACAGAAGAAAAATGCTGCTTTTACTCATTTCATTTAAATGAAACAAACACAGAAACAGTTTACTTACCCTGTCAAATCATTTTTTTTAAACCTTCCATTCATTTTTTGCATAGTTTACATTTAACATAGTACTGTATTGTGTTAGCTTTTTTGTGGAGAAAGGGCTGTCTACTGCTGCCTGATTGTATACCTCCAGTTAAGAATGAAGTGTACATTTGGCCGATCAAATCATAATTCTGGTTTTGTAACTCTGAGGTTTTTTCGGTATCTGTTAGTATTGGTGAGCATTCAGAAAACTCCTGGTATTCAGGAAAATATTTCCAAATGACAGGTTTTGGGAATTTTGTCATGAGACCTTTATCTGAAAATTCCTAAGAACTTTACATTGTTATTCTACCAGCTTCAGAGTTAGGCAGAATGTTGCTCTCACTCACACCTTCCAGTATCCCTTCCCGCTTCAAAATAAATAAATAAAATACAAATAAAATTAAAAGTTTTGCAGGTTAGGTCCATAAATGGCTATTAGCCAGGGATAAAGTATGGTGCCCTAGCCTTCATAACAAGGGCAGGAGATGGATGGCAGGAGATAAATCACTTGATCATTGTCTTCTGTTCTCCTTCTCTGGGGCACCTGGCATTGGCCACCGTCGGCAGATGGGATGCTGGGCTCGATGGACCTTTGGTCTGACCCAGTATGGCCATTCTTATGTTCTTATGTTCTTATGTTCAGATTTTCATTTAAAACTTAAAACCTGAATCTGCTGGGGTTTTTTAAAAATTCTCTTCTCCAACCTAACAAAATTCACAAAAAAAAAACCCCCAATTCGCAGAAAAATAGCTTACTGTGTAAAAATTGTATCAGTGGAATATTTTCAATCAGCTGTCATGATTCCATTGCTTAAAATGTGCCAGTCATCCTGCATAAGGTCTGATATTGTAAGTTGGTCCTGATTTGGAGGACAATTAAATATCAGTGTTTAAGTCTACCACTATTTACTGTTAACTATACTCATGCACTTAAGTATGGTCTTAAATTGGTATGCTTTTCTCAACTGAGGCCTGGGAGACTTACGTGATCAACTACACAGCAAACTCATCTGAAGAAGTGGGTTTTGCCCACAAAAGCTCATGATACTATGTATATATATTTATTATTCTCTAAGGTACTGAAGGACCACTCATTTTTTAAAGTTTTTTTTAAATTAGCAGCCACACTGTACCACACGATAAACTCAGAATCAATAATATATTTGCTCAGACTATTTTGTGATTACTTACAAGAAAGCACACAATGAAAATTAGAATCAGTTTGAAAAAAGTTTTGCCACGGTAAATTCTTATCAAATTTTACCTATAACAAACAGTTCAAATTTCTCTAGTTGAAATACAAAACATGGTAAACAATTCTTAGAAAATAAAGCCCACTTACTCTCCAGTCACATGTTTTTAAGACTGATCAACATAAAACACTTGCTAGTATTAATGTGCTATTTAGGTAAAACAATGGTAATTTATGAATAACAGCATCATGCAAAGGATATAAAAGCAGATATTTTCCAACAATAGCTGAAGTAAAAATTTAAGTCCATAGGCAACAAAAAAACACTACCAGCAATAAAAACCCTTTTAGTACAGTGAAAGAACAGTTCCTCCAGCAATAGCTTCAAATGAAGTGCTCACAAATTCAAGACCTCTACTTGGGTCCTGCCCAGGGATCGTCTAGGCAGAAGCCACATGCTATCCCTCTCCCAACTACTGTGCTCCTTTTTCCCCTGGGCCACATACCCCATCACCCTAACACCTTCCCAGCACTTTGTATCAGGGCTCATTCTGAAGTCCTCAGGCTGGAGCTCCCTATTGCTCCCCTGACCATGCCCAGCAGTACTCTGTCTAGGTATATGTTGGCAACTAGTACTTTTCCGTTGCTCTCCAGGGAGAGACAGACCTCTGCTCTCCTGAGCAACCCTTTATATATGGGCTCTTCCCTGACTGGAGGGTTCTGTGCAGGCTCCCTCTAGCCTTTAACTCCTCCTCTTCCTGAGTGGGCAACCATACCACTACAGTCAGAACTTAATTTGTCCCAGTGTTTGCCAGAAGTGAGTCCTGGCAGCTTTATGCTTGGCACTTCATAGCCCTAACACCTCTGGGCTTGCTACATCAGTTATAAATGTAAAAAAAAAAAAAATGTTTGAGCACCGGCACCTCTTGGTTACAAATTAAGCACTTCACTTGGTTGACCATTCTCAACTAAGCTGGTTAATTATCCAAGACGTAATATATAACCAGAGAAATTCAACAGGAATTGGTAGGCTGAAAAGCCTTACAATTATGGCTTTCAGAAGCTATTTCATGTTATTAGGTCTCCTATTTAAGTTTTCATTTCCCTGTATCACATGGCCTAGATTCAGAAATGAATCACCACCATCAGTTATCAACTATTTTAATTTCAGATTTCTGAGCTTCAAATGATTAAGGAAATCACAGACCATCTATCAGCAAAATAAAGAAAAAGTCCTCAGACATTTGCCCATATAAAACCATTAAATCATGCCAATGAAAAGTGGCACAAAACCAAAACAATATAAAGCACCTTCACAGACACTGTGTAATCCATACTTCAGTTTCTGTTCCTTCACACCGCAGTAATTAGAGGTTGGTTTTGTTTTTTGGGTTTTTTTGGCCAGAAGAGTGGAGCAGCTATTTACAAACCCTTGCACCATATTCAGCTGGACATCTTCAAGAGTGGGACTCATTCCACTCCAAATTATATGTAAAAAAGGCACCAAACTCTTCAGTTAGTACATCCAGACCCAGAGGAAGTCAGTCAAATTGGAGGGCGAGAAGATCTCTACTGTGTTTACAGTGCTACTTTTACTAATTGCAGAAGATAATCACAGGAAGAAAGATGCCAGAGTACTTGACGAACTGGGTGCTTGCTGGATATTCAGCTCAGGATACATGATTACATCAATGTCAGAACAGTTGTACATGTTTTAAATGCATAGGATTAATGAAGAAATCTGTTTGTTTGATACTATTATTTTTGTTGTATAGTCTTGGCTGTATTTACTGTAATGATAAGATCAAGTTTAGATTTATGAGGAATCTTAATTAAGCCTTAAATTGTCATCATATAAACATTTTTTAAAAAATCTGAGCAGCTTTACTACATTGCAGTGCCATTTTTCTAAATGAGGGCAACTCAATGTGCATGCATCTACAACTGCTTACATTTATATATCTATGCAATATTATAAATGGGTGGGGAGTTCCACTGTCAAAACAGATTGAACCCACTCACCACTCCAGCAATAAAAAGGAATTATAATGGATAGTTGTGTAATCAAAGTTTAATGGGTTACAACTGCATTCTAGTTCTCATCTTCATCTATACCACATACAGAAAACAAACAATTCTAGGTGTTTAACACAGGAAGAAAAAATCACAACAGAGAAATGGGTTTGTAGATACTTCCCCTGCAAATCAAAGCCTGCAGTAAATACAGGAAGTACTCTCATGGAAAGGCAACATTAACGAAGTATATAAAATATGTCTAGCTTTTAAAACAGTATGTTAGTAGGATTCTGTAACAGGGATGGCTTCCCAGTTTACGAAGTCACTAAAGAAAGAAATCTGGGCTGCCCATAAAAACTTCTGAAGCCTTGAATTTTTCCGGTGGGTCCCAAAGAACAAAGCACCCCAAACAAGACCAAAGTGCAGATGGAGCTGGCAAAATGGTGCGATGATTTCCTCATAATTGTCTCTGATATCCTGCCTTTGATATTCTGACACTTTTCCACTATAGTGTCCTAAAACATCTCCATGGTTCTGCTCAGTAACAAACTACATCAGCAGATGTGTGTAGGAGGAAGACTAGAGTAATGGCTGCATAAACTCCTTTCTGGAACCATCTCCCCAAAACACCAAGATTTTCTACTGAACTCTGCCCACCACAATCACAAAATCCTAGCTCTCAGAGCTGTTTCACCCAGTGACCAGATAATCAATTATTACTGAAATCCCAGTATCAGTGACTGAAGTACTTACTACCAGTGACACAGAAGGGACTATGTCAGAACCAAGAATACATTAAATTAACTTTTTGCATTCAGAACACTAAAATAATCAATACTCCTACCCTTTTAGTTAAGGTATCGGAACTCATAGCAACACCATGGAAAAATCAGATTTACCATAACCAGTATTCTGAATGCCAAAAACAAGAACAAACAATATTTGAAAAATCATCTCTCCAAGAACCTTATGTACCAAAAATCAATAAACAAACACATAAGCCCAATTTTTAAAATGCTTCTTTTCAGATAATTTTAAAGATTAATTTGTTAACTTTAATTTTGCCCACTTGTGAATATGTATTATGGCAGTCTGTTGTTGACTGTATGAACTGACATTGATAACTTCTGTCATTTTTTAGTGTTTCACTTTGTAATATTGACACTCTTAATTCTAGTTCTTGATCTGGCATTTCCTACACTTTAAAAATAGTATAATGAAGGAAAAAGAATTTCTATTATACTCAACAATGTTCTCAGCCACAACATTTTGGAATGTGCAATACATGTTATTAATGAAACAAAAGCTCTGGCTTGATTCCAGTCACATTTCCCTATACCATCATATAGATTATAGAAGGAGTCCTTGAAACCTTACTTCATTCCTCTCACATTTTCCCTAATTGTAGAAATGCACAGCACTACTCTCAAACTCTCCTAAACTACTCAAGAATGCACAGAGCCTACAGCATGTTGATAGACTAAGTGCCAATGTGCATGCACAAAACGTTTTAAATTCTTGACAAATTACAATCAGAGTTGATCAGAACACCACAAGGTATCTCTCTACCTCAGTGACTAATGTAGAGAGCTCTTTAAAGAAAAGTGATAATTTTTATGGAAAAATGTGAATTTCCACCTTTCATCCTGGAAACAGCTTCAATTCTTTTGATGCAAACCTTTCCAGAAAAAGAAAAAAAAATTCTGGACTAAAATCTTTTGTATTTCAGCAAGATACATACAAATGGCAAAGCTACATGTAAACAAGAATGACCCCTTTCACTGGAAATATTTGTGCAACCTTGGCTACATCTAGACTGCAGGGTTAAATCGGAAGAAGATTTTTTCTTTTTCCAATTTACTTTCAAAAGAGACTTTCCAAAATTTGGCACATCTACACAGTGCCAAATATCAGAAAAATTGCTTTTTTAACACACACCTTATGCCTTGTAGAATGAGGTCTATAGGAATGGGGAAAGAGCGCATCCACTTTTCAAATGTTTTTTCTAAAAAGCGTATGCGTTCCTTGGATGCGGTATTGCTTTTCTGGGATAACAGAGGTATCCCGGAAAAGCAATGCAGTCTAGATGTAGCCTATGAATAATCATTTATGATAAGCTCCATACGTGATTTTAATCATGCTGCTAGGGCTATGTTGGTGACTAGTTCACAGTTTAAAATAAAATATATGAAGATACATTGGAACCATCTATTAATTATTATTATTATTTTTCTTTTACATCAATTTAGAAACACTTTTTACTTTCAAACCTACACATTAAACCTATGTATGAGAAAGCTAAGCTACAAAAGTATCCCTTTGAGTCTAGCCTTGATTTAGCAGACATTCTTTAGCACAAAGAACACTATAGCCTTACAATCATAGTTTGATTTACCTCAGATTTTAGGTTTCCAGGAGGCAACCTACAAGCAGATTTTAACTAGACTGAAACGTGCAATTTTATTTGGGCCTAAGGTACACACACATTAATTGACGATCACTACGGATACAAACTGTGTGCCAAATCTATAATTAATGACACAAAAGCAGAAACCATAAGAAATAAAGATGTTGACAAGGGATTTTGAAGGGATCTTTGTCAAAATGTCTTGATTTTTTGGTAACTCTTGGCTATTATATTATTTTTGTTACTGTTTCCTTGTGATATTGTAATCAATTTTTCCTGTTCCAAATTATGAAGATGCAAAGTTGTGCTCTCCATCCCCATCCCTTTAATTTGAAAAGGGAATAACACAGTACCTGTAAATGTTTATTCTTGGGTCAATTAATGTTCTGTTCAAAACTCTTTAAAATAATAAAAAAAAGTGAATTTAGTGCTGGTGAAACTGTCACACTGAGCTCAGGAAATTAAGTCTCCATTCAAAGTCCATTGAAATCACTGGAAAGACTTCCACTGACTTCAAAGACCTTTGGATCAGGTCCTTAATCCTTCACTCATGGAACTGTGGAGATTGTGGAATACTCAATTATATGCCTCAAACCAGACCTTCAATGACAATTTTTAGGGGGTGAAGAAAGCCATTCGGTCCTTCAATGCTCTGCTGAGATTCCCAGTCAGAGTGCTGGTTAATTCCAACTCTATTGATATTTTTATATGAAAGCAGAGCAAAAGCAATCTATTCATTGCACAGAGGCCAAACAGATGATAATTACTTTCAGTGGCTGTCAACATGTGCTGGACTCAAAGCCTTCCCTTAAATGTGAAATATTCTATATCCTGTTATCAGTCCATAAATACAGCCATACAGTACTCTTGGGGGAATTGTGTGCATAAACAGAACTCATGTCCAGCAGAGTATTTTTTTTTCTCTGCAGAAAAATCTCTGCTGAAGATGTGATGCAGTTATGCCTTTTGCCCAGGGGCTGCTGTGGTGCCAAAACAGAGAGCAGCCACTCCCAGGCAGCAGACCCACCTGTGGATAAGGAACAGAAGAGTCTGTATACTTCACAGCTCTTGGAGCCAGGTCAGGAGGCATAGGAGATGGACAGCATGGGACACATGGGGCTGCTGGGGTGTGTCACAGACTGGGACTGAGTAGGGTTAGGGTAAACAGACCAGAGTGGGGGCTGAATGGGGATGCAGGGACATATAGGCACAAGGGTGGCTGAATGAAGGTGCAGAAACACATGGGGAAGGGATGCACAGACAGTTGGGGATAGAGGGTACAGGGGCACTTGGAGATAGGGGGTTCAGGGATATGTGGAGATAGGGCAGGGAGATGGGGGACTAAGAGAGGGTGCAGGACACATGGGGATGAGGGAGGGGTAGTGGCTGGGTAAGAGCACAGGGAAACAGAGTGGGCCACGTAGGGGCAGATGCAGACATTTCTGACTGAATAAGAGAAACTAGGGGTCAGCGAGGGTGTGCATATGTGAGGCTCTGTAACTATCCCTGCCCTCCAAAAAGCCCCATTCCTTACTTCTTCCATCCATACTCAGGAACCCTCCAAGTTCACATCTAAGCTCCTTCCCAGCAATTACTTCCCTCTCCCATAGCTCCTCCTTTATCCAGTTCCCTTGCACTCCTTCTAAGGGCTGAGGGAAATACACTTCTGTGCTGTAATTTAAACAAATTATTACTCAGAGTTCTGTATTAATATGCTTAGTAAGGAATCATTTTGTCAAAACCCATTTCCCGAATCTTTCTTGTGGTCTATGTTGTTACACAGACGTATTTGTTGACAAGCATTTTGTAATAAATTACCAACATAACTGAAACTGATGGGGTTATGTTGTGTTATTTTGACAAATAAAATATGCAGAATTTTAAAATATTATGCCCAGAGATTTTTATTTTGTTTTGTCACAGAACTTGCCCAGGAGCAGTACAGCCAGTAGTCCTAGCTCTTTCTTCAAACCTGACAGAAAGCCCAGACAGAAAGCAAGCTCAAAGAGATGAGAGGAAGCACTGAATTTTTAAAATATCTCTTAGGCTGTGTCTAGATTACATCCCTCTTTCGACAAAGGGATGTAAATTAGGCACTTTGAAATTGCAAATGCAGCTGGGATTTGAATTTACTACACTTCATTTGCATAATCATGTAATGGCACTTTCGAAAAAGTGCTATTTCAAAAGTAAAACCGTGGTCTAGACATGGTTCTTTCGAAAAGGGAAGGCTTTTTGGAAAGATCCTGTAAACCTAAAAAAAAAACCAACCAAAAACCCCACTCTCATTTTTTGAGGTTTACAGGATCTTTCCAAAAAGCCTTCCCTTTTCGAAAGAACCATGTCTAGACCACGGTTTTACTTTCGAAATAGCGCTCTTTTGAAAGAGCGCCATTATGTGATTATGGATATGAAGCACGGGAAATTCAAAACCCGGCTTCATTTGCAATTTCAAAGTGCCTAATTTACATCCCTCTGTTGAAAGAGGAATGTAATCTAGATACTGCCTTAGTGTATTTCTTCGAGTTAGAACTTTAAGATATAGGGAACTAAGAGCTCAGTCAGAATCAAACAATAAATAGACAAAGAGTATTCCTCACCATTGCAGGATGGAATGGGCCTTTTAAGGACAGAATGGCTCCAGCTTGTCTGTACCTCATTAACTCTGAGGGGGCCTGATGGAGGACAGGTGTCTCCTATGATTACAGCAGGAAGATACAGGAGAGAGGGGGCAGCTCAGGAAGCTGTGGCAAAGATCTGAGCCAGGGAAAGCTGGGACTCAACTCTGGGAAGAAGGGATGGGTGACTCCCTATCTATGGAAGACATAGAGACACACACACTGAAGGGGGCATGATGAGCCAATGTGTAACCACTGGACAAAATAAATTGAGCCCCAAGAAAGACAGATTTCAATTACTTTTGGATTGGAGATGTGGATATTGTTTAAGAAACCCCTGGTGTTGGGGAACAGAGACAAGATACTGTGAAGTGACCTATGGCCATGATGGGCCACATGGGAGGTAGCCAGCCCTTTTACATTCACAATAAATGTCTCTGTTTTGATTGATCTTTTCTCTTTGTAAAACAAAAGTCTGAGAAGATTGATAAGCCATAAATAAGTAATAATATAATTATCCCTCTGTTTTCCAAGGCAACAATCCAATTCCTGAGTGAGTGGAAGATGAGAAGCAGATCACAATGAGGTAATCTGACCACTGCCTCAAAACAACAGGGGGGCTAATGGTATTATTGTTAATATAATTAGAGATTATCCATAACCAAAGCCACATTATTTGGACTGAAGAGGTGATAGTGGTCGAGAGGTTCATGTTCAAATGCTCTGACCTGGATCTGACTCTTCCCCTACATTTTTGGTTCTGGGTCACATCTGAAATGGGAAAAGGGTTTCTTAAAGGGCTCATAGTTCAAATGAATGTGATGTCTTACCAGACTAGATTTTGACACCATCAAATACACATCTAAACTTGATCCATAGTTCTGATTAGACCTTAAACCTGAATTTCAGTCTAAATGTAACCTGGGTCTAACCAATATTGTCTTTTTGGTATAATTCTCTTATGTTGGCCCTAATCCAAAAAAGCTACTAAGAAGATGCATAATTTTAAGGGATTAGTCCAGTTAAGATTAGGTAGATACTTAAGTGCATTGTTGGATTGGCATCATTAAGATAAATGTAATTAATGTAAAATACAGGTTTTGTGGCTCAGGCTGCCTCTGTTTCTTACAGAGAAGATACTTAAAAGCTAGCTAAAATGAGCACAACTGGCAGCCTTTGATTTCCTGAGTGAGAGTTTGTGTGAGGAAGAAAGTGAGCAGGGAAGGTGTACTTAGAGTTTAAATAGTTTTGGGACATTACAGAACCAAGATTCTCCTTGATTTTTTTTTCCTTCCTACAAATAGTGCAAGTAAAATTTGATGAGAGTAGATCAATACTAAGTGACAGTGAAAAATAGATTTCCCTTGACAAAATATGAAATAATCTATCATATATTTCATCCCAAATTCAAAGAGGTGAATTAAACCGCAAGCTAATGATTTTGAAAAGAACTGAGGGCCAACTTCCTTGCTGCAGGGAAATTTAGCCAAGAGTCTTAAAAAACTTCCTATTGAGTCTGTTCCATCAGGTTCTGTTACACTTTGTAAAGTCTTAGGTACTTTGCTCTGTACTCACGACAGAAATTTCCCTAACACAAAAACTGGACGCAGAGGGCAAAATTCTAGCCCTCCTGAAGTAAATGACGCTATAGTAGAACTTCAGAGTTATGGACACCGCAGCAATGGTGGTTATTTGTAACTTTGAATAAAAGATTATGGTTCTTTCAAAGTTTGCAACTGAACATTGACTTCATACCACTTTGAAACTTTACTATGTAAAAGAAAAATGCTGCTTTTCTTTTATCTTTTTGGTAGTTTACATTTAACATGGTACTGTACTGTATTTGCTCCCCCTCCCCTTTGTTTTTGTTGCTGCCTGATTGTATACTTCTGGTTCCGAATGCAGTGTGTGGTTGGTCAGATTGTAACTCTGATGTTTTTTGCTCTGAGGCTCTACTATATTCTCTTTGCTTTATTGAGGCAGGGTTGTGCTGCAAATTCCTCTTTTGCTCATATAGTCCTGTGCCTCTGTTTAAAGAGTGTGAATGCAAAAGAATAGTGACACTCCCCTTTCTTCATGAACCAGTCTAGTTGAAGAATGTTACAAGCCAGAAAATTCTATGAAGTTCTAGCAAGTTATTTGATTACATGAAATAAAATTCAGGCTGGATAACAAGTCACAAATGTACAGTCAGCCTTCAGGAAAACTCTTCTTTCTTTGCTCTAAAAAGACAAGCATCTAGCACTGTAGCAAAGTTGATAAACATTCACAATGGTGCACTACAATGAAACCTGTTCATATATCTTACCTCCAAAGATCAGTCACAAATCTTAGGGTATATCTACATCGCAAGCAGACACCTGTGGCTGGCCTGTGCCAGATGACTTGGGCCCACATTGTGTGGGTTAAAGAGCTGTATATTTGCAGTGTAGACTTTAGGGCTTAGGCTGGAGCCCAAGGTAGTAGAGTCTCAGAGCTCAGACTGTCCAGAAGTCTACACTACAGTTAAACAGCACTGTAGCTTGAGGCCTGGGAGCCTGATTCAGCTGGCATGGGTCAACTGCTGGGTTTTCTTTGCAGTGTAGACCTATCCATATTGGCCACAACATTTCTTCCTGATATTTAATTCCACTGTGGAAAGTAAGGATATGTAGAAACATGTTCCTAGCCACATGTTGACCCAGCCAAGTGCTGCAGTCATATGGTACAATTGCTGCCTGTGAAAAGCAGTCAAAAGCAGAGCTCCATACAGGAAAGAAACTGATCCACATGTTGCTAGACAAAAAGGTGGCTAAGGCCTTCAAATGCAAAGAGCTGAGTGAAAACTGGATGAAAGCCAACTTTGAAAATGATACATATAAGAGTAGTAGGAATAAAAAGAGTAATTTTCTGGATGCAGAGGAGGCTGTCAGAGTTCACTCTTTTAGAGGAAGGAGCTACTTACCACCATGCTTCTTGCATCTTGCAGGAGCTAAGTGTCCCTTTTTCCCAACACAGCTTATTCCAGACTCAAACCACAAAGAAAGTTTAAAAGATGTTGGATGGGACAAGGATTTCATAGGGCCTTCACTTCACGTACTGGTTACATTATCTTTTTAGTCAGCAAGAGATTGATTTTTGATGCAGAGACAGTTGCAGCTAAGAGAAGAACAAAACATCATAGAAATTTGTGGCAGCTGCCAACCTGGTGCCTGTCATAACCACCTGGAACTTAATGATAATGGAAGGGAGAAATCAGAATCTAGTAGTGTCTTATATGTGGCTAAGACTGATTTTGAAGTTTGAGTCCCATCCACTGATTTGTAATAAGAATGCTCTGACATTTCTTTCTTTTGAATTAGCCACACCGAGAAAGCAAAAATTTTGATACAGGTTTCTGATCTGAAGTGAGGAAAAAGCCTAGATCCAGAAGGCTTCCAAATAGAATTTGTAAAAATTTGTAATATTAAATAAATTCCTTTTACACTGAAGTTTCACGGAGAAGTATTGGAAAAGGGTGAATTGCACATGTCCTACAGAGAAGCTGGAATTTCAGTTCTTCTCTAACAAGGATAAAATACATGGAATCTTAAACTTAATCAAATTACTTTTTTATTCGGTAATTACTTTAAATTATAGTTTAAAGTACCGGTGAAGAGACTAGAAGTATTAATTCCAAATTTAATGCATGGAAATCAATCTCAGGAGGTCAGTGTAAGGGAATCAATATACATGGATTGTTTAAATCTTTTACTGTGTAGCTAAAGATTAAATTAATAAGGCATGCATTGTATGGCAGTTTCATTTCATGCAGGAAAAGCATTTCATTGCTCTGAACTAGGGGACACGGAGGACTTTGTTCCCATGGGATCCAGGCCCCTACCCTCTGGCCCCTGATTGGAACTGGAAATTTGGCCAGCTGTTCTTCTGTCATGACAAAGGGACAGAGCAAGAAAATCCAAATGGTGTTTCAATCCTTTATGCTAAGTCACACCACCTCGTACTCACTCCAGCTCTCCCTCAATGCCTCCTGCTCTTGACCAAGGATTGACTGGGTTAAATCTGAATGGCACTGAGACCCCATGTGCCAGATCGCAATGCTGTTCATTCACATTTGGCTGGGACTCTCCTCTGTTAAAGTGAACTAATGGGACCACAAGTTCACTTTAATTCTGAATGAAACTGTTCCCACAGGGTTTGAATGCAGTTTAATTAATCCACTTTAAAATTCACACCTTTAATTAATTTAGATTAATTTTCCTGTGGACAAGCCTTAAGACCTCAAAATAGGGTTTATGTGGGACTTAAGTGATGTCTGGACACGGACTCTGCTAAAGGGCAATTTTTATGCTCCGTGTAAAGGATTTCTTTACAATGGAAAAGTAAGAAGTTTAAATATGTAGAGGTGTGGTAACTGACAACATTCATGACCAGCGTCCTGAGAAACATGGGCAAAATAATTCACTCCTTGAGAAAAGTGTCAGTGGTAGAGTAAATTACCCCCTCACTTCAACTGGTGGAGTTAAAGAGCCACACCCAGTGTAAGATGGCACAGCACATTCGACTGAGCTATAGTGATTTACACCAGCTGAACACTTGGCCCAATAACCTTCAAACGAACAAGTCAGCGAAGTGTTTGCACATCTGTCACTCTTCACCAATTATTATTCGAGAACTATTTTTTAAATGGCCAGATAAACTTATAATTCACTTTTATGGAAAAAAGTCTGATCATTTATTATCCAGCATTAATATTAGCAGATGATGAGTTGACACATTATTATAGGCCAGCCACATCTTCTTACTTAGGAGTGTGTGCAGGGAAATATCAGCTTTATTTTTAGTAGCTCAACTGTTGTTAAAAAGCCGCGTGACTGAGCAATGTTTTCTTTAGTTTGACATTAAAAGATGTTAGAAGCATTAACAGTGACCTAGTTGGGGGAACAATTTTTGGACTTGGAAGAGACTTTATGAAACAGGGAAGGTTTGTTCACTTGGCTTCTCTACTTGAGTCTTGAAAGAGCATCACTGGATTTCTGGATTTTCTTAAAATCTCTCTCTATAAAATATTCTGGAAGAGCATATTGTGAACTATACTGGAATATTTAAAAATAGAATGACATTTATCATGATAAAAAAGATAGATATCTTGCCCATAAATTTTGCCAATACTTGATTCTAAGGGTGTGTCTACACAGCAGGGCTTAACTCAAAACTAAGCTATGCAAATTGAGCTACGTAAATTGCGTAGCTTATTTCGAAATAGCTTATTTTAAAATTGAGAGCATATACACAGCACTTATTTCGAAATAGAGCACTCTTCCTCCAACTTCCCTTACTCCTCATACCATGAGGGTTACAGGAGTCGGAGTAAACAGTCCTCCAACTTGACAGTATTTCAACGTTATTTCTAAATAACTGCCTGCTGTGTAGACACGGACTAAGTTATTTCAAAATAATACTAGTTATTTTGAAATAATGTTGCTGTGTAGACATACCCTAAGACATTGCTTTGATTGCTAATTTGGCAATCAGCTCAAAAGAACCAAAATTAAACATTAAGAAAATACAATATTATCTATTTACTTTAAAATGCAGAGATAAATGGAAGACTAACTTTATTTTTAATTATTTTTGTGGAACTGGAATTCATTTGCAAAGGAGAAAAAAAGTCATTATTAATACAAAGCATAACATTACTCTATAATTTTCTGCACAAAACTTATTACCTGGAAAACTACTCAGTTTTTCGTTTCAGAAGAGAAATATTTTACTAGTAATATCATACAGTAGTATTTTACTAGTGTAAAATGGAAGCAGAACATTTTCTTCGTATGAAGCAGAATGAATGTTTCCCACTAATGTATCCAGAAAGGAAGAAAAACAGGTGGAATTAGTATTGTTTATACAGAAAGGGTAGCTGTTGGCGAAGTAAGGAGTACAGTTTTTAAATATGGGTGCTTAAATCCTGTATCCATAGTTAGATGGCTAATTTAGAAGCCTAATCTTCAAAAGTGCTATTCCCACTAAAATCAACACGAGCTGGTAGGTACTAAACACCTTTGAAAATCAGACCATTTGTTTAGGCAGCTAAATATGTACTTAGGAGTCCAAAATTAGGAATCCATTTTGGAAAGGACCAATAGCTACAAGACACCGCCCCCCCCCCTATAAAATCTAGAGGGTAATACTCTTAGGTGGAGTCTCCATGGGTCTGGAAGGGCATGTCAAGGCAGGGAAAGAGCACGGGTTATATGCAGCATGCTTCCCTCTACAACTAAGGACTACTGAGTTGAAGGCAGGTCTGAGCAGCATGAACTGAAATTAATGTTATACATGGTGCCATTATTATTAATTATTATAGTTTGTACTACAGGACCATCCGGAAGGCTGAATCACAATTAAATCCCATTGTGGAGGACATCGTAGATACACATACCGAGAAAGAGTCCTTGCCTGAAGAGTGTACAGTTGAAGTAGACAAGAAGGATAATAAGCGTTATTATACCGGTTTTGTAGATGGGAAAACTGGGCAATAGGGAAATTAAATCATTTGTCCAGGGTCACACATGAACTCTGTGGCAGAGCTGGCAAAGATGTCTGGTGGCCAAGAGTCCAAGTCGTTAGCCACAAGTGGATCCTTCCTCTCTGCATGACATCATCCCTGGCTGACAAACCATTGGCAGCAGGACTCAGGAGTGCATGCGGACAGAGACAGAAAATAGGTTACATGCTTGGACATGTACATTGTGGTTGGAGTTACTAACCTGAGAAAGAGAAAAGCTTAGAAATCTCAAATGCTCATTAACATTTAACTTTTTCGGTTACTTGTATAACTGGTTAAGAATCCTTCCTCCTTGACTAGGAAGTTGCATGCCATGTTTTAGCTCAGAGGATATTTTTAAGGTGGCATGTGTCATCTTTGGACACAGCTGTTAATACTGGAAAAATGGCTACTCATGACTTACTACTTACAAGAAATAACCATAGACTCATCTGAATCTTTCAAATGTGAAACTTATGAAGGCTCCTGGTAAATTTCACCTCACATCTGCAACCAGCACGTGACTGGGTAATCAAAACATTTAAAGCTTTATTCTCAGTGTTTGATGATCTCTCTAATTACCAACCAGCAGCAGTAGGGAAAAAGTCCTTGAGAAGCAATCATTGTTTGATGACATGAATAGGCTGCTACTACTAGTTGGAATGAAGGAAGAAACACGATAATTCAAAAATCTTTAATTTGCTGTGGGTTTTTTTTTTCCTTTTTAAATCTGACTACACAGAATTCTGTTCTCCCAGACAGGCATCTGCACTATACCATTACCACAGATTGATTAGCTGCTGCACACAAGGAAGATTATCTCCGGCAGATTATGTAATATCTGAAGATGATTTGGTTGTGTACAAAGAGTTTGCAGGAAGCAGGGACAGGAAAAGCACTTCGTAGATCTATATTACCAAGTGAAAATTCAGTAGCAAAGGTATATTGGAAAATCGCATCAGCTAATATAAAATATTGTAGTTCAGCTGACTTCAGAGAAGCTGTGACAATTTACATCAGTTGATGATCTACCTCAGTGTGTTTGGGAGCCTGGTTGGTGTAGCCATCCAGACTTTTTTACAGCTGCTGTTGATTTATTGGACCAATTTATGGATTCATTTTATATCATTAAAGTGAACTTCCTTCAGGGTAGCTAAGTTGCAGGATGCAATGGCAAAAGTCTCAGTTAAAAGGCATGCATGATCAGAAAGGTGACTGCATAAAAAAGGCATGTCCCTTATTTGACAGATCTTCTCTCCACGTGTATCTTATCCATAACTGCTTGTTCACTATCTTTTATGCCTATTTGTACTTGCTGAGCTCATACAGTGAAAATGATCTAGATGCTCTGTCTTGTACCTGATCAATAGAATTATTACATTTCAGCTGTATAGTCTTTGCTTTGAGATGTATAATTCTATAGAATTACTGTGCTGACAAAAAGAACACAGCTTGACTTTCAGATCCCAGGATTTGCACAACTAATAGAAAGACCATCCTTTTAATTAGAAACCAGTGAACTGAGAACTAGCATGTAGAATAATCACGAGATAAATTTACAATGACTTTCACATGGAATATCCAGCCAGCAAGAGACAGCTGCAGTCACATTGTGATGTATTATATCTTCATAATCAATAAGAAGAATGGCTGGACACCCTGGTTCTTATTATATGCACACCGATTAATTCAAAAGTTTAACTTCAAACAGCTTCAGAGGGGTAGCCAAGTTAGTCTGTAACTGGAAAAACTTAAACAACGAATAGTCTAGCAGCACCTTGAAGACTAACAAAACAGGTAGATGGTATCATGAGCTTCAGTCATCTGAAGAAGTGAGTTGTGCCCATGAAAGCTCATGATACCATCTACCTGTTTTGTTAGCCTTTAAGGTGCTGCTAGTCTATTCGTTGTTTAAGTTTTTTAACATCAATCGGTACATATTCCAACAGACCTAACTCTAGATTAGAGGATATCAAGCTATGATTATTTGGAGCTTGTAGCCTAGTAACTGGTTATTTGTTTTTGTACTGTACACCACTAATTAAAGCAATTCTCCCCCCCTCCCCACACTCCTCTCCGCAGCCACATAATGTATCAGATTGGCCTATATATGTGAACCTCCTTCAGGGCAAAGACCTAACCATACCCCAGTGACAAAGATCCCAGACACTGTGCTTGGTTGTCTGTTCATATATATTTGACCACTGCTGGATGGTGTGTCAGACCTGTAAACATATGATAACATCACCTTCTAATGACTGCCCACCAACAGAGGATAGAAGCCCACACACTACTACAGAAGTGAGTGTGTTGCATGGTTATATATCATAGCAGGAGATTAGTCAAAAAAATCCCCTGTCTAGTTTATGCTTGATACAGATGTGTTTTCCTTCTCAATTACCATATATAAAACACAAGGATTCATGTTCTGGCTGGCAGGGAATTTCATCAAACAGAGCTAGTTGGTATTAAGGACTGGTAAAGTTAAGCCATGGTCCATAATGCACCAACTGTAAACTATGCAGTAGATACTGTTAAGTAGCTACGGCAGAGGTCCTCAAATTGTGTTCTATGGGCCACTACCTGATGTTCCATAGAGAGATGACCTATCTCTGGGTACGAATAAACTATACCCCTTTTTTGATAAAGGGATGTAAATTAAACGTATCGAAAGTGCGAACGAAGCAGGGAATTAAATATCCCGCACTTCACTTGCATAATGGCAGCCGACGCTTTTTTCCAAAACGTGACTTTTCGGAAAAAAACAGCAGTTTAGACGGGGCATTTTTGACAGAAATACCCCATTTCAAAAGATCCTGTACTCCTCACTGTTGAAAATGCCCCGTCTAAACTGCCAGGTTTTTTTCTAAAAGCCCCGTTTTGGAAAAAAGAAGCAGCCGCCATTATGCAAATGAAGCACGGGATATTTAAATCCCCGCTTCATTTGCACTTTCGATGTGTCTAACTTACATCCCTCTGCCGACAGAGGGGCGTAGTTTAGACACACCCTCTGAGCCTGAAGGAGGAACAAGCAGGTGAATTGGAAAAGGGATGGAGCAGGATATTAAGCAAAGGCTGGCTCTAGCTGGCACTGTGGACATGTGGGAGGTATGTTTCTGAGCCTACTGGTTTGGGTAGGTTGGCAGGTTATGAGGCTGGATGGATTTAGTCCTACCCATAATGCAAAAATTCTGTCTCCCAGTGTTTTCACTTTGAAAATCTAGTTAATGTACAAGAGAAAGGTACAGGCTGGACCTTCCTCATCTGGCACCATCAGGACCTGATCTGTCCAGAACAAGGGGATTTACCGGACCAGGGGCGGTCCCTCCCAATATGGCCCATGCTGAACTCCTGCCCCCTGCTTGGGCTCCAGCATGGCACTGCTGCTGCCTACCCGGCTGTGGCTCCCCAGGCTGGAGCTCCCTAGCTGCCATTGCCAGACCCTAAGCTCCAGGGCTGGAGCTCCACAGCCATGGCTTGACCCTGATCTTCGCGGCTCGGGCTGGCACTCCCTGGCTGTGGCCAGGGCCAAAGCTCTATGGCCACTGCCGACCCTGCTACCTCCTGGTCACAGGGGGCAGAACTTTCTGATGTGCTGCCCACCCCTCCCAGCTAAGCTGCTGCTCCCCCCCATGGGTCTCCCAGCTGAGCCACCACCCACATGGGTCTCCCAACTGAGCCACCATCCCCTTTTCCCCCGCCGCACTCCTGTCCCATAGCCTGACTTCCCTATACCTGAGAACTGCTGGACCATGGATGTTACCGGGCCAGAGAGTCCCGGTTAAGGGAGGTACAACCTATAGGAGATTATATGAAGCAGAAAGATTATGCTACAGAGTGTGAACTTTTAGGACTTAGCCTGCAGTAATGTATGGTGATTAGTAATGGGAAAGCATTAAAAGATTTGGCTTTGATACAAATCCAAAAATTTGAATTTTTGAGGTCAGATTGGTAAACTCTCAAGAATGGGTTCTCTCATGAGCTAGGTCTTGTTCTCAGTGTGCTTGGAAATATTTTCTGGAAATAGTTCAATCCTGCCATTTCTGGCTGAAACTAGAAAGTTCAGGATTGTGGAAAACGAACAAAAGATTTTCAAATAAAATCCATGTTCAGGGTCTGGATACAGGTTCAGGTAGGCGGTGCCTTTATTGGTTCATTCTTACCCAGTGCTGAAATGAGCATCAAGAAAATCAACCTATTTTCCCAACTGACTGGATCTTGAACATAGCGAGAGTGTGCTGTGCACATAGCGGATAAAGCTCCCTGTAACAATCAATGGAATGGACAAATTGGTGTATTAGATGATCTTACCAGTACAGTTGATGAATAACTTGGATGCTCTGTAGAGAACGGCATAGCAGAAGTTTCACAAGAGGGCTTTCAAGACTCCACTCAAACTTGAGCACCTTAACAAATATAGGAACAACATTCACTTACACATTTTTCTGTCGCATTCCCTTTAAAGCAAAATAGCTCCAACAAAGGTTTTATTTATTTATGCATTAAATGTGGTAACCCAACAGATGCTGTATATCACCCAAAATGCAGTGGGCAAAGGCAACTCAGGTCTTTAGTGTTAATATTTTTTGTGAGGACAATAGAGGTGCAGAGACTAAGTTCACTCTGATCCAGTGATACGTACAAATCATTATACTGAAAATTAAATTCAAAGTCCTAATGATTTCCTGTAATTAAAAACAAGTGTTTTTAAAAAAATATTGGCAAAATTATTGCACCTAGTGGCCCAAACTGAGATTAGAGCCCTATTGTGCTAGGCAACGTTCGAATATATTGTAAGAGAAATTCCCTGATTGAAAGAGCATAAAGTCTAAACAGACAAGATGGATAAAAGATACAATTGAAAAGACTTGCCAACACTACACAGCAAGTTAGTGGTACAGCTGAGAATAGAATCTAGGTCTCTGAAATGCAGTCCAGTGCCATATTCACTGGACCATGCTTCCCTTCTGTTGTTACAGTTGTAAAATAGGGTAATTTGGGACTCATCATTATTTACACAGTACCCAAGCCCTTTTTCACCGATGGGCTAAATGATACAAACTAGTTTAGATGTAGAACACAAAGACTACTATGGGAACAGAAAAAAAGGATAGAGCAGAGAAAAAAATCCAATGAGGTCTAAAGATTAAGGAATAAAGTGAAATTTATTGAAAGTCAAGGTGAATTAGATCTTGTCAAGGAAATTCAAATAAATGTGAAGTGTTTTTTTTGTTTTGGTAATTATATGAATAAAAGAGAAAAAAGGAAGGGATGAGGCTGGGTCATGGTGCAATGTGGATGGGAAGGAAATTTAACAAAAACTAAATGGAAATTTTGGTGCATATCACTGCTCTACAGCCAAAATGCTTCTGAAATAAATGTAGTCAAACGTTACTAATTGTGGGTCACTGAGAACGAAAATGATGCTTAATATTGTTGATTGGCTCTAGTTTTCAAGATATGCTATTGGGTCAGTATATACAACCCTTGACTTGGGAATGGCGGAGGATAAGTGAGTTATAAAGGGAAGGGATCTCAATTTAAACCAGAAATGACTAAAATACATCTTTGACTGGATCTATGAATAAATCTATGACTGGGTTTGGACAGTACTTGCTTTTTAGGCAAAACAATGAATGATGCAATCTGAAGCTGGTATTGCGTCATACATGATATGAATTGCATCATGTTATTCCTAGAAGTCATGGATGATGCAATCATAAGGAAGCTTACATCACTCTGCTGAACAAATTGCCTTATATCAGCTCGAGAAATCATAGTGTCGTGCTCTCTTATTTGTCAGTGTTTGATTTTGCAAAGGGACACATTTCTGGTTAGCCAAAGTGAGCAGAGATGCCTCGTACTTGTGTGAACAGTGCAGATAACTTCTGCTATGTTTGTGGTGAAGTGACTTTTGCATCACAAAAACGCAGTATAACCACTATGGTTAAGAAAGCCTATCACCTTTATTTTGGCTGCAAAATTGGAGATCAGGACAAGAGGTGGGCCCCACACATATGCTGCAACACTTGTGCAACAAATCTTCGCCAGTGGTTGAACAGGAAAAGGAAATCTTTGCCTTTTGCAGTGCCAATGATTTGGAGAGAGCCAACAGATCATACCAGCAATTGTTACTTCTGCATGGTGCCTCCAGTTGGGAAAGGTGTGTCAAAGAAGAAAAAGTGGACTGTGCATTATCCAAACATTCCATCAGCTATACGCCCAGTACCCCACGGAGAAGGACTGCCGGTTCCTGATGCACCAGAATCATTCTCACTTGAGTCAGACGAGGAAGAGGAAGAGGAAGAGGATGAAACTTCTGGTCCTGAACCATCAATGTCACAGGACCCACATTTTCTCCCATCCTCCTCCTCTGAACCACACCTCATAACACAAGGTGAACTGAATGACCTTGTCAGGGATTTGGAACTACCCAAGAGTAAGGCAGAGCTGTTGGGCTCCAGACGACAGCAGTGGAATCTCCTGGCAGGTGATGTTAGGGTTTCCATGTTCCGTGACCGTCAGAAGGATCTTGTCCCATTCTTCTTCATGGAAAGTGATCTTGTAGCTTGCAACAACATCGATGGTGTGATGGCAGCCCTCAACATCGTTCACGATCCAGATGAGTGGAGACTGTTCATTGATTCATCGAAGACGAGTCTTAAAGCTGTTTTGCTGCATAATGGCAATGTTTTGCCATCAATTCCAGTTGGTCATGCAGTCCGTATGAAGGAAACCTATGACAACATGAAACAACTTTTGAGGTGCATAAACTATGACCAACATCAGCGGCAGCTTTGTGGCGATTTGAATGTTGTTGCTCTCTTGCTTGGTCTGCAGACTGGATACACAAAGTACTGCTGTTTTCTCTGCAAACGGGATAGTCGTGCAAGAGATTCCCACTACATCAAGATAGATTGGCCACTCCGACAGTCATTGGAGCCTGGGAGGAAAAGTGTTCAGCATCCACCGCTTGTTGAATCAAGGAAGATTTTGTTACCACCCTTACACATCAAGCTGGGTCTGATGAAGAACTTTGTCAAGGCCATGGACAAAACACAAGCAGCTTTCAAGTACCTCCGTGGAAAATTTCCAAGGTTAAGTGAAGCTAAGATAAAGGAAGGTGTCTTTGTTGGTCCTCAGATTCGTGAACTTCTTCGAGATGATGCATTTGACCATGCACTGCGTGGCAAGGAAAAGACGGCATGGAAAGCCTTCCAGTTAGTGGCAATAAATTTTCTCGGAAACAACAAGGCAGACAACTACAGTTGTTGGTGGAAAACCTCCTCAAGGCATACAAAAGCCTTGGTTGCAACATGTCACTAAAGATACATTTTTTGCACTCTCATCTAGATTTTTTTCTACCGAACTGTGGAGCAGTGAGCGACGAGCACGGCGAGCGATTTCACCAGGACATTGCAACAATGGAGAAACGCTATCAGGGCAAATGGAGCCCATCAATGCTTGCAGACTATTGCTGGACAGTGACAAGAGATGCTCCATTTAATGAATACAAGAGACAAGCCAAGAAGCGCCGAGTAGACACTGAATAGGACTAAACTATGTACATAATAGTTTTTTGCCTTTTGTTTCATAATACATTTTATTTATATAACCCTTTTGCTGATTTTTAAAGTATTACATAAACAGGACAGGTGAAATATTATCATGTAAAGCAACCATAAACACATGAAAAGACCTAGGTTTACAATTTATGATTAAAACTCTACTATCTACACAATATACATAGACGTAAAATGTAAAAAGCTTAAATATCTTGGAAACAGTAGCCAATCAGTTGTTTTAATTGTCATATTTGAATTCAGCACATCAAAATACATAATAAATAGCACATTTTATCTCTGAAGCAGATGACTTCTAAAAAATTATAGACCAGTGTATTTCAATAAGGGTGATAATGTAGAACATAGGCATGAATATGTAGCTTATTTCGAGTCAATTTCGAAATACCTTATTTTGTAATTTTAATTTCAAAATAAACCACTATTCTGAAATGTCCCTTAGTCCTTGTGGAACAGGGTTTACAGGGACATCAGAATAGCGAGCCCGTTATATTTCAAAACAATGGTTGTGCTGGTAAGACACGGGATAGCTATTTCAGGATACCTCCGGTATCCCGAAGTATCTCCGCAGTGTAGATGTAGCCTCAGAGTATACAAATGAAAATGACTGTATCTGAAGTAGAAGAAAAATTTAAAGATAGTAAACATGCTCACAATCAGGTAACTTCTATCCCAGAATACCGAAACTACTGGCACATGGAATTGCTCATTTTGTACCAAGGATTTTTAATAAATATATCTATTGGTGGTAGTGTATAACTGAAGAAAATCTAACATCAGACCTATATTTAAAAAAAGGGGGGGAAACATGGTTTAGGCAATTAAATACATCCTTCCAGATTAACCTGATTCCTTTCTTTGAAAAATCGGACTCTTCAGATAAGAGAAGTGCAGTGGATTTAAAATACTTGGATCTCAGTAAAGCATTTAACATGATACCACATGGGAAAGTATTAGTTAAATGAGAGAAGATGGGGATTAGTACAAGAATTGTTTCAAGTAGGTAAGGAACTGGATAAAGGAGAGAAGGCAGTGGGTTGTGCTGAAAGGTGAAATAATAGACTAGAGAGCTGTTTCTAGTGAAGTTCCTGAAGGACTGGTCCTGGGACTAATCTTATTTACGACCCCGGAACAAAAAGTAGGTGGTGTGCTACTTGATGATGATACAAAGTTGGGAGGCACCACCAATACATAGGAGTATTGAAACATTACACAGGAAGATATGCATGATCTTGCATTGGAGTAAGAGAGAGGAGAGGAAATTCAACAGAACAAAGTGCAAAGGTCTAATAATAAACATTTCTGCCACAAGCTAAGAGGCTCAATATCTGGAACTGAGAGAAGAGGAGTGAGACCTGGTTTTGCTGGTTAATCACAGAATGACTTTGAATAAGGCTATGTTTATGTCACAGAGGTTATGAAATCTGTGATTTTCACAGACCTCCATAACACTTTCTCCTTCAGTCCTTTTGGGATACAAGATTGAAGCTGCCAGCTAGCAGGGGCTATGGCAGAGCCCTAGAGAGGGGCGACAGCTTCCCGAGGGGGCTCCTGCAGGATTCCAGTGACAGGCAACAGCCTCACAGGAAGTGGGAGAGGGAAAGAAGCTCAGATGAGTGGCTGAGAGTGTCCCATTTTGCTTTGGGAAATATCGTCACTTTTCAGCTCTCCCAGGTAAAAGGTGATCCCTGCAACTCCCTGTGGGGGAAACTATGGAGCCACAGCAGCCTTGAGTGCTGGATTCCCCATTTCCAATTTGGCACAATTATTTTTAATAAAAGTAATGGACAGATCACAGCTTCCATGATTGTTTGTTTATTGCCAGTGACCTGTCGGTGACTTTTACTAGAAGTAACCATGACAAAATCTTAGTCTTAACCAGAGTGATGTGGCTGTGAAAAAGGCAAATGCAGTGCTGGAAAATATCAATTCAAATGGGGACATGTGGAGACAAGAGCTACCAGGATGATCGGGAATGGAGGTCCTATCTTATGGGAGGACACTGGAAGAGCTTGGCTTGCTTAACCTACAAAAGGAAAGCTGGCATTGGATATTACTTTACTGGGGGGGGGGGGTAGGGTTGTGAACACAAAGGAGGGAGGTGTTGGCACAAGAAAAGGAGATTACTCACCTTCCTGTAACTGATGTTCTTCAAGATGAGCATCCTTGGGGGTGCTCCACATCAGGTGTTGAGTGCCCCAGAGCTTCTTGATGGATTTTTCTCAGCAATGTATCGGGGGCTGCGCGTGCATGTGAGCCTTCCTCAGTACTATCGCGCATGCGCAGCCACCCCTTCTTTCAGTTCCTTCTCTATCCGGAACCCGGCAAATAATATAGTAAGATGTTATCGTAAGGGCATTCCGAAGTAGAGGGGAGGAAGGGAGGGTAGTGGAGCAACCCCAGGGATGCTCATCTCGAAGAACGTCAGTTACAGGAAGGTGAGTAACCGCCTTTTCTTCGTCGAGAGGTGTCCCTGGGGGTGCTCCACATCAGGTGACTACAAGCAATATTTTCTTATGGAGGCAGGGACTTCGGATCAGGTAAGTATGCTGTTTGTAGTACAGCTTTTGCTAGTTTGGTGTGCTGGAGGGGTCCTGAGGTAAGTGCATAATGTTTTGCAAAGGTGTTTTCTGATGACCTGAGTGGAGTGCAGGATCAGGTCCAGGAAATAACCGTTACAGGACCGCTTGGGAATAGTGACCATAATATAATAACATTCAACATTCCTGTGGTGGGTAGAACACCTCAGCAGTCCAGCACCCTTGCATTTAATTTCAAAAAGGGGAATTACACAAAAATGAGGAGGCTAGTTAAACAGAAATTAAAAGGCACAGTGACTAGAGCCAAATCCCTGCAAGCTGCATGGAAACTTTTTAAAGACACCATAATAGAGGCCCAACTTAAACGTATACCCCAAATTAAAAAACATAGCAAGAGACCTAAAAAAGTGTCACCGTGGCTTAACCACCATGTAAAAGAAGCAGTGAGGGACAAAAAGGCATCTTTTAAGAAGTGGAAGTCCAATCCTAGTGAGATAAATAGAAAGGAACATAAACACTGTCAAATCAAGTGTAAAAATGTAATAAGAAAAGCAAAAAAAGATTTTGAGGAACAGCTAGCCAAAAACTCAAAAAGAAATAATAAAATGTTTTTTAAGTACATTAGAAGCAGGAAGCCTGCTAAAAAACCTGTGGGTCCCCTAGACGATCGAACTATAAAAGGCGCAATCAAGGACGATAAAGCCATTGTGGAGAAACTAAATGATTTCTTTGCTTCAGTCTTCACGGCTGAGGACGTTGGGGAGATTCCCAAATCTGCACCGTCCTTTGTGGGTGATGAATCTGAGGAACAGGGGTGGCGTGGGGAATGGGAGGCAGAGAGCTGGAGGGACGCAGGGATCGGGGGGAGCAGGGTACGGGGTGCGGTGGAGGCACGGGGAATGGGACGCAGGGAACAGGAGGGGCAGAGGGATCGGGGTCTAGGGGCAGTGCAGGCAACGGGCAGCACAGAGCTGGGGGGGGCAGGGATCGGGGGAGCAGGGTGCAAGGGCGGTGCAGAGCCAGAGAGTCACAGGGAAGAGGGAGAGCAGCGGGTCCGGGGTGCAGAGGAGCAGGGGCGGCATGGGGAACAGGCGGCATGGAGACAAAGGGGCGCGGGGCGGGTGCAGCGAGCCGGGCAGTCGACAGGGAGCGGTCTCTCACCGGCGAGGTGGCTGGGGCCGTGGCAGGACTGGAGCTGGCAGGGTGGGGTGGGGCCTGGCTGCGCTGCATGCTGCAGCCAGCTCCCGGGGACACGCGGCCAGAGCCGAGCTGCCACGCCCCTTTAAAATCAGTGGGGCCACGTCACGCCAGCGTCCTGACGTCTGCCAGCGTCCCGCCCTCTGGCTCGCACCCCACCTCCTCGTGCCGGAGCTGCACGGAGGCAGCCCGGTGGCAAGAATCGCTGCACTTCCCCCTTCCTGGAGGCGCTCTGCTCCTCCGCCCAGCCAGCGGATCGGATGGGGCTGCGCCGCCCGTAGTGCGGGCTTCAGCCAGCCCATCACAATGGCCCACCGGGCCAGTCCACCCCTGCACTCACCAGCTGGTAAAATCTACTCACCACAGGCGAGCGGGCGAGTGTATTTGTCGAGCCCTGGTAACAGGTATTCCAATACAACAGAAAGTGGAGCATCTTGTGGTCGTATGTTGCAAGAGGTTGCCCAGTGAACAAATTGAGTCCATTTGCTCATGAATGTTTTTCTTGTTGCAGGTGCTCTGCTTTGTAAGAGGACATCATGGACTTGTTGAGAGCACTGCAGTTCTATGCCCGTGAACCATCTAGGTACCACGCCTTGATATGGAGTGTGCAAAACCGTGGGTGAAGATACACGATCCCTGGTTGATATAGAATGTTGGGATCGTTCGGAAGCTTGATTGGTTGATGTATTGCTAGCCTGTGTAGGAGGGGAAACCATGGCTGTCGGGGCCAGCAGGACTCAATGAGGATAACTTTTGCTTTGTCGTTCAGAATCTTTATGAGGGCTCTGTTGAGGAGAGGAAACGGGGGAAAAGCATAATGTAGGAGTGCACTCCAGGTTTTAACAAGAGCATCCCCAGAGTACTCTTTGCCCATGCCCACCCTGGAGCAATAACTTGGGCATTTTTTATTGATTGAGGTGGCAAATAAATCTATATCTGGGAAACCCCATTGGTTGAATATATCGGTGAGGAGTGCATAGTTGAGTTCTCATTCGTGCTTTTGTGGCAGGGCTCTGCTGAGCGCATCTGCCATTGAATTAAGGACCCCAGGAAGGTGGCAAGCGGATATGTGAATGTCTCTGGCTAGGCACCAATTCCAAAGCGCTATAGCTTCCAGGCATAGAGTGTGTGATCAGGCACCGCCTTGCCTGTTTATATAGAACATGCATATGGTGTTGTCTGTGTATATTTTTACGTGTATTCCCGTGACATTGGGTAACAGTTCTTGGCATGCCAAGTGAACTGCCCTGAGTTCGAGGACACTGATGTGGAGCATGTGGTCTGCCGGAGACCATAGGCCGTGTGCTGTGCGGCCTTCTGTATGGGCACCCCAGCCCATAAAGGATGCATCTGTAGTGACAACTACAGAGGGGTCAGGGGTTAAAAGGGGATGCCTATGCACAGGTTGCTTGATTTTGTCCACCAGTGTAGGGATGCTTTCACTGGGTGTGGTAGCGTGAGCATTTTGTTCATATGATGGACGTGTGGCTTGTACTTGCGTCGGAGCCAACCTTGGAGACATCTCATAAAAAGACGCGCATTTGAGACCACAGGATTGCATGATGCCATGTGACCTAATAGTTGAAGGCAGTCGTAAACCCTTACTACTAGCATCTCTTGAAGCGATTTTGTCAGTTCACTGATGCAAGTGGATCTGTCTGTTGGTAGAGAGGCTCTGGCTGTGATTGAATTGAGCTGAGCTCTGATGAATTGGATTGTTTGGGTTGGCATGAGTGTTGATTTGCCATAATATATTAGGAAGCCTAATGATTGAAGGCAGGTTATCACAGTTATGGTATCTTGATAACAGTCTTGACTGGTCCTCTCTTTGATAAGGCAGTCGTCTAAGTACGGGTAAATTGTGATTCCTTGTTTTCTGAGGTGAGCAGCGACAGCAGCTAGCATCTTCGTGAATACCCTTGGTGCAGTGCAGAGACCAAAGGGCAGTACTGGTAGTGTTGGAGACCTAAAGTGAAACGAAGAAAATGTCTATGAGAGGGGCGAATAGATACATGAAAAAAGCATCCTGCAGGCTGAGAGAAGAAAACTAGTCACCAGACTCCAGAGCTGGGATAATAGTATTTAGGGTGACCATTTTGAATTTCTGTTTCCTTATGTATTTATCTAGTAACTGAAGATCAAGGATTGGCCTCCAACCACCTGTCTTCTTCTCTATGAGAAAATAATGTGAGTAGAAACTGGTTCCGTGGAACTTTTGGGGGTACTGGTTCTATGGCTCCTAATTCGAGAAGGTGGTCAATTTCTTGTTGTAATATAATTTCATGAGAGGGGTCCCTGAAGAGGGACGGGGTGGGTGGTTGGGGGTGGGGAGAGAAAAGGTAATAGATACCCAATTTGAAAGGAAAGGTAATAAACGAAATAGGAAAGGTTTGGAACCAATCTCAAGCTCTGGTGCATGTGGTATAGTTTTACATCTCTCGACTGTTGTTTCAAATTTGCTTGCTGGGTTGGGATGAGTGGTTGGGATTATTAGTCTGAGGGTGCCGTCTGTGTTGCCTGCTGTGCCCCCTCTGTTGGTACAGGGCATGGTCTTGTCTCTGGAACTGGTAAGTGAGTTGTAGGTACCTGGGTCTCTGATATGGTTGGTACCTGTACTGTCTCTGCCTCATCATAGGGGTTTGGATACTGAGTGACCGCAATATGGCTCTGGAATCTTTCATCAATTGGAGCAGTTCATTGGTCTTTGCAGAAAATAGCTTTTATCCATCGAATGGAAGGTCTTCTACCGATGGTTGCACTTGGTGGGGAAAAGCAGAAGAGCTGAACCACGAGGCTCATCTCATAGTGACTGCTGTTGCCATAGTCCTTGTAGCTGTGTCTGCTGTGTCAAGTGTGGCTTGCAGGGCTATTCGCAATATTATCTGGCCTTCTGAAACAAGAGCCTGAAACTGTGCCTTTTTGCTGTCAGGGATATCTTCAATAAAAGTATTGAATTTTGTATAATTATTGAAGTAGCATTTACTTAATAAAGCAGCATAGTTGGCCACTCTCATCTGAAGAGTGGCAGAGGCATAAACCTTCTTTCCAAACGTGTCCAGACATTTATTGTCCTTTTCGGATGGGGTGGAACGATTTTGTTGTTTGTTTCTCTGCTGTGCAGCGTCTACTATGAGGGAGTTGGGTGGAGGGTGAGAAAAGAGGAATTGAGAACCCTTGGGAGGAACATAGTATTTTCTATCGGCTTTCCTGCATGTTGGTGGGATGGATGCAGGTGTTTGCCATAGGGTGTTAGTGGACTCCAAGATTGCTGGGTTAATAGGAAGTGCCATCTTTGTTGCTGTACTGGGCTGGAGGATGTTAGTGAGTTCATTGAGAAACCTGAACTCCTTCCATAGATATATTCAAATCAATAGTAACTCTTTTAAATAAATCTTGCAAAGAGGAGAGATCATCGGTAGTATGAGTAGCAGTGGTAACAATGCCTGCTCTGTGGCTGAGGCTGCGTTTGGATGTAATATAGATGTAGAAGCCAACATTGAAGAGCAATGGCTTTCACTGTCAGTTCCCCTCATAGAGGTGTGGGGTGACAGGTTTAAAAGAGAGCAGGGTTTTGACATATGCTTGGTCTTATATGGTCTCTTTTTATATTGTTGAGGTGGTTGATTGAACACTTGCCACTGTGGGGGGCAAAGCATAGGAGGTGGCATCCAAAAATAAGGAGTTGGGTGCCATTTGTGCTAGGGAGCCATTTGTGCTCTTAAGAAAATCTGGTTGTTGCTGATAAGCAGACCATGTAGAGCCTGCCATATATGGCTGAGGTGAAAAAGCAGGTAAACATTCCTCCTTGTCCTCAGAGAGGGGGGAGGGGAAGTCAGAGTAATCAGAGAATGGAGATTGAGGATGTATGTTATCAATCAAATTATGCGAATGTAAAGTGGGAGAAATTGCCAGGTTTTTGTGGTCCTTGTGGCTAATGAGGGGAGTGTGCAGCATGGATAACTCTGCTGACTGTAAACAAATTGCCCACGCTTTGCCTGCACTGCTGAGACAGCGCTCCTCTGAGGTCTTGCCCCAGTAATGGGAGAAGGGGGCCAGCACCCAGCGGCTGGTCGGTGAGGGGATTCCTCCATGCTTCGATAGGAGCGGGAAGATCTCCTATGGCCCCTGGGAGGGCAAGCACTGACGTGTCAGAGTGTGAGGCAGGCATGGGAAGACCTGTTGCCTCAGTAAGGGCAGACTTTTTTACATTTTTATTGTCCTTTTTGTGTTCACCTGAAGTGCCTGGAAGGTCAAAAGTGCTCAGGTGTTTATTGCCTGAGCAGTGTGACTTTCTCCCCTCAGCGTGCCGCTTTCTGGGCTGCTGATTCAAAGAGCTCATCCCTGCCTTTGATGGCTTAGGGGACATTTGCCTCATTGGTGTACTGCTCAGACCTGAGCCCGGGTCAGAGGTATGGTGTTTGTCCTTGTCAGAGAAGGACATTTTAAGTCCCAGCTGTCTTTCTTTGCACATTTTCGGCTTAGCGCTGTCCGTGACAGGCATTAAATTCTTGCAGAGCCCGCAGCTTTTACAATTCATGACTGCAGACTTTTTTTTTTAACTAACTCTAAACAAGTAAATTAGCTAACTATTAACAGGAACTGTGGAAATAAACTATATCTAAACAACTATTTGAAGAAATAAATTTGTGAGGAGAAGTCTTTGCGAGAGCAGGAGAGTTCCGTCTGAAGCCGAGGGGAGGTAGAAAGGAACTGATGGGAGGGGGGCCGTACATGCGCAATAGTACTGAGGGAGGCTTGTGCATGCCGTGCATCCACAGCCCCTGATACATTGCTGAGAAAAATCCGTCGAGAAGCGCTGGGGCGCTCAACACCTGATGTAGAGCACCCCCAGGGACGCCTCTCAATGAAGAACTAATGGACATAAACTGGCCATGAACAAATTCATACTGGAAATTAAAAGGTTTCTAACCATCCTTATCTCCCACCACTATCCCCACCCCTTCTCTATCTGTGATGGTCACCGCTGGACATGGGACAACAGACAGAGTAGGGTACCCTGTTTGATAGCATCAAACATTCTCTCTCTCTGGTGCTTAGCTGGCTGGTTTTTGCTCACATGCTCGGGGCCTAATTGATTGCTGTATTTGGGGTCAGGAAGAGATTCTCCTCCTCCCCCCCCCCCCAGATCTAACTGGGAGTGACTAGGCATTATTTTTTGTTTGTGTGTGTGTGTGTGGGGGGGGGGGGGGGAGTTGGCCTCTCTCTGCAGCATGGGACGTGGGTCACTTGTCAGGATTATCTGGGTATCTCTCAATCATTTCCTAGCCACTACAAGGGCCCCAGCTACTGTCCCTCCCATTCTTTGTCTGTGGCATATGATAGTTTAGTCTCTTGTGGACTGTTCTACTGATTTAACTGTTGGATTTGGTGTGCAGCTGCTGAGCGGTGGTGGTGGTCTGTGTTATCCATGAGTTCAGACTACTCATTCTGGTTGCCCCATCTGGTCCTCTTCTATGATTCTGACTCTACATAATTGATAGTTCAGCCCTGAAGTAACTTAATTATTGTATGTCATTGAAAGTGGCTCCTTCTTGGGTTTCTCTCCTGATTGCCTTCCCACAAGCATCCACCCCAACATAATCTGAAGGGCACTGACCCCATAGGAGCTTTGGGAGAGGCATTTATGAAAGATTGTATGGAGGAAGGACAACGTTTTGGGGCCAGTCATCTCTTCCTGGATCCCAAGAAAATATGCACTGGTTGCTAACTCTTAAGGAAACAGTTGGGACATTCTGTCCTGCAGCTTATAAAGTGTTTTGGGATCATTTATGAAAGAAAATTATATAATGAAAGATTATTTTGCATGTGAATTACTCTGTTTAGTCCATATTGCCAGCATCTTTTCCCCATTCTTATATCAATGATGTTTGTGTATTTTTCAGATATCTAAAAGTAAAATTGTGATGCCAAACACTATTTTTCTTGCCGAGAAGCCAGGCCATTACCAGCTATTGATTTGATCAGGTGTGCTACTAGTCGTAACTCCTTTTCTTTTCTTTCCAGATGCTATTTTTTCCCCAGAGGAAAGGCCTTTTTGCAGGGCACACAAAAATCCAATCAGCAATGCCAAAAAGCAAACCATAGTCTCTGGAGTAGAGCCCGATCTATAATTCAGCGCTGTAGTTAACTCAATCACTGCATCAGCGGGTCTGATTTTCTTGGTTATTCTTCCACTGATGCATCAATCAAACTGAAAGAATTAAAGGTATTTAATGAAGTCATTGATCTGGCTAGAGAACTTCCTTTGCTATCCATTTTTTCTTTACCTGAACCAGCTGTGGGAGGTAGTCTAACAATTCATCATCTGACAGATTTTCCATTTGTTGGACTGCAGTTCTGCGAATGTCTTGATCTGGAAAACTAGTGCAAACAAGTAGAGATCATTAGGTATTATTGAGCTGCTGCAGATATATTACAGTTCTCATGATTCTCAACAATACAAAATGCAAAAGAAATGTGAGAGGAAGATCAATCTGTTTCATAGAAATGGGAATCAAAACACATATGACTGATAACTCAATTGCAGATTGTTACAATACCTTACCCCACAAAACCATTTCACTGATTTCCATGTACGTTTTTTCTGTCGAATTATAATGAACAATTTAGTTCCTTAGTTATATATTACTCTATGAACCAAATGATGAGTTTTCTATAGGTCTTTTTCAGAGCTGGCTGAAACTTGGAATTTCCACTGCATGGGAAACGCCAACATTTCAAATGTTTTTCTTATTAATTGAAATTAAAAGACGAACATTTGAAATGTACATTGGATTTTTCTAAAAAAATATTTTGTCAATTTTGGTATTTTATATATTACAATTTATTTATAATAAAATACAGAATGTAGAAATAATCATTTCAAAATGAAATATCAAAATGCTTTTTTCAATTTTTTTTTGAAAATGAAATTTCATGGAAATTGACATATTCTTTGGAAAGTTAAGATTTTGATGGGACACCATTTTCCAAAGTTAAAATATTCTGGTGAAATATGACTTTTTGACTAAATCAAAAATTTTTAGCAATTTCCTGTTTTTCATTAACAAACCAGAAATTGAAAAAGAAGTAAAAGAATTCAGCTTGCATTTTCAAAAACTAAAAAATTCTCACAGGAATTAAAAATATTTTGCAATAAGTATCTTGCACAAAGTATCAGAGGGGTAGCTGAGTTAGTCTGTAACAGGAAAAACTTTAAAAAGCAATAAATAGTCTGGTAGCACTTTAAAGACTAACAAAATATGTAGATGAGCTTCAGGGGGTAGCTGAATTAGTCTGCTACAGAAAAAAACCACAAGCAAATGGTCTGGTAGCACTTTATAGACTAACAAAACATGTAGATGGTATCATGAGCTTTCGTGGGCACAGCCCAGCCCACTTACTTTATAGACCAACAAAACATATAGATGGTATCATGAGCTTTCGTGGGCACAGCCTAGAAGTGGGCTGTGCCCACAAAAGCTCATGATACCATCTACATGTTTTGTTGGTCTATAAAGTGCTACCAGACAATTTGCTTGCTGTTTTTAAAATATGTAGATGGTATCATGAGCTTTCGTGGGCATAAACCATGTCTTCAAATGACCCTCTGAAGAAGTGGGCTGTGCTCACGAAATCTCATACCACCATCTACATGTTTTGTTAGTCTGTAAAGTGCTACCAGACGATTTGCTGTTTTTTAAGTTTTTCCTTGCAAAAAGTAGTCATTTTTGACAAGCTCTACTCAGTATATTAATAATGGGGCTTCCCACCACACCACTTGGCTGGAAACGGTGAACCAGAGCCAATGGGAGCTGCGAAGCTCTGTGGCTATGGAATCTTTAGGTAAAAAAAGTGGCACAGGCCCACTAGTGGTTTTCCTGAAGCGTTCCCATGGAACAGTTTGAGAATCACTGACCTAATTCAAAGGGGATTCCTTTCAGGTCAGTACAGGTGCACATTGGCAGCGGGAAGTGTGGAAGCACAGATAAAGCTGATGCCCATGCTATAGTTGTTCTGCAGATCAACCAAGGTCAATCAGGACATCAAATTCATGTGAAAATAAATGAAAATTAAAATATGAAAGACAAAACAAAATAGATGCAATGGTCACTAGGAGATTCCACATCCGAGAGAGACTGAAGAACTTGTACAGGCATTTTTGTGCAGAAATGTATGGGTACCTTTTAAGTATAATCAAATTTTAAAAAATGAAAAAAAAATCCCACAGAAAATCCTATGCACTTTGATAATCAAATTGCTATATGTGTTCAAATAATTTTAAGAAAGGGAATGACTGTATTTTGGACCTGTTAGAGAGCTCTGGCTTCTGCACTGCAGTGATAGCCCATCTGTAGCACATCCATTCCAAACTTTGTTTTAATGAGGCCACTGTGTTTGGCTTTCTACTATTTTGTATATCTATATGGTGCATATTTGATGGTGCTTTTAATATTGTTTGTGTAGTGCTGAGTGTGCTCTATTGAGGAGCAAGGAAGGGGGCATTTTATGAATAAATTATCATTGTAGTCCCAAATTGAACTGTTTTTCAAGAGTTAATTATTTTTTAATTTTAAGGCAACATACTATTAATTTGAAGCTGCTAGTTCAATTTTGACATAGTTATTAAAAGCAAAATATATTTGAATTAAGATAATAAAAAAAAAGTCTAATCTCTTTATTATCCGATCATCAAACTATACAGTTGTTCCAAAGGCTTGTGATCCAAACTTACACAGATAGTATGGGATTCTGCACCTTCCTTTTACTCTCTCCCCTGGTTCAACAGATTGCTAGAGAGTGAAATATGTTCTGTACAGGCACCAAATCAAGCAGAAAATGTTATTACTTAGTTATTGCTTGTCCTTGGGAGCAGTCAATGCTCGAAGATGCTATGACAAAATTCTGTGTTTTCCCCAGCAAGATGAAGAACAAGAAGCCTTCCTGTCTGAATAGTTCCAGAAAATCCAACTGCTAATGCTTTGATACCTTAACACTAACTTTTTAAAACCTGCTGTGTGAAATGTCACTTCTTCTTAATTATTGTAGGGTGATATGTTTAATAACACACCACACTGAAACACATACACACTGCAGTTAAAATCTAGAGGTCAGCTTGTTTCAGCTCTTGTCACTCTATTGATATTCTGGATTGCTCTCAGTTACTAATCCATCTCCATCAGCTTGTAAATATGAAGGGCAAATGACGACTTGTTCAATGCAAACAGTAATGACCAACCCTGGAATTTCTGGGCTATTTAGTGCTCACAGATAAAGAATCAGCACCACTAAATGCTCTTTCTATTTATCTGTATTCCAGGATTGCTTTGATTAGAGTGAACACTGAATATCTGTAGAAACATTAGCTCCATAACGAAAAACTCAATTTGTAACATAAGGATCCATAATACTTTCTGAAGTTCTACTTCTTAAAAACCATTACGGATTTGGGTCAGAAACCCTATCTGAATCAGAAACTATCCTTTGCATTACTAGAATGTCCAGCTTCTTCTAGCTGTGTAAACCATTTAGGTGGAGAGGTGTCCCTTAGTGAGGACTTGTTCACATGGTGAGTTACTATATGGCAAGCCAGTACGCTGCTGATTCACAGCCTGGTTTACTGTGCAGTAACTTTTCGCGCCGATAATCCCTGCGTCATCTAGTGAATCTTCAAACATTGTGCCAGGACTGATGTCAATCATCCCTAAATTATCCTCCAGTCAACTTGACCACCTTACTTGTACTTTCTTTACAGTAAGGACTCTGCCTTTCCATATATTTGTATCAGGCATGCAGGCAAGCAGTGCTACTGGTAAAAAGTAATACACAAATCAGGGGTGTCAAATCTAGTCTTTAACAATATTTTGCAGCCTAAGGGACTGACTCCAGAAATCTTTCCTTGGTAGATTGCACCATTACTGGGAGCATTCTTATAGTTATAAATGTTCCCCTAGTATTTAACCCAAATATCCACACTACCTGCTTTAAACCCATATTTTATTCTGTCCTACTGCCTAATGAAAATAATTGACCACCTTCCTTGTTTATAACATCCCTTAATGCAGTTGTATCTTCTTTCAGACTTGATGCTGACATGTGAAATAGGATTCTGAGTGGAGTAAGCACATTGCAATTTGCTTTGGAAGCAAGAACAACTGTTCTTGATTCTCTTCATATGGATATCCAGAAAGGAAATATGCGTTGAACTACAACATTCAACTAAATCATATACAAATTAAAAACCTTGCACTGCTGAAACTTGCTGTGAATGTGTGTGTGTATTCCCTGGAGACCTTTAGATTTATAAATCAATTATTACAACAAATACATCTCTGTAATTTTCATTTGTAACAAGTAAAATAATCTTAACTTTAATATATGATCTCAGTTGGAGAACTTGGAGAACTTGTATATTGGAGAACTTGTATATATTCGTCAGGTAAATGGGATGAAAATATTTTACAATAGAAGCTGGAATATTTTATAGCATGCGATTTTCCTTTAAGTACTAGAGAAGCATCTCATATACCACCTTCTTGATAGGGGCATGAGACCTCCTAAGAGGTTTGCCATATGCCATGCAGTGCTGTAAGGTGTGCTCTCATTTTGCATAAAGTTTACATTCTGCCGTGTTCTACCACATGGTATTGCAAATCTGAACCATGAAATGCAAAACAGAATATTTTTCAGAAATGTAGACAGCTACATTTCCAAACTAATATAATCAATACATTGCTTCCTAATGCCCCAGAACTCCAAGAAGCATACCATGTTGCTGAGTGCTTTATAAATGCATACAAAGGCAGACAGAAGTGTCAACAAGTACTTAGATGGATACTGAATATTGGATTATGAAATTAAGCTTTATTGCTTTTCTTCTTTATATTTATAAATAATTGAGACAGGAGATATAATGAACTTAAAAAAACCCAATAATTTCCTCACAATTTTAGAATTTTTTTTACAATGAAAACTACTTGTGGTTTTACAGCATAATCATTTCAAAATTGCTCTGCAGGCTTGTACATACATCGAGTATTGAAGCAGCTTTGTGCTAATGCATGAAAACTAGAAAATGAAACCTACCAGTTTAGGAACATTGTCTGGACTGAATGAAGGTAAGAAAGTAAACAAGCAATATAAATGGTGAAAAGAACTTTTGATTTTTTACTACTATTTCCATTGTAATAATCTAAAGGGTTATTAAGAAGAAAGTAAGGTATTATCCTCTCCCATATATGTGTGCGTATTTATATCTATAAACACACGAACTCCATGAGAAGAACTGTGACGGGGATGCCCAGGCGCCCCGCACAACAGCCATGCTGTCCCCAGAGTTCTGGGGAGAAGCGGCGGTGCCGGCCCGGACCTGGCTCTGCTGCACATGCTCCGCTGTGGCCAGCGACCGGTGGGAGGATGCTCTGGCGCCCCGCTCACCAAACACACCATCCTTGGTGGCTGGGGCAGAAGCGGCGGCAGCACTTCTGGCCGGTGCCGGACGCGCAAGCGCCCCAGTGGCTGGGGCCGCCTGCAGGCACCAACACACCAAGGAGCCGGAAGGGGGAGGAGCTGAGGATGGTGGCATGGCCCACCCTTATATCAGATGCGGCATCGGTTGGACACTTAAAAAAAACATGCCCGTGCCACCGGAAGGGGTCGTGAGGTGGAGCAGTCAAGAGTGACCGTGGGAGGAGGAAGGTAGGAAGCGGCCCAGGGCTCAGCTTGTGGAAGCCTGTGGGTTGGTGTGTTACGGGTCTCAACCCCACCAACCAGACCAGTGACCCGAATCCTGGTCGTTAGGGCCCTGGGCCAGGGCTCGGAGTGGGCCCGAGCCCCCCACCTTCCCCCGCTGCCTGCCGGCTGTGAAGGCCTTAGACACCTTAAAGCGTTGCCGGAGACTGCCGCCGGATTAGACTCATCCAACAGGTCAGTGGCCTCACCGTCAGTGAGGACACTTGGACACGCCCAGGAGGGCATTGGGAGAGCAGGCGGAAAAAGGATCTTCCCCAGGGGGCCCCCGCTCACCCGGTTGCAAGAACATTATTAACATTGCAAAGTCAAACACTCAAAAGTTAGGAAATGGCAGAATTAAGGGTGTAACCTATATGTACGCATTGATATTTTTATGTATGTGCATTGATACTCTAAGTGTCTGGTCATGTAAGTAAAGAGTTTATTACAATGCACTTGCACAAGAGTGTCAGATTAAGGTTGCACAAGCAATGTTAGTTATGACATTTCAACATTCTGAAGGCTTGAATTTGCAACCAGAATAATGTAGTGTGGCAGGGTAACCCCACTCCTGGGTCCCAGTACCCTGCTCACTCCTTTATTGGGCAGGCTCCGTACTGTATTACCAGCCCTTGGAAGGGTTTAAGCTCTGGTCCCTCAGCCACCAAGTGCATTGGGGCCAGTGCCCCAGGGATAGCCTGGGCTGCTGAAACAGTCCTTTCCAGCTCTCAGCTGGGTTCTCAGGCTGCCCTGAAAAGGTGGGCCTAAAACCCCTGTTTGGAGCTCCTTATACCCACTGTGCTATCTCTGGCAATGTTGCTGTTATCTTGTTCATCTGCTCAAGTCTTCTCTCACACCACTTCTTCACTCCCCTCCCTGCAAAGAGGGTTTCCTTTTAAAGGATCTATGGCAGCCTCAGGTGAAATGAGCTGGCCCTGATTCATTAATAGCAGCCCTATCTCCTTTGCTCCTGATTGACCAGGGCTCTTGCTGCCTTAGAGCTACCGTCCTCCCTCTTAGTTATAGTCCTCCAGCCTGACCCTGTCACAGTAGGTATTGTGCTTAATTTTTAGGTGTTTCAAAAGAACAAACTGAAAACCCCCCACAAAATTCTACCATATGGTATTTCAACAACAGGATTGGAACTCCCAAAGCCAGACCTTTACCACTTGAGCTAATTAAGTAGCAGTAGTAGATGGTCTTCTTCTCTGTGGAAGCACTAGATTCCAGCTATTTACTGACAGCTGAAGAATGGTGACAGTCAGATGTTTTGGGTTCCAGTCCAGACTCAGAGGTTACGTCTAGACTGCAGGCCTTTTTCAACAGAGGCTTTGTCAGATTACATTATGCGGATCAAAAAATCGATCTGCTTTTTCAAAAAAGAGCGTCCAGACTGCTGGATGCTCTGTCGAAAAAAGAAGGCACCTGGAAGTGCTTCTGGCAGGGCATGGGGGCAGCCTTTATTTCCAGGTGCTGCTGCATGCCCTTTGCAGAGACACGTGCTGAAAGGGATCCCCCTGGACAGCCGTTGCTCTGCTCCTGCTTCTGGCTTGCCTACCTCCTAGAGGGAAAGCAAAGCTGCTGCAGTGCTTGCTCTGGTTGCCCTGCTTTCTCGGACACCATAGCAGTTTATTTTCTGGGGGTTTTTTTTTCTGCTTTTCACTCTTTTTAGCCATGGAGCCTGAGCTGCCCCTGGGCAGGCAATGGCCCCAAGCTGCCATGCTGCAGCTTCTGCTGCATCTTCCTGACTGTCATGAAGCTCCTGCCCCATATGGACCCGGACCGCACCAAGGAGCCCCTCCTCCAGGATGCAGGAGCTCTGTCCTTGCCCCCAAACTTTTTTGGGGACAGGCAGATTTGGAGGCACGAAACGAGTTTGGACTGGTGGGACCAGCTCATCATGCAGCTCTGGGACGACGACCACTGGCTCCGCAACTTCCAGATGAGGAAGGCCACATTCCTGGAGCTGTGTGCCTGGCTCGCCCCTGCTCTGGAACACCAGGACACCCACCTGCGGCCCGCTATCCCCCTGCAGAAGCAGGTTGCAATCGCCCTGTGGAAGCTGGCCACCCCCGACAGCTACCGCTCCGTGGGACACCAGTTTGGTGTGGGGAGGTCTACCATCGGGCCGTCTTGATGGCGGTAAGTCACTTTCAGGGGACAGGCCCTGCTGAGTGGGGGGGGGGGGGACTGTTGAGAAAGGGGGACTGCCAGGCAAGGGCAAGATGGAGTGGCGGATGGAGTGGCACTTGGAGGCCGCTCCTCGGCCACCACTGCACTGATGTGGGGGAAGGGGGCACCCTGACAAGGGGAGGGGTGGGGCGGGGAGGGTTCTCCTCCCAAGCTCTTAGGTAACATGTCTAACTCCCTGGTTTCTGTCTATTTGACTCGGGCTGCAGGTGGTGAGGGCCATCAATGCGGAGCTGCTGAAGAGGCTCGTCTGTCTCGGGGATCTGGACAACATCGTTGCCGGGTTTGCCGCCCTTGGCTTCCCAAACTGCAGAGAAGCCCTTGATGGGACACATCCCAATCCACGCACCGCCCCATCGAGAAGCCCATTTTATAAACAGGAAGGGCTACTATTCCATGGTGCTGCAGGCCCTGGTTGACCACCGGGGACACTTTATGGACATTTGTGTCGGATGGTTGGGGCGGGCCCATGATGCCCACATATTCCGCAACTCCTACCTGTACCGCAGGTTGCAGGCAGGAACATTTTTCCCCCAGTGGCACCCCACGCTCGTGGATGTGCAGATGCCGGTGTGCATAGTGGCCGACGTGGCCTACCTCCTCATGCCGTGGCTCATGAAGCCCTACACTGGCCACCTGGATGCAAGCAAGGAGCTTTTCAACATGCATCTTAGCCAGGTTCACATCCAGGTGGAATGTGCCTTCGGCCGTTTGAAAGGAAGGTTCTGTTGCTTCCTCACATGCCTGAAGATAGGCGAACACAACATCCTGGAGGTGGTGGCCACATGTTGCGCCCTCCATAACCTGGTGGAGAGGAAAGGGGAGGCCTTCCTGCCAGGGTGGGGGACAGGTCCTGATGGTGAGGAGAGGCAATTTCAGCAGCCCTGGACGGCTGCCATCCGCCAGGCTCATCAGGCTGGTGTCCGAATCCGAGAGGCCATGAGGGAGAGATTCTCAGAAGCAGCCCACTGACTCTCCCCAGGGCCTCCCCCATTGGGGGTTTGGCCTGGCCCACCCCTACCTTTCTCTTCACTACCCTCACTCCCTTCCCATATAAGACATAAAAGAGCTGGTTTTCTTTGTAAACAGAAATTTGTTTTATTAGAAACATTAGCAGTAAAGAAAATGTGTGAACTGTTTACCGAAACTTTCTCTTTTTACTGTTCAACTGTTTATAAACAAAGTAAATCTGTCAGTCAAAAATAAAGATTTTGTAACATAACTGAAATGTCTTTAACTGGGGTGGTAGGGAACTGAAAACCTGGGGGGGGGTGGGGAGCTGAAAACCTGGATGGGGGAGGGGAGCTCAAGTTGGCTGCTGCTTCCCTGATCTCAGGGTCCTGCCCCCTTCCTGCATCCTGGCATCGCCACAGCCTTGGGATCGGGTGGAGCGAGAGCCAGTCCTGGCCTGGACAGGAGGGGGGCAGCTGTTGGGCCTGTGAGGGCTCGGGAGCAGGAGGGGCTGGGGGGGGGAAGGCAGAGGTGGAGGAGCAGGGGGAGCAGGGGCCTGGCATGCAGGAGGAGTGGTGCCCGTGACAGGGGCAGGCAAGCCAAGGACCTCCTGCATTGTGGCACAGATGGAAGTGCGCTGCTAGACCATCTCATCCAGCAGTCTGGTGTGCCACTCAGCCTCTGCCTCCATCCTCTGCTGGAAGGTCCTGTTCAGGTCCTGCAGCGCCACTACGTGCTCCCTCAGCAGATCCATGTAGACCCGCCAGTGCCTGCGGGTGCCACGGGTCTGGGATGGTGGTGGGGCGGGTGTGGTGCTCCCCTGTTGGGCAGAGGGTCTGGCTGTGGAGGAAAAGAGGAGGAGACAATCACTGTCTGTGTGCACCCCCACTGTCCCCGAGGGCATGCCGTGGCTGTCAGGAGCTCTCCTTTGGACAGGAGACTCAGGGGTGTTTCACGTGACACTGCGTGTGAGTTGGGCAGTGGCCTGAAAGCCTCAGAGGAGCCCCACAGTGGCAATGGGACTAGATGGCCCCCCACACTGCCAACCCGCCCGTGTGTAGTGACCCCTCAAAGCACTCACCTGATGATCCCTCCCCGATGTCCACGGACGCCTGGGAGGCCTCTGGGCTCTGGAGGACCGGCTCCTGGGAGAAAGTCCCTGCTGCCTCCTCTTCCTCATTCTCCTCCTCCTGGTGCAGCTCTCCCGCCTCTCCTGCCTCATCTTCCTCCCTCAGGGGTTGGTCCACAATGTGGTGGGGTAACCCCAACTGCACCACACGCAGTGGAGTCTGGGCTTCCCCACCGCCGAGGATCTGCTCCAACTTCTGGTAGTACGGGCAGCTCTCTGGGGCTGCCCCGGAGCGGGAGCTCTGGTCCCCGGCCTTGGCATATCCCTGCCGCAGCTCTTTGACCTTGGCCCTCACTTGTGCCACAGTGCGGGGGTGATGCCCTTTGGTGGTCAGTCCCTGGGCCAGGAGCTCATAGATGTCCGCATTTCTGTGGCATGTCTGCAGGGCCTCTTCCTTGGACCAGAGCTCCTGCAGGTTTTTTATTTCTGGCCCTGACCAGGTTGGTACCCACCTTTTGGTGCCCCTGGGTGGGTCCTCGTGTCTGTCCCGAGAAGGGCCGAGGGGCCTTGAGGCTGGGACATGGCTAGCATGGCTGCTCTGGCTAGCTGCCGGACAGCAAGGCCTGTTTGGGTACCTGTACCTTTACGAGGCTGCAGCCAGGAATCACAGAGGTGCTCTACATGAAAAGGCTAGACTGTCCACCAGGGCTTCTTCCTGGAAGCCTTTTTTTTTTCAACAGAACTGGCTCCCTGAGTCCACACACACCTTTTTTTGACAGATCTCTGTCGACAAAGGCATTCTTCCTCGTAAAACGAGGTTTACCGCTGCCAACAAAACCGCTGCATTCGGTTGATTTACTGTCGACAGAACGCGGCGGTAGTCTAGATGCAGGTATAGTTTTTTCAAAAAAAGGCCACTTTTTTCGGAAAAATCCTGTAATCTAGACACACCCAGAGAGACTCCAGGGGGCACAACCCCAGACTCAAGAGGGCACATCCCCTTCTGTCCATTCCTCCCCCACGCTTGACCCATTCTGTCCCATTCTCTCAACCCTGACTCCTCATTCTTATCCTATTCTCCTCAACTAGCCAGTGCTAATTAAACCTGGGCACAAAAATGGTTTTTCCAGCCATCCTACGCTCTGACTCTCTGGGTTCTAGTCCCTAAGCCCTGCAGTTATACAACCCATCAGTATCCAGCTTGTAGTTTGCAGATAAATTTGCATTTCTCTTATACCAGCTACTTTCTTTCTCCACTCCACTGTGCCACTGTCAACAGATGTCAGCACTCCAGTTCTGGCATACAGCTTTTCTCCAATCACCATCATTGTGCCTACATCATTTCCTTGACTGGAATGCTGTGCAGAGAAGTTAAGAGTTCAACTAAAATCTGGACTTTCTCCCAAGGAGGGTTAATAAGGGCAGTCAATGACGAGAATCGAGTGCAGGAAAGGAGGGACCAGTTTTCTACCCTTTGCCTTGGGAAAATGTGTGTTTTTCAGACTAGTTTGTAATCAACCTTCCTTGAAATTAGAGGTAAACTAAGAGCATAAAATCTTATTCTGCGCTCTACCCTCCTTTCATTAAAGAGCTCTTTGATGCTTTCTAAATTGGTTTTTAAGGAAAAGTTTCAGGGAGGCCCTGTGACTCCATGCTTGATGCATGTATTAGGATGCAAGACTGGCACTAAATTTACTTGTGAAATGTAGCATGAATGTGCTTCCAATTTATGAAAGCTCTCCTTTTCTACTGCATAAACGATTAACTTATTATTAGTCTGCCTGGAGTCAAACTTTCAAAATAGGGAAGATAGCCAGCAAAGGGAGAGACATGCCAAAAGAACGAGATGCATCTATTAAAATATACACTTAGCTGGCTTGTGAGTAGCTGATATTACAGAATATAGCAGAGAGAGTTGTATTCTTTGTTCTGGACATTGGGGCTTGATCCAGAGTGGCCCAGAGCATCTATAATGCTTCCTGAATTCCATGGGATGTACACATTTCCTGGGATCAAGACAACTGGGTGTTATCTCCTGTGATTCCTCTTATTCTTCAAAAAAAGTGAGCTTAGTGCTCAGGAAATAATTCTTTAACCTTTTTTTTGAGAAGGCCATGCCCTACAGATAATTTAGCTACATTAGCACAAGGCTTTCAAAAGTGACTAGAGATTTTTGGATACCCAGCCTGTGTTTCAGAAAATGCTGAGCACTCACCTGCAGCAAACCCTTAAGAGCTCTAAAATTGGGCACCCCAAAACTACAGCAACCAAAAATTGAAGCACCTAAAATTACTGGTGACTTCTGAAAATCTTGACTCATCGGTTCTTGGATGTGATGTAGAAATTTATAGAGAGAGAGCAGCCAACTCATTTCATATACATAAGCCACTGAACAATCAGATTGTAATGATGCCCAGTTACCATCATACTGGACTACATTAGAAATAGCAACCAGAGATCAAAGACCCTATTATCAAGCCCTGAGCCTTTCAGTCCTCATGGAACAAGATTGTAATTAAACGGAAAATACTTATTAGTGGCTCACATGATAAAACACACACTGAGATAAGAAGCATGTTTATTAGACACACCTCACCTTTTATTTGCAAATGCCGCCCTTTTATGGTTTAATCTCTAGTAAAAAAAAATTAGAACATTTTGTTGCTCTGAGAAATGGGGAGCAGAGGGTAAAAACTACCAGATCCCAGCATAATGCAGATCAGAGAAGATCAAACAGCTTAGTCAATGTACCAACAATCCACACTGATCAAAGGTCAGAATGGGAATGTGAAGCCAACTTCATTGGCAATTAATAGGTTAAAAACTAGACACCACAACCCCACCTAGCTGAATCCCCCTGCTCCACAGAAGTTTAACCATCTGTGAAACTGGTCCTTTAAAAATGGACATTTAGAAAGCAGTGTATTCCCCCCTAAGCCCCAAGGACTTCTCACCCAATTTACCTTAAACACCTAGGCAACACGTTAGGGGCATTAATTAAAGACAGAATAAAAGAATAAAGGAAAGACAACTTCTGTTGACTTCTCATCTCTTTTGTTAATATGTTTGTAAATAATAGACCAGAGTAAGCACATTTCCCGTGAGGGTGTGTAATTAAGGGAACCTTCTAAGGACAAGGACTTCCTAAGGACAAGTATTCACTCTTGGCCAGCCATTTCACAGGCTGCATTGGAGGAGTCAGGTTTATTATATCTCCCCACCCTCTCATGCCAAGCTCCAGAGCTGGACAGACTGAGTGGAGTGCACATTGCATCTTGTAAGGGTATGCTGCAGTTGAAAGGTGTGATTGTGCCACCTGTAGAGGTGCCTGAGCAAGCTTTGATATAGCTATGTAAAAGTTAGCTTTAGTAACAATAACATGGTCACAGTAGCAGGGGCTATGACATGGCTGAGTATGCACCTAGGGTTTTGAGTCAGATTGTACTCAAGAGGACAACCTGTACTGCCAACTGCGATGCAGCAGCTAGACTACGATTATTACTCAAGCTAGCTTTCATCTAGCCAGATCAAAGTTAGCTTGGGTATGCCTACATGTGTACTTGTCTGGACTGCAGTGAAGAAGAGTGTGGCATAGCAACTGTGCTCTGTGAAAGGCTGCCAGGCAAAGTGAGTCACAATGCCTTTTGGAGCGCTTGATGGTGCTGTAAAACTGCACACCACACTCAGTGCAGAGCTGTATCTTCAAGCTGAGCCCTTTGTCTCCAGAAATGCCAACTGTGGATATACACAGAACAAGTGGACAGGTTCAGTTTTTCTATCTTGGCATGTCCCCCAAAACACCATTAAGACTTTTTCCCATCTGGAGAGAGGGCATCAATGTGGTGCTTGCCACTGTATTTTGTTCCAACACAAAATAGAAGGGTACTTTGGTAAATCACAAAAGCACTAAAATATGGCAATAATGGCAAACATGGTATGCACATGTACGGTGCTTGAGCACAACCCCAAATGTTCCAAAACCCTTTCCATGCACTAAGGACCTAGTCTTTCAAGATCTTTGCATGTAGAATTCCCATTACATTTCAACAGGAGATGTTTGTATGTGTGTAGGGAGGCTGAACACTTTGGATTTAAACTTAAACTAGGGAAGGGGGAGAGGTTGTGACACTCTTACTAGGTAAAGGAATTAGGTGAAGTCTCCAAAACCTCTCCTTTTAATTTCCTTTCTAAAGACATGGTTTATAGCTAGTAAATCAGTTTGGAAAGCAGGGTTTCCAGGTTTAATCATAGAAAGCTCAGCAACTCAGACAAGCAAGGGCTTAACAATGATTCTTTGCACCCTCATTTTGTCTAATTGTGCTATGTTTTCACATGCAGATTTTTTTAAAAAAATAACACCTCCCCAAAATAACCTGAGAAATTACATTTGCTCACACGGGTTCTTTTTACTGCATATGATGTATGTTGCCTGTTAAAAGGTACCCTCAACAGCAGAGACTGGTACTGATGCACTGCAAGTCAAAAAGAGTGCAACGTTATTCCCCTTTATTCGGCCCTGGTGAGGCCTCATCTGGAGTATTGCATCCAGTCCTGGGCCCCCCACTATAGACAGGATGCGGATGCATTGGAGAGGGTCAAGCGAAGGGCAACCAAAATGATAAGGGGGCTGAAGAACAAGACCTATGAGGAGAGGCTGAGGAATTTGGGCTTATTTAGTCTGCAGAAGAGAAGAGTGAGGGGGGATTTAATAGCAGCCTTCAGCTTCCTGAAGAGAGGTTCTAAAGAGGATGGAGAGAGGCTGTTCAAAATAGTGATGGATGGCAGAACAAGGAGCAATGGTCTCAAGTTACAGTGGGGGAGATCTAGGTTGGATATTAGGAAAAACTATTTCACTAGGGCTACGCCTAGAGTACATCCCTCTGTTGGCAGAGGGATGTAAATGAAGCACTTTGAAAGTGCAAATGAAGCTGGGATTTAAATATCCTGTGCTTCATTTGCATAATCATATAATGGCGCTCTTTCAAAAAAGGGCTATTTCGAAATAGAAACCGCAGTCTAGATGTGGATCTTTCGAAAACCTTGAGGTTTACAGGATCTTTCAAAAAAGTGCCCCGTTTTTGAAAGAACCGTGTCGAGACTGCAGTTGCAATTTTGAAATAGCGCTTTTTCGAAAGAGCGCCATTATGTGATTATGCAAATGAAGTGCGGGATATTTAAATCCCGGCTTCATTTGCACTTTCCAAGTTCTTCATTTACATCCCTCTGCCGACAGAGGGATGTACTCTAGGCATAGTCTAGGAGAGTGGAGAAGTACTGGAATGGATTACCTAGGAAGGTGGTGCAATCTCTATCCCTAGAGATTTTTAAGTCTTGGCTTGACAAAGTCCAGGCTGGGTTGATTTAGTTGGGATTGGTCCTGCTTTGGGCAGGGGGCTAGACTTGATGACCTCCTGAGGTCGCTTCCAGCCCTATGATTCTAACATTAGAAGCCAGTTCTCAATTTCCCCCTCAAGTTTGGGATGTTTCTATTACAGAAAGAGCAGCCAGTGGCAATGATCAGATCCAGATGCACACTTTAATGTGGCATCTGGAGCACAGAGCATGGTTCAGCCCCATCTCCATTACTCAGTTTATGTCTGTACAGCAGTGTTAAGATGTAAAGTGCTGTATCAGTGCTAAGAATCTGACTGATCACCTATTACCAGGAACTGAATCAATCCATAAAATGAAACATGCTTTTCATTATCCTGAAAATAGCTAACTTCTCAGCCAAGAAGGTGGGGTCAGTGCATTCAACTGAAGGTCAGTGCAAGAGTTCCAATTACATCTTCACTTCGACACAGAGACAAAACTGAAAGCAGACAGCCAATGAAGCAAAGCTTGGTATTGTACTGAGCAACTCAGAGTGCTGAATTAATCAGAAGACTAGGAGTCTGTTTACTGTTATTTTCTTACTTTGTTAATTTTCTCTTACCTGAAAGTCAGAAGCCCAAGTGCTTCCAAAGGATTAGAAAAGCTCCATTCTCTCAATACCATGTACATTTCTGATATGCTCTTTTGATCCCAACCGGGGGCACTGCCTAGTACCAAAGGGAGGGAACTGTTTTCATTATTGCAGCTGGAACGATAAAACCATAAAAATCTTCTCTCTTGCACCGACAGCCTGGAAAAGAAGATTAGAAATTCGGTTTGAAATTAAAACCAGCTAGATAGAGCCTTGTGTCGCAACAAACTCTTTTAAAGAAGGGGCACTGCTTTCTGGCTATGTATTTATTCTCCTTGGAATGGAATATCATTTTTTTCTGCACCAGGTCTTATAAAGAAGTGATATATATAAACTGGATCTGTCAGCCTTGGGACATGTAAAGATGAACTCTCAAAAGAGATGCAGACACAGATATTTCACTTTGCCAACCTTCCTCCCTCCCTCCCATCCCCTTTCTCTACGGTTGTTTTTCAGAGTGTGAAATTTTTGCCAAAGAAATTTCTAGCATATCCACTGCCTACTTTATAGCATCTCTAACTGTGGTGACAACTACTGATTATAAACACAGCTAGCCAACTTTCACATCCCTGCTCCGCACCACTAATCAACTCAGGTGACAGTATCCATATAAATTCAAGGATATGAGACTTTTAAAAGGCATTCACTCACACACACATCCCTGGTACTTGCACAGAGTGAGCAAAAGAGGATAGGTGGCAGGAAAGATCTTTTCAAAGAACCAGTCTGGCCTGCTATGCCTCATTGTGTTTGTCTGCAGAATGGGTGCAGTGTTGTCTACCTCATAGAGATGGGCGAAGATCATTAATAAAATTCCTTGGCTTCCCCAACATTGCAAAAATCAACAAGCCAATGAAAAGGACATCAGGGTTAATGTATACCATCCATTCTTCAAAGCACCAACAATGCATATGCCTTTTCTTGGACGATCAAATAAACACCCTCATTAAATCTCTGGGGTAAGTATCATCACAAACAAAAAAACTTTACCAAGATCAAACTGCTAATGTAAACAGGCAATCCTAGTTCAAACTCAAGCTCTAAAACAAGCCTTAAAATGTACAATAAATACAAATAGACAAAGTTCATAATTAACATTATACATATCACTAAGGCTCTGCAATAGCATACTTAGGTGTCACACTGGATCAGACCCATGATTGGACAGTAACTAGCACCAGAGGTTTCAGAAGAAGGTGGAAAAAAATCTCCTTGCTGTAGGTAGCAATGGGATAACCTGCCTTTGGGGAAATTTTCTCCTAACTCTCAATAGTTAGAATCAAGCCCGGAAACATGAGTGTTTATGTCAATTTCAAAACACTTCCTCCCACCCGATGATTACTATAACAACAACTTTTTCATAGCCAAATAAATAGGCTATCCCTATCTGAATCCTGCTAAGTTTTTGGCTTTGGTAACATCTCAGGGCAATGAGTTCCACAGTTAATTGTGCATTATGTGGAAATAAAGGTTTCCTTCTATCAATTTTGAATTTCCTAGGCATTTGGAATAGATGTTGTCAGTACAGACAACAGACCTGGAGTTCAGTGGTTGTAAGAAAGACAATTTGCTTTCCTTACCTCAGAAGAGTGTGAGGAGAATAAATTCATAAATGTATGAGCTGCTCACATATTACAGTGACAGTGGCCCTATAAAGAGGCATCTTACATACTGTCATTTTTTAATAATAGTAGTTTTAAGCAAACCATTATAATAAACAAAAAGCATATTTTAAGCTTCAGAAACAAGTAGGGACAGCATGATCCACGATCTCCTTTCTGCAGCTCAACAGTTCACAGAGTGCTTACAATAACAGCAACCAGAAATCCGTGTGTGTGTGTGTGTGTGTGTGTGTATGTATGTACAGTACACTTCCGATAATCTGGCACCCTTGGGACCTAGGGGGTGCCGGACTATCAGATATGCCGGAGTATTGGGAGGTACTCCGGCGCGGTGCTGTGACGGGTCTCCCAGGACCCGCACTGTGTGTGGGGGTCGGCGGGGAACAGCGCAGGGAGGGGTGAACCCTCCGCTGTGTTGCGGGGAGAGGATGGAAGCCACACACAGCCAGCTTGCAAGCGGCAGCAGCGGAGAGGAGGCGAGAGGCAGGCAGCTGTTTAAGGCAGGCGGGGGGTGTTGGCGAGGAACGGTGCGGCGAGGGGCGAACCCTCCGCCGTGTTATGGGGAGGCAGTGGAAGCCCCATGCAGCCAGCTTGCAAGCAGCGGCAGCAGGGGGGTGGCAAGAGGTAGGCAGCTGTTTAAGGCAGACGGGCAGGGGTCGGTGGGGAATGCTGCCTGCCTCTTGCCCCCTCTCCGCTGCCACCGCTTACAAGCTGGCTGCGCAGGGCTTCCACCGCCTCCCCGCAACATGGCGGAGGGTTTGCCCCTCGCCGTACCGTGCCCCCCCCCCGCCCGCCTGCCTTAAACAGCTGCCTGCCTCTCGCCCCCTCTCCGCCGCCACCTCTGGGCAGCTCCAATTGTCTGGCTGGCTGGAGCACTTCCGGGTTCCAGTTGGTGCCAGACTATCAGGAGTGCCAGATCACTGGATGCCAGACAATTGGAGTTTACTGTATATAGATAAAGCTTTAACTTTCTGATGGTCTGTCATATGCTCCTTTACACTCGGACAGCATTCAGTGAGACAGTACAATTTACACATTGCATGATGACTTTAGTGATTTTTCTAGTTTCCCAACCTCATCTCCTGAACATGACAGCCTGTTCAGATTAAATCAGCTAAAGCTTAAAAATGGCTAGATAAAAGACCAATGCTATCTTATATACCAACCATTCCTCTTTAGTGACAGGGCAGTCTTCTCCTTCCAATCTTGTTTTGCAGGGTTACTGTCTTGTTTAATGGCTGTCTTTAAAGATTTGATCAGGGTAAAAGTTTTAGATTTATCTATGGTAATAAAAGTTTATAACTTAAAAAAATGTTTAGCCTGGGTGACAATAGTACTTTGCACATATCTCACTTGATTGCTGTCTATGACAAGGTAACAGGCTCTGTGGACATGGGGAAGTCTGTGGATGTGATATATCTTGACTTTAGCAAGACTTTTGACATGGTTTCCCACCGTATTCTTGCCAGAAAGTTAAGCAAGTATGGATTGGAGAAATGGACTGCAAGGTGGATAGAAAGCTGGCTAGATTGTGGGGCTCAATGGTTAGTGATCAATGGCTCAATGTCTGGCTGGTGGTCGGTTTCAAGCGGAGTGCCTCAAGGGTTGGTACTGGGGTCAGTTTTGTTCAACATCTTTATTAATGACCTGGATGAGGGGATGATTTGCACCCTCAGCAAGTTCACAGATGCCACTAAGCTAGAGGGAGCGGTAGATACATTGGAAGGTAGGCATCAGGGTCCAGAGTGACCTACGCAAATTGGAGGATTAGGCCAAAAGAAATCTGGTGAAGTTTTACAAGGACAAGTGCAGAGTCCTGCACATGGGACGGAAGAATCCGAAGCACCGATATAGGCGGGGGACTGACTGGCTAAATAGCAGTTTGGCAGAAAAGGACGTGGAGATTACAGTGGATGAGAAGCTGGATGAGTCAACAGTGTGCTCTTGTAGCCAAGAAGGCATTAGGTTGCATTAGGAGGAGCATTACTAGCAGATCTGGAGAAGTGATTATTCCCCTTTATTCCACACTGGTAAGGCCACACCTGGAGTATTGCATCCAATTCTGAGACCCCTATTACAGAAAGGATGTGGATACATTGGGAGATAGTCCAGCGGAGGGCAACCAAAATGATTAGGGGGCTGGAGCACATGATTTATGAGAAGAGGCTGAGGGATTTGTGCTTATTTAGTCTACAGAAGAGTAAAATGAGGGGGGATCTGACAGCAGCCTTCATCTGCCTGAAGAGAAGTTCCAAAGAGGATGGAGAGAGGCTGTTCTCAGTAGTGACAGAGGGCAGAATGAGGAGCAATGGTCTCAAATTGCATTGGGGGAGGTCTAGGTTGGATATGAGTAAAAACTATTTCACTAGGAGAGTGGTGAAGCACTGGAATGTGTTACCTAGGGAGGTGGTGGAATCTCCATCCCTAGAAGTTTTTAAGGCCCATCTTGACAAAGCCCTGGCTGGGATGATTTAGTTGGGGTTGGTCCTGCATTGGGAGGGCGTTGGACTTGACCTTCTGAGGACTCCTCCAGCCCTAGGATTCTATGATAGCATCCAAGGACTGTTATGCTGATGAAAGGGATTTCTTAATGGAACAAAAAAAAAAACAGCTAAAAGCTTTAAAAACTTTAGTACAGGTTTTTAAAAAAATGCAAATGAAGCTACAAGATGTGTATGTATATGTGAAAGAGAAAGAGAGGGAGATATGAACCATTTCAAATGATCCTTCTGATCCCATCCTGAGTTTTCATGATCTCATTTGTAAAACTTATCAAATGAATGACCCTTCCAGAAGCTGACACCCCTGAAGACAATGTAGCTTTGGTTTTCTACTAACTCAGAAGTAATAATTGCCTCCTGAATCACCAAGGCCACTTCTCACAGCAACTATGTTTTCCTTAAAAGACTCTCATCCAGTTACTGACCAGCCCCAATCCCACTTAACAGCCATCAGTGACGGAAGGCAAAGAAACTTAAATCACATCCCATTTCATTAGAAATGAGAGGGAGATAACATTAAATATGCTAGCAGTTGATTGGTGCCAATAGAAATTTTTCTCTCAGTAAGTACCTTCTCCACCCCCAAAAAATATAATTAACAAAGAAAACCTCCTTCTTTCCATGTGCACAATAGAACATCATTGGGACATTTAAAAAAGAAACCTTACATTATTTATTATATTACTGTAACATTTTTAGCCTGTGGTGAAGGATTACTGAACAAATGTTAGTGACTTGTACAATGCCAGCCTGCAAGCATTGATACCACTAACCCCACTTCAGTTCTCGCTATAATTGTTATTTTAGACAGTACATAATGATACTTGATAATATAACCTACATATGTCTAGGGTTACTAATCTGCCTCAGTAGATAATAGAGCTTGTTTTGTTTTAGTTTTTATATGTCTCCTGTGAAAGCTAAATTCTGCATAATCGTTTCCTTGTTTACTTAGGAACATGATACAGATTGCCTTTCTAATGCTTATATGTCATTTGGTGAGTACAATGGCTCAAGAGTATGGATTTATCATTATTATCAACTGCTGCTGGATTTCATCCAGCCCAATTTTTTAAATTGCTAATACTGTTACTATTGGAAAGTATAAAGCTTGAGACAAATGTTTGTGCTTCAAATCAGCAGTTTGCTTTTAGTGCCAAGGAAACCAGAAAAGATAAAAGAATAGGGACAAAGTGTTCTGAGCTATAGAACGGTATTGTTAGCTTGAGGGGCTTGTTTTAGCTTCATTGCCATCTTTTCCTCTCACCTAGAAGTATTACCTCACCAAATGAATGAAATTAGGCTACATAGAGAGGAAATTTAGCTTTTAAAGAATTGAGAACACTGAAGAGTGACTGATGGCATTATATACAGCATACCAGAGGTAAGCAGGAAGACTTTGGTCCACTTACAGCAAGAGAGAATGTTTCCGTGAAAGTCTTGAAATATACTTCAGGCATTCTTTAGCTGGCTCTACAAGGTCTTCTCTTGTCTCTTCTGGCTCTGGTTTTAAAAACTCCAAATTAGTTTCTGGAAAGTCAATCTTAAAAAAAAAAAGATGCCTTATGTTGAAATGTGTATAAAAGGTTTTTCAGATATCTGCACGACTGTTAGTGAATGGCATCCTAAATATGCAGAGGAAATGTGAAAAATAAGGGGAAAGCGAGATAAGATAACTGCAAAAGTGTGTTCATTATATGAATGAATTTTGCTCAATGCTTTAGGGTGATAATCCTGGTCCCACTCAGAGTCAATGAGAGTTTTGCTTTTGAAATTCATGCGGCCAGAATTTCAACCATTGTATCTGAGTCTCATTAGGTCTGCATGGGACTCCAGGTTAAAGGCTTCTCCTGTCCTGTTTGTAACTAGAGATGGGCCTGTGGTACAAAATTTCAATCTAGATCAGCATTTTTCTAGGACAACATGGGGGAGGATGCTTTCTGAGTCTGCATTTCAATTTGGCTTGTAAGAGACGGGGACCAAGCTGCAAAGTTCAGGTCTGGATAATATTAATTTCTTCAAAATTAGGAGGTCTTCACATAGATGGAAGATGACAATGGTCAGCACAGGCCCATTTTTACCTTTATCAAGTTATGGGGAAAAAATAAAAAAGGGTTTTTTTGGGGGGGGGTGGTTCTATTCAATTTGAATCAACAGCATTCCCAAGCTTTGATATCTATCTTGGTTTTGCAAGAGTAGGCTGGAACATTCAGTATAGCAGTCTGTTTCTGGTACTTCCTTGTTTCTGATTGGCCTGTTAAGTTTAATTATATAATGTATTAAAATGGGAGAGGAAGCTCAAAAGGGTTTTGGTTTTTTAATAGTGGAATAGGTAAAATTCAGTTTTTGAACCCAGTTCAATTTGCCTAATGTAAAATTTACACCATAATGTATTAAGAGATATTCACAGCTGGACCAGAAAAGGAGTCTCTCTAACAAATATGTATATGTGTACTCACTTTCACACAGTTAACAAAAAAACGCACCAACAAACTGGCTCCCAGATAACAGTAGTCCTGGGAATTATAGCACACACCAGTCACATCAGAAGTGCTGTTTTTAAAAGGGAGCTTTTCCTGTGTGCTCAGTCTCCTGATGTCATATATTCACAGACATAACTGAGTATAGAGAGGCAGAGGAATAGAGCGGGAGATTCCTCTCTGCTTTTTCTTATAGCAGAGATACAGATTTTCTTTCCTTTTATTATTAATATAGAGAAAGCTATTTTGAAGAGCCATCTTTGGCTGCATTATTCCAACTAGAAACTCTTGTTCATTTACTTATTACAAAATAGGGCATTTTAGGCCAGACTCATTTATTCACATTAGTTGCCTTTATGTTTCATTTGCTAATACAATCATTTGGTTTTTTAATATGAAATTCAACTGTCTGTTCCATTAAAATGAGCAGGTCAATCTGGGAACAATTCAGAACTGTGGACAGGCAAAATGTCTTTTCAATATTTGGAGGTATTGGTCGACAAAGTTCGCAGCGACATCAGTGGGAGCCTGGCATTCAGTTGTGGACTAAGAGTGATATAAATTCAGATGCACGTTGTAGCTCCTTCCCTACAGACACTTCTTCAGACTCATTTAATTGTTAGTTGCCTACGATGTGGATGACGGTAAGTAATTCACAGGTAGACAGGATACAAGTGGGACAAAAACGCAGCTGAGAGTCAGGTGCCAGGTCAGCACTTTCTGTCAGGGATATTTTTGAACATACAGGAAAAAGTAATCTACTCATTGCCTAACCCCCCATGACCTGAATATGATTTAGCGAGTCCAATGTATAATTTCTGTTATGTAGTAAGCTTTACTCCCACTCCAGTTAAAAAGGCCGATAGCATACAAGCAGAGGTCTCTTTTCAAGCAGACAGAAAGGAGCTGTGACGTTTAAACTGTGGGATCAGGAAGCACTGTGTATTCAATTGTTTACTGCAAGCTGTTTGACAACAAGCCCTGGCTTTCCTATCTCGAAAAGCAGTGCTTACCTGCAGTGTTACTAGCACTGGCAGACTAGTGTCATAAATGCCCGGTGCTATCATTGTTGTTGGAGGCTCACTGTACAATGCCATGCCAAGCAGCACCGTTCCATGAATAAACTTTCTGCAAATGTCAATATACATAGATATAATACAGCATCAGTTTCACATTTATATCAGAAACATTGAAATCAATGCCTCAGGGAATAAAAATCTACATACATAACAAATATTGGATAGAGGGCTCTCTAGTATATCAGAAAAGAGTGTAACACAATCCAACAGCTAGACGTTCAAACTAGAGAAGACATTTTTAATAATAAAAATAATCATTCACTGGAACAACTTACCAAGGGTCGTGGTGGATTCGCCATCACTGACAATTTTAAAACACAGTATACTCAGGGAATTATTTTGGGGAAATTTTATGATCCATGTTACCCAGGAAGCCAGACTTAATCATCAGAATGATCTTTTCACAGAATACTAGGACTGGAAGGGACCTCAAGAGGTCATCGAGTCCAGTCCCCTGCCCTCATGGCAGGACCAAATACTGTCTAGACCAGTGGTCTCCAACCTTTTTACACCGAAGATCACTTTTTAAATCTCAGAACAGGCGAAGATCTACCGCCCCACCCCTTCCTTGAAGTCCCACCCCTTTCTTGAAGCCCCTCCCTCTCTATTCTCCTCCTGTCCATCACTCGCTATCCCCAGCCCTTACTTACACACTCTGATAAACACTTTATTTTTAAATTATGTGATATATAAAATTAAAATCATGTGTTTATAGTTATGAAATAAATGGTCTGTTTTTTATTCATGCTATTTAAATCTAAAATGAAGCATTTATAATTATACATTTTGTGGGGACAGAGTTCTGCGGCTGGGGGCAGGGGAGAGGGATCAGGGTGCTGGGAGGGCAGAGGACAGGGTTCTGCAGCAGGGGACAGGGTGCCAGTGGGGACAGAGTTCTGTAGCTGGGGACAGGGGAGTGGGGACAGAGTTCGGGGAATGGGGACAGGAGTGGGGACAAAGTTCTGTAGCTGGGGACAGGGGAGTGGAGTCAGGGGAGTGGAGTCAGGGTGTCAGTGGCAGCAGAGTCATCTGCATCTGCCGCCTCCCAGGATTCTCTCTCCCTTCTCCCTCCCCCCCCCCCGCGGGAAGCCAGCACATGCTTCCTCCGGGCCCCCCACGGCGCAGGGAAACCCCGAGGGTGCCTGCCCTGGGGTCAAACCCCCCTCCCGCGGCACAGCGCGGCCAACCCCCTCCTGCAGCATGGCCAACCCCCGCGGGCGCCTGCCCCGGGGTCAAACCCCCCTCCCACGGCGCAGCCCGGCCCGGCCAACTCCCTCCCCTCCCACAGCGTGACCAAACCCCGGGGCTGACTCCCGCTCCCGCGGCGCAGGGAAACCCCTGCGCCCAACTCACCCCTCCAGCACCGGCGGCGCAGGGCAGCCTCCGCACTCCTCCTCTAGGACCAACGCTCCCTCTCCCAGCACGCAACAGAGCTGTGGGAGGGGGAGCAGCCCGCGCACTTCCGGAACCCCCGGAAGTGACGCGGGCTTCAGAGAGGACTTCCGTCCACCCCGCGGGAAGCCGGCACTACACTAGAGGTAGGTAGTGGGGCTTCTCGGGGGTAGGGGGAAAATGGGGGGCGGGGTTGCCCGAACACCTCGCGATCGACTGGTCGATCGTGATCGATGGGTTGGTGACCACGGGTCTAGACCATCCCTGATAGACATTTATCTAACCTACTCTTAAATCTCTCCAGAGATGCAGATTCCACAACCTCCCTGGGCAATTTATTCCATTGTTTGACTACCCTGACAGTTAGGAACCTTTTCCTAAGGTCCCACCTAAACCTCCCTTGCTGCAGTTTAAGCCCATTGCTTCTTGTTCTACCCTCAGAGGCCAAGATGAACAAGTTTTCTCCCTCCTCTTTATGACACCCTTTTAGATATCTGAAAACTGCTATCATGTCCCCCCTCAATCTTCTCTTTTCCAAACTAAACAAACCCAATTCTTTCAACCTTCCTTCATAGGTCATGTTCTCTAGACCTTTAATCATTCTTGTTGCTCTTCTTTGGACCCTCTCCAATTTCTCCACATCTTTCTTGAAATGTGGTGCCCAGAACTGGACACAATACTCCAACTGAGGCCTAACCAGTGCAAGTAGAGCAGAAGAATGACTTCGTGTGTCTTGCTCACAACACAAGAAGTCATTCTTGGGCTTGGATTCTATGACTCAGGTCCTAAACTCAATTAATTTTTTGGTTTTTGGAAAATAAAATGGTGGGGCTGGGAATGAGGGGTTAGGCAGGCAAGCAGGCTACCCTGGGGAGAGAGGACCACCTAAAAACTCTTTCAGTGCAGCAGCTTGGGGCTAGGTGAGAAGTGCCTCTTCATGACTCCTGAAGCTCCAACAGGCACAGACAGGGGAATGATGCATGTACTCCAGCTGGGGCAGGTCCAGGTTCATCTGTCCTCTGCCCTCTCCAGACAGAATGAGGGGTGCAGTAAACTGTGCATTTTCCCTTTGGAGAATAGCCAGCAATGCTCCCATATGAATCGGGGGAGGGCAGGAGGGAAAAGCTTCAGCTCCCCCATCACCACCCCTAAAGGGAGGCTCAGGGATAGGGCATTCCTGGAGGGGGAGGGAGGGGCACCACCGGCCAGCCCCTTTTTCTTGCCTGGTCTCTTTTCTATATTCTTTTATGCATCTCTGTACAAACTGGGGATGGGGAGTTGCAGTCTCTCCAGCTCCACCCTCCCCAAAAGGGCATCTAGGGGGTGGGAGGCTTGGGCAGTCCCAGATAGGAGGAGGGATGTGCCCTCAGCCAGCCCTTTTCATCTGCCTGGTGATTTTGTCTTTTTTCTATATGGTTTTATAAGAAGCAATCCCATTCTAGGCATATTTAATTTTCCTGCCACAATCAAACTCTTGCCTTACTTTAAGTTATGATTTGTGGAAGCTGTATACTGAATTTGGTGGTCCTAGCTCTTACTGTTTAGAAAGAGTTCTTGAATGGACAGACAGAAGTACAGACAGACAAACTCTCTCAAATATATAGTAGATGAATGGATAACAAGGCTTGTGGATAAGGGAGAAGCAGTAGATGTGGTATACCTAGGCTTTAGTAAAGCATTTGATATAGTCTTGCATGACCTTCTTATAGATAAACTGGGGAAATACAACGTATATTGGGCTACTAAAAGGTGGGTGCATAAATTATTGGATAACCATTTTCAGAGAGTAGTTATCAATGGTTCAGTCAAGCTGGAAGGACCAAACAAATGGGGTTCTGCAGAGATCAGTTTTGGGACCGGTTCTGTTCAATATCTTCATCAACCATATAGATAATGGCATAGAGAGTAGGCTGATAAAATTTGAGGATGATACCAAGTTGGGAGGGTTTGCAAGTGTTTTGGAGAATAAGGTTATAATTCAAAATGATCTGGACAAACTGGAGAAATGGTCTGAGGTAAATAGGATGAAATTCAGTTAGGACAAATGCTAAGTATTCCACTTAGGAAGGGACAAATCAGTTTCACACACAAAAATGGGAAGTGACGAGAGATCTAGGGGTCATAGTGGACCACAAGCTAAATACAAGTCAACAGTATAATACTGATGCGTGCAAAAAAACAAAAAACAAAATAATTCTGCATGCATTAATAGGAGTGTTGTAAGCAAGCCATAAGAAATAATTCTTCCTCTCTACTCTATGCTAATTAGGCCTCAACTGGACTATTGAGTTTAGTTCTGGGCAACATATTTTAGGAAAGATGTGGAGAAATTGGAGAAGGTCCAGGGAAAAACAATAAAACAATTAAAGGTCTAGAAAACATGACCTAGGAGGGAAGACTGAAAAAATGGGTTTGTTTACTTTGGAAAAGAAAAGACTAAGAGGGATATCATTATGGCTTCCAAGTACAGTACATAAAAGGGAGTTATGAGGAGAGAGAAAAATTGTTCTCCTTAACCTCTGATAATAGGACAAGAATCAATGGGCTTAAATTACAGTAAGTGAGGCTTAGGTTGGCCATCAGAAAAAACTTCCTAACTATCAGGCTGGTTAAGCACAGAAATAAATTCACAAGGGAGGTTATGGAATCTCCATCATTGGAGATATTTAAGAGGAGGTTAGATAAACATTTCTAAGGGATAATCTAGATCAGGAGTGGGTAATACCGCCCATGGGCCAGATCTGATCCACCAGGGTTAGTCCCGTGTGGGCTGCCAACCTTGATATTTACCTGCACCTCTGCAGCTATCAGGCGATCGCAGCTCTCGTTGGCCACAGATCACCATTTGCAGCCAATGGGAGCGGCAGGAAGCGGCACTGACCAGGACACAGATTCCCACAGTGATCCGCAGCAAATGAAAGCTGTGATTGCCCAATGCCTGCAGAGGCACAGGTAAACATAGCAGTAGCCCACCAGAAACTAACCCTCAAGGGCCATCATTTTTTTTTACTGCCCACCCCTGATCTCGTTGGTGCTTGGTTCTGCCATGAATACAGGGGACTAAACTATATGATCTCTCAAGGTCTTTTCTAGTTCTAGTAGTCTATGATTCCATAATGGGACAGGTCACAAAACCGAGGTAGGTAATTCAAATCTGACCTAGGTCAGTAATGTCTTTCTTCCTCCAGCACGGTCAGCTAATATTACTTCCTGATTTCACATGGATGTTGGGAAAATAAGTACTTTAAGGTGCCCCGCTACTAACGAAAGGGAGCCACATAGGTAACCAAAGACAGATAGAAAGAATATCCACCACCACAACTGGGTATAGTTAAGCCTTCTATTTGGTAATATTGGTTTGGAGAGCTGAAGGGGCATGAGGACTGAAGAACCTATAGAAATGGTCCTTCTAGGAGGAAGGAGATTGAGTGGGGAAGCTTGCCCTATCTGTTCAGTGGATAAAAAGAAGATTAATGCTTGGACAGGTGTTAGAGGCCCTACATTCACAAACAAGAGCCTCATCAGAAACATGTATATACTCCATCTTCAGATAAGAAAATTGCAGGTCAATATAATTAATTCAACACTGCTTGAATACATTTGGAAAAACACAGGTGCCAGTCCTAATTATAACTAATTCACTCACTTGAATTAAGATACAGTATGTGTTTTGCCTTTTAATTTACTCACATTTTAATGACTGGTGGGGTTAAGATCAGAAATCAAATTATGTATAAAAGGGCATATTCAACATTTTTCTACTCCTAAATAATTATTTTTAGTGATAGGCAAATTTTTATTACTGTTAGCACTGTACAATCAATACAGCTGTGGGAGAATAAACTAAATCCTTTCTACCTACTACAGCATCAATAGAATGGACAAATGAGTTTGGAACACAGAATCCTTAGCAGCAGAGTTGATATAAGAAGCATAAAGGACACAGATGAGTTTTCTGATCCCAGTGTGAGTTTGCAGCACTGACAAAAAAAAAAAAAAAAGGAGTATTCTGAATTGCAAATTGAAATAAATTGCCATTAGAGTCACTGAAACAAGAAACACGGGAATCCTGCAACGTCATTTTTGCAGCCACCATTAAGAGTAAAAATACAGTTAGACATAAATTTGCTTTATTACTTTTGAAGATATTTGGTGGTGTTAGTGCAAATGCTATTTCACTGAGCACACAAAACTCAGGAGGATCAAAGATATCTCCAGGTGTAAGAGGAACAAAGCATTCTGATGTAAACAAGATGCTCATGGACAACCAGTAATAAAATATGCAACCATTCACCATAAGATCACTAGTTTGAATCTGAACCGGATCAACAGTGACTGAAAGGTGTTTCCAGCTGATGTTCACTTGGATGAACTTTATGAAATGAGTCATTGCTCTTCAGCTATTTCCTCCAGGACAGTGTTCAGATCACAACTCACCATAATTGGCATTAATTGGTACTATTGTTAACAGTCTCAGATAAGCAGCCAAGGGCTGAAAGAAAAGGAGGCTAACCTACCCTCACCCCTTTTTATTATCACACATCATTTACATTTCACTATAAAATGTAGGTGGAACTTGAACCCCCTCCCCCCCAAAGTGCTGGGGTTCCTGACCTGGAAATCTTTGAGAAATATACGGCAAGGAATGGGGCAATTGTTAGGGCAAAGAAGCATGTGTCAACTGAACACATGAGGAAAACAAGATAGGAAAGATTTAATCGAGATGTTTTAAAGGAGGTTTTTGAAGAATCATCATGCAGGAGCTTGATGAAGATGATCTAGGGAACTGTTTTAAATGCAGGAACAGATACAAGAAATGAGAAGATAGAGCAGTAAAGAGAAAATGGAAAACAAAGGTCAACAGGAGGAAATAAGAACTGAGATATAAGTAGGGTAAGTTTATACCAGGTGCGGAGGACAGAGACATGGAGCTTGAACTTTATGTAGGAAGAAGCCAGGAAGCTAGTGAAGCTATAAAAGAAAGGGAGATTACAAAATATGACCACCCCATAGATCACAGCACCCCCACCATGAAAATTGTTCCAGAGTCCCTGATGCGGTTGGAAAAATATTTAGTATTATGAAAAATTACTACACACACACACGAATGAATGACAGATGCAAAATTACTGTATTACTTTATTTGGTTGCACTGAATCAATGTGTTTACATCTCTAAGCCTTTAGAGAAGGGCTAGCCTGATGTCATATAAGACACCCATAACTGGCAGAAGGCGGCTCCATAAGAATACAGAAACTAGTCATCATTTGAAGCCCAGTTTCCACTGGAGCTCCCTCCCCAAGAATGATGGTGTGGTTATATGGATTGCAGGTCTCTAACACCAAGTCTGGAGAGGGCATTTCTTTATGCACAAAAAATGACACAATCAGCAGGGGAAGCAGGTGGCATAGCATGGTAAGAGGATTCTGAAAGGGAAAGGGCCAACTAGCCAATTCCTTCACTAACATGGTCTCACTGTGCACATGAGAAAGTTCCTGTAGCAGCAAAATAAGGATGGAATGTGAAGAAACTGTTCTAAATATCTGCTGCTCTTTGTTTATTTACACAGACCAATGACACTTGGGAACACCTTCAACTGCACAGATTTTTCAGTTTTGCTTGTCACAGAAGCTGAGGTGAACTCCCAGGCTCATTACATTTCAAGACAAGACAGAGGTTTAAGGACAGCTCAAGCTACATTAAGTTACAAGTTCAACCTTGTGCCCTGAAGTCACATGGGGGCCTTCACTCGCTGAGACCAGCAAAAGAAAATGATGTTGCCTGCTCTCTCTGATTTGGAAATACCAATTCAAAATAAGCTGTGTTGTTAGAAGCGGTGAACTCAGAGCAATGAGTGCGGTGGGAGACATTACTTCGCCCAAATAGCCCCAAATGATGAATTTCTGATGTCTTAATTAGGTTTGGAACTCTCAACTATTCAGCCCAAGAGACAAACAAATTTTCCTGATGTGCCAGGAAGAGACTTAGCACTGTCACTGCAAATACTTACTAAGCTGCCTCTTGAGTTTAACAAGTACTCCTATTAAACTCCACCAGCCAGGTCCCTTTGGGCAATTATATTCTATATATGGACAATTGTCAAATAGAGGCAAGTAGCTTGAATATTAGGGTTATTGGTAAGAAAAGCCAGAGGACCATAATGGCAATTTTATAATTTATATTTTCAGATGAAAACTATGTTAAAATGGAATTAGGCTGAAAGGATATTATCAAGAGTCTAAGGGTAAAATACATCACACAGATGTTGTAATTATCCCCAACCATATATCATAAACCCAAGAAAATCATAGTTGAGTATAAACTTAAAGAAATCCAAGTATGTTAGGGTATAGAAATGCTCAGTCAGTGAACCCAAACAATCTTAATTCTGTACTGTAGCAATATCCTGAAATGTTGATTAATACCCATTAATATGTAGTCTCACTACATTCATAAGAGACGCTCTCAGAAACCTAGGATAATACATCACTGGTGTTTGTTTTTCCTCAAAGTTCTTATTTACAACACTATGAATCAAAAATTACTCCACTGAAATCATTAGAGTTGCTGTAGAGTCACACTGGGGAAGATGGAAGTAGAATTTAGCTCAGTTTATCCCTATTCTTGTTTCTTATATATCTGTATTTTTGCATTACAGTATTATTGATTTTTAATCCACATAATTTGTGAACAAAAATGAAAGATTAAATGATTGCGTGGGGAAAATTAGTAAGGCAAAATAACTCGCACTCTGCAGTTATTGTCACAATCTCCAGGACTGGAACACTCTCAGTAAGCCAAACAGATTCCTGTCTCAGAATAACTCCCTTAAATCTTTCTTTTGTTACTTTAAGTATTTGACCTTTCAGAAACTGTATTTTACTCCAGCTACAGAATATTCAGGTATGGCTCTAATGCAGGCATGGGTAATCATTTTTGAAGGGGGATCACTTCACAAATTTCTGAAGTGATCCCAGGCCACTCCAGAAGGGGCAGAGTCTTGGGCAGAAGGGGCGGGGCCAGATGGCTTCCCATGCTCCTCTGCCCACAGCCTCTGATTGTCCTGGGGTGGAGGAACGAGTGAAGTCTTTGCCTCCTGCCCCCGGTTTCAAACAGCTGGCGGTTCTGTCTAAGCGCCGCGTGCCCCTGGCATCAGGAAAGAATCTGTATGATCTTCCCTCCCCCAGGCCAATCAGGACCTGGGTGCGGAAGAGCACGCAAAGTCTCTCACTCTCTGCCCCTGCCCTGCCCGGGGCATGCGGTGCCTAGAGGAAACTGCCAGCTGTCTTGAACTTCATGTGCTCCCCTGGCCCCAGGTCACAATTGCCCTGGGGATGGGGGAGCAGCAGTGCTGCCGCAGGCTGGATCAACTGCCTTGGCAGGCCAAACACAGCCCATGGAGACTGTCTTGCCCACCCCTGCTCTAGTGGAATAGTAGACTAGACTGCCTGTGAGCGTTCGGTTATTTTCAAGGTTTCACCTTTCTGACTACTTCTATTTTTAAATTGATCTATCAATTCAAATAATAGTAAGCAGCCAATTGTGTGGAACTGTGGTTAGCGAGAAAAGGGAAAAAACTTATTGTTCTCTAGACGACTAGTTTCTCCTACTGGTAAATGATATAACTAACAACATAATGTTGGATGTAGAACACACAGATTCTAAATTATTCCTCCTCCTACATCTAGCTTTAATTTCTCTCTTGATGGGTCATTTGAGCTAGGATCTATAAAACACTGAAATAGCTGTAATGGAAAGTTTTCTTGTGTTTCCTTACTTATGTGTATGGATTATGTAGCACCATGAAAGAACAAAGCCATATATTTAATACAGAGGTACAATTTTCAAAAGCACCCAAGTTATTTAGGGGTCTAACCATGGGCGGTGGGTAAACGTAGGGCTGGGGGAAGCAAGCCCCTAGCCCCATCCCTTCTGCCCGAAGCCCTGCCCTCCCACAGGAGCCAAGCCCCTGCCTTATCACAGAGACAAGTCTCCAGCCCCCCACAGGAGCCTCCCCAGGCACAGAACATGGGGAGGGTGTGTGGCATGCAGCCCCTGCCTCCCTGACCCTGGAACATGGAGAGGGTGCACTGCCCTAGCCTCCCCAGCCTCAGCATGGCTGAAGCCTGGGAGCTGTGCTGAAGCTGGGGTGAAGTGTGGGCAGAGCCATGCCTCCCAGTTTCAGAAGGCATTGCCTTTCCCTGCCTCTTACGCCTGCCAGCTAGATTCACAAGAGAGATTTACGTGTCTAATGCTAGTTTAGCATTTAATTCCAATATTTAGATGTCACTGGCGCCACCGCTCAGCTGCTGCCTCGTTCAGTAGGTGCCTAAATTCCCCATGGTGCTTAAATTTCTGCTGCTGGACACTCGCAGAGCTGTTTAAACCCTGACACTACCATGCTGATTAGCACCAGTCTTACACCCAAGGTCCTGGAGAATTCACAAGCTAGTTGTTCCCCTACCTATCTTGCCTATGGAGCCTGATCTGTTATGCGTGCTCGGAGCACCTCTAATCTACACAGAGGAGAGACAGAACCCAGGTTTCTCACCTCCCAGATGGGTACCCTAAATGGCTGCTAGGGTATTTTGTGGGTGGGCTGTATGAAGCACACAGTCATTGGGCTAGAGAGTGAAAACAACTCTGTAGCCCAGTGAGTTAGGCCCTTAACCAGGAGATGAGCATTCCAAGCTCAAGTCGCCTCATTGAGTCAGGCAGAATGGATCTCGGAACCACCTCCTGGGTGAGTTCTCTAGTCCAGGGCCATCCCTACTGGTGCTGATGCCCTACGCAGCCCAGCACCAGCACCCTCAACCACTGGGAGAAGCCGCTCTGCACGGGGCCAGTGGGGGCTGAAGCTGTGGGGAAAAGGGGTTGCCAACCCTCCTGAACAAGATGGACTGGACACCATTTACTGCAATGGCGCATGGCCCATCTGGTCTGGGAGAGTTGGCAGCAGAGGAGCAGGGCTGGTTAGGGAAACGCGGGCTAGAGGAGCAGCAGATCACTGCCAGCCGGACTGAGAGAAGCAGCACTTTTAAGGTGAAAGCGTCACTTCTCTCCAGCCACTCAGCCCCCACTCAGCCCTCCAGCCTGCGACGGATGCTCAGTCACCACCTGGTGTGTGGGGGATTGGGTCCTGAGCGCTGGAGGAGGCGGCTCAAGTGTGGCTGGACTGGGATTGAGCAGGGGGCAGCTGGAGGATAGGGTTAGGGCAGCCAAACTGGCTCTGAGCCTGGGGCAAGTGGCCAGGGAATGGAGCTGGGAGCAGCTGGAGCCCATAGGCTGAATAAGGCTACATATGGCACCATGAAATTTGGGGCAAGTTGGTGCCCAAAATTTTGCGGTGCCCTACATGTTTATGCGTCTTACCTATTGGTAAAGGGAGACCTTGCTCTAGCCCGGGGTTTCCCAACCTATGGGTCAGAACCCAAATATGGGTCGCCATTACATTTCAAAAGGGTCACCAAGCGTCTCCGCCCTCCCTCCTCCCCCTGTTTTTGATTGCCTTGGGTCATCAAGTCTTCCTGAATTGTCAAAATGGGTCCCCACCTGGAAAAGGTTGGGAACCGCTGCTCTAGTCACTGGGACACTGTCTATTAGGAGGAGCTCTTCCTTTCTCTTCTCATTTTTGTGAGGCAGGCACCTAGCTCCAGGAGATGGTTCATGGGAAAGATGCTGTGGAGTGGGGGGGACGGGAGGGTGTTCACCTTCCTCAGCAGCGGGGCATGGGCCACTTGCAGGTACCAGTGTAAGCAGTGAGTTCTCTAACTTGAAATCTTTAAAGCATGATTTGAGGACTTCATTAACTCAGCCAGAGGCTAGGGCTACGTCTACACTATGAGTTTTCTCAGCAAAAAATAAGGGACTCATTTGCATGAGTCGTGATCTCATGTGCATATTTTCTGCCAATCTGTTTTTTCGCTAGGGTTTTTGTGAGAAAACAAGCAGTGTGGACGTTTCCTTTTTGTGCAAAAACCCCCTTTTCCCACAAGATCCTTATGCCCCAAAAAAGGAGGTTTACTGTTCTTGCGGGAATGGCTGGATGAGGTTTTGTAGCCTGCAGCGTGCAGGAGGTCAGACTAAATGATCACGATGAGCCCTTCTGGCCTAAAATCAGTGAGTCTCAATATCTTTAAAAATTTGGTCCTGACGTAAACCAAAAATAAAATGCAACATGGTCACTTCTGAATATTTTATATATAGTTACCAACATATTAATAACCTACAAGCATCTTTAAAACAATGTTAAACCAAGAAAACAGAGAAACTGTTCACTGTGGTTCCAACCAGCAGCACCGTTCTGAGAAGTAAGTGTTTGGAAAGGGTTGGGGGTGAGAAACAAGAAAGCAGATCCAGAAAGAAAATGAGAAGGTTGTTTAGAGAGGGTATGGGACAGTAACAAGGCCCTTCAACATGACTGGGAAATTTCTGAGCATAACCTGGTGGACAGTCAGAGAAGCCCAATCCAAAGGGGTTCAGGACAAAAGTACTTGAAAGAGCTTTTTTATGGAAAGGAGGAACAATTACTGAAAATGACTGTTTCAGTCCTTATTGCATTAAAGTTTTGTTTAGCTTCTCAAATAAGTGTTCATTTGTTTGTATATTCCTTCCAGGCCTCCCCGTTATGCAGAGTCTAACACTTAAAGAACACAATTAAAAAAAACCACTTATCAAACAAAAAAATCTACTTACTGTTTTTGATACAAGGGGGAATATGTCCAAGCCAGAATTTCTGTATTTTTAGACACACAGTTTACTCCAAATAGTTTTATTGTCAAGATTGTTTCATTAGGAAGAGATTTTATTTGTAGAGGAAAGTTGATTCTGAAAGAAAAGGCATAATTTTAAGAAATCTAACATACTTTAACATTGTTATTTGCAGTTACCGCTTTTCAAGTTTTACTGCATCTCACACCACACCTTACTAAGTGTAAGGGGACTGTTATCCCCTTACTAAAACTCAGTGAGAGTTTTTGGTTGGCCAGCTCCCAGTACCAAAAGGGGAAGGGTCCATGAGACTAACAGACCCTAGGGACAATGGGAAGAGTCCAACACTCCAGCTCAGCCTGATTGACAGGTTGGACAGATCAATGAGAGAATTAGAAGGCCAGGTCCTGTCCTCCGTGTGAGCTGGGATTTTCTGGGTCTCTGTGAGAAAAGGAGAGAGAGAGCTGAGAAGAGCAGCAGGAAAATCAAGCTGTGTGGAGAGACAGACCTGCAGTGTCAGAGCCAGACACACACAACCCAAGGAGTGTAAGCTGCGCTGAGGGGCAGACCTGCAGTGACAAAGCCACACACACAGCTCAAGGAGCGCAGACCCTATGCTGAGCAGCAGACCTGCAGTGACCAGAGAACCAAAGGGGTCAGAGAAGCAACACAAGGAGCTGGAGACTGGCAAAGCAGCACAGTCTGCAGCTGGGTGTGGTGAGCAGCTGGGACCAGCAAAGTGTGGGGAGAGGCTCTGGGCAGGGAGACACCACCAGCGAAGAGGCCTGCAAGCCAGACTGGGAGAGGGGTCCTGCCACCTAGAGCCTGAGGCCGGGTGGTCACTGCTAGAGCAAGCGTGTCCAGCCTGCAGCCCCCCTGCAGCACAGCCCGGGCCTGAGAAGGAGCCATGGGACCTAAAAGGAACAGACTGTGAACTGTCCTTATACTCTGCAGACTGCTGTTTGTGATGTCCCCATGCTACAGAGCAGGACTGTGTTCTCATTTAACCTTTCTCGTTTCCCCTTATTCTTTTCTTTTTAATCAGTTGTTGTTTAATAAATTGTATTTGCTTTGAACTGTATGAAATGATCACTGGGTCAAGAAAGCATGCAGTGTGAAGAGAGCACCCCGGAGTGGGGACACCCTACCCCCTACCACAAGGTCAAGGATTAAGCCCCAGAAAACCTGGCCCCAGCCTTGTTGGGATTTTGAGGACTCTGCTACTCAGGAGAGTGGAAGGGGAGCCCTCAGGGTCAGGGAGGCCTTTGGGTAAAAGAAGTGGGAACAGGGACTCAGATCCTTTCACTGGTCCATTTCACCGGGGTAGTATAGAAGCCAGGAAAGTTCCCCACAATAGTGGGACCATTCCCCCACTTACATAAGCAATGAACTGCAAGGTGACAATTCCTTAGGGGAAAATGCAACTGACAGATCTAGTCAACATTCTGCCCAGATAGTTATAAGATTCCCAACAGTTAACCTGAGATCACATGGTATGAGAAAAAGGCATATAAAATCTTGTTCATCCAAATGATCAACCATTAGGAGGAGGGCAGGGCAGGACAAGCTTGGTTGTTGCAAATCAATTTTACTTCCTGTTGTGGCAAGTCTGGGCTAAGCCCCTTGGGTTCTGCGCTTCCTGGCAGGTCTTTACGTGTGCCTCAGAGACTCGCGGGGTCTCTACCACTGCCGAGAGGGCAAGGGTACCTTGCTCCAAGAGCCCTGCTTCATCATTGTCCAGTCTGGGGTTTTGGAGGTCAGTCCCTCCAACGGTTCACAGGGTTCCCCTTTTTCCTTACTGGCAGCCCAACCAGCAAGGAAGAGGGTTGGCAGGAACCTGGTCCCACCCACTTGCTCCGGGTTCCAGCCCAGGGCCCTATAGGGAGTAGCCCCGAGTGGGCTGTGAGGCTTGGCCCTTGCCCCACTGAATAGCGGCCCCTCCCTGGGTATGTCCTCCCTGAAGCCTTGGAACAGGCTCTGTTGCTGGCTGCCTTGGGTCTGGCTCGGCCTCTCCTCGGGGCTGTCCCTTTTCTCCTTCCCCCTGCCTTGCCTGAGGGAAAGTTTTTATTGTGTGTCCATAGCCTTAATTGGAGGCAGGGGCTCTAATTATTCCACCCTCCAGGCTGACTCCAGATGGGCTTCAGGTGTCCTAATGGTGGGGCTGCAGTCTCTGGAAGCCTGCCCCGGGATCATAAACCCACACACCCAACTCCCCGTGTAAGTGCCTCCCAGCGGCCTTCTGCAGCCCAGTGCTCTCAGCCTGCGACACTGTCCTTTCATTTGCAGCGCAGCCCATCAATTCCATTTATCCTAAACAAAGTGATCCTAAAACATGGGCACTCAGTCTTAAACATCTTAAATAAAAGATCTGATGCAAGGTGGGGAAGGGAGGAAGCTCTGCACTACATTATACAGGACATAAAAGATTACTCATAAAACCAGGCAACCACCTTCACAGATGCCAGGAGACCTCATTAGTCTTGTAACCAAGTGGAAAAAATATCCCTCATATTACAAGTATAGATTCTCAACTTCTCTTTTGCTGGAGGCTTCACTTGGACTTTGTCGTGATAAAATACATAGCACTACTGAAAGAAGGAATTTAAGAAAGCTATACCAAATTCAGACTTTAATAATGGCTAGAGTATCATGCAACTGAAGCCCACAGATCAAATCCAGGACCTTATTGCTTATCAGGAAAATTTTCAGTGATTTAGGCTGTGTACGGAACATGGGAGATAACCGTCTTACTTAGAAATATTCTGTGTATACCTCAGTTTATCTGCTTCATATTATTCTGTCTGATGATGTGGATTAAATAAAAAAAAAGGACCATCAAGAGCAATAAATAGGAAACAAAGCAATGGCCAGAGAGTAATCAGATCTGCATAAACATCCAGGGTATTAAGAGAACAATTAATTAGGAGATGTCATTTCCATGCAAATTATACAGTCAAGGCCCTGGATCTAAGATCAACCACACTGAACAGCTAAAAACTCTCTCTCTAGAGAGGTAGAGAAAACAGGACTATGTAGCACTTTAAAGACTAACAAGATGGTTTATTAGTTGATGAGCTTTCGTGGGCCAGACCCACTTCCTCAGATCAAATTGTGGAAGAAAATAGGCATGACCATATATACCAAAGGGATACAATCAAAAAAATGAACACACATAAAAAAGGACAAATCAAATTTCAGAACAGAGGGGGCCCACGAAAGCTCATCAACTAATAAACCATCTTGTTAGTCTTTAAAGTGCTACATAGTCCTGTTTTTTGTTTCAGCTAGACTAGACTAACACGGCTACATCTCTATTACTAGAGAGGTAGAGGGAATTCAGCTATCAGCTTCTGGGGAGCCACAGAGGAACGGATACATAGGCCCTATGATATGGGTCTGCATTAGTGAGGCTTCCCCAAGATGCCAGGGAAATTACACACTTTAAGTAAGACCCAGGCATGTAGGACTTCTGTTTTAACCCTTTTCTCTGACTGAAATGTACCTCTGGGTGACTAAATGGTACATTTGTTTTGAAGAAGCTATTTGGAGTTACTTCAGTCACCAGCTTGTCACAAGTTCCAGGAAAAAAAGTTTCTTGCAGGAGCCAAATGCAATTGGGAAAAGGGGGAGGTGGGGAAGAGGCTGCAATTAAGAGATCTAGTCAAAGAATAGTTTAACTGCAGGGCTCTGCTCTTGAATGACCTGAAGGAAGCAACTGTCATCTGAGAGGCGCACTTTAGAGGGACTATAAAAGGTCCAAGTCATAGCTTGCCCTATCATCATGATACACTGCAACCTTCAACTGCTAGTAATTTGAAAGGAGTTCACCTCTTATTATTTGAGGTCATAGCTCAAACTTTAAAAGGTATAGTCAAATGTAAAACCTTATTTTAGACCTAGGAGGAAATAGGATTAGTAGCCAGTGGTGATTGTGGTTGGAGAACTGGGCACGGGAGGAAAGGACCCAGACCTGACAAGGCGCTGCAGTGCAGAGGATGATTAGGACTGCTTGGGCAAGTAGCCAGGAGCAGGGAAGAGAGGGGACTGACTGGAACAGATTGGAGAAGATGGGACAGGAGAGGGAAAAGAAGCAGAAGGCTCTGTGCCCACTAGAGGATGCCCTTTTCCAGAGAGTGGAATAGAAATCAGGATTCTAGAACCTCACCAATTCTTCTGCTGTCAGCAAATATCTGCGAAACCCACTGGCAAAGTATGTCTCACTCCTGTCCTATGCCAGCCCATATAAGAATGGTTAGCTACTATTACTATAAGTTACTCCATGAATGCACATGCAGAGGTCTGTAGTGACTCTAAAGCAGGGGTCTCCAACTCCCAGCCCATTCACCATCCACAGCCAGAGCACTTGTGCAACCCGGCCCGGGAATCCTGGAGGGTCAGGAAACAGGGTCCTGTCCATTTCTGTTCCCCGTTCCTTCCTTCCATCACCCCACCTTCTTCCCCTCCCTGGCACTCCATCCCCGAGGACGCAGCTTTGGAGATCCCCAGGGTGGGGTGCTGGCATGAGGCAGCAGCAGCGGCTGAGCTCTTCCACACTCCCTGCGGTGGCAGGAGCTGAAGGGAATTGGAGTGCAGCAGAGTGACGGCTGCTGCCTCCCCAGGCCAGGCCCCTCCAGTGATCCCCCAAAGCACGTTCTTGAGCGATGTGGGGCCATGATGGAAAGAGGGCAGGGCAATTGTGAGAAGAGGAGGAGCTTGGGGGGATGGTAATGGACAGTAACTTAGCCCTCTGGGATTCCTAGGCCAGATTGTGCAAGTGCTCTAGCCAGGTATAGCCCACGGGCCTGGAATTTGGCACTCCTGTTCTAAAGTCTCCAACACTGCTTATAATTAATTTGGGTATCAACATAATTGAATTGTTTTTATTCAGCTAAAAAACCCTGGAAGCTAAATTCAAGAAGCTAAATTAAAAGAACATTAAGGCTGAAGATGGGGTGACACAATCTTTTTTACTGGGACATCTTCTGCTGAGACGTGTCTTGCTATAAGAGATGGGTCTCTGACACCTGGAAAAAAATCTTCTCCGATAAGTGCAGATTTTCTGGGATGCATATAAGAAATATGACTATTTCTTAGGCAGTCAAGAGTTCCCACAAGAGACTTATTCACCTGATGCTTCCCAAGCAGCACTTTCCTCATTACTTTTTTTGAACTGACTGAAAATGAAATCACTGGCAGGCCACAAATCAAATCAGAATCAGCTTTCTTTTAATAAAAGGACAACTCTGTTTTGTTCTTTTCTCCTTCAGATACAGCTGATTCTTACCTTTTAACATGCAAATAACAAATAATTTCCTTTGTTTTCCAGTTAAGCAATGACCTTACAAAGAAAACTGTATTCAAATGGAGACCATAATTGAAAATAAATACAGAAAAAAGAATAACAGAAGGAGAACGATTGTGCATTTTAACCAGCATTTGTAGACATACAAACAGTGAGCATTGTAGTTCTCTCCTTTAGTGCTGACAACATATTTAACACCAAATATCAAGCAAAAGAAAAAAATCACACAACACAATTGTCATGACCTTATGTCTGCTTGATTTTGTTGTCCAATAGGATACTTACAGCAACAACAGGGCCTGCCATTGTGAGGAATACAAAGGAAAAACCTACTATGGGTTACTACGTTAATGTGGAATCCACATTGCTCCAAATGACTTTCCCTTCTGCCCTCCAAAACGGCTATATCTAAGGGGTTTATGGTTTTCTGCTGGGGAATCTGATTGGTCTGTAGTGCCCAGCATCATTACTTGCTCCTGAGCACCTGAACAAGGGGAGAAAGAAACTGCAATTTAACCCTATCAAACCACATTCTCTACCACAGTAAGGTAACTATTGACTTTTTTAATGGCTATCATTTAGGGGTGTGAAGGGTTAACTGGTTTACTGCCAAGCCTCATCCTTAACAGGTGAGGCTTACCAGTTAAGGTTCACTGGTGAGGCTGGCACAGTTTCCCGCCTGCTGTGGGCAGAGTTTGGCTCCAGCCCCATGGACAGGGGCCACTCACCTTACTTTAATTGGTTAACTGGATAAACAATATGTTTAACCCATTAGCCAATTAAATAGGATTTTACATCCCTATTATCATTATACACAGTGAGGTGCACTTCACTTATTAATCCCTAGACTCTCCATAGATTCTATTTGCATACAAGGGTACATCCATGCACAAAGGCATCTTGTGGCCCACAATTTGTGTCCGAAATGCAAGATAATGACAGATTAGAGAGTATGTCCAGGTATCAATTTTTATCCATTCCACTTAGCTTTTTATCATCATACAGGTATATTTAGAACACTATTACTACCTGTGAAATCAGTTGACACCTTCTCTAAAAGGCACCTTCCTCCCCCCCCCCCATTGTTAGCATCTAACATTGGTTGTGTAAAGTGAGGAAGACTAGCATTGTTCAAATGAAGATTACAACTTACTTCTCATTCCAGTTTGCCAGGGGAAAAAAAGACTTGTTAACTGGTATATTTTTGCAGTTTTTCATTTGGCATATTTTCTTCCCAGCATAAGTTAAAGAACAGGAAAAAGAAAAAGCTTTGTAGCTACAAAGAAAAAGAAATGTAAACGATTAATTATAATTTAACATACCTTATAGGTGAAATTTGGAGTTAGCTATTCAGAATGCTTTAAGGCTCATCTTTATAGACAGAAGTGAAAAAGTAAGGCTCATGTTAGTGTTAACACTGCATTTTTACATCAAAAGCTAAATATGGAACACTTCCAGCCCACTTCATTAGCACCGGTCTTACAATTTACAGGTACCTTTTTTCTTCCTGTTATAAATAACTTAGTTTCTGCTATTTCTGCTCTGGCTCATCATCTGATGAAGTGGGTTTTGCCCATGAAAGCTCATGATACTATATATTTGTGTTAGTCTCTAAGGTGCCACAGGACTACTCATTTTTAAAGTTAGAGACTAATAAAGCTACCCCTCTGAGACTTTATTCCTTTAATGTCAGGATTCAGTCTGTTCCCATCTATATTATTGACCTAGCCTAGTCCTTTACCACTGGAATCAGAGTTTCACCACTGACTTTCAGGTGCACATGATCAGGTCTCCATTGTGTAATATTGGGCAACAGTAAACCTCTTTGTGCCCAAAGTTTCACTTCTTTAAAGATGATGATAATGCTTACAGAGATGTGTAATTACTACCATATGTGTATTTTTTGTTTAATCAGTGACAGTAACTCATCTGGTTAGGCTTAGATTATGGTTGAAGTTTTGGGTTCAAAACAGTTTCAGGGCTGAGGTTGGTTTCAGATTCAACATCACTGAAATCATATGCAATATTAGCCCCAAATAGTGAAATATAAGAATACCTGCTCTTGAAAGCTTTCTACCTTCTTTCAAAACATTGTCTCCTTCCCGTCTGATTCTGAGGAAGAACTATAGAATATAGCATAGAGCAAAGTAGTCAGATTTGGTCAGCAAATCTGAAGGGGTTTGGCAACTTGAGCCTCCTATTTTTGCCTTCTTCATAAGAGTGATTGTTGATCTTTTCCAGAATATTAATTATTATAGAAAACAGATCTCTGTTTAACTGAGGGGGATAATCAGCAGAGAGAACTCCATGAAGAAAAAAGGATGCAATGATTATAACTAATAGGATTTACACCTGGTCTTAACATGACAATAATGCCATTCATACTTTACCTTACAATTAATATATGCAATTGTAACATTGTGAAACAGAAAATAAACACTGACAAGACAGAACCCTGGATTTTATTGTACACATTGCAATAGAACACTGTAAGAATGCTTTATTAATACAGTCTCTATCCCAAAGAATTTAAGCTCTAAGGCCTCCTTACTAGAAAGAATTATATTTAACTTTAAATGCTGTGAATAGTTTAATTTAAGTCAACAGGACTGATTACAGTGCATTAAGCTAAAATCTTTGCAAGACCAGAGTTTAAATTAGGCAGACAAAACACAAAGCACAGATAAAGTTAGAGGATAAGAGGAGGAAAGGATGACAATAAACAAGATATAATTTGTGTCATTATGTTGTTCTGTAACTTGTAAGGTTCTGTACATTATCTATTTTAAGAAGTAAGGCTAGGAATGCAGAATCCGTAGCACAGAGGCGAAAGTCAGTGATAGGAATCCAGCCAGCACAAGTGAGTTTTAAGGAGAAAAGGGTGGAAATGAGGCTTGTTTTTTCCTAGAATAGGAAAAATTCCAGGAGTAGCTCTCATTTTCTCATAAGTCTGTGTATTGAGATGGTGCACATGTGATCAGCAGCCTGTAGATCATGTGTAATTTCACATCTTCATGGTAAGATCTTAAAATAAAATACACTGCGAACAACACAACCATCTTCAGAATCAGAGCAGTGATTATGGCTTCTGTAGCTATTACCTTCAGTAATGTAAATTTTCTGAAATTTTTATTAAACTGCTAATTATCACTAAATGCTGTATAGCACATTCCTTTGCTAATGTTCTAGCACAAATTATCCCACTGTGTTTTAATTTACCATCTGAAATTCAAGCGAAAGTGGGTGCCTGGGAAAAACATTAATAAAAATCTGGAAAATAGCATGTCCCCCTGTAACAATAACACTGCTAGACTGCAGTCATCTGACCCTCTCTTGATTGCCATGGTGTGGTGAGGGGAAAGTGTTCACTTTACAATCAAGTAGGAAAACCAGCCATATGAAAATATGCTAATTAAACAAATAAATAGTGTTGCAGAGATTATTTTCATTATAATTTTCCCCATTTTACTAAAGGTGTCTCCCTCTGTTTTTCTCTGTGGTGCTTAATGCACCAGATACACTCTATAAAGCTACAAATGTATTTAAACACCATCTGTAAATAAAAATGGTCACTGCATAGGCAGAGCCTGGTAACAGTGGTTTAAAACCATCTATTATCAGTGCTATTATTAAGGTCAAATTCAGTGCTGTAAGCAGGTGCAGTGTCATTGACTCAGCAAGATGGCTGAGCCACTCATTCTGCAGGGTCCACACGCCACACCCCACTCTTGTGGGCAGGTAGGAAAGCCCTCTATCCCATTTTTCTACAAACCTATCTCTTGTCAGCTATCTCTCCAACATACACTTGTCAGGACAGCTACCCACCCTGCTTCAGTCCTCTCTCACACGCTTGTCTAGTGCAGGTGCCTAGGTTGCCTCTTGAGACCTCCATCTATGCTCCCCTACCTATCATGCACCAAACAGATCCTATATTTGGTGTAAACGGGTGCCGCTTCCTGGAAAATAATAAGAGTTGCCTCTGTTCAGCCTAGATCTGATTTTGACCAATGCTTTCATATTAGCAACACAAAACAACTTTGTTCACCTGCAGGAATTATGCAGTGCAACTAACTGTCATGTGTGTGAAGGAAAGAAGCCCTTCTAAAGAAAACTACTGACACTTCCTACCTTTTCAGCCAGGCTGCGGGGATGTTGTGGGCTGCATAAACAGTGAAGCTAAAGTGGGGATTTACATCAACCGCCATACATGAAGGGCTTCCAAGTATTTTTGCAGGCTGAAAATCTGTGTGAAAGCTTCTGCTGAAAACATAGATGAGATGGGAGATGGCTGCAGACAGCTCTGTCACAGCATTCTCTATCAAGACTGGAGGAAGGGAAAGAAAGATTAGCAATTGATTATTGGTAAAGAATCATATCTATTATGAGTTATTAATTATGGCTTTGAAATTATTCCTATTAAAGTTTTATTAAAATGACAGTCTACTAAGTGAAGCCAATTAGTCATCTGTGCTCCTGAAAACCATCTTAGCTCATTTTGTGGTATATCAACAGTCCTTTCTTACAATATCTTCAAATTAAGGCATTTACAAAAGAAGACTTTTTAAACCACTGTAAATCCAGTGTACTCCAGATACTTTATTTCAGTGTCTTAATTCCCACCCTGTGAGGATGTTTATTATGTTTTCTCCAGCTAAGCAAGTATTTAGTTCAGGGGACCTGGCAATAAAACAGAAGAGCAGAGAACTCTAAATATGCTCCTTTCTTGTTAAACCTGTTTTAGAGCCCCTAGAACATGTAGATATGGTTGAATGTAATTCTATAGAGCCTAGAAGAAAACAATGAAAGGCTTAGTATGGAAATTACAAAACTGTTTACAGGAGTTACAGAGACATTCCAGTGGCCTAGGGGCTAGGAAAAAGACCCATTAAAAAGATGCAGGCAATACAAAAGGAAGATCAATGGAGAAGAGAAGCCAATACAACAAATATATAGGAAAATGGAGAGCAATCAGAAAAACAGAGAAGTATCAACGCAATTAGATTAAAGTGCAAGTTAAATATTAATACTATGCCATTACTGCCATGTGTATTGTAGGACACACATAGTAATTTATTAATATACAGTACAATTGTTTTCAGACATACAATAGATAATGGCTCCAATTCTCTATGGCTCTGCTTCTGTGGCTTTTTTAGCAACATTTGCATTCTTCATATTTCTTAGGGCAACATGTAAATTGGAGCCCCAACTAGATGGGCTGAAATAGAGTGGTATGAAGGGATTTATGTTAGTTTTTCTGGTGGCTCCTGGGGTAAGGGGTATGTGATCAAGGAAGGGAGACAGTCAGAGTGCAATGTGCTGGGTACTACTGGTTAATCTAGAACAGTGGTCACCAACCAGTAGACTGGGATCTACTGGTAGATCTTGGAGCTTCTGACAGGTGATCCTGACTGATTTGGCCAGGAGGCTATCGAGTGCTGGCAATTCAACTGCCCTGAGAAGCACTGCCATGCTGCTCCTGCCCTCTGCCTTGGAGATGCCCCCCTCTCCCACCCGTGGGAGCCTCCTGCTTGCTGTGCAGGGCATGGAAAGAAGAGAAAGGGGGATATTGATCTCAGGGTGCCCCTCGCTCCACTCTGTACCCCACCTCCACAGACCAGAGGGGGGTAGGGATAGAGAGAGTTTGCTGGCTGCTTTTGGGAGTGTTGCAGGGCTAGGACAGAGGTGAACCTGCCTTACCCCCTGCACCACCACCCAAAAGCCATCTGTGGTAAGTGGTGCCCAGCTGGAGCCTGCATTCTGAACCCCGGCCCCAGTCCTGAATCCCTCCTGCACCCCAAACCCCTGCCCCCAGCTTGATAGAAGTGAGTGAGGATGGGGGAGGGAGGATGGAATGAGCAGGGGTGGGGCCTCGGCGGAGAGGCGGGAAGGAGGCAGGGCAAGGGTATTTGGGTTTGAGGTAGATCATCGATTGCACTTAAATTAAAAAAGTAATCTCATGCTTTAAAACGCTGGAGACCACTGATCTAGAGCTAGGATGCTTTAAAATACACTAAGGTTGCCCATGTCTTTCCCCCCATAGTTCCCCTAACTTCCCAAGGTACGTGGGTAATTAAGAATAGTCCACCTATTTCTAATGACTCTCAGAGTGGCCATTATAGGGTGCTGCAGCTGAAGATCGAAGGATCCATAATATATCTGCTTAATACTGTAGTACAGGGTAAATAGCTGCTTGATCCAAGATAATTTTCTTCCCTAACGTGAGAGGGTCAATATTTCTTCCAGTTATATTATAGAGTACATCAGATACTATTAAGATTAATATACATTTCTAAACCTGTCTGTAATTTTGTAAGATTTTCAAAGTCTTAATAGGATAAACGTGCACATATTTTAATTAATATTTGATTATTTCCCTACTGCATTAAGTGCTTGAAATCTGGAATTTTTAGGTGAATTGTAACATTTCCCAATCTCATCGCAATTGCAGTAATTTATCTGACTATATTTTAAAAGCATGTCACTGTGATCTTATCTTAAAATAACTGTGACCATTTGCTCATACAGGACCTGTAAATTACAGAGATGGTGTGTCTAAAATAAATTGAGATGGTATATTATAATTCCATTTGTTGTATGAGAGCTGCAAAATGGATTGTGGAGACCTGATACGAATAGCAAGCAAGAAAGATGGTGCCAGTCAGGTTGGCAGGTTGCAATCAATTCTAAAATATCCACAGAGGTCATACAAAATACACTAAATTCTACACTTCACAGATGCAGTACCCTCCAAAATTATTGCACCCTTCTTGTCTCAGACAAAATAAGAGTTTAAAGTTCAACTAGACATTTTCATTATATCTTATCTCAATGCTTGCCCCAACACAAGTGTGCACAGGTAAGGGGGTCAGAGTATATTATGCTATCTATGGTCCTGATTCAGCACTTTGGTAGTTGCTCAATTGTAAGCATATGTTTAAGTCCCTTTGAAGTTAATGAGCCAGTGTAAAAGGAGGCTAAATTAAGCTCAACTGGGAATTATACATGGCAGGTGCCAACTTGTTTTACCTTTCATTCCTAGAATGATGCCTACAAATCACACTTCCAGAAAAGAATGACTAGAACACTGCTTTTTGTGGCATTGGAAACGGCTTTTCCAGATCTGAATAAAGAATACATTTATAGTTTGATAGGCTAACAAAACTCTCTTACAATGCACTTCAATCTCATTTTGTTTATACTTCTCTCCTCTGCTCTTTCTTCTCCTGCTCTCCATTTTCCTATCTATTTATCCTCCTTTTGTATTGCCTGCATCTTTTCCTGGGACCTTTTCCTATCCTCAAAGTCACTTTTATGTCCCTGTAACTCCTGTAAACAGTTTTGTAATTTCCATACTAAGCCTTTAATTGTATTCTTCTGGGCTCCACAGAATTACATATAACCCCATCTACATGTCCTAGGAGCCCCAATACAGATTTAACGAGAAAGGGGAATATTTAGAAATAAAGAAAAGGTTGTTGTATTATACGAAGCCGATAGCTCTCTTGTGCCAGAACAATGTACATAAATCCAACTGATCTGAAATGGATTAAATTGAGTGAGAGTTTGTGAGCATTCAGTCAACAGCTCTCTGGATGCAATTATTTAGTGAAAACCAAGGCTTTTAATTTGTCCAGAGTGGAATGTATGTACAGATAGTCCCTTGCTACCTGCAGGCAGTCCCACTGAAGTCAATGGCTGCAAGATAAAGCCTATAATAACAATTCACCGAAGGTTTTCCCCATTTCTTTGTAAAATATAGTGAAATGTAGCTCAGAAGCATCTTAAAATGCCAACTACAACGCTCAGTTTGTTGAAACATGTCTTGTGGTTTTCATTGTTTCTTACATAGTTCCACACTGAAAGTGGTAGGACACTGGTTCAGATTATATGTGCAGAATAAGAGAATATGCTCATATACTAGTCAAATCAGAACAGGAAAATATTTTTTAAATGACAAGTATCAGAAGAAACATGAATGAGCTTTCAGATACTGGAATTCTCAGTTACATTCTTATGTAGATTGTGACTGTTGAAGGAATATTGAGGGAACAGACTTAATATAATGGAGCTAAAATATGGCACTCTGCTAGGGCAATATGTGTACACAAGCCTTGCTATGCTACCGTGAAAAACTTACTAACACATGCACAAAATAAGCTCTTACTATGACTGTGGTGATTAATATTCTACAGGACATAAGAATTACCCATACCAAGATAGCTGGTGAATAGTAATGTACAAGGCTATATTATAGCCCAGATTATACTGTTCACTAACCTAATTTTGCAGAACAGTAGATCTGATAAGTCTCTAAACATGAATCAGAATACAGAGTGCTCCAAACAAATTAAAGAATGAACCCTGGTGTATCGTCTACCACGATTACTTAGTGTCTTACTATATTTTGGATGTTCATTTGAACTCCTGAAAGTAGCAAGTACACTCTTTTCTTGACATCAAAACCCAGGGCTGTAACTAGGGAGGGGTGAGTGCAAAGCCAAAGGAGTGGAAAAATTGGATGGGAAAAAATGGCAGAGGTTGCAAATGTGCTTCCTCGCTTTGGGAGCTAAAATGGCAAGTTATGGCATTGCTAAAACCCACTGATCTTGATTTATTTACCACTGTGAGTCCTCAACTTAAAATCCCATTGCAGCTTTTGAGACAGATAAGGCTGTTTCTTTCCACTCCTCATTCATTAAGTAGGACCACGGTTAACAAAACTAGAGACACAACTATCTTGGCAGGCTTGTAAGTGTCTATTATTCACAATGGCTGGGCAAAATCTTTTACAGAGGAGTTGGTATACCGTGCACTATTTGTTCATGAAGCTAAATACACAAATTGCTTTTTGTGATTCATGGATTTTAAAGCCAGAAAAGACAATTATGCTCAGCTAGTTTTAACAAGTGAATAATACAAGCTGTAAAAAGGTCACCCAGTAATTCCTGTGGATTCATAACTTCTGCCTGATCTAAAGCCAGCATCCAATCTTGATTTAAAGACGTTGAGTGATGGTGCAAACCATTTCATCCCTAGGCAAATTTTTCAAATGGTTAATTACTCACTGTGGAAAATCTGTGCCCAATTTCTAGTCTGAATCAATTTAGTTTTAAGATCTCAGCCACTGTGATGTGGATAATGGGACATGGACTCAGAGCATACATGAAGAAATTAAACTTATACAAAGCTCTCCACAAAACACATGAATCCTTGCACACGCTCTGTTAACACAAAGTATTTCTCCTCTGGTCAGCAAAATTAAGCAAGCAATTTAGTAACTAAAAGTGTTGATCTTTACACCTGCAGCATACACTTCTAAGACGTTGAAAAACAAAGAATAAAATAAGTTAGCATCTTTCTTTCTTTTTATATTTTATGTAGTTTTCATTTTGGACCTTCTGTCAGGGCAAGCATTTTGTTGTTGTAGATCATGTCATTTCAATACATGTTAAATATGCCCTCTGTACTTTTGTATACGCATGTTCCCCCCCCCCCCCCCAATCCTTAGTTACTGCATGATCGTTGTTTCAATGGCTGAATGGAATCTCAGAAAAGAAAAGCTTCATATTTTTGTGACACCTGACAGCTAATGTAATGAACTTAGCATCCACCTAGCAGTTTAAGAAAAAAGAGCAAGCCCCTGAAATTCGTAAACCAATGAATTTCAGTAAGACACAGTTAAGGTTAAAGTGCTATTTAGAACACTGTAGTGATCACAAAAGGCAGGAAGTTAAAAAGGTTGTGATCCAGAAAGCCCCAGAAAATAAAAAATATTTTGTTTAGAGGTGGGCAAAACTTTTTTTTTCTGCAAAATTTGCAGATTCACTGACAATGAAAATGCTTTGAGTTTGAGTTGGTTTCACTGAATTGTTCATTATGAAAAAATTAACATTTTGCTTCAACATTTTAGAAAAAACAGCATTTTGATTTTTGGGTCAAAGTGATGTTTTCTTTAGACACAGACTTTAATTTTATAAAAAATGGAACCATGAGAAAACTCAAAAATCAAAACAAAATGTTCAGTCCAAAATAATTTTTGCTTAATTTTGTTTAACCAGGAAAAAAATAGGCAAAAATGAGTGGAGTTAAAAGAGTTTGTTTTTTCCCAATTTTTCATTAAAAAAATGGAAATTTTCCACTGAAAAGGTTTTTTTTAAATGCTCGTGAAAATGCTTATAATTTTCTGATCAGTTCTAGAAATAATAGTTAAATTCCAAAACAAATGTGTCAAACATTATACCTTTAGAAGTGCCAGAACTTCTATAATCCTCAAAAAGTGGGGATATCTATTTTACATTTCCTCCAAAAGGTGGCACCTTTACTGGCACACACAAAAAACATTTCCATTTTAAAACCACCTCTTTATGGTGTGCAGATGGCCTTTGGGAAAGTCAGTACTTGGTTGGAGACAAACTATTAAGGCTGCGTGTTCTGTCAGATATGACAAGTACTAGTTTCTGCATACTCTAATACTATATCAACCATTAATCCATTAGGTCTTCACAGAAGACATGCTGATGAGTTTTGTATAAACTTGTTTCTGCCCATAGCCTGGATAAAAAAAAAAAGCTCATAATGCAAAAACTTTATTGGAATCGAATAATCCCATTCTTCATTTCATGGGAACACCCTGTTCTGCAGCAGGTGAGAAGTCTAGAAATGATTATCTTTTCCCATAATAAGTTACAATTAATTCCAGAAAATTTTTTAAATAAAAATAGCTTACAAAGATAATACAAATAGCATCACCTGTCTGAATTCTATGATGCCAACAAGTTCTGATAAGATCTCACTGCATTCAGTAAGGTGCAGTTTCAAAGGGTACATAACAGAATGGATTCTGCAGTGCTTATGAAATTAAGGGTGTAGTCAGAACAAACTGAAAAGCCTTCAACTGAAAAAGCCCAAGCCTTTTCTGGTATAAGTAAAAGGGTGTAGATAAGTAAACAGGCAAAACTCTGTTAGACATCTACAAGGCTCTTCAGATATATCAAACAGATGTTCTTTGAGGGAAGTGCTGATTCAATAAAGCCTAAGCTTGCAAATAGACTTATATAGAGGAATGGTTTAAATTTTTACCACAAATGTGATTTCAAGTGCACATGGAAGAAGATGCATAATGTGTAATGGGGTCGCTGATAATTAGGAGCTATTAATTTCTTTCGTATTTAGCAAAATGTTCCCATAACTAGAGTTGAACAAAGCTCATGGGAAAAGCATCTTCTTTCAAGGGGAAGAAATTCCACAAACCATAGTTGCCTCCTTCTCTTGGCACGGGCATACTCATAGCTTTCTCTCAAGAATGCTTTTCTCTTTCCTGCAGCTGCGGATGTAGGCACTCCTTATACAATTGTATTTGGTTATTTATTTTTAATGAATTTGAAAAAAAATGCTGGAATGACCAGCCTGGCATCTAAAATCCTAGGTACAATTGGTTAGCAGCTACAAACTACTATGCCATTGAGCCAGTCACCGTACCCCAACCCTGATCAGCACCATCTACAAAAGTTTGTTGATATAGAAAACTTTTCCAGAACAGCTACTCCTGATTTGTTCAGAAACAAGAGAATCCATACATGGGGTTAGAGTATGTTGTTCTGAATTATCTTAACCCAGTTTAGATGTAGATTGACTATTCCAGAATAGCTCTGTGTATGTTTTATTTGAAATTAGCTCAATCTGCTTTAAGTTCACAGCTTTACCTTGTTCTGGCTCCACTTTCATATACAGACAAGCCCTAAGTGTGAAGGTCTTCTACATTTTTTGCAACCATTCAGTTCTCAAGCTCAGATCATATTGCAACAAAGAGTGATAGATACAATTTTTTTTTGCTCAACATGAACATCTGTCTGAGCAAATGAACTGTGACTATTTAGTTAATTCGCATAAGACATCAACACCTAATAGGACAGTAACAATTTTCAGTCACTACTTGTCTGGTCTGATTTGAACTGCAGGGGGACTAAAGATAGGTGGCTATTCGCTCCTGATATCATTTTATTAAGTCCCTTAAATTATATCACTAGGATAACAGCACTAGAATTTATTGAAGAGGAACAGAAATGTCTCAGACAAACCTACATTTGCAGCTTCACAGCAATACTTCATTTCTCCTTTTTTTTTCAGCAGTAGAATGGAGATTAAGTACAACTTGTCAAAAGGATTTCAATCCACTCTGCCTTTTAAAATGCCCACTATAATGGACTATATTTTCTTATCTGAGAAAAAAATGACCATTTTATCTGTAAGATGAATTGGAGATACTACAATGATCTATAGAGACTGAAACACTTGCATTTGCTTTATTTACAGCAACTGGTTTATGCTATAAATGAATTCTTTAACAAATTGAATAGGAATATACATTTTGCTAATTGTTTGTTTTTTGCATTAATATCTAATAGAAACTTCTTTACCTCTGACTGGAGTTTCTACATTTTGAAGCGAATTCTAAAAAAGAAAAAAAGTAGTATTTATAATACAGAAGAGACTGAACACCAGCATTTGTTGATGTGGGAAATGGCATTTGTCAAGTACAGAGAATTCACATGGGAACCACATGGAGTTAACCTGGTCTTGGGGCAAAAGGAGAAAGCACAGCTCAGTGGTTTTTAAAGCTGGGTTGCAGGCCCACATAGGTAAGCTGCTGGCGGGCCCTGAAACATTTTGTTGATCTAACTGTCCATAGCCATGGAGCCTCGCAGCTCCCATGGGCTGCGGTTCACCATTTTTAGCCACAAGAAGCTGTAAGAAGCGCCAGGCCTGGCCATGCCACTTCCCATGGCTACCCTTGTCTGGAAATGGCAAACCAGAGGCAATGGGAATTGCAAGGCTCCATAGCCATGACCTTTTAGGTAAACAAATGGCACAGGCCCGCCAGCAGCTTATCTGGGCAGCCCTGAGACCCGACTTTGAGAACCATTGGCATATTTCATGAGAGGAACATACTGGATTGGGGCTGGATTCAGTTTGGGTCCCATCTGTATCACAAGCTTCATGTATGATGTTAGGCAAGTCATTTAGGGTACATCTATGCAGCCCACAGCAGTGAATCTCAGAGCCAGATTTGGCCTTGTGGGGCTTGCCCCAAAACAGCTGTGTAGCTGCTATGGTTCTGTCTGGAGCCTAGGGATCACAATATCCTCTCTCCCCTACCTTTTGTGTGTCTTGCTTTTTCTGTAGGCAGGCTCCAGAACTCCCACCGTTTTAAAACGGTACCTAAAAGTTAGATTTCTAGCTAGATAGCTAAATTGGAAGCTTGGTTTTCTACAACCTTTGAGCAGGCAACAACTCCCACTACCTTCACTGAGAGCTGCCTGGTGCTCAGATTCTCTGAAAGATCAAACCAATTATTTATGTGCATCAATAACTTAATAGCTGACTCTTTAAAATTTAATTTTAACCAACTGTGCCACTGAGACCTCATTTGCAATAAGCACCTTTAATAAATTCATATTTATCAAGATGCGATGAACGGACTGCTGGAGTATAAAGATGAAACATACATAATGCTTATGTAAATTTAATACTGTAGTATGGTATTCATTTGTTTTTTTATAGCACCCTGTTGGAACCTCTTGCCAACCAAAAGTCAATTTTTCCCTTATACTCATTCATGCCTTTGCTGTTGATCAAGGAAGCCACACTTTAGTGGCCCTTGTGTTTAGTAGGGTCCTTTTAAAAGTGGTAATTTATTCAAAACTGACCTACAAGCCATACTAGCACATACCCCGCTAGTTAGGCAGAACTGATCTAGCTAATATGAATGGAAGTCCATTGCTTACTTGGAGGGAGAAAAAGCAAACTTCTTTGTCGCAGTCTTGGATAGAGTGACACAAACAAGAACTGAGACCTTGATTTTATTCTTCTACATTTTGTAAAGTAAATCTTTTTCAAACAGTTGTGATAATTTCAACATATTGTAGTCCATTTAATATATAATGGATGGTGTCTGTTCTAGCAGGATTTGTTTCCTAAGACCTTTTGTTAATCATAATAAAAGGAGAGTAGGAGAGAGGGATGAAAAACATGGTCAGGGAATTGTCTGGAAGACTGGATCAATCATTTAATGACACATGCCACCAGCTCATGCTGATGCCAGTTTCTTAATCTCCAATCACAGTACAGGAGCTTTCATAGCAATGATGGTGGTTTAAATAATCACATGGAGTTGGAAGAAATGTAGGCACTATTATATATAAATGTTGATGGCATAGATAGAAGCACAGCAAGATATGCAAAAATGCGTTACCAAATGTAATTTACCTTGGAAGGAGCAAGCAGCAGTTTCCCTGAGGGGTAGTGTGTGCAGGCAGCCTGCCAAATGGATGTGTAAAAAGTATTCCAAACAAAATCACAATACACAGTTCACTAATCATCAGGAAATCATGAGAGAAAGGAATTAGAGATATGCCAGAATAACCGTTCTATTTCTTAATGTATGATCCAACAGCACAAGGAATGCAGCAAGCAGCTATGCAACATTCATTGAATAATAGCACCAAGTGCGTGCTTAATTGGAAAAAGGATGATCTTTAAACCAGCTACTTATCCTGATTTCAGTAGGCAGGGCCTTATTCCCAGTGCCTCCCCACAGAAAACCTACACTACTTTGGCTGCTATCTTGACGGGTAGTACAGAAGCAAATGAACCAGACATATTCGATATATGTCCATAAATCCCTCAGAAACAAAGGAGAAAAAAAATGTGTTGCAAGTGGCCCAAAAACACTGCACTGTATTTTTATGGGGACACAACTCCTACTTATGACCTCAATCTGAGTTATGCTTGAATAAGGACTGGAGAAGTTAGCCCATCACCAGTATTCAAACTGCTGAATATTGATTCAGGCTACACATCTAAATATTGAGCTAGATATGATGAGATAAGTTATACCTCCTGATTTATCCATACCTGGATATTATACATACATACACACACACACACACACTCTGCACTGGACTTGAGTTACTACATATGCAACAAAATATTTTTCTGCTTTTATTATATTTATAATTCAGCTGCCTCTGGGAGAGAAGCAGCTCTTTTTGCTGAAACCTGAACTTCTGAGGGGCTGCCCAAGCCTAATTGACTGACCTAGCACTTGTTCCTGGAACAAGAAAAAAGCAGCAGCATTTGCTGGCACAGGACCAATGTTGTGCTTGATTTCAGCTTCTTCTTTTTTTGGTTTGGAAGTCAGCTGTTAATCAGCTCTGTCTCATGAACAAGGGTAGGGGGTGTTAGTCAAGGTCATGGACAGTCTTCAAAAGAAGGTTTCAAGGGAAAATAAACTAATTTAGCTAACCAAGCCTAAAAGGAAATATTGATAGAAGAGAAATCTCATCAACATTAAGCTACTTCTTTGTAAAGTTTGCATCAATGTAGATGTTATAGTCAGGGCCGAAGAGAAAGCATTTTATAAGAAGAAAATCTACAATACTTTTTTTCAGTGTTTCTACCAGGCCGTATCAGATGATTAAACACCAATATCGTTATCTTCTGTCATTTATTGCTTGCTTTACAGTGGCACCTAGGCATCTTGGATGAGATTGGACTTCATGATAAGTGCATGCAAATAATAAGAGGCATCTCTTGCCCTTAAGAACTTACAATTTAATAAGACAAGACTGAAAAAGTATTATTATTATTGTACCTATTTTCAGTATATGGAACTTGGGCACAGAGAGATTGTGTTACGTGGGCAAATCAGTTTATGATTTGGGTTCTCTCATGTAAGTACTGATCACTAACCAGTCCATTTACTTGTACAATAATGACAACTTGATCTGCAGGGACAAGCCAGTTTACAGTTTTATGGGATAATGTACTCACCCCAAAAGCAGAGTCAAAGCTTTCAATGAATTTCATTTAGGGTATGTCTACACTGCAGAGTTTTTCCAGAAAAACAGCCATTTTTCCGGAAAAAACTAGACTTACGTGCACACTGCTATTGAGTTTTCGGCAAAGTCGAAAGACCAGAGGGGTTTTTCTGACAGCGGTAAACCTCTTTCTATGAGGAAGAAGCCTTTTTCAAAAAAAGCTTTTACTGGAAAAAGGTGTGTATGGATGCAGAAGAGAGTGTTTTTTCAAAAGAAGAGGCCTCCAGGAAAAAGCACAGGTGCCCAAATGGCCACTCCATTCACAGTAATCACAACTGAAATGTGAGATACCATCCACTTTGATTGGATGCCATCTTTCAAAAAATCAGATAGTTTTTTCTTTGCACTTTTGCTGTGTAGATGCTCTCTCTCGAAAAAAGTTTTTCCAGATCTCTTCTGGAAAAGCTTCTTCTGAAAGAAGTTTGCAGTCTAGATGTAGCCTTAGTAACAGAAACTCGAAACTCATGTAAGAAGACCTGCAATCACAGTGTCCTCCCTTCATCTCCTTACTCACCGAGGCATTTAAGATGCAATTTATTGATTAGAGGTGTCCAAGGCAGGCCGTGATGTGGATATTTCGGTCTCTGATTTCAAATAGAATGTCTGAAAATGGGTTGTGATAAGTCAGGCAAGCCTGACCAAATCTGAATGTAGGTTGCTTCTTATGATGTGGATTCAAGAGTGCTGATGAAAGGGAAAGTGACTTTCATAATCAGAATCTTCCTTCATCTGGAGGGAATCCATTTCCCAGCTCAGTACCAATTTGAAAGAATCAGTCTCTGTCAATTTCCTTTTTATACTTTTTAGTTCATTTCTAAAGGACAAATTATCCCACAATTAGCACTTTCCAAAGAATAAGCAGATGGCTGAGGAATCCAGTTAAGAGCATGGCACTGAAGAAGATACTCTGCTCAGAGGGAAGATTGTCCCCAGGAATAGTAAATGGAATCTACAGATGAAAGTCAATGTCTTGTCATAAAATGCTGCTGTTACTTTTATTTATTTCTCTACCAAGTTTGTTGTCTGAAATAGCAGAGGAATGTTCTTGTGAATATTTCTATTTAAATTAACTTAACACGAGAGAATGCGTGTTATTTCACAGACCCATTTAAATAGGAGAGTCCACCTGACACAGATTGAAACACATATCAGTGAAGTGCCACACATTCACTTAACAAAAATGAACAGTGAACCAGAAGGAATTCTAGGGAAGAAATTGAAGGAAACCAAATCGTCTGATTTACTGTGAGAAAACTGAGCTATTTGAGAAGGACTGACCATAGGGCTAGGAAATAAGATTTTCTGAGTTCAAATTCCAGGTGGTCTCCTAATTCACTATGTATTCTTTGGTAAGTTCATTTCACCTCAGCTTAAGGTTTACTCAGATAAAAATACCTGGAGAGACTTATGATTTTATTGGGGTTTGAAAGTGTGACAGTTTTACATTACTGACTGGAAATGTGTAATATGCCTTAAAAATCAGTGCCATGTTTCACTGTCATGCTATGTAAACAAATAAATTAGCTTTCCCCAATTACAGCTTCCCCAATTACAGCAATTACAGGTATCATCATGGTATTCACGAACCAGCCAGTAGGCCTATCCATATACATTTATTTTGGGTAGATGAACAATTCTCCCCACTTTTTTCCTAACCCATTTCCCCCTGCCTTAAGAAGATTATTCTTATATAAATCACAAGATTTATGGGCAAAAACATTGTTCTGATATTTGATTATTTAACATGAGTGTGCTACGTAGGAGATAAAATGACATTGTCAATGAAACTAAAGTCTGCACAAATTAACAAGAATGGGTCCAATCTTGCAGCTCATTCCACACGAAAACTCATCAGTGAGTAAGGCCAGCAGGATATAGACCACTTATGGGAAGCAGAGGAAAACTTTATTTAATTAAACTTCTTAAAATGCTGAAGCAGGAATTGTATTAATGTGAGAAAGCATTAACATGACTAACCCATAATGATTAATGGCCTAATTTTCTGCAGTACAGAGTACCTCTGTTCCCCAGATGCTGACTTAAAATGCAGCTTTAAGTGCTCAGAACCTCTGCTAACCCAATTCTATATGACTTGCCCAAGGTCACAAAGAAGTCCATGGCAGATCTGGGAATATATGCTGACTCTCCTATGTCCAAGTTCAGTACCATACCCACAAGACCAACCTTTTATTGCTTTTTAGTCATACATTTCATTGCTCACAACCAGTGCTTTTTTTGTGATGGTACTGCCTGGTACACAGTACTGGCACCTCCAGACGCAATACCAGCACCTCCAGTCAGAGCTCAACAACTTTCTCCTGGAATTCCGGCACTTTTTTTTTTTTAAACAAAAAAAGCACTGCTTTACAACCTTTTCTCTTTTTATGCTGCCTCTTCCTAATAGTCACTTGTGAGGAAACAAATAGCAAGGCAGTACCTTGACCCATCAGCTTTATCAATTGTGACAAATTTGGGTCCCAAATCAACCAGAGACCCTTTTTTGTACAATCTCCTATGCCTTTCATTGTCCATGCCAATTTCCTACTACCTTCTATTTACAGAGCTTTGGTTGTTTGTTGCTGTAGCAAACTCGGCTAGCCTCTCCAGCTGGCTGGGGAGCACACTCTGGCTCTTCCACTTCCCCCACAACTGCCTCTCTGGCAGCCTTATAAGCCCTCTGGCTAATGAGGCCCACAGGTGTTTCCCATTAGCCCCTCAGGCATGGGCTTGCTCAGCTGGATTCAATTGCTCTTTTCAGCCAGGCTGTAGTGGCAGAGCTCTGGCTTAGCAAGCAGCCTGTCACACAATGCAGAAATGAATGATACTTACTTAAGTTCTGGTGTTAAGAGGGAACAAGACATCAGCCCTTCAGATCAGCCTTATAAAGGTTTTAGTGCTTCTTTTACCTGTGTTTTTCCCAGTGGCACTGAACGGAGTTTCTTGACTGCCTCAGTAATAGCCCTGGTTTCCACAGAACAGAGAACACTGCAGATTGCTTTAGCTTCTTCAATCACTTTATCCACTTTATGCTGTTGATGGCAAGGAGAAAAACATCCATGGTACTTTAATAGAAATACCTCACAAAAACACTTATCAGTAAGCTAAATAAGTTAAACTGAAGTCAGTGGGTACATCCAAAAATAAGTCTGGCACAAAAGAAAAATAACATCCACAAACCCAAGAACTTGGCAGACTGCTGAGTAGCAAAGTCTTCAAGACAGTGAGCATGAAATTTCATATGCAGGGTGAAACTTTCCTAATGAAATCGTTAACAAGCCAGGTATCATCTGCTTCAGAGTTTGATTACATACCTGAAAGAGTTAAGCCTATTTCACCAAAGGTTTTGTGGAGCTTCAAGAACATTAAGGCATATCTAACCTAGGCATATCGAACTTAAGCTTCTTGGACTAATTCCTTATTCTGATTGAAAAAAATTGTGAAAAATTTAGTTTCTAAGACTGATTCTAAGGCAAACCTTGGTGGTTTAGTTGGATTCATAATTTCCCTCAAACTATTAAATCTTCATGAACATAAAGTCCAGATCTTTCAAATATTCTATTTTACAAGCCCATATGCAAAATTACATTTTTATACAAACTGAGTTGTTCCAGATATGATGATGATGATGATGTATTTTAAAAAGGTGACCCAAAAGAGAGTATGTCATCCATGAGTACTTCCTTAATGGAAGCTATTTATGCATGAAATGTCACCTGATAGAACTCATGGCCGAGATTAAAGATGCAGATCAAGATGATGCTGGAATTCAGTTAGGAATCTAAAGATATAATACAGGACAGGAGAGAGGAAGTGGTACAGACAACTCAAGATTTGCAGATACCTTCCAAAACAAAAACGTTTCTGGAGGATGGATTGCAAGAAGAGCAAAGTGTCACTTTATTCCATGGGTCAATGAGGACAAGGTAGAGACTCAGCTAGTGGTGATGAAAATGAGATGAAGTCTGCTGCACTAGGGAATGAGGAGGAGACAGTTATAAGGTAAGTGGCAAGGAAGAAAAGAAGGGAAGCCAGTCCCCACAGAAACGAGGTCGAGATGACAGAGATAACTAGAAATTGGAGTTTAAGGAAAAGAGAGGCCAATGGATAGGGACTGCAACACAAGATAGATTCATTCCCACAGCAGGATAAGACAGGTGTGTAGGATTGGGAACTCCGTACTCAGAAGAATCAACAGGTGTCTCACCTGACCAGATCCAGAGGAGAGAATAGAATGATTCCTGCCATGAGCAAGGATATGAGGTGTGAACATGAAACTGATGAGGATCCTGATAGGAGCATGGATAAATCCACTGATTGTGCTGAATGCTGGGATAAATGACATTGCTAGATTCCCACTAGAATAAATCAAGTATAAAGGCTGGATAAAGTGCTTAAAGAGACACAAAGTTAGGTGATTTTCAGCTGAATTCTTTTGATCCCTAGAGAAGGAGGGTGAAAACATGATAAGATAATGAGGATCAACAGATGGCTCAAGGATTGGTTCTAGGAGGAAGGCTTTGGGATGAATGACCATTGTGTGATATTCATAGAAAAAGACCCTTCTCAACTTATGGACTCCACTTGAGTATTACACTTTTGAGACCAAGGTTGGCATGATTCGTAAGAAGGGCTTTTAATGAGGAGATGAGAGGAGAAGGTTGGATGAGACCAATGAAATCTCCATGACTGGGCTCCAATACACAGGAGGAGGAAAATCAGCTACATGATGATATATTAAAGAATAACAGAACATTACAAAGTAAAAGTATCAACAGCACAGAGAAAAAAATAGATATTGAGTGGAGGGTAGACAAGTCGTTGTTATTGAAAGGATTAGAACGAATCCAAATAGAAAACTGAGTGAGGTCCTAGAGAAACAATAGAAATGTTTGTACACTAATGTGAGGAGTGTTGGCAATAAAATGGAGGAACTTCTAACTAATAGGGCAGGGTCTTGCACACATGTACAGGGTCGAATTGATCACCATATTTTGGGTTAGGAAGGAATTTTCCCTAGAGCCAGTTTGTCAGAAATCCTGGAAGTTTTTCACCTTCCTCTGCAGAGTGGGATATGGATGATTTAAACGTTTAAAACTAGTGTAAATAGGTAAATTCTCTATAACTTGAAGTCTTGAAACCATGGTTTGAGGAATTCAGTAACTAGAGCAGAGGTTATGTGTCTATTACAGGAGTAACTCAGTAAGGTTCTGTGGCTTGCAATGTGCAGGAGTTCATACTAGAATCTTTGTCATGCTTGTCCCTTCTGACTTTAAAGTTTATGAGGGGGTCCAACAGCTATTACAGGGATTACAGAAACATGGGGGAAAGCAGTCATGACTGGAGTTCACATATGGAAGACTATAGGAATAAAGGTAAGGTTGATGGGATAATATTATACATCAATGAAGTAGGAAACGAAGAAAAAAAACCCCAGGAAGAGTATGGACAAAACAATCTATTTAGATTAAAAGCACTTTTTCAATTATTATCTAAAGATGTTTAATCTGGATAATGTTAGGTGTTTGCTATAGATCCTTAGTGACACACTTTATAGAGAGAGACCACTTCAAATATGATTTGAAAGATAAGTACTGCTGGAAATTGTGTCATAATAGGGGACTTTCACATACTGAATATAGATTGAATAATAAATGCTAATAATGACAGCAGATTCCATTTATTCCTGAAAGAAATAGATGTTAATTTCCTCCATCAAACTGTCACTCAATCAGCAAGAAGTGATATAATTGATGTTAGACTTTATTTTGGTAAGTGCTGAAGACCTCATAGAAGGTCATAGGAAATAATCTTGGATCAAGTGATCATGAGTTGATTCAGTTGAAATTAAATGAAAGGATAATAAAAATCAGATCACCACCTATGATTTTTCACCTCTGTCATGGCTCCTTCCCCACTCTGGCATGATAAATGCAGAAGTGGGGGCCAGCAAGTGTACCCCAAAACCTTATCTACCAGGCTTTGGTATATAACTTCCCCCAAAAATCTTAAAACCCTAGATTTTGGGGATAGAATCTCTGCTGCCACCACCCAAATTAATAAAGAAACCAGGGGAGAGACCATTTGGGAAAATCTCACCCCGAAAGTAAAAAGCAGGACACCACCATTAAGCAATACCAGGTTAATAAAAGGAAAAGAGAAAACTTTTATCATCACCACATTATTTCTGTTGCAAGCAGAACGATTAGATGGAAAAGTAACAAAATAATTTCATGGAGAAACTCCATGGGCCTGGAACTTAGTTACAAAGGAAAGCCAAAACATTTTTTAAGAAGTGCACTGACAGCAGATCACATACCCAAACCATAAAACAATGAAACCTAACGGATTTATCTAAACTTTACTCTACATACAGAAAGTGAAGAAAGAGTCTTTCTTTTCTTGGAGGGAGACATAGTGTCCGTCCTCAGGGCCGAATTAAGACCTTTAGAGGCCCTGAGCACTGAAGATTATGGTGCCCCCCATATGTAATTCAAAATAAAAACAATATTATACCGTAAAATCTCATTTTTTTTGGTTCCCTAAGCACGTGCTTAGACTGCCTATTGGGTAATCCAGCCCTGTCCGTCCCCCTCAATAGCTGTAGAGAGCTGCCCAGAACAAAGGAGGGAAAAACCAAAAATTCCTTTGTCCCAGTTTGAAATTCCTACCTAAATTCCTATTGGCCACTCCACCTGGCTAGGTAAGGGACATAGTTAACCCTTTAGTCCCCAGGCTGCTGGCTAACCCTCATGATCATGACAACCTCAAAAAGGCAGATTTTGGGAAACGAAAGGAATTAGCTGAAGAAAGTCAACTGCACTAAAGATAAGAACTTAAATGTGGAGGACATTTGGAATTGCTTCAGATCAACTGTGCAAAAATGATCTGAAATTTGCATCACAAGCAAGGAGGAGGGGGGGAAGAACCCTTGTAGTGAAAGGTGCCATACAGAGGCAGATGAATAATCTTCTCAAAAAGGAAAAACTTAAAAAACAATTAGTCTTGCAGCACCTTAAAGACTAACAAAACATGTACATGGGATCATGAGCTTTCGTGGGCAAAACCCACTTTTGCTCATGATCCCATGTACATGTTTTGTTAGTCTTTAAGGTGCTGCAAGACTAATTGTTGTTTTTTAAGTTTTTCCAGTTACAGACTAACACAGCTACCCCTCTGAATCTCCTCAAAAAGGTTATTAGTGCTAAGAAGAGAGCCTAGAGAAAATGGAAAAGGGGGAGGACCAGCAAAAAAAACTACATTGTAGAGAGTAAAGAGAGAACTGCAAAAAGTCAAGATGAAACAGATCTTGCCAAGGAAATTAAAATTAATAATAAGAGGTTTATTAGTTTAACAAACAAAGAGAGACTAAGAAAGAATGAGGTTGAATCACTATGCAGCGTGGATGGGAAGAAGATTAAAAATAATCTAGGTATGGCACAAAACTAACTATATAAATTGCTTCTGTTTTCAATAAAGATCATATAAAACATGTGCATGAAGCCAATATAGCTCATGGAAATCAGTGTCTAGAAATTAAACTTATTTCATCTGAGGTGAAAGAAACTTTAGATAGTTTAGTGCACTCAAATCAGGATAAAGGGATAATTTATATCCTAGAATACTGGAAGAACATATACATGAAATTGCTGGTGTGGGAGTACGGATTTTTCATACCTCTGAATATAGAGAGGTATTAATGCAATATGACTGGACAATAACTGGTGTTGAACCTATACTTATGCAAGGTAAAAAGTGATCTGGGCAATTACAGACTTGTTAGTCTAAACCTCAGTAGTACGTAAAGCTTTAGGACAAATTATATCACGGATGGTGAAGACCTATTTAAGCTAAAAGACAATGATGGCACAAGAACAAATGGATATAAACAGGCCATAAATACATTCTGGCTGGAAATTCAAAGACTGTTTCTAACCATCAGAGGGGTGAGACTTAGGGCCTAATAGGAGGTATGAGGGCAAACAACTTTAGGAGGGAACTGGACAAATTTATGAATGTGATTGCATGATGGGGTTGCTTGTAATGGTGAGGTACTGGTCTCAGCAGTCCTGGGGCTCACATCTAGGTAACATGTTTTGTTCTTAAAAGCCCATGGCTCAGGGTTTCAACCAGACCCCTGCAAGGATCAGGATGAGATTCCCCTTCCCCCAGCATATTCTCATTTTTGTTGTTGTTGTTTTATTTCCCTCCTCTGAACCTCAGGGGTGGCCCTGGCTGGGGATGGGACACTGGAAGGGAGGACAGGACTCTGAGGTGATGTGCTATCAGTCTCTCTCTCAGGAGTTTGATTACTTGGTTCTTACTCACATGCTGTGGATCAAATTTATCACCATTTGTGGGGTTGGAAAGGAATTTTCCACCAGATCAGACAGGCAGTGACTGTAGGGCTATGTCTACACTGCTGGCTTTTGCAGGAAGAGACTATACCAATGAAGCGCTCGTTAGCAACTTCTCGTGCTTCCTTTTTTGAGGCATAAGGATCTTGCACAAAAGGGTTTTTTTTTGCACAAAATGGATCAGTCTACACTGCTAGTTTTTGCGCAAAAACCTCTTGTGCAAAAAGCCTCGGGCAGAGATTATGCAAATGAAGCGTGAGAAGTTGCTAATGAGTGCTTCATTGACATAGCCTAGGTGGTTTTTTGCCTTCCTCTGCAGTTTGTGTGTGTGGGTCACTTGCCAGCATTTCAGGAAGCCATTTCCTTGCCATTGGAGGCTTTGGGCACTGGTGCACCTTCCTATTCACTATTTGTGGCACACAATAATCTAGTTTCCTGGACATGTTGATTTTAGTGCATATGAGCTAGGTGGTGGTGTTGTCATGTGATATTCAGGTAGATGATTTGATGTTCCCTTCTGGCCTTGAATGCTCTAGGCATCTAAAAACACGTGTCCATAGATACTACATACTCTGTGTTGGGGAAAAGATTTAAAATAAATGTCCATGGATTCTTTGTTTATTGGTACTACTGACTGTCTTAAAGACTGAAATACATTTCCTGGGCAATCAAAACCTCTCTAATTAAATATTCTCTGTCTCTATGTACTGATAACAGTCCTTGTAGTGAGCTACAGTGTGTTAATGTGCCGATAAAATTATTTTAGTAACTCATCTAAATCTATGAACAGAAGAAAAAAAATGGTCCTTAAGGTGAACTTTTTTATTTTCAAGTTGAAGGTCTGAAATTGAACAGTAATGAGAAGGTTAATATCTATCATTAATACAAATAAATAAACATATTGGGATAACTGTCTCACTGGACTAAATCCAATGACTTAATTAGAGCAGGAATATATTAGGCATGCTCTCACAAAATTTTGAAAAATAAAATGAACACACCTTTTAAAAAATAATACTGCTTTAGGATTGTAAGGGAAAGGAAATTGATTATGGTTGGTTGTGTTCTCCAATAAACTTTGGAGCTTCTTTCAGTCTTAAATTGACTCACCACTTTCTAAATGATCCCTTTATGAAGTATTGCATTTTCCCTTCAGCCTCCCCCCAGGATCATGTCGATTCTTAAATTAAATGCTTGCAGATTTTCCTCTCTCTATGTACAGGGTACACATAACCATACTGGTGGAACAGCTAAAATGGGACAGCTTTGTCACCACTTTAACTGTGACACAGCCAGAGGTTTATAAGGGCTTTTTTATGGTATGGGCCTGGAGAATATTACTGTTTTTCTTTTTTCACATGTGGCTATGGATTAGTAACACAAAGCACTTTATCTCTACAGACACGTGCACACACAGGAATTTTCAGAGTAACACATTATCATTACAGGCACACCAGGCTAATCCATGAACAGGGTGGTGGCTAGAGCCTCCTCTGAAGGAAAAAATATCTTGTTTAACATTTTCAGAAAGTACTTTGTGCATTCCTATAAAGAAGCATGTTGGAAAGTTTTGAAGAGTGTTTGCATTTCCATGATATAATGGGCCTTTAAGTGTGAAGAAAGAATTATAATTAAGTATGGTTTATGGACTACTAGGCACTCTAAGGCATGGATCTTATTGCCTTAATGGACATAGATATGAAAAATATTTTAACTTAGATAGGACTGATGATAGATTTTTCTCACACCATCTCTCTTTCCAGACAGACATTTAATACCTGGAGAGTCTTCCCTTTCCAAATTCAGACATATCACACTGATTTAGACTTAATGGACTGAACACAGAGAGACTCATTTTTCTACAGCTATTTTGGGAAGTTTTTGTTCTAAATGTCCTAAAATTCAGGAGGAATTAAAGCCAACATAATGCAGATGTTTCAGTACATTTTATTTTACTGAAAATATTTAAATATGATAACTTTTGGAGGATATTTTGATGTTTATATTAATTTATATTATTAAAACGCCATCTCACTGTAGAACAACCCTTTACCAAAGGTTAAGCAAAGTTTCATTAGAGGCTAACGGGAAGTTTATTATAAATTACAAGACATAATTCCAGTGATAAGAATGGCTAACATTCAGGGCATAAATTCTGTGGAAATGCTCCATACATGTCAGGTCGAACTGCATCTCGTGTGCCAAATATTCCATACTTCTATCTTTCTCATTTTTATTTTGTAATAGCAGCAACCACTATCTAGCTTGTACATCATTTATTGTAGATTAGTAATACCAAGGAAGACATTTCTGCCCTGGGCCTCACCAAGGGTTCAGGGATTCCATGACTGAAGTTTTTTAACAAATGCCTGTGACTTATGGGATTTGAAGATATCAATAATTCCCACTGATTTAAATTATATTTTGCACTGTGAGCATGGGGACCCTGGATAGTACTTTTAAATGTTCTTAAATTGCTTAACTGGTGTGTATTGCAAATACACACGCAGATTCAAACACTGAGTCATGACTCCTAGATTTGTTTTGTTTCTCTATGTGTAATTTTTACCTTATGGAATACCCACTTCAGAACAATGACAATTAATTCTAACAATAACAAGAACAATAATAATGTTTTGTGCAAGGAAAGTTTCTCACACACACACAGCCTAGTCCTTGTCTGCGTACAATAGAATTACAACTGGTCAGAAAACTGGTGCAGTACAATGAAGAATAAAGACAATACCACAGCATTTTCAGGAAAGGATTGTGAACTCAATGAAGCACAAACTTAGGCCCAGATCCTGAGGTAAACTCTATGGTCACATTAACACTATGAAAAACAGGTGTATTTTTAAAAATCTATTAACTAACTTACGCCCAAAATTTAACTGTCATGATATTACACTCGTGTAAAATGAAAAAATTGTGAAAAACTGAAATCTGGGGATGAGGATTAACATCCTAACACAGAATGGAGATTTTTGGTTATGTTTTTATTTTTTGTTTTGTTTTTTATTTTGCAAGAGAATTCTTTACTTTCACACAACTAGTTAAACTCTACTGCATCAAACTGAAATAGCTTCAAGCTGCTGCAGGAGTATATTCTGTGATATATCAAGGTCTTGTGCTTTCTTTCCATTCCCCAATTATAAATGGAAGAAGAGCTAGTTTAAATAAAAGTAAGACGAGCCTGCACCACCTTCTGAAACTCAGTGCAACCTATTATTTGTTTTCTTCCGTTCCCTCTCTGATTGTCTGTAATTTAAACATGCATCTTCAATTTGGGGTCAGAGTCTGCCCATGGCTGGGAATCAAAGGAACAAAATTAACCTTTTCTGGTGGCATTTTGAGACCAACTGTTTAAACCTGATTCCGCAAACTTTTAAGGTTCATGCCTGATTTTATTCATGCGATAGTCCTGCTGAAATTAGTGTTGATCAAAATGCCTGGCTGAAAAGGGACCCTGGTGGCTCCAGTCAGCACTGCTGACCAGGCTGTTAGAAATGTGGTTGGTGGTGTAACGAGGCTAAGTCAGGGTCTCTGCCTCACTTGGCTTCTTACAACTCCCGGAAATGACCGGCATGTCCTTGTGGCCCCCACAATCAGGGCAAATGGAAAGGCACTGCATACTGTCCCTGCTGGACCCACTGGTTCAAATTCCCATTGGCTGGGGGCAGTGCCTATGGGGTTGAGCAGTACACACTGTGCTGAGCTTTCTGGCCGTGCCTTCACCTAGCTGCTTCTGGGAGCAGCACACGGACAGGTCAGGCAGGAGGGCCTGCCTTAGCCCCAATGTGCTGCCAACTAGAAGTCACCTGAGGTACGTGCCACCTGGCTGGAGTCCCCACCCTGAACTCTCTACCACGGGCCAGAGTCCCCTCCTTCACGTTAAATCCCTCCAAGATCTCGCACTTCCGCCTGCACCACAACCCCATGCCTCATATCGGAACCCCCACACTCACCAAAACACCCTGCCAGAGCCTGCACCTACTCATCCTCCCACACCCCAATCCCCTGCCCCAGTCCTGAGCCCCCTCCCATAGTCCAGCCTGGAGGCCCCTTCTATACTGCAAATCCCTCAGCTCTGTGCTGCACTCCAAATCCTTGCTCCTGCCTAATGAAAGTGAGAAAGAGGCTGGGAGAGAGCAAGAGACAGAGGGACAGGGGCAGGAATGAGTCAGCTTTAGAGAAGAGATGGGGGAGAAGGGAGGGGAGGGGAGGGGATAGGGCATCAGTGTTTAGTTTTATGCCATTAGAAAAGTTGGCAACCCTAATGTACATGTTTAAGTATTTGCAGAATTGTGGGAGGGGTATCATTCAGCTAAACTAGATCCAAATATTTGGGTGTTAACTCAAATTATCCTCAGATCCTTTTGTTCCCCAAACCTAGAGAATAGTTACCTTGAATGTTTTAATTTTGTAGCATTTAGATGTCATTAATTTTACTTAAAAATTTCCACACCTTTTCCAACACAGGTTAAACAGCTTTCAGGAAGAGTCCTCTTTAATTCAATTTGAGGCAGATTAATCTAATAATTAGAGACTTTTCACAAATAAGCCAATGTTTTTCTGGCAAAGAAGACTGAGAACAAATACCTCATTTTGTAATAGATATTCCACTTGACCTGCATATTTCATAATAAATGTAACAAGGTTCTTCCTGGAAATAAACAAAAAACATAACCAACATTCAGTTAATGGAAGGCAGAAAAAGAAAGTGGGCATTATTTTTACTTTACACTATGAATCAGGAATCACTTCATTGGCCACGGTGATTTTACAGTGATTGGTGTAAACAGGAATTCAGAATCAAGACAAGAGCTTATGTAAATTTCAAAGAATTTTGGGCCTGATTCTTCACCACCGTTAATTTGTCCCTGTGCAAAGTATGTTTAAAATGCTATCATTCAAATCTGGTGATATTTTACACCTACTTTTTACAAATGTAAGTCCCCAGTTCAGCAAACCACTTACGCACATGCTTAGGTTTATGAAGTTGCTTAAGTCCCATTGACTTTGTGTCTAAAAGTTAAGTGTGTGCTTAAATACTTTTTTGAGCAGAGATGGACTTAAAGTTTTTAAGCACACACTTAACTTTTAAACACAAAGTCAAGGGGTATGTTTTGCAGCCTAGGGGTATGTCTACACTGCACGCTTATTTTGAAATAAGCTATTCCAGAATAGTTATTCCGAAATAACTTATTTTCAAATAGCACCTCCACCCTACATAGAGGCCTCAAAATTAGTCCGAGGCAGGCTTCCCTAATGTAGACACGCTCTCTCGATTTAGAGCCCCAGGAGGCACTGGGGAGGAATAACTTAGAAAGGCCCCGGTGAGGGGCTATTTAAAAAAAGCAGCAGTGGAGCGTCTCCACATGCCTTATTTCGAAATAGCTGTTTCCGAATAGGCATTATTCCTCATAGAATGAGGTTTACAGATTATGGAATAAACTATTATTTCAAAATAATGGAAGGGCTGTGTAGATGCTCACATTGTTATTTCACAATAACACTAGTTATCTTGAAATAACAGTGCAGTGTAGATGCCCCTTATGTCACAAAATAGGGTAGAAATCTACGAATGATCAAGCCCTGTGTCTGCAAAACAATCAGCAATAGTTCTCAATTTACTGTAAACCAGATCACCAGTGTAGAAAAGTACATTTTAAAAAGGGATACTGTTGAAATAATAAATTTGAAAATTACTTGAACAGTTTTGCAACATAAAGCAGTGAAATGTGAGGACCACTCTCTCTCCAATGTTGATTTCCACTCAAACCTGTACATGACCTTACAATCAATTAATTTTTTAATTACCCGACAACTGAACATCTTGTGGAGTACTGCCAGGTTTACTTTCCAATAGGCCATTAATTAATACACTGCTAAAATGTATCCAACTACACCCATCAGGTTAGCCAGCATGTTGCATTTAATGGCATTTTGATGTTAAGAAAGATGGGCCAAAATTAGCCTTTTTGTAAGTGAATACAACTCCACCAATGTCCAGGTATTCACATTAAGTTTGAATTTAACTCCAGGTGTTTATTATAGTGAGGGTTGGAAGTACAGCAACCACCAGTGGCTATAGTGCTTTGTTTCATTAGCTATCCACGTGTCTATAAGAGCAATTTGCTGATTTGCAAGGATAAGCCCATTTTCTTCAGTTTATCCCAGGCCAAGTGATAAACAGCTAAAGAAGTCATTTGTTCATTATTCTTCATGGGAGCTAGGTAGAGGGTGCCCATCTTAATCAATTTGGCTCCCTGGACAAAGATGTTGTTTCATTCTGCCATATCATGACACAAATATCACAATGTGGCATTTCATTATGATGGGGCTGCCCACAGAGAAATTACTAGTAAGAAGAGCAAAGGAGGGCATCTTGGAAATAAATCACATTATAAGACAAGTCTGCCCTCCTGAGTTGTACACACTTTGTAAGCAGTCAGCATCATTCATGATATATCCCTTTGTGGAGACCAGAAACTTTGCATCATTGGAGCTCGTAGAGAATGTCTCAACAAATCATTTTTTCCCCATCAAAAAAAGTATAGATTTGTCACAATGGAAACATTTTGTAAACCAGAATTTTTGTTTTCCATCCCACCCTAGTCATGACAGCAAAACACGTGAAAAGCAACAGACATACTAATTTAGCAAAAATATGTGGCCCACATGTCACATATGTCAAGGATGGAAATTCAGAGAATGCTTATAAGAAACTAAATAAAACATCCCATATACTTCAATGTGCCCTTGAGCAATTCACCTCATGTCTCTCTGCCTCATTTTCCCATCTGTAAAATGGGAAGTATGGAATTTATCTTTCCATATAAAACACTTTGGCTAGGTCTACACTACGTCTACGTCTACACTGGCGCGTTCTCACGCAAAAACTCTTTTGCAGAAGAGTTCTTCTGCAAAAACTCTTCCAGAAGAGAGCGTCTACACTGGCATGTGCTTTTGCGCAGGAGATGTGTTTTTGCGCAAGAGCATCCATGCCAGTGTAGACGCTCTCTTGCGCAAGAAAGCTCTGATGGCCATTTTAACCATAGGGCTTTCTTGCGCAAGAAATTCATGTTGCCTGTCTACACTGGCCTCTTCTGGAAGAGCTCTTGCGCAAGAGGGCTTATTCCTGAGCAGGAGCATCAGAGTTCTTGCGCAAGAAGCTCTGATTTTATACATTAGAACGTCAGTTTACTTGCGCAAGAACACGCAGCCAGTGTAGACAGGCAGCAAGTTTTTGTGCAAGAGCAGCTGCTTTTGCATGAGATCGCACCAGTATAGACACAGCCTACAAGTTTTATGCGCAAAAACAGCTGGTTTTGCGCAAAAACGGGCGGAGCATCCACGCCTTAAGCACGTTTTTGTGCAAGAAAATCGACAGAACAGAGGGCTTTTGCTGGTAGAGTTATTCTTCTCCCCACGAGGAATAACTCCTTTTTGCACTACAGCTCTTGCACAAAAAGGCAGGTGTGAATGCTGCAGAAGGGTTTTTGCACAAGAAACCCCTACAGGCAAAAGCACAAGTGCTCTGATGGCTATTTGCAGAATGGCCATCAGAGCTTTCTTGCGTAAGAGTGTCCATGCAGTGTGGATGCTCTCTTGCGCAAAAGCACATCGCTTTTGTGATGCACTTTGAGGCCTGGACACGCTTTTGCGCAAGAACTCTTCCGCAAAAGGCTTCTTGCTTCGTCTACACTGCAGGGTTTTTGTGCCTTTGAGATCTATGGATGAAACACACTATGGGAGTTAAATATTGTTATATAAACAGTTAATTATTCCTCACTCCTTCAGAGGGAGCACAGTGAAAGTTGAGGAAGAGATCTGTTGCTGCTGGGTGTCCTTGACACATTAGCCCTAGCACTATATCGAACCATGTTGTAACTCTGCTTGTTAAAATAGCATCTCAATACAAAGAGTGTGTTATGAAGAGTGAAGCCATTATCCCTGTATTTAAATACATATTTGGCTCTGAAAATTCTCTCTTTATGGGCAGAAGCATGAGAAAATTACAGCTTCTTCAATTCAGGAAACTTGCAGGGAGGGGAGGCGGGGGAATTTTTTTTCCACTGAAACTGTAATATTTTTAAGTTCTCTTTTTCATAGAGAGAGAATTTTAAGATCTAAACACTTCTATAAATGCTGTATAATAATGGCTTTTATCTACTTAATGTTATTCTCATAGATTTATAGTGAGCTCCTGTTTTAACAAGACTAATTATAACAGGGTTTAACTCAACGTGCTTGTAAAAGAAATGCTAGAGATGGAAGAGAGCCAGGGCAACTGATGCCTGCAGGGGGAGACGGTGTGTATGTGTGTGTGTGAGGGGGGACTATCAAAGGGACAGGCAGGGACATGTGTGGGAACCCCATGTGGAAAATAAAATGTTGGCAGGGATCTAGGGGAGCAGTGCACCTCCCAAGTGCTGACATGAGTCACTTGTGCAGGGAGCACTACAGCCAACTATACTGAAATGACAAGCTACACCTGAAAACCATTTTGTTGCAAACTGGAGAAAATATTTTTCTTTTGTTTATGGTATAATCTGTAATGAAAATGTCACCGGCCTGCTTAACATTAAGGGTGAAAGAAAAAGAACAGGTCATTTTTATTGAATTTTCTGCCAACCAACCATTAAGGACAGAAGGAAAAAAAAATGTTGAGCTCAATTTGCTTCACTTGCTGCCATCTCCATCCCTAGTCAGAAGTTAGCCAGAGCACCAGGGTTAAAACAAGCTGGCTCTGCGTGACTTCTAATGAATACAAGACCACAAGACATTAGCTTCACTTTCCATCTAGAAGACATTACTGTGATAAGAATCTGATGCACAGAAATGACTTAATTTCTGATCCAGGCGCATAGCATGGCTCAGGGGTTCTGTCACATGACAAACATCAGTATCTGCGGACTTCAGGAGTTGCTATCTGAAGCACCTTCATCAGCATCATGATCACTAACACGGTGATGCAAGATTGGCTCAGTGCTGACTCACTGGCAGAAGTGGCATTTATTGAAAGGCCAGCAATGATTCATACGGCATCCTATGTTATTTTTGTGGTTCTCCCATCCATGCACAAACTAAAGCCTGGCTCTGCTTAGCTTATAAGTGCAGATGAAATATCAGTCCCAGGACATCTAGATGTTGACAAGTTAATATATACAGTTATTATGTGCAACACCACAACTACTAACATTCGTACCTAGACACTTTCCAAATACATGCATGTTGTAGCAGCTGATTCACATTGAACTGACTTTGATCATCTTCATGCTGTAGAGAAAGAAACATATAAAGAATTACATTATTGGTGGCATGAAGTATCTAAGTGGTATAAATTTGTTTGATGCTTCATAATATTCTTTCTTTGGTTTTGGCCCTGATCAAAGACTGATAAAAACCTTCCTCTCCTTGCTTGCATTTTCTTGAGCCCTTCAATAAACTTTCAAAGCTGGTCACACCACCAACTTCGCTTTGGAAAGCAAGAAGCTTTTTCTTGAGTAAAATCTTCATCATTTTGGAGATTTTTCAAATAAAGACTTGGTTGCAAGTGGAAAAGGGCTGATGCTAGAACATTCCAATCCAGGCCTGGATTTGGGGAAGAGTTTTGGTCAGGGTTATGGTTTCTTTCATGAGGAAAAAACTAGGAGCCACTGGAAAAATTCCTAGCTAGTCTTAGATTTCAAGCACATTCAAACTTCAAGATATTTCAATCTCAGATGTGTTTGGTCCCCATCTTTCACTTTAAGTTTATATTCTGGGTTTTCCAGGTTCCTGCCTTTTTGATAGTTGAGGATAGGGGCAGGGATTTCTCCTCTAGCAGTATAGGAAGGAAACATTCTCTCTGAAAAGCCATACCTGCATGCTACACAGAGTAGAAGACTCTTTGTCCCTTTCAATTTGCATCTTCTTCCTTTTAAGGAGTGCATTGGGGATAAGAGACATATGAGTGACAGTGGGAAGGGAACCATATTTACTGATAAACAGCGTCAAAATCCACCATACTTTTTCAACTTTCCTAGAGAGAGGCTTTCCCCCCACCATCTTTTCTTTGACACTTTCTGCTGATCAGGCCAACCCTCGCCCCTGCATCAGAGGTACACTTTCTTCCAGCCCCATGAATGGCCTCCTGCCTTCCTTTGATGCTTGAATTTTTGACCACCTCCTTTCATTTAAGGTAGTTCCCAGCATGCAGCTGGCAAGCAACATAGGCAGCTCTGACTAACCGCTGAGTCCAGATCTCTGCTGACTATAGGACCGTGAAGTATGCTGTGAAATAACTGTTGCTCTCCAAAGCCCCACAATGAAAATCAGGAAGCAAGTTAACTGAAACATCTTCATGTCTTCGATGATAATTAAGTGAGAATACAAAGGAAACAAAACTAAGAGTGAAGAAACCTGACACCCAGTGCTTTAATGACTCCCTAAACCACACAAAACAGCTATCATTGGCAAGCATAGCCGAGCAGTCATGCCACTGGAGCAGTCATGCATGGCACTTGATAAGAGCGGGGAGATATGATATTTGACAGAATTGTGAGGAAGGAATTCGTAAGTCCCTCCCAAAACCTTTATTGTTACTGTAACAATGCTTAAATGCTTCCACCCACAAACCAACCTGATACAGAGCAGTTTACATGAAACAAAAACATTGCTCAAAGAATTCAAGCAATTTTCAGCAAAGAGATTCCTAGAGTGTCTCTTGTGACACACAGGATTCTGGGATATTACCCATGAAATTTTACCATTAATAGTGTGTGCACACATGTAATCCTGTGTCCAGTGTATACCCGTGCCTAGCAAACATATGTGGCAAGGGGTACATGCTCTAGCAGTACAGGCATGTATTAATGTGTACAGTCCTAAATGTAGACACAGATATAGATAGTGTATATGGGCCCACTTAACTTCTTATAACTGAGTTCATAAATATGGTAAATTTGTAGTCAGGGCAGCCTTAGTGTGGATACATCATTCAATTGCACCTACAAAAATAATAAAAACAAGGAGCTAAGCCAAGAATCACTGCAACCTTCTGTGCCAGATTGCACCTACTCATTCAAATGTGGCCAACCCACCCCGACATCATGGGCCCAGTCCTGTCATGTGTACAGTACTCCAAGTATTGCCAATACCAGGGATTAAAAAAATAATGAGTCAGGCACTCAAAAATCTTGAGAGGCTTTAAAATTAGATTTTAAAGTAAGTTTATTTGAGGTTGGGTTTTTTTCTGTTGGCCTTTTGAATTTTGAGTCTTTGTGTGTCGATCATATATTCAAGCTTCTCTCAAAAACCATGAAGGTTAGACCCTTTGTTTTGTTTACAAAAACCAAAACATGAATTGAGATTCTCAGATAAAGACTCCTCTCCTGGAGTCCAGAGTTTAAGAGAACTAAAACTGCAAATTTTGGAAGTCTTACACTAACATGTTGAGAGTTGACCAACATTGCTTCATATCCTTGATTTCAATGGGATAGGAGTAGGACCCTACCAAATTCACGACCATGAAATGAGCAACACGGATTGTGAAATCTGGACTTTTGGGTACTTTTATTCTATACTATACAAGGAGAGGCCAGTGTTTGAGTCCCGGCCTGAGAGGCAGTTACAGAGGGTTGCAAGGTTATTTTAGGGGGGTTGCAATATTATTTCCCTTACATCTACACCTTCTGAGCTGGGTGGCCAGAGTAGCATCTTTTGGCCAGGCATCCAGCCCTAAAGATGGCACCCTGCCCGCAGCAGAGCAGAAGTAAGGGCAGCATTACCATACTATGCCTTCCTTGCTTCTGTGCTGGTGGCTGCTCCTTTAGAGTTGGGCTCCCAGCTGGTCTCTGCTGCTTTCAATTTGCCCAGCTCTGAAGGCACAGCAGCCGCCAACAGCAGAATAGAAATAAGGTTAGTAGTACCACAATCTCCCCTACTATAACCTTGCAGCCTCCCCCTCCGCCCCCCAAACTCCTTTTTGGGTCAGAAGCCCTACAATCACAATACTATGGAATTCCATATTTAAATTCTCATATTTATGAGATTTATGATTTTTAAAATCTGATATTCATGAAATTGACTATGAATTTGGTAAGGCCTTAGATATGAGGGCACTTAGTGTGTGTGAAGAAGGGCACAGATCACCATAGGACGGGGTCTAAACAGAGAAAGCTTAATGGCTTCATACAGTACAGCCTGTGTCTGTTTAATTATAGCTTCCTCTGGGACTGTCGCTCTGGTTAACATTACTGCCTTTTGGCAGAACCCTTTTCTTTTCTTAAGTGTGTCCATTGTTGCGAGTATTCCCTAAGGCTGGAGGAGACCTTTGGTTCAGTGACTTATGCTAGCTCTATAGCTGTTAATGGTCTCAGCTGCTATTAGTAACTGAGGCCTGAAGTGCTCACATCCATATCAGTTATCTTCAAGGGCTGATCAATAATTTACCTGAATGTATCGTAAAACTCACCATCCCTGGTGAATCTCTACTGTACACTATTGATAGTTTATGAATTCTTTGAAACAACAAATGTTTTCTAACATCCTGAGCACTGCTATTTTGCCTTCCAAGACTGTTATTAACTGCTTAAAATATCAAAGTTTAAGGATTACTTTTGTTTGTTAGCGATAATTTTACCAGGTAGTTATAACTATGTCTGAGGTGGTAAATGCCAAGAGCTTCACTGACTCTGTTCTTGGCCTACGTAGTGCATTGCAGTATATTAAGCCTAATTTAGACCTGTCAAACTAGAACGGTGAAGGAGAAGGCTTTGTGCATATTAATGAGACAGAGATTTTTAGCTCTGCAGCAAAATGAGGGATGATTCAACATCAGAAAAGGCTTCCATATCATTGTATTATTAATACTTTCTTAAACATGCAATAATTATTTTACAAAACAAAAAATAAATCTCTTATAATAAAACTGGTACAAAGGACTAAATTTCTCTCAATTTGGAGGTATTTTTATTGTAAATACATAGGCATTAACATAGCACTTCTACTACAATGTTATCAGCATTAATACTGGTACAGTCCACGTAAGCAAATATCATCTCCTTGGTTGGTAGCATTTGCCCCAAAATCCCTCCATAGCGGGTGAACATTCCCTGTTTTTTGTACCCCCACATGTAGATGCTAGGTCAAGGGTGGGCAATAAGACTGCAGCAGTTCACCAGGGTTAGCCCCTGGTGGACTGCCACCACTGTATTTACCTGTGCCATCGCAAGTATGAGCACTTCCAACTCCTCTTGGCTGCGGATTGCTGTTCCCAGACAATGGGAACCGTGGGAAGCAGTGTGGACGGGGGTACTGCTTCCTGCAGCTCCCATTGGCTGAGAATGGCAATCCATGGCCAACCGGCTCCGCATCCACACAAACCTATGGAGACACAGGTAAATATAGGCGCAGCAGCCCGCCAGAACTCACTCTGGAAAACTGGATCCAGCCCCCTGGTAGTTGCCCCCTGCTGTGCTAGGTACATGGGAATGGCTTGCAGAGAGGCAATAGCAGGTGTGGGCTGAGCACTTTTCAGAGAGGAACTCTGAAGGCAGCCAAACCTGTGGTATAGACTTGGACTAGATTTTGTCCTCTCTCATTCAGAGGTCTTTACATGAATAAAGCTAAACTCGAAGAAGGGGTAAGTTTTTCACTTACTAGAGTTTATGTAGATGCATTTTGGAACCATTGCTCAAACAAAAATGTTTAATATCCTAAGTTGCTAACAGTTCTCATGAAACAGAAGATCAGAGGACAAATAGCGTCCCACTATCTGGAATATTTTACCACTACTCTAAACTAGTTTCATCATTTGTGAGGAAAATATTATACCCTTCCTAAGCACATCAAATATTTGACAGTCTCAAGATCTCAAAAGTGTACAATACATGCAAAATTCCCACTTATGTCAATGTCCCATAAGGGGATGTAACTGGGCCTCAATATTTTGACATCATGACAATTAACTCAATAGTATCTATACTGCCTTTATTTGGATAACTAAAGAGAATCTGATGCTTAAAAAATTCAGGTACTAAAGGCTTTTGTTCAAGCGAGTTGTGCTTGGTAAAACTCATCTCTCAAAAAAACCACATCAAAGATCATCCATGGGCTGAAAAAAGCCTATGATTTCAAGGCCTGATTTCTTCCTTTTTCATTTCTTGGCTCAAGACAATTTCCTCTTTCCTTCTGAATACATCACAACAGAATGCCAGCTTCCAACACCAGGAGAAAATGCATCTTTACAAAAAAGTTGCTGGTGCATTTACTAAACAATTTTGAATATTACTGTATTATTGGCCCTCTGAGGGATTGTAACATCCTTGTTTTACAAGCCTGTAGGATCACATTCCCGCATTTTCACTTCTCGTTGTGCTAAACAAAACTTTCCATTTCCTTCTGTCTTCTGCTCTTACTTGGGATTTTGTTTGTGTGTGTGTGTGTGTGTGTAGGGGGAAGAGCGGGGGGGGGGCGGTTTAGCTTCATTTCACTCAAATTGATTTGATAGAGCTATTCTTATCCCACCCTCTTTGCATTTTTGTGAGCAAGGTGTCCTCTGAAACAAATTCTCTCGCTCTTGATTTTCAGATGAAACAAGGTGGAAAAGCCAGTACAATTTTCACCAGAATGGGTTGGAATTTTTAGTTAGTTTCATTTAAATGACTTCCAGTTTTTAACTAAGCAATAAAGAATCACACATGCAGTATATTTCTGAATAACTTGCATCAGATTACTCAGAACCTACACTTCCACAACTCCATGACCAGGTTATTTATTTCAAAGGCCAATATTTGATTACCTAATGGCTTTAAAGTGACAGACAGTTTCCGTGGCTGCCTGCCACTTTCCAGGCAGCTCGCCATATTTAGGGATCCCAGACCACTTTAAAAAAGTTAATTAAGTCTCAGATATTCTATGTAATAGATGAATATTGTTATAGCAAGAACACTAGATGTGCTTTTACATAGCATCTTATATTTTAGTGTGCAAGCATATTTTTAGCCTTGAAAGAGAACATCCTGTTGTTAGATTTGTAAAGCAGATTCTTATGGGGAGTTATAGCTAGCACAAGGAAGATTGCTCTATGTTTTAATTATTTTAAACAGAGTCAGTTCTTGCATCATGGGAGCGAGGCAATGGTGACTGGCCTGAGATCCCTGAAAGAAGAGATTGTCTGAATGCTGTCTGTGACCACCTCTGCCCCAGAACTGGCATACCGTATGGCTGTGTCTAGACTGGCCAGTTTTTCCGCAAAAGCAGCCGCTTTTGCGCAAAAACTTGCCAGCTGTCTACACTGGCCGCTTGAATTTGCGCAAGAGCACTGACGTTCTAATGTAAGAAATCAGTGCTTCTTGTGCAAATACTTTGACGCTTCCGTTCGGGCAAAAGTCCTTTTGCGCAAAACCTTTTGCGCAAAAGGGCCAGTGTAGACAGCTCAGTTTTGTTTTGCGCAAAAAAGCCCCAATGGCTAAAATGGCGATCGGGGCTTTCTTGCACAAAAGCGCGTCTAGATTGGCCACGGACGCTTTTGCGCAAAAAGTGCTTTTGCGCAAAAGCGTCCTTGCCAATCTAGACGCTCTCTTGCGCAAATACTTTTAACGGAAAACTTTTTCGTTAAAAGCATTTGCGCAAATTCATGCCAGTCTAGACGCAGCCTATAGGTGTAAGTAAAGCAATTTGGTCTAATAATATATCTTGACTCACTGTCATTGATTTCTCTGACAGTAGGAAGCCAAACAAGATATCTACTATAGCACAGTAGTAGGGAGACAGTAGGTATGAGACACAGAAAGTGTGTGCAAATTATCTGAATCACTACTGTACTTTATAGTACAGTTTCCTTTGCTTTTATCTGATAAAAGGTAAAAAAGTCAAAAGAAAAGATATTTTTAAACCATATCATGTTTGGCCTCGTAGCTTTCCCTCCCTCCCCCAAACATTGCACCAGATGAATTACACAGAACCTGACAATTCTCATGGGGACATGTTTCAGAAATGGAAAGAAAAGAAACTGTGTTTTTTATATTAGAAATCTGTTACCTGACCCAAATTTTCACAGACTCAGGCTGGTAGTTCCAATTACCTGGTTTAAGCAGATCTCTTAGCTGAGGAGAGATGCAACCGATCTTCAGTCAAAAATCACCTAAACCATCTAGGTCTCCTTTGTAGTATGACATTTGGTTTGGAAGGAATTCAAGGTTGTTCACAGGGAATAAAACTCACATCTAGCAGCATGAATCAGTATCATTAAAGCTCAACAATCATTTCTGGGTAGTTTAATCATAAATCTAAATGGGAATCTCTTCTGATATAAAGTGTAATAAATCTATGTCTTCAGCAGAGATATATTCACTCACTCACAATACTTAGAATTTCAGTAACCAGGATCTGGATCTGATTTATCTTGTATAATTCTATATGGATTTTTACCCTTAATATGTTTCTAAATGTACAAGGACCAGCCAGGGGAAAAAAATGACAAACTGATATCATTACTATAGTTCAACTCCAATAAAGCTGAATTCTTCCTACAAAGGTAACATTAGATCTTCTCATGTTCAGATATTCTTTGTTTTCAGATATTCTTTGTGATTACCAAAAGGATAAAGTAAGCCTCATTAGCGGAGAGAAGCAGAAAGATTTAGAATATGTTTCAAATGTAGTTCACCATTAACTTATATACACTCAGGAAGGCAAACCGCCGCTTTCTGGTTATCAATGCAGATGGTTACATGAAAGGATCAAAGAGATTTAAACTTCCTCTGCCATATTGAAAGAAAAAAAAATGACACACCGTTCGAGCCAAATTTTGCTGATAGCTGGTGCCTTCCTGTAGACGAAGCTGAATGGAGGTGGTTGCTTTGAGAAGACTCTCGTGACTGCCCAAAGCACGATCACTACAATTGGAAGTAGGTTGGAGGGAATAGAGAAAGAGAAAACAAAATAATAATCTAGTCACCAGCTGCTATTTTTCTCACTGACACACATTTTCCACCACTCTCCAGGAACTCACACTAAGCATCTAATAGAAGGCTGTATTACGCAATCACAGTATATTGAGCGCAGAAAGGTTCGTGATGTTTTCACCATGATGGCCTGATTTTAAGGGCTGGATGGAAAAAGAGTAACAGAACCCTCAGTGTAGTTGAAGCTCTGATTTAAAACTTGCAAGTTCTGTAAAAGGAACAACAATGAAAAAAGATGGAAATAAAAAAAGATCTTTCCAATGGCCCAAAGCCATACTCTCTCTCTAGCACCTGTTGCTATCTCTACTTAAATCTCAATTTACTATGGGTTATAGTTAGAGCACCTAGGACATAATGAATTATTACTTATTTATATTGGTGCCTAGAAGCCCTAGCAATCGGCGAGAATCCCATTGTGCTAGGCACTGAACTATTAGAATTAAAAAATGGCCCCTGTCCAAAGACATTTGCAATCTAGGACAAGAAGCAACAGATGGATACAGATAGTAACAGGGATTATGAAGGAAAAAGTGAGACCATACTGGCCAGCGTCATAAACTGTATACAATCTATTATTTCAGCATCTTAATATAACTATTTAGAACATACTGGATGAAAAAATGTAGCTGTATTTAATTGGTTTTAAAGGCTGTGTGGAAAAGCTAATCTAGATTTGCAAATCAAATAGATACATAAACATGGGGACAGACCATCAGAAGTTCCAAAGCTGTCACTGTGCTGCTGAGACGGAGAATGCAAAAGTGGTTGTAAGTCAGTTTTGAGCCCACCTCTAATCATAGGGTCATCCCAGGCAGCCACAGGGTTACTCTACCTTACACTAACTGAAAGGTTCACTAGGGAATGGACTGCCTAGAGTGCAGGGTATTCTGGCGCCACCTACAGTGTTCTAATCATCTGCTAGCAGAGGGATCCTCCAATCCTTCTGTGCTTCGCTAGAGTAGCTTCCAATCCTCAGCATCGTTGCTTCAGCCCTCCCCCGCGGGGGCTGTGGGTCTGTTCTGGTATTTCTAATTTTTTGTGGAGTTAACTTTGCTCTATTGGTTATCATTAAAACAACGGGTGAAATAATGCAAAGTAATACCCACTTAAAAGCCAGAACATACCTTTTTTTCAAATAAAAAAAACCGGTAGGGGTTATTGACATTGATTTTTGCAAGGACAGATTATTGGAACAAGCACAGGATGGCACATGTTAACATGTTCTGTCAGATTCATGTTACCTCTTTCAGGCACATGGGCATGAGAGCAAGGAAGACTGATCTATATTTATATTGCTTCTCTGCATAGCAAGTTGTATCAGAACTCCCTGGACCAAGTAGGAGAAACAGGTTTGTAGGTGCACTTCCCCACCTATGGAGTGCCCTCTTCTGCCTGGTCAAAGCACTACAGAATAGTTTGCCCCTCCTCTTCCCCCCCACCATTGTGGCTTCCTTGGCTGTGATGGCCAGTCCCTGCCATTATCCCTCTCCCAAAATCCACCCCTTCTCTGAGTTTTCTATGGCTTGGCCCTTTGGTTAAATCATATAACAGTTCATTCCCCATCTAGAACAACAAAAGATACAACTGAAAATCTAAATCAAATGCCCAAAGCACTAGTTCTGCTACCGCTCTCAGACTCCACTGCTTCTGGCCCCTGCAGAAGGTCTTTCATCTTTCTGCTTCATTTCACCAGGGACTTCAGCAGTTTACTTCTGGGGATCCTCCTACTTCTACCTCTGGCCTCACTGACAGGAGTCTACTCTACTCCTTGTGAGTCTCTTTTTCTTGTTCCAGGTCCTAATTCCAACCTCTCCTGCCCAGTGGGTACCTTGGCCTCTTCCCAGAGGGGCACTCCCCTTATTCCTCTCCCCAAGCTCTTCCCCTTGCTGCTGAGTTCATAGCTCTATTTGAAGAGTGCTCTGCCTGTTTGACCACTATAGCTGGGGTTAGTTTTTCTAATTAAATGCCCATTACACCCAGCTGCAGTCACTAATTATCTCTATGTTGCCAGCTCATCAGTGAGGCTGAGGGGTAGGTGCTAAACTATGGACAAGTCTAAGCTTAAACTTGCCTAAAAGATTCTTCTCAGATTTACCAATCATCAGGAAAAGCGTGGAATTTAGATGGAAAGTATCTGTAGCCATAGCTAAAAGAATTCTATGTGGAGGGTCTGAAGTCAGATGTATGGGTTTAATCCCCAAAACACTGGCCCCATGAATATATGGCAGAAATATGGGCTAATAGAATGTTTATATAGCAGATTAAGAATTGTCTCTCACATGGGAACGTCTAATGAAAATAAAGGTCAAGTTTAAATCATTAACTAGCACAGTGCATGGCTGTCAGATATAATTACAAAGGATTCAAACTTCTTGGGATTTTTGACTTCTAGGAGTAAATGTTCTACACCTATCCCACAGTGTAATTAGGACAAACACATGCTCCCCATTTCCAGGCACAAAAGGTAAAAATGCAGAAGTGGCATTTTGTGACCAACACAAAAGGAGAACTCTATTTCCATCTGACAGAATAAATACCTATAGCAAGGTCCTTTGACAGTGCTTCTGTGCATTTGCAAGATTCCTTACTATTAATGGCAGACAGTACAGATTCAGATGTAAGAAAGGTAGAGTGCCAAAGCACAATCTACCACACTGGAATAATGAAGTATCTGTACTGCTATTGTCAACCCTGCTCCCCACCCTCCTCTTTCCACACATTCCTCATTCTCACCATTGGGGTTCTGCATGGCTGTAGCCTCTCCTAAACCTCTCCTGTCACTTCCCATTAAGCCCTGATGCTTTGCCCATGCATCTTGCCACACTGCTCCCATGACACCATCTCCTGCTCTTGTCTTCATTATCCCTTTACTAGCTCCACATCTGTGATGACAGCCCATTTCCTATATGCCAGACATTCTCATATGCCTCCTTCAAATGCCTCCACACCACTTTTCACTTTGCATTCCACCATTGATTCTGCACCTGCCCTCTTGCCTTACCATCAGCCTCAACTATAGCTAGCGGAAAAACAGGGGGAATTATACATATTAAATCTCGAATCTCTTGATCATGTTTCTATGCACTTTGCACAAATGTTTGGAGAGAAGCCTTTTACTCAGGGTCATGAATGAATAGATAGGGTGGATTAATGGCTTTTGAGAAAAATATAATCAAGTTAGAAATCCACGTTAAGTCATAAGAAAAAATAAATGTCATGGTCCATATTCGATTCCTACTGGTCACAAGTTTATCATGGACTGAGGGGCTATCAATGGCCCAATCCTGAAGCAGTACATGGGGCTGCAGCACCTCACAAAACCTGCCCCCCTGCATCAGTTACCCCACCTACAAAATGGAGAAAAAATTCATCTGAAAGGGGTATTATGTGGATTAATTAATATTTGCTTTGAACAATATAAGAAGCAGAACATTATTTTAAACACAACACATTCTGGCACATCTCTTCTCTCCTTAGTTGTATTACAATACCATTCACAGACTTCAAAAGGAATTGGGGGTCCCATTTTACTAGGCGTGGTACAAACATATAATGAGGGTCAGCACGAGCCCTTAAGAGCTCACCCACTAAATAGGCAAGACAGAGGCAGAGGGGAAAGAGCCACAAACAAGTGTCCAAGGTCACAGAGTAGGTCAGTGGCAGAGCAAAGAACAGACTTCAGGTCTCCTAACTCCCAATTCTGTGCCACATCCACTATGCTGCACTGCCATGCCCCAGCAAGGCCATTCATTTTCAGTAACACACAATTCTCTCTGTGTTACTTCAGAATCCTTAGGCATTCTCTCAAATTTGATTTTAAAAATAACTCACTGGAGCAGCATCACGGTATGAGAAGTTTAATTTGCAGTGAGAAGACAAAATGGAGGCTTATTTTTATTGAGAATGTATTCACCCCCTAAATACAGGCATCTAATGATCCTAATCTACACAAATATAACTCTGTCCTTTCTATAATTAATAGTTTAAACTTCACTTGAAGTGAAAACCAGTTTCTATTCAGGCCTTGAGTCTGAGATTGGAATAAAAAAAAAGGACAAAAAAAAGTCATCAATAAGGGCTCACACAAGCGTGAGAGTGTAAATTATAGACCAGGGATGATAATTTAGATTTTCTATTCTACATTTCTGTTTACTGTGGAGCAGTAGGAGCAAGATAATTACACAAAAATATGCCATAGGAGAATGAAGATGGAACTCAGCAATATACTAACTGCAAACTAAAACCCTCATGCCTTCAAGAGACAGGAAACTTTAAAGTAACATTTATAAAAACTGACGGACTATGTTCATTTGCTGGTTGTGCATTGCAGTCAGTTCTTTTTACTGAGAACAGCCAGATCAATACATACAGACACACACAAAATAAACTAATATCTTTTTATATAGCAACATGGCAGGTTTTACTGGGCACTTTGGAATGCTCCGAGCAAGTGGCCTGTAACTCTAGAGGCAGAAAGTTTGCAAGGAAGATGGATTCATTACTGGCACTTAACAAGAGCTGCTTTGGGTTTGCTGCTGGCAGTGGGAGTCATGAATTATTTAACACAAGCCGTGTTATCCCCCCCAATATATTTTTATATGGCATCTTTCATAAAGGACATCATAAAACTACTTTTCAGAGGCATCCATTCATAAGCTAAGGAAGAAAAGACAAAGGACAGCCTGAAGGCAAGATTTAAAAAAAGGGGACAATACAGTTGGTTTGGACAGGGAAGATCTTCAGCTACCAGAGATAGACAGAGCAAGAAATAAAAAGATAGAAACAAAGAACAAGCCAAGTTTGATGGAATGAATTGAATAGGTAGCTAGGAGATTTGGGTACGTCTACAGGGGAAGCTGGAAGGTGTAATGCAGAGTTAGCTCTGATAGATGTGAAAAATAGCATAGCTGCAATGGTGCAAGTGGTGGGACCAACCTAGGGGTATGTCTACACAGCAGTGTTATTTCGGAATAACTGATGTTATTTTGAAATAACAAAGTGAGCATCTACACAGCAAGCTGTTATTCTGAAATAATTTCTTATTCTGACTTCTGTAACACTCATTCCATGAGGAGTAAGAGAAATTGAAGGAAGACATAGTTGAAGTTGTGTATCTTAATTCGACTTTTGCCGTGCAGTATAGATGCGCCCTAGGTGACCCGAGCACAATCCTGTCAAGACTGCAGGCATGTATGTAGACACATAGCCCTTCCTGCTTCTTAGGCCATTGTGGATACACTTCTACTCTTTAGAGCACTAGCTCAATCAAGCGCTTGTATGTCTACTCAAGATGGAAGTTACACACTCCAAAATAGACACACTCTTAGAGGATAGAGGTAGATTGAATCTAAGAAGTGTTTGAAAACCAGAAGAAAAGTGAACGGTATTTGGGAACATGTAGGAAAGCTAGTGAATGTAGAATAGTATTTCCCACTTCCTTGAGCTGGAGAGTTCTGGGCCTTAGACACATAGGCACCAACTTTGTCAATTCCCTGGGGGTGCACGACTCCTGCTTGACCTCCATTCCACCCCTTCCCTTCAGGGCCTACCCTTCTCCTTTCTATCCCATTCCACACCATCTCCCGAGTGTACCCCATGTTTGCCCTGCCCACTGCCTACTTAGCACCTCCTGCCCACTGAACAGCTGATCATGGTGAGCAGAAGCCACTAGAAAGGGAGTGGGAGGAGCTGATCAGCAGGGCTGCCAGTGGGTGCTAAGCACCCACCATTCCCCTCCCACCCCCGCTGGTTAACTGGTTAAACATTCACATGCCTACTTCTAATTTTACATCTATCTTAACAAGAGAGTGAGGAAAGAACAGGTCACAGACATAGACATCTCAGATACCAGGCCAAACTGATCCCTGAAATAACTCCATAGGCTTCAAATTAAGTTTCCCTAGGGATGAGTTTGGCCTAGGGTTTCAAGATCACATTTAAAGGATGCTGATAATGATCAGGAAGAGCCAGGAAAATGAGGCAGATGAAAGCACAGACTAGTTACAGCAGTTGAGATCAAAACTGCAGCTCAGTGTTTTTTGCACTATGCTGAAGGAGCAAAGCAAGCAGCTGAGAACATTATTGACCTTGTTTCACTGCTAATGAGATGTGCAGAGATTCTGCAAGTGCAGGATTTTAACAGTCCCCTATTGAGGAGGAGTTCTGAAAGTGAAAATAAAATGGTTTTAGAACATAATGTACACCATACTGATACACCAGTGAGCTCATCCTCAGGACAATTACTTGTTATTTTCATTGTTAGCAATTAGTTTGAAATGAGAAAGAGCCCCCTGTTCCCCCAAGCCCAGTCTCTTATATGCATCAGAGGGTGTGTCTAGACTACATGGCTCTGTCGATGGAGCCATGTAGATGAGTTTACTAGACATAGGAAAATGAAGCGGCGATTTAAATAATCGCCACTTCATTTACATCAAAATGGCCGCTGCGCTGTGCTGATCAGCTGTTTGGTGGCACAGCGCGGTAGTCTGGACGCTCCACAGTCGACAACGGAAGCCTTTGTCGACCGCTCCGTTATGCCTCGTGGAATGAGGTTTACCGGAGCGGTCGACAAAGGCTTCCGTTGTTGACCGCAGAGCATCCAGACTACCATGCTGTGCTGCCAAACAGCTGATCGGCACAGCGTGGTAGCCATTTTTATGTAAATGAAGTGGTGATTATTTAAATCGCTGCTTCATTTTCATTTTCCTATGTCTCGTAAACTCATCTACATGGCTCTGTCAACGGAGCCATGTAGTCTAGACATACCCAAAGTGGTCCAGTAATAAATAGAGTTAAAGGGCTTGATTTGTCTTTCACTTTTTCCAGTTTTACGCCAGAACAACAATACTGTTGTTTTATGCAGGGGTAAACAATTGGAGAAAGAAGCACAGTAAGGTCTAAATGACCCAATCCCTATACAAGGGCCAGCCCAAGGGCTTTTGGTGCCCTAAGCATACTATGATTTTGGCCCTCCCCCTTCCTTCAATATAGAGAAAAATTAGATGTCTAGAATGAATTTTTTACATGTATTTACTTGGCATTCAAAACGAACAATGTAACAAAATGATATTTTTCTACTCTTCATTAATCCTAGCACAGTTATACTGTGTAGAGTAAGCTGCCCAGTAGCGGAGACTAAAGTTTTAACCATTTTGAGTAGTACACAGTGTTTCTGGTCAGCTCTATAAACAGTTGCATTTCAAACTGCAACTGTCTTCCTTCCTAAGGAACTGATTTTGGGGAAGCTGTGAAAATCTCTATTCTTGAACACTGAATGAAGTTTTTATTTGAGTTGTGACCCTTTTGCATTGGGCTATCGATTTGTGCCAACATTTAGAACTGTTTTTTTGTGCTTTTTTTCGCAAATTGGGCAAAAGGTTGTTTGAGACAAAGTTCTGAAGCTATTTTGTGTTCTATCGAGATGGTGGCCAGTTGAACAAATCTCTCAGCATGGAAGAGCAGAGGTATGTCTTTATCAATTTTAACTTTGAAAAGCTATGCCTTCCACTAGCAACAGAAACTGGAAGAGTCAAGAGAATTCAAAGACCAATGAAGATGTGGGAAAGCTGTCTGAGTGTGTGTTCAGAAATAAACTTCTGTACATTTTGAGGTGCAAAACATCTCGGAAGTGATCATAAAATAGCCTTCAGTTCACTGCACAAATCTAACATATCAATATCTTTTGAATTTCTATGTTGTAATGCCACATCTAGCTTCAAGTGGTATTCTAGTATCTGTTTTAAAGTCTTACTTTGCAAACATGATCCTCAGCTTCAGATTTTGACACATCTGTCGTGGCCTCCCATGCTTTAGGAAAATTGGCTTATGAATATGCATAATTTGAGAACATTTTAGACAAAATACCTTGTGTAACATATCAATTTTAATGTTACAATTTGCTGAATGTATATATCCTATTTTTGTGCATGTACCATTCTTGTATGTGAAATTAAAAATATGAAGTGTGGATCTGTTTATAGTTCTAAATGTGCTAATGAGAGCAATTACTGATGCTCTGGAAACTTAATGGCTCAGTGATCAAACCAATGACCTGTGAATGGTCTTGTTTGTCCTGTAAGCCAAAACTATGGCTGGTCCTAGAGAGACACCTTCTTCACACACTGACCTGAAGAGGAGGTCTTTTTAACCACGCTCAGCTGGTTCTTAACTGGCCCCAGATATTCTGAACTGTCTGACTCACTTGAGTCTAGAAACCCTCTAATTGACTCCAGGTCCTTAATTGGCCTCATTGAGTCTGGCAAGTCCCTGTTGGTTCTGAACTAGCCTTTCCTAAATTTACCCTGGCAACAGAGACTTACTCAGTCTAGGGCTAATATGCTTCCCCTCCATCACTCTCCTATACTCATCTTCATAATGTCCTTCAATAAGAAGTTGATAACATTATCCCCATTTCTGGATGGAGAAATTGAGACAACTCAGCCAAACACAAATTCAGCATTAGAAAAAAAAAAGATGCTGATGAAGAAATCGAGTCAGCCAGAGAATTGAAATAATTTGTACAAGGCTGTACAGGAAGCAGATATAGAAGAGCTGAGATTGAAGTTCTGGAGTACCTAGCTCCTTGTTCCATGCTTATTTCTCTAGACCACGTTGCCTTCTCATTACCCCACAGTGTAAGCACAATTTGAGATAGGAATGAACCAAACTCCATGGTTCAGATACCTTCTACGGCTTGAGGCAGATGGGATCCAAGATGTATGGCACACGACCATTGCTTTTGCATCTCTCCCTTTGGATGTGCTTTGTTTACAAATGTAGTACATCAGTATTCAGGTGCACAGATTATATGATGTAATACATAATCAATACCATTTCTTAATGTGAGACTTACTTTTGTAAAAATTCATCAGACCCATAAATGCTTAGAAAATACTCTTCCTGGGCTGGATATTGATTTGTGCAATGGAGAATCTCTACAATTAAGTTACGGATAATACAGCTAGCTGTAAACAAAGATAAGAAGAAAAATTAATAGCAGCTTGGTAGAGAGTTGCTAGATTAGTGTTGAAAAGAGAAAATGGGAGTCACACTGTGATTGCTAACTTCTGTTGCAGTATAGCTCCATCTAGGGGAATCAGAAAGACTTTTTTGCCCCTTTCTAGATTCACATGCTCTGAGGAGGACTGGGTTGTCATTCATACAATACTTTTACCTCACTGAATTCACCCATTTTGAAAGAAGCAGGAGAGTCTGTAATGAATCTAGAATTACAAACTTATCAATTCTGATTCAGAGATGGCCCGAAATCTATAATCTCGTAATTGAAATTGTGTGTAATTTCCTTACATGTATATGATGAAGGCTCTAGTCCTGCACAAGACATGAGGCTATGCCAGAGATTTATCTGATACTAGACACATCCAATTCATTTAACATAGTAGCAGGGCTGGATTACCCAATAGGCAGACTAACCACGTGCTTAGGGCACCAGCAAAGCAGGGGCAAACAAAAAAAAAAAACAAAAAAGAGATTTTACGATATAGTATTGTTTTTATTTTGAATTACACATGGGGGGGGGGCACCATAATCTTTTCAGTGTTTAGGGCCTCTACAGGTCTTAATCCGGCCCTGCATAGTAGTAGCTTGCATGGAGGTGGGTGAAGGTGCTGCTTGAGAAGGCAAGATTCCCACTCTGCTCCACCGCAAGCAGTGCCCCCTCCCCACTGTCTCCCTCTTTTCTTCCCTATCCCTCCCTGACCATCCCCTTCCAGCCAAATCCTTGAACCCAAATGTAGCAAGTTACATTTAAACACTCTTCTACAATGTCTTTCTAAAGAAAATGGAGCATGTTTTCCACTGCATGCCAGACTGTGAAAACTGAGCATGCAGAAAGTATCTATTTAAAAGCACTTAAATTTTGGAATTAAAAAAATGTCAGTCACGGGGTTTTTTGTACACCCTGAAGTTTGTCAGAAATTTATTTGCAAAACTTTGTGGTAAGGGCAAGTCATTTGTCTGGCTGAATACAACATTATATATTATGGAATACATGATACGAACCTTTTAAAAAAACAAACATTTTCTTAATCAGCATTTCTAAGATGATTTTATATTTTAAAAGTACTCTTAAACCTTCATAAAGTTATCATCATTCCAGATTACTATTATTATTTCAAATTAATCAGTCAGAGCAGTTTAATGTGTTAATAACAAAGCTCATTGCTTTTAGAAAAATGGAATATTAATATATTTTGTGTGATTTCCATACTAATAGACATGTTTATGAAATGTCACCATATGTTTATGTTTAAATATGTTTCCAGAGATTTTAGGCATAACAAAGGATTTTACATCTTACTAAGGTACTAATTTTGGTGGAAGGGTTTCTTAAAACTACTTCATCAAATAGTCAGAAGTAAAGAAAGGGAAATGCATTTGTCCAGCTATGTGGAAGAAAAAGGGCATTGTCCCTTTAAGGGCTCTTTTCAGCAGGGTGTGGGTGAAGGGAGAAATATTACAACAAGGATGGACAGGAAGACTTTGGAAGCAAGTTTTTGTACTATAGTAATTAAAATTAAAATGTGTATTTTAAATAAGTGTGGTGTTTTGAAGAATTTATATAGATTTTGTGTCTAAAGATCCAAGCAATTGTAGGACTGAAGCTGAATACTCAGATTGTGATTCTAAAAATCTATGCAAGGATTTTTTAGAGGTGTGATTTTATAATCTTCAGTAGCAAACTGATAAAATATTTAAAGCAAATTTTAAACTAAGGTCCTGTAGACATATTATGGTAATGCACAATTGTTTCTGTAAGTAAATTCAGAAACTGACAGTGTATATCTCCAAGTTGGCAAATTCCTGTTAAATAGCTTCATTACCACTTAATCTTTCATGTATTCAGTGTTAAGCTAATAGGTTTGGCAAGCTGGATAGCTTTTCACTTTTAAGCTACTAAATTCTGCCCCTCTCCCCCACACCAAGGAAGACTCACTAGCCTGCAACAGCCTGTGGGAATGGTCAGAATAGGAATAGGAAGAGGTAAGAGGTTCGGCACTAAGACCCAGGGGAGGCATTGCCTTTCTTTGCCTCTTATAGCCGCTGTCTATGGTAGCTGGGCACAGCAATCATATGAAGATTAGTGCAATTAGGCCACAATAAATATATTATATTAGTTACATCCCTCCATAATCCTTCTCCAAAATTTTAGGCCACTTTCCATCACAGAGATTTTCTTTTTTCCTCCCACATTTTTGAGGCTCTGTTCCATAATCAGAAAATATGTATGTATAGTTGGATTGTGAATTCTGGGAAGCAAATCACAATACAGAGTGTATCTAATTTTGCCTTTATGTAAAGGATTTGCCCTGCTAGACCAGATCATAGGTTTCTCAAGTCTACTATGCACCCTCTAGCACTGGCTGGTATCTGATTCTTCAGAATGAAAGCAGAGATCGCCCACAATATACCTAGTCAATTGTGCAATGCAGCACACAGGGGAAATAAATCCTTCCTAACTTCTGTGACAATCGGAATGCCCACAGCTAACAATACAAATCACTAAAGGACAGGCTGATTTTCATTTTAATTCCTCGTTCATGCTATTTCTTTACTGATAAAATTTGTTAAAATCTTTATTTTAAAGTGTTAAAACCATTTGTGTTTTAGTGACCTCTTAGAGAGCAGGCACAAAAATGAAATGCTCACTGTCAAATTGAAGGCCTTAAAAATAAAAGTGGCCAGATTCATATTATGTGCTGGCTGCTTTGTACTACCTTAGGGTATGTCTACACTAGCTCATTAGTTCGAGCTAGGTTGGCAAATCAGGCAACCGGAGTTGCAAATGAAGCCCGGGATTTAAATATCCCGGGCTTTATTTGCATGTTCCCGTCCGGCCGCCATTTTTAAATCCCCCTTAGTCCCGAACTAACTGCCCGCAGCTACACGCAGCAGTTTAAAGTTAATCCGAACTAAATCCTTAGTTCGGATTAACTGTTCCTCCTCATTCCACGAGGAGTAACAGTTAATCCGAACTAAAGACTTAGTTCGGATTAACTTTAAACTGCCGCGTGTAGCAGTGGGCAGTTAGTTCGGACTAAGGGGGATTTAAAAATGGCGGCCAGATGGGAACATGCAAATAAAGCCCGGGATATTTAAATCCCAGGCTTCATTTGCAACTCCGGTTGCCTGATTTGCCTACCTAGCTCGAACTAACGAGCTAGTGTAGACATACCCTTAGTGATATAATACAGCTGTATTTAATGGCTTAACTAACCCATTAAACTAAAGTAGTAAAGAAGCCAGATCATATTGGTGAATCTGGACCAAAAAAATCTTTAAGCTACTTACATTTAGATCAGGCCCATAAATGCCAATTGTTTTTCATGCAAAATGACGTTTTCTTCTATATTTCTCTGTAAACAATAATTGGCCCTTTCAATATTTAAAATAAATAAATAAATAAAAACCCTCAAGGAACCACACAAAAACAGGCATGCATTTTAGCAGAACTGAATTTTAAAAGGCTAAAAAACCCAACACACTTACCACACAGTGTAAGATGCAGTGGAGGTGATGAAGAGTTTGTCAAAATGCTAACTTTGAATTTTGATTTACAAAGGATCTCATCTGATAATGTTGTTGTGACACTCCAAATCTTCCCAGTATTTGTCTTCAGATCAAAAGCAGGATATGAATCTCTTATTCTGGAGAGAACATATGGTAAAGTTTATATATTTCAGCTCTCATCTCAAATGGCAGAACTGCCATAATGCCAAAACAATAATAGACTTAGATATTAAGAAAAAATGATGCCGAAGAGTACAATGATGCTATTAACAAATCTACTTCTGTCAGACATCTCAATGAGCTAAATGCTTCCTGTTTCATGTTTTGTTAAGTTAGAGAACCACTGGTAAAATCTCAATTGATTACAGTATGCAATACTGTCATGATCATGAGGGTTAGCCAGCATCCTGGGGACTAAGGGGTTAACTATGTCCCTTACCTAAACCAGGTGGCAGGCAGCCAATAGAAATGTAGGTAGGAATTTCAAACTGGGACAAAGGAATTTGGGGGGGGTTTCCCTCCTTTGTCCCTAGGTAGTTTCTCTCCAGCTATTGAAGGGGACAGGATGTCTCCCTCTAAGAAAATACTCTTCACAGTCTGTAAGTAGGATAAAGTTTAGATAAATCTGTTAGGTTTTATCGTTTTATGGTTTGGGAAATGGGATCTGGTCTGTGCATTTAAAAATGAGTTTTGCTCTCCTTTGTAACTCAGTTCCTGGCCCATGGTAAATTTCTCCTCCATGAGTATATTATTTTGTTACTGTTCCATCTAGTCATCATGCTTGCAACAGGAATATTGTGGTGATAATAAAAGTTCTCTCTCTTTTCTTTTTATTAACCTGGTATTGGTTAATTTGTGTGTCCTGATTTGTACTTTAGGGGTGAGATTTCCCAAGTAGTTTCTCCCTGGTTGCTTTATTAGTATTTAGGTGGTGGCAGCAGCGTTTTATTCCCAAAATCTAGGTTGTTAAGATTTTGGGGGAAGTTTTATACCAAAGCCTGGTAGATAAGGTTTTGGGGTACTTTTGCTGGCCCCCACTTCTGTATTTATCATGCCAGCGTGGGGAAAGAGCCATGACAAATACTATGAGCAGAATCACTGTATGGGTCTGATCCTAATCCCACTAAAGTCAAAGGGAGTTTAGCCAGAGATGTTATTATATTTTGATCAAAATAATTTCATCATGGTGCAATGAGTGTATTCTCTTAAACTAACTAAATCTGTTTATTCATGTTTGAATAATGGCGAGATCATAGCAGGATTTTTGGAAGACTTCGCAATCCGTTGCTAAAGTTCAGCACTCAGCAAGCTAACCTTCCAGCAATGTGCCACACAATATCCATCCCTCTCTTAGGTGGTTACCTTCTTCTATGATTATCTCTTTCCTTCCATCTCTCTATCTAATATGACCAAAGTGCAAAAATTTACAACTGTGATTTCTGACACCAGGGTCTGCTTCTCTCCAACAATATTTCTAACACAGAAAAAAGAAAGATAAATGCCTAGCTGCTGGATGTGCAAGAGATTCTTCAACAGCACCACATTTCAAAAGCTTTCTTCTTGTCAGCAGCATTAACTTCTCAAGATTCATATCTATAAATCGCCAATGGGAAAAATTAGGCTTTTCACCAGTCACGCCTTTATACGTTCTGAAATGCCATGGTTTTTCCAGATTCTCAAGGAAGACCATAACTGAGTGAGCTACCAAAGTCTTCCACCAATTTCCTTACAACAGCATCTTTGGTTGGAGAGAAATGATCCCAGAAAATAAAATCCATCTATTGCCTCTAAAATGTGTCTGTTAGCCCTAATGCCTGCTTGCCTCTGGTTTTTGTTGATGTTATGGTACAAGTGCTTTATTTTCATCACATACAGGAATAGTCCATACTCCACACAAGCTATTTTCATAGACTCTGACATTCATTACACTGGTGGTTGTAGCAAGGAGTGGCACGCCATCAAAAAACAAGGGGTTAAGTTAAGAGATGTGCACCAATGGAAATTCTAGCTCCTTTCACTTTGTCAAAACCACCCATAGCTCATCTCATATATTTTATATCCCTATATGTTAGAAACTTGGAGGTTGAATAAATACTTGTTTCACACCTTGACTAGTAAAAAGGACACTCACTGTTGCCTACTGTTGGTTGCACTGTGTGCTGCTGTTGGTTGTAGAGACACATAGTAAGTTCAATTAGATGCTTTGTCTGCCAGTATGCTCCAAAGATACAAACAGTCATATTGGACAGTAGCAAATACTGTAGAGTAGCCAATTAAACACATCAACAATGGGTGATTATATGCTCTGCATGTTTCGTGAGATTGGATATTCACTATTTGATCATGTGTGACTTGGCCCTTTCAGAAACCAGCTTTTTGTAGTGATATTCCTGCTTCTGTTCTTTGCTGCATATGATCCTGGATTATTTAGGGCAGAAAGTTCCCTACATTTTGCTCTTATAATAGTCACTCTCTTGTTGTTTAATTAAAGCAATGTTCTTAATGACCGATTTCTAAGGCAATAGGGTAACAAGCTTTGGACACTTAAACTTACACACAGTAAGGCCTCAACAAGGACTGAATACAATTACTCAGAACATTTAAATATTCTTCAACAAGCAGGGTACCTTTTCTGTGCAAAATCTCAACACACAAACACACACACGAATTGTATTGGTTTTCAGCCAACTCTAAGATTAAACCTGGAAATGTCATCACCCAAAATAATAGGCTTCTCTTATTTAAATGTAAATGCATTTAACTCCTGTAGATGCATATAGGTCAACTGTTCTAGTTAGTGGGCAAGCCACTAAAGGGAAATCTGATACAACATCAGTGTATTGTGTACTGTCTCTCCTTCCAATTAACAGAGGTCAAGTTCAAGTCCCCTTTGACATGCCTTTTTGTAACAAACAACAGCTACAAACCTAGAGACACCATGGTTCTTAGCTGGGACTGAACCTGCAAATACACTGTACTGCATCAGGCAAGAGTACAGAGCCTATCAGTTGAGATTTTATATTTCACTAACTGGCCTGCATTTTCAGTGGCTAATATCAAATATTCTACAATAAGCATTCCACATTATTTTGTGTTCAAGCAAAATACTGGAATTTGAGTTTGGCAGCATTTTATATGGCATCTGATTAAGGCACATTTTGTGGCATAGTTCTCTGTGTAAATCTCTTGATGATAAGGTTATTTTTAATATTACATCTCAGAGCTGGTTCCTAACTAATTTAAACACTAGTATGATCTTTGCTTTTATTGCACACACTTTCCTATTGCATGGGGCAAGGGAGGCAGAAATCTAGATTTCCAAAACTAATTATCCAATGAAGTAGTATATTACTTACTAGCAGAAATACCCGGTGTCTCCCGGGGAAAATACAGTAAAAGGTGTGATGAATGAACTACGTCAATGACATTAACATAGCATATTTTATTGGAAATACTTTTTTCCTCATATATTACTGTAAGAAATTAACATAGCTAGTACTTTTTCCTGTTATCATAGGGAAAGGATCTCGTAGTTGCAGTTTATGTGACACGCTTAACAGAAGAGTCCAGCAAATGCCTATGATCAGACACTACTAAAAGCTAATTAGTGGCCCAGTTGGGGTTCTGGGGGCCCAACTGGGGCTCTGGGGGAACCGATATCAAGATATAACCAATCCAGTTATTTACGTTAGGAAATCAGTAGTATCCGTGCCAAATTTTGTGTTTCTATGATCAGGCGCTACTAAAAGCTAATTATCAGTGGGCCCAACTGGGGCTCTGAGGGAACCAATTTCGAGATTAACCAATCCAGTTATTTAAGTTAGAAAATCAGTAGTATCCGTTCAAGATTTGGTGTTTCAAGCTCTTACCATTTCAGAGATCTTTCAGGACAAACAAACAATCTTTTGGAAATATTTATAAGATAATGGAAAGTCAATGGATATGGTAGCTCAGTGGTATCATGAAAAGAGAAACTATGGACACTACCTATCGTACGTGTCCTAGATTTATACTAGAAACAGAAGTCATTATCCTATAAAGGCTTTTTGATGACTATATGAAAGTACTTGCTGGCCTAGCTTTTTTTGTGGATAATGTAGACATCACAGTTTCCACTCCCACAAGCTTTGTTGCTGTAAGCTATTGCCACATAGAGCACAAGGGTTAAATGTTTGAGATGCAATTATCCTCTCACCCCAAATTCAGGGCTGAGGTACAGGAGCTTGGTAGCATAGGGAAAATCTGTACTGCTTGCTGCCTATGTGATGCCTGTACTGTATATAAACAAAGGAACACCATTTCCAGGGGCTTGATCCTGCAAGATGCTGAGCATTCCTTTGAGGTACAGTGCATGCTCAGCTCCTGACGATGTCAGTAGGAGTTGATTCAGCATCGAACATTGAGATTGTGAATGTAGCATCTCTTTTCAGAGTCAAATTTGTTTGAAAAAGGATTCAGTGGAAGAACATTTGCTCAAGATTTGCCCATAATTGTACCAGGAAACCTCATAAAGGGATTGTGGAAAGTGCTTTAAAGTTGGTATGTGTACCATGAAATGTTTCAGTTATGGGTTGCCACCTGTACAAATATTACTAAGAGAAAAACATGATGGTTTCTATTTGATTTACAGAGCTGTAAGTTTGCATGATGTAGAGTCTGAATCACATATCTTGCCTCTGATTTAGAAGGCACTGAGAGTCTTTGGAGACTTGGAAGAAGCTCAGTACAACTGAATGGGTCAGTTGTGTGAATATGTATTTGAGGTTTTTCTTGGTCTTTTCCTTGGTGTGACGTTATCAAAGGAGAAAGAGAACCTTCAGGAGATAACACAAAAAGTATGGGTTTGTCACTGACACCCACAAAACAAGCTATGGCCAAAACAGAGACAGCTTGATTTCTATTAATCTTTCTAACACTGTAAATAAACTCATTAAACCAGAAAATCAATAGGAGGCTTTTCCTGTAAATGGAGTGGAAAGTTAAATGTACAATGTTTGGACAGAACAATCTGAGTATCTGACAGGAAAGTATGCCATGTGGAATAGGCCTTCATGAATCTGTTGCTATTAGAATTGGGCTTTTGCAGTCAGACTGATGAACGATGGAAAAAAGGAAACAGAGAAATCACTGAAGCAGCATGGCTGGGAGATGGACTTCATGGAGCTAAAATATATATTTAGCCTATTAAAGAACCATTAACACAAATTAGAAAGCTATATTTATGCAGATAGGTCTTGACTGGCCTTGAAAACAACTGATTCATTAATATCTAAATTTAAATGGAATATTATATATTTTATATACCTAAAATGGGTCTTTGGGGAAAATAGTATGGACTATATTACTAAGGACTTTATCATAATAAATACAAATCCCAGGACTCAACTGAAGTTGCAGAGGCAACCTTCAATCTTGTATTTCTTAATGTTCTTGGGATTTTTAATGACATTTCTAGTTTTTTTTAAAAGAGAACTGAAAAAAAAAGAAGAAACTAAACCGTAAGGCTATGTCTACAAAGCAGTGTTATTTCAGAATAACTAATGTTATTCTGAAATAATGAGCGCATCCACACAGCAAGACATTATTTCGAAATAACATAGAGCGGGTGGACTTCTTACTTTAACCCCCGTAACTGTCATTTCACAAGGAGCAAGGGAAGCTGAAGGAAGAGGGTTCTTCTTTCAACTTCCTGCTGTGTAGACAGCACCAAAAGCCAAATTAAGCTATTTCGACTTCAGCTTCGCGACTGATGTAGCTGAAGTTGCATAGCTTATTTCCACTGTAGCCCTGCTGTGTAGGCCTGCCCTAATTATCCTACTTCTATTGCTCAGCAGGGTTGGAACCTAGCATCTGGAGATCTCTACCACTAACACTAAAGTAGTACCTGAATCAATAGTAGCCCATTATCCTCTAAGTGGAACAGACACTGGAGTGGAACGTTAACATAGTTTGCCAGTGGGTTGCACAATTGTTTTCCAAACAGAAGAAGAATGTTAGAACCTCAGAATCCTGATACCTCCGACCACCTTTGAGAGATTAGTGTTCTTAAATTGATGAATGTCTTGCACTCAATAATCAGGGCTAATCAATGGAAATGATGATATCTGAACACATGATGTTTATGTTTCTAGCTCAGTGCACCTTCACTTAGGTCAGAGGGTATTTTGCTGAAGAAAAGTGGGTGAGTAAGCAGGCAGCTCACTGCAGGCATGACAACATATGCAGTACAGATGAACTGTTTAGAAAATTAAGGGATAAGTGCCAATTCTGTTCTACTACTCCTGTGCAGATGGTAATTATCCAAAACTTTATAACTTGGCCAAATCAATGTTTTCATAAGGTCAGCAAAAAAACACTTCTCCAATATCCAGCCAACTTTCATTTTCCTGCTCTAAACCTCAGAGGCATGAGAGGTTGTCAAAGAAGTGGCATGAAACATCTTTAATGGTCAATACATTGAAAAACTTCAACTTTGAAGAGGTTGGTTTACTTGTTAGTGACAAAGAGAGTGGCAAGGAGAGAAAAGATATTTTCCACTACATGTGATTGCTCTTCTTCATCTCTAAACAGAAATTAAGAGTTTTTCCTTATTTAAAAGGTATGGAAATTATGGTATTGTACAGAAATGTAGAAATAATCATCCAATTAATATTAACAAGATAAATGTCATAGTTGATTGAATAAAGTTTTTTTCCATTACTTACTTCTTCACTCCATTGCAAAAGGAGGCAATACTTTCATTACTCCCTTGATCTGCTTCAGCCAAATGGATAGACCAATCTGCAATCTAAAAATACCAGAAGTAAACCAGAAGAAATAAAGCTCACTGTACTGTATTTACATAAGGAAAGCAGAATCGTCAAAGGAGTTCAGCAACCTGATCTTGCAGTAGGTTCGAAGAGGGCTAAATCCTCACCCCTCAGCACAATTTCACTTACTTAGATGGGATGCCAGTAAGGATAAATAACCCATTTGATTCCACTGAAGTCTCAAAAGATTTCATTGGTAACTCAACAATGCACTATGTCCATTGCGCAATTTTTTTTCTATTGGTAAAAATATTATGATTTTTCATTGTCGGCATGGAACACCAATGTTTTAAATGTTTCCCTAGGATCTGGAACTACAGCCTGTCAGCCCCTGGGTTCAAGGTGGCCAGAACTGGGCATTAGAAAAGGACTGGAACAGAGGTCAAAGCTGGCTATAGAATCAAAACCAGGCTGAGGGCAGAGTTGAAACTAAGGGCTAGGAACACACTCTATAGAACTGAGATCAGACTCAATAGACAAGCCAAATCAGGCCAAAGGCTGAAGCTAGCTAAAAATCAGAATCTGGGAGGGTTAGGAGGCAGGTGTAGGGCTGGAGCACATCAGCAGTATGGCTGGAATAGGGCATGGACAAGGCTGATAAGGCTAGGGTAGGAACAACAACTGGCTCAAGGGAAGGCTAGGAACCTAGGAAGTCTAACACTGCTCAGAAGCATAAAGGTTCCTGGCTGAATATTGCTGTTATGCAGAGTAACTGGAACCTCTGGCAGGGTTAGTGACCTGGGTCCAGGGGAGTGATTTGGGGAGGTCCTGACCTGGCTGCTGCAGCATACCTGAATGCTGACTCACCCCCAGGCTTTGCTTAGGGATGAGACAGTATAGCTGAGTTGTTGAAGCATCCCTGAGCCATGAGTTACTGCAGGCTTTGTTGGAAGGGGGGTCATGGCAGCTATGTGAGCAGCCCTGATCTGACTGCAGCCAATTTCAATATCAAAATGAATGAGTTTAATGAAGTGATACGGGACAAACATACTTATGTAAACATGATCAGTTCCCCTCCTGCAGTACACTTCCACCCATAACGGAAACCTGATATTCCTCCAAAACCCACACATCTTTCAAGTCAGGCAATAACAGAAATTCAATCTATTCCATGTGAGCATTAAAGATGCCATGGCACTTCTTTAAAATATCATAGTATTGGTCTGAAGTATTTTTCTTGGCCAGAATGCTTTCTACTGTAGTTTGGTGCATGTTGTCTGACAGCTACACTACATACTGTAGACCAGGGATGGGCAAATTCCAACCAGCAGGCTGGATCTAGTCCATAAGGCTAGTCCCTGATGGGCCCCCAACTCTGTATTTACCTGCACCTCCACACAGGTATCGGGCAATCACAGCTCTTGTTGGCCTGAGATCACTGTCCACAGCCAATGGGAGTGGTGTGAAATGATGGTCCAGTCCACACTGCTGCCCGCTGCCCCCATTGGCCATGAACAGCTATCTGCGGCCAGCGAGAGCTGCAATCACCTGATACCTGCAAAGATGCAGGTAAATATAGCATCAGTGGCCATTTTTTTTTATTGCCCACCTCTGCTATAGATAAAGGTCTCTCAATATTTTTCCATAATATTAGGTAGGCACTTGCATATTGTAATATAATAAAACATCGATTCATATTATAGATTATGCAGATTGTAGCACCTTGCTAGTCACTTTGTATTACAAGAACCTGTTTTCAGTTGCTTAGAACTTTCCCAGACTTCAAAAATTGAGGCTGAAAAAAATCTCACTCTGATGTTTTCCCCTCAAAGTTTCAGCCAAAATGGTTTAATTGTTTCGATGAAAGAATTAGAGAAAAATACAGTTTGTCATTGTTAAAACACTCTGAAGACTGTTTCTTTGACAAGCTTTTGTGACTGCATGCTTTCAGTCAGGCACTTGAAATGTGTCAATGAGGTGGTCTTTGTCCAAGGATGTGCCTTTGGATTTCCCCATGGAAATCTGCCCAGATTTGGTCAAGCTATAAGCCTTTGAAAAAAATCTCTATGCACATGCTGAGAGCAGAGTTCAACAGCTAATATCTCTGAAGACTCCATCCCCAACGAGTATGCGCTATCTCCTTATGCTACCTACATGTGACCAGAAGGCATATGCACTGTTCTCACAGATTGAATGAGCATGTTCCACTCTGAGAATCCAAGGGCAAACACAGACTTTCCTAGTAATCGTTGCTCTCAGACGTAGCTATAGTTTTCCATATGCTTCAGGGACCTCTAAGATGAAAGGTACCAAATAAATTAGAAATTGTTATCTCGCCCTTTTTAAAACCACCATCAAATCCCTGTATACTCACCACAGTTTTACTATCTGAGAAGGAATATATTTTTTCCAGCTTGTAAACACCACAAACAGGCATGAACCACAAACTTGGTGTGATTCTTAGTTTGGTAAAATGATCTGAACTGGAGTCTTGACTGAGGTTTATAATAAAAATCAATTTTACTCCCAGCGGTCTGATCCTGCAAGGTGTTCAGCACCTTCTGCTTTGAGTAAGGTCAAAGGACCCTCAGCACTTTGCAGCATAGCATCATGCCCTAGTTATCTGATCACCGTAGAGTGATCACTGTAGAGTGATTTGTAGTTACTTCTCCCCACATGTCTCTGAGTACTTCAGAATTCCTGCAATATTTCAGAGTGTTGACCAAGAGGTGAGTGGGGAGGCACCATAATGAGGAAGGAAAATGAGGGGGTGGAGAAAGAAGGGTGAGGAGGGAAATGGAAACTAAGGAAATTAACCTCCACCCCCTAAATATTGCAAATTGGAGCACTGACCACTTGAAGGAAGGCAGGAGAAAGAGAAAGACTTGGTTCAAAAAGACAGCAAGAGCCAGAGTGCATGATCAAGGGATATGACTTCTGAAAACATGTTGTTACAGTAAAAAGATTTATTTAAAAATATATATATATAAATGCAAGTAGAACAGCGTCAAAATAGATCATTGTGCCAAATCTCAGGACTAGGACAAGTAGTTTAAACAGGGGCAAAGATAATAAATTTAGCTCCACAGCAAAACAGATTCAGTGTACTGTCCTGCTATTATAGATGTTTTGTTACCTCTGTAAAAAGGCTGAGGGGGGAGTCCACTCTGCAGTATTCTGCTCTACGTTTTGCCCTGCAGCAGAAACAGTCTGTTGAGCCAAATGTTATTAGTCCCCCAAAGTGCACTACAGATTATAATATGCACCACTGGAGCATTTTGAACTAGGGATGTTAAATATCGGTTAATTGAATAGTAGATTAACCTCATGAATTCTGATCAGTTACTCGACTATTCTATAGTCCCAAGGGGTGGGGTTGGCAGCGATTGCCCTCTGGCCCCACTCCTGAGGAGTCCCCTGCCACTCTGTGCTACTGCCTCTGATACAGAGGCAGCAGCATGGGGTGCCAGGTGGGAGCTGGTCCACGAGGACAGCTAGTTTAAAAAACAGTTCCCCTCGCGGACCGGCTGCCTGTCACCCCACGCTGCTGCCTCTGATACAGAGGCAGCAGCGTGGGGTGGCAGCACCCCCTGTCTGGGGTGGGTCTGAGCTCCTGGACCTTGTGCAAGCTGGAACTGAGCCAGGCTGCCTGTTTGCCTGGCTCCTAATACACGTTAAATGCAGAGTTGAAGCGGGGGTGGGTCCCAGACCTGATACAAGCCAGGACTGAGCCAGGCTGCTGGCCAGCCTGCTAAAAAATTTGCTGGAGAGGGGCGGGAGAAATGCATGTAGTCTATAGCATTAACCTATAAGCTTTTGTGTATCAATTAATCGGTTAATCGACTATACTATTACATGGCAAACAGTCAAAACCAAATCTTTCAACCATACAAATTAGGCACATACCTCTGTGCTATCTGCAGAGGTGTTCACAGAGATGCTGGGCCAGACAGGTCCCGTGGTCAATTTTCTAGAAGGGTTTGTTACATATGTTTCCCCAGAGCTCACCAGGAAAGATTTACTGGGATTTCTCCTTTTATCTTTAATTCCTTGTCCACATGCATTGTCATCTGAGAAAATGGGATATTGATGGTCTATATGTTCAAAGCCTATATAGAAATTCAGATTTTTATTCTCTTTCTCCACATCTGATCCAAATTCATCTGTAGTTGGACTCACGCTATTTCTTCCATATGGACCATAGTCATAAAGGGTTTCGATGGGGTATGTAGGGTAACAATTCTCAATGGAGAAGTCATTAAAGCCTGATAGCAAAGAAGGTCTGAAGCCAATTGTTGGTGGCACCCTGACTTGCTGCCAGTGAGAGGTGGGGCTTCCAAAGTAGAGGTCCCCATGAAGAATTTGAGATGGATTTACGCCACATAAATGTTCTGCTGGATCCAAATCAAATACATCTGATGGGAAAAATTCATTTTCTTCAGGATCATGTGAATGGGTCGGAACATAGAAGGGTATTTCACTGCTGCCTTCACCAACTATTCGGTCAAGTCCTAGACTGACCTGGCTCTCAGGACTAGAATGACACACAGAGTAAGATGCTTGGTCCTCAGATTTTCCTTCAGGTAACTTATCTTCTGTCAAAGGCATTTTCCAAAAGTACGCCATGCTTCTTCATCAAATCAGTCTTATTAATACTCCAGAGAGATCTGTCACAGTTTCAAAGTGACAATGGTTAACACTGCAGAATTTGAGCTTTATATTCACTATAACAAAACAAAATAAAACTAGCTAAAATTAATTTAACATACTGTAAACTGTACAAGTAAGATCCTGTCTCTTACCTAGTACTTGGGGGTGAAACTTACTATATGAAACAGATGTAGAAATGGGCTTTTGTTTCTGGTTTGTTGAATAATGTCTGTGGTCATTAGAACTCAAAATGCCCATTTCTGAAGTTGCCAAATAAGTTACTTTAATGTCCACAACACCTCTCTGAAGTTGATCAATATGGGGAAAATATGAATTATTTAACTCTCTTTTGTGCCTTTGAAAGCCTCTCCTTCTAGTGTACATTTTACAGGGGTGTATTTTGAGGCACAAAGAGGGTAAGTGACTTGGTCAAGGTCAGACAAGTCAATGGACTAAGTACTATGCTATTCTGTGGATACCAGACACAATTTATCTAAATCAAGGCAAACAACAGTGAGCCAATTTACCCTTTTTTCCAATATGACATTTCATTAGACTGAGATGGTGGGGGGGAGAAGAGGACGTGTACCTATCAGTATGAATATGTGTTCATAAAAAGTTGTATGGTTCTATTGGCTATGTGAATATTTTGAGACCTGGAGTTACAGGGGTGAGAGTGGGGCACATTGGCAAAAAGCAGCATGTCTTCAAAACTTCAGAGTGCAAATGGCAAGGAACAGCAGTCATAAGGCACATACAATTGTGTTCCATACTTTTTCAAACAGCAGAAATAAAACCCATTTGATTTAATAATTTCATGACTATATATATATACACACACACACACACACACACACCCCCTTCCTTTCAGACTAGAAATGAAATGAAAGATCTCTATTGAAATGAAAGATACCCTATTAAAATGAAAGATCTCTTCTAAATTGCTAAGGCTGAAAATCACAAATAGTTTCCCCCCCCCCATATGCTGCTAAAATTCATAATATATTACCTTAGACAATAATGCTATGCATGGAAAATCTATATTACAGTACAGGTATTCAACACATTTTTTTATTATTGTTTTGATGAAACTATCTTGACTCAGACTATTCACCATAATCAGAAGGAACAGGATGAAAATTGGATTGTTTGATGTGGAAATCTCCAAGACTCACTGCCACAGCTTCAGGATTAGCTCTACCTTTGACCCTCACTCTTTTCTTGGACACCCCTTTTAGGGGACAGGCCCAGTAGATGGACTTCTCTCAGACTGGAATCTTGCAAGTCACACCCATATTTAGAGTAGGTCTTTTGGCTACAGGTCTTATTTACCAACCTTGTTTCCACAGCAGGTCCAACTAGAATTGGCCCCTGCTACAGATGTCTATTCAAGAGCTGTGCCCAGTAGGTAAATACTACCAAACAAAAACAAGTGTTATCTCTCCATTGAGCTGATTATAGCAATCAAAAAGAAAGTGATTAACATAACAAAGAGAACTAAATGCATATCGTCTTACCAAAGGCTTGGTCTACACTTCAGGGTTAGGTTGACATAAAAGCAGCTTATGTTGACCTAACTATGTCACTGTGGATGGCCTTGCTTCTGTCTATGAAAGTACTCCTTTACACCAGCATAATAACTCTACCTCCATGAGAAGCATAGGACTTCTGTCGGTGTAGTTAGGGTGACGCTGTGTCTGTGTAGATACTGAGTTCCTTACACCAGCTGTTGGCTGGGCTCCCTATTTCCCATTGGGAGCTCTGCTGCTCTCCAGAGCCCGACTCCCCACTTCCTGCTCGGAGCGTGGTAGCTGACTGGACTCTGGGAGTGGATTTCAGCACTGGGGGTGAGATGTCCGAGGGAGCAGCTAGGCTTCTGGTGGGGAGCTGTGCAGAGCTGAGACCCCGGCTCTCAGTGCCCCCACACTGCCCCTCTCAGTCAGTGGGGTACAGCATACTCACTGATCTAAGTACGTACTGTGCTGGCTGGAAATCGACCTAACGTAGGTCAACTTAAGTTTGTAGGGTAAACATGCCCCATGTCAGGATGGGGATGACATGCTTAGGTAGGAAAGTCTCACTGGGGTAGCCGCGTATATTAAAAACAACTATTAGTCCCGTGGAACCTGCGTGACTAACAAAAGTATATCGTATCATGAGCTTTCAAGGGAAAAACCTACTACCTCAGATGATGAGCTGGAGTAAAAATAACAGAAACCAGATTTCTGTTATTTCTGCTCCAGCTCATCATCTGAAGAAGAGGGTTTTGGCCACAAAAGCTCACGATATTATATATTTTTGTTAGTCTCTAAAGGTGTGACAGGACTACTCATTATACTTAGGTAGGTGGATTCATCCCTGGTATTATCTCCCCTGTCTTCTGGGGGAATACATTACAGTCTGATTCCCTGCAAACCTTGCATCTGCCTCAAGGTTGAGGATTTTCACAGTTTCTGAGGTATATGTGTAAAGTTCTCTCACCTGAAGTGCCCTGGTTCAGTCCTATATTGGGTTATGCCCCTCCCTACACCTCTTCCCCCATTCCTGGACAGAAACAAACCAAGAAAAGGCCTTGATATCCTTTTCACTTGAGAAAATGTGATTTGGAATGTCTAAAGCCATTCACTTTTGGTTCCTTCAGATGTGCACCATACACAAAGGATTGAGTTACCCCTTTGCACCTATGTAGCATGCTAGTAATTAAACAGTAACCAAATCAAATAGACAAAGGTTCACACAATATCCTTTAATAATACATGTCTCTCACTTCTTATCCATGAGAATTCAATTTTTAGTCTGATTAGGATTTGACAGTTGAATTACCTATGCAAATTTTATCAGGTGTGTTACTAAGCTATACAACAATTACTGTAGAAAAGTGATCTCTCTGACAGAGCTGGTTGACTTTTTTGATGAAAAAACCCTTTGAAGTTGTGGGTAGAAGAAGCCAATTTTTTTTAATTAACCTTTTTTTTTTTAAATGGAAGAAATAAGTCTTTCCCTATTTTTCATTCTCCAAACTTCCCCTCTGTTTTTTCCAATGAGATAAGTGGGAGGGAAAGAGAAAGAAAAAGAGGGAAAACATGTTCAGCTCAAAATAAATATCCTCCAAAATTGGAAATTTTCAATCAGAAAATGTAATGAAAATTTGATAACTAAAATTTCTCCATTTTCCCTTCCACAAAATATACTTAAAGTTTGTACCAAGAGAACAAAAAATACTACAAGTACTTTTTAAATCTTTCAAGCATTTCTATTTTTTCTCTGCAATATGAACAACATAAATGACGATGCACTGTGGCATAAGTGTTTAAAGGCGTATCCTTGCAATGATCAGCATAATCCCTTCATGGCTTTTTGTCTCAAGAGCGATGTAGCAACTCATAACCCATGCAATAAAGGCTTCATAACTGTACCACTGCATCATGTATTCTCCCTTGCATGCACACACAGAGATATTGATAGATAAACATCTATCTAAATATCTCCCTCATTTTAGACTTTTTGTGCTGCTCAGAGGTGTAATGCTAATAAATTCTCTAGTGTTGGAACTATCTATATATGTGTTGGGGAGGGGGTAACCAATGTACTTCTGCATTCCTGTTATTCTCATTGGACAGACAGTCCTTTGGGGACTGTTGTAGTCCTATTTGCATTAGAGACAACCTGAGGATGATGGAGCCTGAGAAATGCAAAAGTAGGATTGCTGCCAAGACAGATGGGCAATCAACTACCTGAAAAACCTTTACTCTGTTGCAACAAGAAGTTCTTGGCTATTGTATACATGCTGTATATATAGTACATACCGATAGAGTAGAACATTTTAGACAAGTAGTTATAACAAGCCACTTTGACTGCAATTTCAACTTGCCATTATCTTTATTCAGGTCCTCTCTGTACTTTCAAGAAGTGCTCAGTTTCTGCTAGGATCAGGCTCAGTATTTGGCCTTCACCTACTCTCGATCAAATCCTTGTCCAACGTTCCCTTGATAAACAGGATCTGCTCCTTCATTGCTGTAATTTGTAGTATGATAATAGCACTAACAATGTCAAATGTTCAAGAAGAGTGAGCCAGTCTCCCCCGCCTGTCAACAACTTTTTAAAATAGAAGTTTAAAAGAAGTTTGGGGTTATTTTAGTCATCTTCTCGTTTTTGAGTTTCATGGGTCATGTTTTTAGGTCATGCTTTGCAATCATGAGGTCTCTACACTTCCTTTTCCTTTTAAGATGAAAGCAGAGCTTCTCACATAATTGCTTGGTTCTAGGAACTACAATTTTAGTAGCTCCCTCCACCTCCATCAAATACCATGGAACTGGTGATAAAAAAAAAATCACAAGAATGGCAACACTAATCTCCATAATGTGCTAGCCACTGTCCAAACATATTCAGATAATTTCTCAACTCTGAATAGCTGCTGGGAGAATCATTAAATAATTTGGAAACTCATGCATTTTGGGCCCAATTCTTTAATTTTGCTTGAACATGGGGATGCAATATTAGGCATTTTGTGAACCTATATGAATATTTCTTACAGCCTCTTACCTGAAATGCATAGTTGTTTGGAAGCACATACGACATCTCATTTCTTTGTAATTCACAGACACACTCAGATGAACTACATGGTTGAAATCTGAAGGAGGCGTGAAGCTTTGGTTCCTGTTTAACAAGTTTAGTTTGTTGATGACTCTCCCATTTCTCCCTCCAGGGAAATTTCAAATGATAAGAAGAAGAAATGGGTTGCCCTTTTGTCTGCCTTTCACATTACTCAGGCAACGCTAAAGGCACTGGAGAATGAACCTCCACTATTAAATATACTGTAACACACCATAAGGAAATTCCTTCCTAACTGAAAGAACTTCAAGGTACTTACTGAAATAAGATTCAGAAGTTTCACTAGTGTCCACCTTCAGTAAAATCACACACAATTATTAGAGTAATATACATCCCTATTATTACACACACTGCAATACTACGTAGGGAAGAGCATGTGCTTGGCACAAGTAGAAGCCTGTCAGAATTGTGGGAGGCAAGAGCAGGAGATGAACACTGGCTAGATAACAAACTGACTATCTCTAAAGGCGGCTTCCCACTGCTCAGGATGGGTCAGGGCTAATTGGGACACCTCCCCTGTGCTAGTGTGTTTCCCAAGAACTGGGTAAGGAAGAGCTTTGCGGCCTCCTTATTTGCTGAGCTGCTGTATAGGGATGGCAGTGGAGGCGAGAATAGGCTGGGGGCTTAATCGCTATCATAGTCACTTGCAGTCAAGAAGCACAGGAACTGTTCAAAGCTAGTGATGACAATGGGGCTAGCTTCCTCAAAGGGATACAAGGCAAGGTCATGACCCAACCATGCAGCCTTCACCCCATTCAGAATATTTGGCCCTAGGTAGGAGAGCCCACGTTGTTTTCCATGAAAGAGTGTCACAGGCTGTTTGGGCTACACTCCTCTCATGGGGTTCTCATATGTCTTTACACTCCCTGTCGCAGGCCTGCACACTGAAGGCACAGACTATTCAGTTTAGGCTCATAGCCAGAATTCACATAAAATTGAGAGCTTACTAAACTCCGTGATTCTTACATGCACAAAAGTATGTTTACAGAAGGCAAGTGTGTTAGTTAAAAACTAAACAGCATTTCCATTAGAAAAAGTTATGCAGTGCCCTTGACCACAGTAGGAAAAAATGTTCAAGGTTAATAATTAATTATATCTATATATCGCTATATCTGAAAGCAACTGAATGGAATACAAACTTGATAAACATTGTGGGGAAAACTCTGCTCTGTGTTTGAGGCTGTCACTGAAATCAATGGGAACTGAAAGAATTTATCAAAGGGAAAATTTTAGTCTTTAGTTGTTACAGAACTTGATGTTATGGGGTGGCGTCAAGGCCAGCCAGAGCCATGGTCAGAGATGGGGTCCATTGTCATGGGACAGGAGTCAAGAATAAACTGGATCACTTTGCCTGGAGATCAGAAGCAGGAGGCAAAATGGAGAGCAGAACTACAAATCAGAAATAAAAGTCTGGCTGGGTCAGGTTACCATGAGGTCAGAAGCAGGAGACAATCCAGAGATTGGGATCCGAAGTCAAACAACAGGAGTCAAACTGAGCTAGGATGTCAGGAAGTCAAGCAGAAGTCAAACAAATATAGATTCTATCCTCTGATTTAGCTTTTCTATTTGGTGTTAAATTTAAATTTGACAAAACCCCAGAAGAGCTAATAAATGCTTTGCTTGTCCTCTAAAATGAAATACAGGCATGTTCTGCACACTTACCCTGTTTAGTAATCCTTCCCAAAAAGCTGGGGCCCCTGTAACTAACTTCCACGCACTGAAAGCGGGACATCTGCACAGATTAAAACTGGGGAAAGACATAAGATGTTCACAGAGGGTGTGCAGTGGAATATTTCTACAATTTGCAGTGCCAGAAATGTAATTAAACTCAGAGCTGACAAACATACATCTGCTCCATTTCGCAAGAGATGATACAAGCTGCTATTCTTGAGTGCCACCTACTGTCACTGGCTCACAACACTGACGCAAGGAATATGAACCAAACACCATCACAGATACAGTTGCCATGGTCTCTCTCAGATATATCCCCTGTCTGAAGGCCAGACTTTATGGAGGAGCTAAGAACCTGCTTTGTAGGTGCTGCAATACCTCTTCTCTTGGATCAGTAACATGCCGGCTGAGTCATGTTATGCATACGCAATGAAGAAATGTCTCTAAGGGTATGTCTACATTGCAATAAAGCACCTGCCTCCCATGTCTTGGGAGTCCATAACAACTGACATAGGCCAGACATGGGTGTTTTACTGCCATTTAGACATACACTAAGTACCAGTAGGTATTCACAAACCCACACGGACACGCACATATTTGCTGGTGAATGCCCAGCTATATTACCAAGAAGTGGCTAGTTGCTACTGATCTCTCTGGCTATGTACTCTTTCCAGGCCTGTACACAGGAACTTCTGCGGAGGGTGCTTTTTTGGTAAATGTGGACTGAAATTTTTTTAAATATAAAAGAGTTCAAAGTAGTCATGTTTACACACACTAAGACAGCCCCCATTAGAAAGGGTTTACAATCTAAGTATGTGATAAGAGACAAAAGGTCATACAACAACCAAGGTGGGGGATGACAGGGAACAGCAAAACAGGTCTCATTATTGTCAAAAGAAGTGGTCACAGTGCACCAACTATTTAGGAATCTGTTGTCTCATTTCAAAGCAATGTTTGCAGAAATTAAGTCTGCTGCTTTAATGTACCTATTGGTCACTCTTTCTTGACTGACAGCTCAGGGCACCTCCATGCACTGCTGCTTGACAGCCTTTACCCCACTCTAAGAAGGGAGAAGAGACACAGCCTGACACAGTACTGCAACAGCAAGCCTCTGAGCCCAGGTCAACACACTTAGGCTTGTACTAAAAACAGTGTAGCCTGAGTAGGAAATGCCTGCTCCAGCCCCCATCTCTCCATGGTCTCTGGTAGAATGGTTTCTGCAGGCATCTCCCCAGAACTGAGCAAGTTCGGGGCAACACGTGCCATGGAACGTTCTTTCTGATTGGCTAGCTGGATCTCACCTGAGGTCGTGGAGGGAGGGTGCATGCTCACATGGCTGCATGGTCCTGGGCACAGCGCAGGGACAGGTGGTGTGAGGCTTTAGCTGGCAGGGTGGCATTGCGGGCCTGTTGTGCAGCGTGGCTTTCGGGGGGGGGGTGAGTTCATTCCCTTTACATCCCTGCTTTCCCCATCCTTGTGTCTCTGTTTAGAACTTCTTAGGGCAGGGATCAAGGTTTTCTCACTGTGTGGTAAGGGCTTAGAAGAGTGTGGGAACTACTGGAAATAACTAATAAGAAAAATACAAGCACAAAGGTCACTGCGGGAGCAAATTCATCACCCACTGAAGTCAACCAGAGTATTTGCATGAAGGGGAAAAGAATAATTTTGACTTCCAAGAGCTGCTTTTTACCCTCCACCACTCTAATGAAGGGCCAACAACCTTCACTTTTCCATGACATTGGCAAAGAAACAGAACTTATGTATTTCACTTTATGAGGAAAATTTTGCCACATATTTCTTTCAAACACAACCCAACATATAGAATAAGTCACCAACAGCTCCAATTATATTGGAGCCAGGTAGCTTTTCAAGGCCATATTTGGCATGTGCAAGGTTGCTGAATTAGTTATGACTGAATATTAAGGACAATGAATTTTAAACCTTGATCTCTTAATAAAGGATAGTAGCTCTTATTATACAGAGCTTTTGTTCTGGTAAAAATGACTACAGTTTTAAAAGATCAGATGGTCGAGAAAGTAAACACTGAAACACAAAGCAGAATTGCCTTAAATATGGTGTTAAATCAACAGTAACAGGTCAGAGACCCAAAATTTAGCTTACTAAATATAGGCAATCCACTATTTAAGATCATGTGTTTCAGGAAGAGACGGGCCCAAGGTTCAGATCAAGAGCCAAACTTTCCAGAAGTTCAGAAACATTTGGATCTAGAGCTCTGGTTTAGCTCTACCTTGAATGCCAACCTGCTTTCATGTTCATTTCTCTTACCTTTTGTGGTTTTCTACTTTGTTTTCTCATGCTGTTCCTTCCAGATCACTCATTGCAGTGTGTCTGCTCAATGGCTTCCTGGAAATCCAGCTGTATCATTCTACAATACTCGATGGGATTGGTTGACCTTCAGTATATTCCCCTTATCGTGGACTGTACAAATACAAAAACATGATTATGTGATACCAACACACAGTAAAGAAAAGCTCCATAGCAATTGCTGCAGACCTTTTTCCATACAAGACTTAATGGGGCCACTTCATCCTGGTCCTACAACCCCTTTGTTTTGGATCCGCTGGCGCAAAGTAAAGCCTGTCTGAGGAATTTCTCCATCAGAGAGAGATTATCTGGCATACTCACAACCTCCAACATGGGGGGCATGGCCAGAGCCTCACTGCCCTTTATTATTCCTAGCTGCCAGATCAGGTTGTGGGGACACATGAAGTTGGTTATTACTTAGGGGGAACCCTGAGAGCTCTCTATCCTGTGCCAGGGCTTTGTGTCCAACCAGAAGCAGGGCAGTGCAACAGTGGCATATGGCTACTTTTAACTCCTCCAATTAGGTTCTTCATGGTGTGAGCTGAGGTTCACCTGAGAAGCAGGATCAGTTACTGAAAAGTATCACAAAAGTGCACACACTTTTCTGATTAAGCATCGGGTCTGATTCTGTTCAACTCCACAGAGTAGCTCCACTGAAGTCACTGAAATTATAGCAACAAAAACCTGTCTGGAGAGGAGAATGGAGTCCATTGTTTTTAGCAAAGAAAATACCTTAAGGAAATTTTATGCTTAATATCAAAAGCTTCCTACTTGCAGACGGAAAGCTTGCTCACCCTGTCCTATTCTGCATTCATAGTCAGTCATGTGATCATAGATTTCCCAATACATTACATACTTTGCAAGTTTTCCCACAACCTAACACATCTAATTTTGTATGTTTATCCATTATTGTCATAATTATCCTGCATAACTTACAGGGTTTATTTTGTAAAATCTCTTTATGCCTTTATGTTAAAAATCTAGTCAGCAGCCATATATGTGATTTCTTTAAAATTTAGAACTTCAGCAATCTTTAGGTGTGATTCAAGAACTGAACCAACTAACTACAAAGCTATTTTAGTTGAAAGTTTCACTAGACTATTCATGCCAGCACCTGTTCACAATTACTTCTTATTAAAATTTTACCTGCAGTATAAGATGCAAGGATAGTTTTCTGTTCACTTTTCAAATAAATTACTTTATAGGATTGTTTGCCAAGAATAAACAAATGAATAACTGGTACTACCAGCTGCTATGTGAAATAAAGAGTGCAGCAAAACTTGGGTGTTCCTATTTCAGAAATAGCATGATAATGTAATTAAAGACTGGTGTCATGCACACACTTAGGAGCAAGTTAAAGTTTGACTTGCAATCTTAGCTTTTTATTTCCTGAATTTTGAGGTCTCAGTCATGCAGCTTTAACATTCCCCTCACAGAAGATTTTGGATGAAAAATATTTTAGGTTAAGAAATGGAAAGAAAATGTGAAAAAAAAAAAAGAAATTCCGTGATGGGAATCTATTTCCCCAGGTATCACATGTGGACATTTTAGAGTACACAGAATCACAGAAGGGCTACTTCGCCAGCAGGGGTAGTGAGTTGTATGGGCCCATGATGCCTGGAGCCCCAAGGGCCCAGCTCACCAATATGGGGGCCACATTTTTCCTTCCTACCCAGCTAGCCCTGCATGCCTTCCCTGGAGCATCTCCTTGCCCCACATGCCAACCCCTAATGTGCCTCTCTCATCCTCACCTGACCTGAGCAGCAAGCAGCTGTCCTAGGCCTTCTGCACCGCCTCACCAGCTGCTGCTACTTCAGCCTGGCTGTAAGAGAATGGGGTTGGCAGCAGGCTGACAGCTGCATTACTGGAGGGAAGGAGGCTCTTGGCAGCTCCTCCCCTCCCAGCAGATGACTCTGAGTGGACTCCTTCTGGCACTTGGGTGAATGCTGGGAGGGGGAGTCCTCCTCTGGCCCCAAACCCAGGGCAGCCTGTCTGGGTATCACAACATTTGAGCTCCTCAACCCAGGCCCAGCCCTGATCCCTCAGTCCCATGACCCCAACCCTCTGCCCTACCCTGAGCCCCTCTCACATCAATCCCCTCATCCCCATTCCAGAGCCCACACCCATACTCCAACCCTCTGCACCAGTCCTGAGCCCCTCACATACCCAAACCCATCATCCCCACTTCAGAGCCTGCACCCCAAACTTCTGCACCAGCTTTGAGTCCCTCCTACACTACAAACACTTAAATCCCAAGCCCCACCCCAAAGCCAGAGCCTTCATCTGTCCTGAGAATTACAAGGCCAGTGTGTGTTTGGGAGGGTTGGACTTGGACCCATTCTGGGCACCACCAGAAATTATACAAAGCTGTCACCCCTGTTCACAGGCTCTTAAAGTTGTGGAAGGACATTATGTGAGAGAAAATGGCTTACATTTTTACAGGCAGACATTAATTTCCCCATCAGGGCACCTGCATAGATCATTCCTGCCTAGCAGAGGAGTAAGGTGACTGGGAGCTATTCTAAGGCCTGTACTCACCAGAATAGGGGCACATATTAATGCTGCTCTTTTGTGTGCGTGCAACGGACCATGCAAGCAAAGAAGATGAGTCGTTGAACTTCCATTCCTGTACTAATTAGCTACCCCCGGTTGTATTAAGGGGACAGGAAGGCAGAAGGGGTTCAAAGGGCTGCCTAATACTTTACCCACAGCTGCAGGACAAAGTGGGAGATGAGTAAAATGGGGAGTTTGGTAGTTTCCCTGTCCCCAGTGTTATTCTCTTTTTCCCCTGCACCTCCCTGGACATGGGCAGTGAGTTATATGGGCTCTCGGTGCCCAGGCTCCAGCAATATTCAGAGCAGGGGGCCCTGCTCCACCAATATTTGGAGCTGGGTCTCTCCCCCAGCCCTGCCTGGAGCGGGCCCTGAACCCTACCTGCACGTTCCCCCCGGTCCCGTCCCGTCCCTGCAGTGCGTAGCTTTCAGTTGGCTCCCCCTTGCCAGCGCGTGCTGCTGGCTGCTGCTGCCATGCGCGGCATTTACAGGTGAGCAGGGAGACGTCCGGGCATGACGTGACGTCATGGCCCGGGACTTTAAAACTGCTCGGCGCAGCGTTGTGCCGCATGGCCTTGCTCCGGGTTTGGAGTCGAGGGACGTTTGGGGCTGGAGCACAGACTCTGGCCCCGCAAAATGGAAGGCAGAAAGTAAGATAGGGGAGGGGAGCAGAGGGGGAGGAAGGGGCTTGTGTGGAAGGGGAGGGGGAGGAAGGGGAAGGCACCAAGGGACAGAGTGGAGGAGAGACAAATGCCAGGGGGCCAAGTGGAGACAATGAGGAAAAGGGCAGGAGGGGAGGTGTCAGTGGGAGGGGGGACAGGGTGATGCTGGGAGAGGAGAGACTAAGGACATTGGGGCTAGAGGGGGGAGGTGGAGGTGCTGGGAGAAGGCTTGAAAGAAGGGGTGGGCATGAGAAAGGCGGGGATGGAGCAAGGCATGTGTGAGGGCACAGAGGGGCATGAGAGTAGTGAGGGGGTGGGCATCAGGGGAAAAAAAGGGCAAAGGGGGCAGGGGCAGTAAGGGAAGGGGGAGGCACCGGGAGGGTGCAGGGCTGGTGGAGCAAGGGGAGGAAACATGGCAGCAGCGAGAAAAGGTAAAGGTTTATAAAATATTTATTAATAACTTGGGTGCCACAGTGGCACATCCAAACAAGCCACATGAACTCAGTACTGGTGCACAACACAAAATTCATTCTGCTCATGGGAGGAAACTCTTACGCTATGTGTACGCTGGCGGCTTCTTGCACAAGAACATCTTGCGCAAGAACACGTCCACACTGCCATGTGCGAGCTGTGCTTTTGCGCAAGAGCATCCATGGCAGCGTGGACGCTCTCTTGCGCAAGAAAGCTCCAATGGCCATTTTAGCCATAGGGGTTTCTTGCGCAAGAAATCCCCACCGAGCATCCACACTGCCCTCTTGCGCAAGAGAGCTTACACCTGTTAGAAAAGAGTGTAGCTCTTGCGCAAGACGCCCTCTCTTACCACGCCGTACTGTAAATTTCCTTGCGCAAGAGCAGGCGGGCAGTGTGGATGCTCTGTGGGTTCTTGCGCAAGAATGGCTGTACTTGCGCAAGAAGCCGCGATTGTAGACATAGCCTTAGAGGAACACTTCCCCCCAGACTCTCTGCCCCCGAGTTAATGTCACACACATTGGGTTAATGCAATTGCAGGATAGTTGCATGAGGGGAGTTTGGTGGGGGCCAAACTAATCCCTGTTGGTAGGAGGATGGTGGGAAAAGTCCTTCGAGAGGGACACCTTTTACTTCTGGTCATGTGTCCATCTTGCCCCGAGCGTGTTACCTCCAGAGGCCTGGTTAACGGGGGTCAGAGGATGTGGCTAATGGGGCACCACCAAAAAATATACAAACCTGCCTCCCCTGTCCCTCGACTACGTGTTATCTGCCTCCCTGCAAGCGAACTGCATAAAGATTGAGAAATACTGATTTTGCAAAAATTTTAAGTTGAGGGTGATGCTCCCATTACAGAGAAATCTACTGTAAATGTCACATCCTTCTTGCCCCAATTCCTTAATAAATGAATACAGAGTTCTTCACAATCTCAGGCAATTTGGATTTGGGTTGCATTTTTTTTTTTGTAAAGTTTCAGACTGATTCTATATTTTAAATAAACCAATTCAGCTATCCTTAGCACTCAAACCTACGAAGCAAAGAAACTGTAGTTTGTCTATGACTCTGGCTTTAAGGCCTTTTATTGGATTGGATTGAATTGTTGAAGATACTTACCATATGATCTAAAATAAGACATCATATGACTGCAAGAACATTTGCCCTTCCATGATTAGTGTCAGTGCATTACAACAAATTGCACTTTCTTTGGAAGAAATGGCTGCAGCAAACTTCTGAAAACATGAGCTACAGATGTTGTTTTGCCAACTGATTATTTGCCAACTATTGTACATGGCTCCAGTATCAATATATAGGATTTTATTAACAAATGAAAAATCTTGAAGTGTCAGTAACAGTCATTACTAACATGTAACAAACCAGAAAGTTGAATAATTTGCAATCTTATTATGGAGATACATTAAGTAAAATCGTAAGTGTGGCTTTAACTTTGGAACCAAAATCAGCGTCATTTTTGTGAGAATTTACATTTACTGATCTTGGTAATTCTAGAGAGGAGGTAAATTAACAATTGCAACAATGGCTGTTGTAGTAAGATGAAGGCCTAAAACACAAGCCAATGCAGCACAGGCCTGGTTTGAGGCCTGAGGCCTAGCTAACAATGGACAAAACATGGGTAACATAAAGCAAAGCTAATCTGAGAGCAAGAGGCAGGCTCCAGCTCACAGAACTTGGCACAAACAGGGCTGAGAGAGAAAAACACTAATTGATAATAGGCCCAGGTACAGAACAATAATTGGTACTTGTCATAAGTGGAAGGCATATGGTATCACTAGCTCATTAAAAAAGTCCTTGGTACCCACTCCTCACAAATAAAGACTCAGGTTCAGGAAAGGGTTTTAAATAACAGCATAATGGATAGAGATGATCTAATCAAACCACAAGGTGGAGGGTGAGGGGTGGTATCTAAGTAGCATCAGAGGGTGGTAACCTGACAACAACAGAGGGTGGCAACCTGATACATCAGCAGTGAGGTGTGATTTGTTGTACCTGTATATAAGGTGGTGCCTTGAGGGGACAGACTTTGGATGACCTAGGGGGCAGTGGAAATTTCCCACTGATTGAGTCATTCCATTGCTATGGGGTATATATTCGTAGTGGTTCAGTAGAGTCTACTGACAACTATTACTGTACTTTGCTTAGCAATAAACCTAACCTGGCACCTTTGATCCTTATCTGGTTTGTGGTCTTTGGGGGCTCTCTTGGGGTCTGTTGTGGAGACTAAGTGCACAAGTCGACGCGGCAAACATCACTGAGCACACACGCAAGCAGCCTTCTGGCTATCATCATCAATGGAGCCAGAGACCTGGACACCTCGGTCTCTGGAGCCAGAGACCAAGGACACCTCGGCAGTAAATCCCGACCACCCTTCCTGAATAACTACAGCTGTATGTCTAGAAAGCCTAGAAAGAGTGACTGTTGCCTGTTAACCATGTTTTGTAAGTGCAGTTTCACTACAAATTGAACCAATGGCCTGATTCTCCACTGTGTTTCTCTAATTTTTAATTTTTAGTTGGAGTTATGTAGACCTCATGTGAATACCCTTGTTACGGGACAACCTATTATAACTAGATTCTCTCATACAGGCTTACTCTTGTAAGCCTTTGAGATAGCAAAAGAAAAAAAATCACAAGGTTAACTTTTTTTTTTACTTTTATACTGTACTCCATTTTGCTTTTGTATCAACTTATACCATCTTTTGTGTTAGCTATTCAAACTATAATTCCTTCAAAATTCCTCTGGAGGGCACCATTACCATAACTATGCAATTAGCTTCAGACAGCTGTAATAGAGATACGCACTAAATACACTTTTTGGCAGCAGGCAATGTGTCTGTTAACCAGAACAACTTCTTTGGTGATGCTTTTATTTCTTGTTCTTCTTTGCTAGATATGAAGCAGCATTACTGGGTAGAAATTCATAAGGCAGACTAAAAAGATTGTTAATTTTTTAAGGGTATGATTTTGAATAAGCAACATTTTATTAGTATTCTTTCTACTAGAATGTGATATTAATGCCAAATCCCATTTCCCAGACACAGCCTGAGTAACCAGACTATATACTAGGATGATAAAGAATTCTCCCTCCCCTGCCGTTTTTCCTCTCAACTTCACAATTTTCTTCTGTGGTCCTCACTCTAGCCTTGGAGACTAAAGAGTCCTTGTGTTACCTATGTTCTGGCTCCTCTTATATAGGAAAGCTGTCCTAGTTCCACATATAAGATTATATAAGGTATACAACTCTGGAAATGCCAGAGATTGACCATACAAATTTAACCTGGTCCTCTTGAGTATGTGCATTACACTACAATGTGATTGCATAATGCTTTTGCTGGGTCCCCTTGTGAGGCTTTGCAGCATTCTAAGTAATGACACACAGTCTTCAGAAAGTTCAGGCCTTTCATTTTCAGATTTTGAGTGAAACCAATGGAAATCATCAAGTTCCCCAGCAGCTAATTCTCTAACTGTATGATCTTATTTCATTTGCTCTCTTTCTCCCATCCCTCCTATTCACGCGTTACATTACTTGTCCCATCTCATTTCCAGTTTGAATACACATTATCTGGGTCAGAGACTGGGCCTATCTCTGTGTTTGTACAGCACCCAGCACAGCAAGGCACTAACGTAGTACAGAAGTAATAGCTAAATTATGATAAACAAGTAATAATGCATCATCAAGCCAAGCTGTAGTTTAGAAGAAGGGATATGTTTACTGTAAGGCTGGTACCTGTATTTTTGTCTAAGATGCATCATGCACAGTTATGACGCTATTAAAATACAAAAATGATTTCACCACCTCTTTTGGAAGTAATGCATTGATTTGAGTTGATAATTATTAGAAATGGGAGACTAACATTGAAATGAAACATACAGACTGTATCCACCTCCTTTCCGTACCATTCCAGAATTTCCCTTTTCACAGCATCTGTATTTTGATGCTGTGAATACTAGGTACTCATAAAATCTCCCCCCAGTCTCTATCATCAGATAGCAATTGGAGCATTTGCTTTTGGAGAAAAAGAGACTCAGAAAAGAAAGACATGAACTTTTCAAATAGATATAAGTGGAAGGGGGAAAATAGGAGGTCAGGTTTTGGGTACACCAACCTTGACAGCGTCCTTTTAAAGTAATCCCCTGGCAACGTTAACTTTTGCAACCAACGCACATGCAGCAGCTCACCCGTGGGCCCAGTCAGCTTGGCAGGATGACAGAGGTCAACATTTCACATGAATGAACAATTTCTCCAATATATAAGGCAGACATACAAGACTTTTTTCTCTTACTTGTCCTTTAAAAGTTTAAAGGGAGACAACCATGAGCACTATGCACAATGCAATTCCTTTAACCCCTTTGACTCTCAGGAGAAGAATTAGCCTGATTATTTTTAATTGAGGAACAAGTGACAAACATTAGTTACCATTTCTTCCCTCCCTTCTTTCACACAAGAGGATTCTGGACTCTTTTAGCAGACTGAGAATGGCTTTTTTCTCATCTCTTTGACCAGTGTCCTATAGGGAATAACACACAGTATCTACTTTGAATATAATTTGGGGGAATAGCATGCATTTCAACTGGTCATGCAAAACATCTGTGCCGGGTGTGAGGTGAGGGTGTGTGTGGGGAGGGGGATAAGAAAAGATTAGCATGTGTAGTCCTCATTGAACTGGGGGCAATGTTACTGTATTCAGTTTTAGTTGTTTTTCCAGTGCTTTTCTGTATGGGTACGTCTACACTGCACGGCTATTTCAAAATAAGCTATTCGGAAGAGTTATTTTGAAATAGCTTATTTTGAAATAGCACATCTACACTGCAGGGAAGCCTCAAAATTAGTCCAAGGCAGGCTTCCCTAATGTAGATGCGTTATCTCGATTTAGAGCCCCAGGAGGCACTGGGCAGGAATAACTTAGCCCCTCACCAGGGTCATTCTATTTTGAAATAGCAGCCGTGAAGCATCTACACATGCCTTATTTCAAAATAGCTATTTCAGAATAGGTGTTATTCCTAGTAGAACGAGGTTTACAGATTTCAGAATAAGCTGCCTATTATTTTGAAATTATTTCAAAACAACGGAATGGCTGCATAGGCACTCACATTGTTATTTCAAAATAACAGTGCAGTGTAGACACACCCATAATATATGTTCAGTGGCAAACTGTATGCTCAGCACTAGCAAACAAATACAACAGACTCAGGAACAGGCTCTACATTTGTCACAAAGCCATAAACTGAAATTACAGATGTATCTTGCTGCGCAACCCTAGCAAACTGAAAGGCACATGCTCTCTCAAGTGGTATTCAAGGTTTGAACAGGCATAAATACTGAACTATCCTCACCGCAGTGGTGGGATTTTCAGTAGAATCTGCATATCTTAGCAGACACAAATCTCACTGATTTTTCATGAGCTTGCCGAGTCACTTAGGAACAGCTGAAAATCTCACATGGTCTCTCCAGAAGAAACTGAAGCCAATCAGAAGAGAGGTATAGAGGAAGCTTGCATTGTATGTGCCCATGCTGCATTTGTTTTGTAGATAAAGTATTTGAGTTGTCTAGTAGAAATGGACCCCCTGAAATGCAAAGTCCAGACCAAGATTTATACTTTTACAATGATCAGAAGCAGTGCTTTTTTTTTTTTTTTTTTTCAAAAAAACGGTGCCGGTAATCCAGGGGAAAAGTTGTTGAGCTCTGACTAGAGGTGCTGGTACTGGGCAGTACCGTCACAAAAAAAGCACTGATCAGAAGTATTCAAAATTTAAGAGGTATTCTGAAGTTTGGTTTGAGCCTTCTATAGGGCTGTCAGCTGAAAACTTTTCTGAAGAAATAGTCTCTGTGAAACTATGTAGTATAAAAATAGCTAGTCAGTAGACAGACTGGGAGATCACAACAAAATGTAAGTGCACAATTTACTACTCCTCATTTTTAGGTTCAGAATGTTTAGGTCCGCTGGTTGGCTCGATTGGGCTCGGCATGACGTGCTAATGTGGAGGGCTGCATGTTGCTTTATGGTACTTTTCCAGCCCCCAGATCCTGAGGATGATCAGTGCTAGCCTGGATCCTAGTCACAAGGCAGAGTAGCATATGGGCCATTACAACAGCAGGAGATGTCTGGGGTATAGGGATGACCAAAGTTCTCCTTGAGCTAGGGACTGGTTTATGAAACATTATAGCAGCTGATGAAGGGGGCAGTTCAGCTGAATTTATGATAGCTTTGTTTCATGCAAGCAGGCTCAGGGAACTTACAGGCTTGTGGATGTCTAGAGCTCTCACCCCCCCGTAACATCTGGAAGGTCTCCTTTGAAGAACACTGACAATGATGTTGAGGCATGCAGGAATCATAGGCCAATCTCTACTTCTTTTCTATTGAACCCACCACTTGTTTTTCTCCAGTCCTGCAAGTGAGTATTTTACACTCATAAAAAAAATGGTGTATATTGAGCTTTATCTAATAACGCACTAAACAAAGTTGAAATTATAGGTAGTGCCTTGCCTAACAAAGCAGAAAAGCTCAAGTCACCATACTGATATGAAGGCTACAACAGTAGTCAGTTGTTCAACATTGCTGGTCTTGAAATTGTCCTTCATTCTATGCTTACTGGTTCACAGCACTTGCCAATTAACTCCAGTGGAGCAGCCCCGGGGGGCTGGGGGCAGCGGGACGGGATAGCCACAGTGGGACCAGCGATAGGACCTCAAGACCATGGCAGGCAGAAGGCTGGGTGAAGGGACCTAGTTTAAAATGGTTAAGCGCTATTGTTTAATGGATTAACCGCTTTAACATCCCTACTTTAGTCCAAAACTTTGTTTCATCGGTCTCTTCCCTTGAGCTGGTGCCCTTTTTATTGGACTTTATCTTTTTCAAAGGTTTAGAGCTCAAACCCCACTCAGGGCTCATCTAGACTATGGGGAATGGTCGAAAGAAGATATGTAAATTCCCACGGAATTTGCAGATCTTCTTTCAACCATTCCCCGTAGTCTAGATGAGCCCTCAATTTCTCTGTCTCTCATTCTTAAGTTTTCCCAGTAAGCTCCAAGTAGTCACTGAAATATTAGTAGGAGGCTGGATTGCTGGAAAAGTGACTTACTGCTAATCACTTCTTGCTGAAAGAGACTAGTGGTGCTCAAAACAGGAGTCTCCTATGGAAATGACATTTAGAAATTAACAGGGGATAATATTAATTCCACAGTATGGGAGAAGTGTGCGTATTAAATAGATCTTGCTTTCCCACTCCAAAAGGCAGAAGCTCATGACATAATAGCTGCTGGGGCAGACTGTTAGATAGATTTTTCTGGCATCTGGCCTGTGGTCAATGCTATTTATGTGAATTCAATTTTCCAGGATATGAAGAATTTAGAACTTAAAGACAGACTCTGACATTAAGGGTGATATCCTTGTCTGATTTTAGTCAGTCAATGGGGCCTTTTTGTCACAGACTTCAGTGGTGCCAGGATTTCACCCCAAAGGCCTACACGGGAGTTTGAAGCAAAAAATTCTGACACAGAGTTTAAGCCTTTCAAGGATAAATTAGTTATTGTTCAGGCTGAGCTTGATAGTAAAGCTCAATCTTTAGCTGGGGCTCTAATCAAAAGTGGGATATTCCATCACAAGATTGAAATAGCCGAGAATATTTCTAAAAGAATATTGTTTAAGGATCTTTGAAGGGGTTAGCCCTAAAGCAATGCTAACCTCTTTATTAAAATCTGTTCTTGATAGAAAAGATGAAGTATTCTGTACAAACTAAAGCTGTTCTGTATCCCTTTTAAGTTTGTAGTCACTTAAAACTACTCAAGACAGTCGTTCTAATCCTTGGCAATTGCATTTTGTGACATTCTAAAGGTGACTTTTTAAGAGTGGGGAATAAAGACTGCATGAGAGCAGCACAGAGACGAGGGAGGAAAAGGGATTATTTATAAAGAGAAGTGGTTTCATCTCATAGAGAGGAAGCATGGTCCAATAGGCATTGGACTCAGAGTACAAATACCCATGTTCTCCTTGCTGCTTTGCTACTTTCCTCAGGTGTGATCTTGGACAAGTCATCTACCATCTTTGTTCTTCTGCTTCCCCTCCCTTCCCTTCATCTGTCTATATAAATTCTTTTGGGGCAGAGAATTATTTTAGTTGTTTTTGGCAGTGCCTAGTACAATACATTCTCAACCTTTTTTGGGAACACTGAGCATGGCTGTAAAACAAATAAATAAAATAAACTGAATCTGGTATAATTTGAGTCAAATTGCCAAAGCATTTTATCCTTATAGGCAGACATGGGCACTGATACCATAGTCTGATTTTCTGTTGAAGATGGATTATGACAACCAAAAAGGCATTTTTCAAGAATGTGTTAGAAGATTTTTAATATCTTAAGTCCCAGACTCAAAAAGAAAAATCATTTGGGAAATGTGTCTAATTCCACCCAAGAACTTTATTTTACTAGTCTGAATATCATAGCTTTATCTCCTCACTACTAAAAAATACATCAAGACACAGCTGCTCTCAAATATTTCTATCATAGTGAGAAGAGAAAAAGGAGATCAAGAAGAGGAAAAATAAAAGGGGAGGGAGAAGAAATATGACTCTGTGTGTGGTTGGGTGAGAGTAAGAGATGAAGGAAAAAGAAAAAGTGGAAAAAATAGAAATGAAGCAAAAGGAGGAAGGGGGGAAATGAGAAAGACATTAGTAGAGTTAGAAGATGATAGTGCAGGCAGAAATGCCATGAAGGAAAAAAAGAGGGGGGAAAAAGATGCCACAGGAGTTAAAAAAAAACCCAAACCACAGAAAAGTAGCAAAGAGCTAACTATAAATAATGAAAATAAGATACAAAAGAGAATAAGCAAAAGCAAGACTATTCCATTTTTGGGTGCACTGTTATTCCCAACTAGCCCGTCATAAGACGGGATTTTCAGGTCTCTCCTCCACCTTGGGCTTCTCTCCTGAGCCTCCGGTCTCTCTCTCTCCTCCTCCTACAACTGCCTCCCCCTCTCCCTCTCAGCTCTCCTCCGCCTCCTGCCTCTCTCATCTTCTGCCTCTCTCTCCGTCTCTTTCTTTCTCTTCTCCCCCTCCTGCCTCTCACTCTCCCTTTCTCTTCTCCTCCTCCTCCTGCCTCTCCCCCCCCTCCGTCTCTCCCCGCCCCCCTTCCCCTTCCTCTTCCCCTCCCGCCGTGGCGCTCGGCTGAGTGCTGCCTGCTCAGCTGGGCCGCTGCGAGGGAGGGGGCGTGGCGGTGACGTACACAGCCAGGGCCGTGTATGTCACCCCCCCGTCTTCCCCTCCCGCTGCAGGGGAGCCCAAATGGCCCCTTGCGCCGCTGGCTCCCTCGCAGCAGCCTGGCTGAGGGGCGCAGCACTCAGCTGAGCGCCACAGCGGGAGGGGAAGGGGGGGCGGTGACATACACAGCCCCGGCCATGTACGTCACCGCCCTGCCCCCTTCCCCTCCCTCCGTGGCGGCTCGGCTGAGTGTTGCGCGCTCAGCTGGGCCGCCGCGTGGGAGAAGGGGCGGGGTGGTGACGTACACAACCAGGGCCGTGTATGTCACCGCCCCACTCCCCTTTCCCCTCCCACTGTGGTGCTCAGCTGAGTGCTGTGCACTCAGCCAGGCCGCCGGGGGAGCCAGCGGCGCAAGGGGCCATTTGGGTTCCCCCGTGGCGGGAGGGGAAGGGGGGGGCAGGGCGGTGATTTGCTCAGCACTCAGCCGAGCCGCCATGGAGGAAGGGGAAGGGGGCGGGGCACTGACGTACATGGCCAGGGGGCGGGGCCATTTACGTCAGCATTACAGACTCACAGACATTGGGCTACTATATATATATGATTAGTGGTAGTTTCAGAACCTTCATTTATTGGATGAGATTTCTAGAGATCTAAAAATCTGAAGATTATTACGTGCGCTGAGTAACTGTTACAAGTTAACTTGCAATGCCTTTACACTTTCTTCAGACTAGCTGAATTTTCCTCCTTTTCCTCATTGTTCTAATATTCGTGGTGTCCTTACTTAGATGGTGATCTCTTAGGGTATGTCTAGACTACATGGCTCTGTCGCCAGAGCCATGTAGATTAGTTTACTAGACATACCAAAATGAAGCCGCGATTTAAATAATCGTGGCTTCATTTGCATGAAAATGGCTGCCGCGCTGGGAAGCCTCTGTCGACCGCTCCGTTATGCCTCGTGAAACCCTGGCTCAGGTTTTCCTCTTGGTTCTTAACTCCAAGAGAAGCTTTCACAAGTTCAGTGAACAGCCCTTCACAAAAAGGTCTTTCACCTCAGCCTTAAATTGGGCACAGCCCTTCCTCTGAGAGGTACTGTCTTACCCTAAGGTTTAGAGAACAGAGAAAGACCTGAGGCCTGGCATTCCTTCTTTGTCTTCTACCTAAAAGGGAAACAAAGCTTCCAACTACATCTTTCTATGCAGACCCAACGGCCTTCTTCAGGGACCACTGCAGAAGCCTCTTTGTGTTTCTTTGCAGATCCCTCTTTGGCTGTTCACAGGTTTCTGTTCTTCTATCCCAGACACCTTGTTTAGCCTCATGGTCATATGTCATGTGACTGGATTCATTCTCTCCACCTAGGGAGGCAAATCAGCTGTGTCACAAATGGGCTGAGAGCTGTCTCCTTATAGAAAGGCCAATCACCCTGACAGTAATGTAGTGAAAACACCACAGCTACTGATATGAAATAACTGAAGAGACATATAATAAGTGCCACAAAGCAACAAGGCAATTGTCCATGTAGTTTTTTTTCCTAGTATGGGCTAATGCTGGATGTTTCCAAAAATTTTCATTCAATCATAGTGCAATACAGGCAGATTATGAACATTTTTTCTTTAAAGCACGTATATAAATAGTCCTGGTAATTCCACCCTAGCTAGTGTTGATTTTAAGTTGCTCTTATTTAAACTGTTTATTCTTGTGAGGTTCTAAATCGTTGCACATGGAATACAAACATTACTCCAGTTGTAAAGTCCTGTCCTGACCCTTCTGTGGCCTGCCTCACACTCCATCCTTTCCCCCCAAGTCCCACCCCTTTTCTGCTCACACCACACCTCTTTCTGCCCCTGCTCCACAGCCACAGGGAAGCTGTGTAGTGAGTTGGCAGTGGGTGGAGGGGGCAGAGTGAAGCAGGCTGCGCTCCAGATATCACCACTGCAATGCTTGCTGGGCAGGGAGCAACCCCTGCTGGTGCCCCGTGCCAGGCCACCCAGGCCCCACAGTTAACATGGGAGACTGTCCTGTATGTAGGATGGCAGAAGCAGCAGCTGCAGGGCCCCCCAAAGCATGAGGTCTGAGGATGGCCATTCTGAACCCTCCTATGGATGGGATGGCTTTGTTGTCAGCACAGCCCATGCAGGGTGTGGGCTCTCAGGCTATGTCTACACTGGCGGGTTCTTGCACCAGAAATATGCAAATGAGGCTAAGCGTGGAATATCACCAAGCCTCATTTGCATACCTAATGAGCCGCCATTTTTTGACAGAAGAGGCTCTTGCACCAGAAGGAGCATCTACACTGCCCCTTCTTGCACAAGAAAACCCCTCTTGCACAATGCCGCTATGCTGATTATTTTCAGGAATAACAGCATTGCGCAAAAGGGCTTTTCTTGCACAAGAAGGGGCAGTGTAGACGTTCCTTCTGGCACAAAAGCCTCTTCTGAAAAAAAATGGCGGCTCATTAGGTATACAAATGAGGCTCGGCGATATTCCACACAGCCTCATTTGCATATTTCTGGCATAAGAACTCGCCAGTGTAGACATAGCCTCAGAGAGTGGGGCCTCGTCCTTTCTCCAGCTCATGGCATATGGCGAGTGCACGCAACTCCCAGGCAGTGACTGGTCAAGTGTTGCTTCTGCTACCCTCCCATTGGCCCTTTACATGCTCTCCCACTCACTGTCTTCCTGCTTTGCCCCTTCACAGCTCCAGCCCTGCTGCTCCTCCATAACAACGCTGGCAGGGCTCATCCCATTCCCAACACTGTGTGTGGAGAACTAACCCAGAGCTGGAGCGCTCAGCTTACCAGCTGTCTGACTAGCCAGCTCCTTCCTTCCACTACTGACTTTAGCTGAAGTGGCACACTGGGAAGTCCAAAATCCTCCAACCCAGAGTGCTGGCCAGGACCAGCCAAGCCCTGCATGTGCCAGAGCCCTACAAAGTACTGGCATGAGGAAACCTCAGGCAGGAAGATCCCAGAGCCTGGGCTCCAGTCAGAGCCCAGATATCTATATTGCAATTTTAAGACTCCATAGTCTGAACCCCGCAAGTTCAAGTCAGTCAGGCTGGGCCAGCCAGAAATGTCTTATTGTAAGGTAGACATACCCTTAGCGTCCAAGGATGATTTATTAAATAAAATATTAGAAGTAAAATCCAGGAGAGAGGTCTAGGGACTCCTGGGAAAAATAGATTTGTAACTCTCAGGTACCAGAGTCCACTTACTATGAATTAGCATCCAGAGGCCCCACCTAAGGTCAGGGCATTATAGTATCTATGCTTAATAAAAAAAACCAACCTGTTCCTGCTCCAAAGAGCTTACAATCTGAAGAAAGAACACACATAAAACATGGGTGGGGAAAGACACACAGAGAGGTGACAAAATAAGTGAAACTGCTCTCACAACAGTGGAAAAGTAAGGGATAGAACCCAGTCTCCAAGGACCTTGGTCAGGGCACTATGCTGCTTGTCTTCTCACCCTTTCCAATTCTGCCACCATTCTCCAGAATAAGTAGTTAGTTACTCTGCAGGTAGCTCACTTGATCTGAGTGGAGATGCTGACATAGTAAAATACTACTTGGGATGTGAGGTGGCGGCCCAGAACTTCATTGCTCTTTTCCTGATTTTTGGCCTTCAGCGTTCCCCACCATCCCCTGTTGACTCAGACTTTTGATAAAATCCCAGCACTGACACATGAGTGATTTGTCATCTTTATACCCTATAAATGGGGTGTAAAAATAAGTTAAACTGATTGAGATTACATTGTTGAGGCAAAACAAAATAGGGATCAAATCCAAGCTGACAGCTACATGAATTTTATTAGTTTGAAGGGTGGGTGGGGGGGAACTATGAAAAAACTCTAATCCAAAAACCAATAAAGCATTTTGCCAAATGTGATGTTATCTGAGGCTCGTCATATTAAAGAAAGTTCTATTAAATCCCCGCTTTCAAGTGTGGCATCAAAACCACTCAGTTTAAATGATATTTCTGTCAGTTTTTTCTTAACCTTCATGAAAAATTTACTGTACCATGATTAGAATTACTTGAATAATACATAACTTGCGTTAAATTCAAGTTATTACATGCACTTGTAAAATGCTATTTGATTTGATTTTTTTCCTCCCACACCTTAAGCAAAATATGTGACAATTTTGTTTTATCTTGGGCAGAATGGATACGATCTAAGCCATTCCTATGGGATTCTCAATTGCTAGCTAATCCAAAGCAGTTTCTGTTAGAATGACATGGGATGGAGTAAATGGACCCAAGAGTTCTGTTTTGTTTTAAAAAATCAGATTATTTTTAAATAAAAAAAAAAAAAGATCCACTGCATACATTCTATTCCCTAGCCCACACATTAGCAACAACTGCTTTGGGCCATAGAAGAATATGTCTGACTAACTGGTATACCACATACAGGCTCTCATTTTACTGGTTCGTTTCTGTGGGTTTAAGTGTCTGTCACTGCACAGCTAAGGGGATCTAAGTTTCATTCTTAATTAAAAGGCAAATATACACATCACCATTATCCTTAATTTTTAAGTGTTCCCTTTCAATAGATTCGTCATAGTCACTGGATGTAGAAAAAAAGCAAGAACAGAAATTCTTCCTAAACCTGTAGATGGGACAAGGAGGATGCATTTTAATTTTCTGCAACTGAAAACTTGAGATATAGCTTTTGATTTACCAAAGTTATGGGATCTGGCAGGAAGTATTTTGTTTCCTGTAACTGGAAAAAAATAGATGCATCACTGAATCTAAGGGGGAATTCTGGTTCAGAGAAAACAGAACACATTCAGGTCCTAATCAGCCCCAAATATCAAAGGACATGACCAATCTGTACTTGAAACCCAGTCATTCAATTCCATACTTCATAGTTAGTTCCATAGAAAAATGTGAGCACACAAACATGTTTTGATTGCATAAATAGAAGATATCCCAAGAGCAGATGATTTAATATTAGATCAAATGAACTAGAGTGGAAATTACCATGTTTTTGTTGATGATTTTAACATTCAGGAAAGGCACAGGGACTTTTACATATTTTGAGGACTCTTTGTAGTATCACTCTTCATAACTTATGCCAGTCAGTATGGAATACATGGATGAAGGACTGGGGATGTGAGGGGCAGGAGGAGAAAAGGAACCTTGGAATGTCTTACTGATGTACCCAAGAGGAGCTGATTAAAATGATAAAAGAAGTATGCTTTCATTATTCATTTTCTATTCATCCTTCTTAAAGCTTCTCAAAGATGTGAAAACCTCTGACAGGATAGCCACCCAGAGAACTTGTTGCTTTTATGAGAGCTAACATCTCATCTTCATGTACAGTAAAATATGCTGGGCTCCCTAATGGGTTCCCTCCCTCCCCCCTCAAATAAAGAAAAATAATTGTTCAGGTCTAAGGCCTGCAATAAAAAACTCCTGGCAAATGAAATCATTCATTGAAAAAGCAACACGGCCTTGGACCTCAGAAATGGTTTCTTTCAGAAGCATGGCAAGCTTCCTTCTAGAAAGGCTGCCTCACCACTGGCGTGCTCCCTTATGGCAGGGCTTAGTGTGGCAGCTGTTCTCCCTCAGCACCTCATGCGGATGGTTGTTCTGACTGTGCGGTGGTCTCCCTTCTTTTGATTCAGCCCTACAATCAGGTCATATTTCAGTTCCACTCTTTCAGGGTCAATCAGCAGTTCAACAAACAGACTGAAGTCTTTATGAAAGATCTTGGGACCAGTCTCTGGGCCCCATGATTCCTGAATCCTTCTGTCAAATATCCCACTTTCAGGGGCCTCCTACCATCTTTCCTCCATAGGGGAATTGAGATATTCCCACTACACTGGGTCCAGAAACCCTGTAACTACTAATGAAGGGCTGTTCTGTAACGCTCCTAGTCGTTGCCTCTCCAGACTTCTGTTTACCACACACTGTCACAGCTGGCTTCTCTCTCAGTCTCTTCAAATTCACCCTTCTTCCAGGGCCAGGATTTGAAGGGCTCTCCCCTGGAAACTCCTTCTCCCAAAAAAATCCGATGTACAAACAAATCCACTTCTTCCCTTTGCAGACCTGACTGTTCAACCCTCTCTGCTCCTTAATTTAACGCTCACCAGACTTCTCCCACCGGGAGGCCAGACCGTAGCCTTTATCAGTGTTTCTCATCAATGGAGCCTCCTCTGCCCCTAGTGACTGCTCTGTCTCTCTCCTAGTCTCCAGCCGGACTTCTCTATCCAGAAGGTGACCAGCTCCCTCCCAGGCTACCTTCTTGATCCTCCCGATCTCTTTAATCTCTAGTTCTAGAGAATGAATGACAAAAGTTACTCCTTTATGCTTCAGACTTTCCTTTCTTCATACTAACCACCCAGCACAGATTCATCTTTAATTGGGCCTGATCCATTTTCCTGTTGTGCCAAGTAGGTTAACTGGCCTCTCAAGTCCACACTAACCCTTTCAGAATTAGGATGGCATGTATATGCCATCATATTCCTTTATATTGTATAGTAAGTCAGTCAGAGTTTATACTAAGATGTGTGTAATGGGGGACAATCCCATTCAAATATATCTTCACATTAAAGAACAACTGAGAAGAGGCTACCGAGTTGCTACAATTCTGTAACGCTGTAATTAACTCAGTTTTCTCCTCTAGCAGACACAGGCAGGTCAGCCCGAGATTTTGTGGTGTAATAACACTACTCTACAGCCAAAATGCTTCTGAAATAAATGTAGTCAAACTTTACTAGTTCTGGGTCACTGAGAACAAAAATGATGCTTAAAATTGTTGACTGGCTCTAGTTTTCAAGATATGCTATTGGGTCAGTATATACGACCCTTGACTTGGGAATGGCGGAGGATAAGTGAGTTATAAAGGGAAGGGATCTCAATTTAAACCAGAAATGACTAAAATACATCTTTGACTGGATCTATGAATAAATCTATGACTGGGTTTGGACAGTACTTGCTTTTTAGGCAAAACAATGAATGATGCAATCTGAAGCTGGTATTGCATCATACATGATATGAATTGCATCATGTTATTCCTAGAAGTCATGGATGATGCAATCATAAGGAAGCTTACATCACTCTGCTGAACAAATTGCCCTATACCAGCTCTAGAAATCATACAGTGTCGTGCTCTCTTATTTGTCAGTGTTTGATTTTGCAAAGGGACACATTTCTGTTTAGCCAAAGTGAGCAGAGATGCCTCGTACTTGTGTGAACAGTGCAGATAACTTCTGCTATGTTTGTGGTGAAGTGACTTTTGCATCACAAAAGCGCAGTATAACCACGATGGTTAAGAAAGCCTATCACCTTTGTTTTGGCTGCAAAATTGGAGATCAGGACAAGAGGTGGAGACAACACTTGTGCAACAAATCTTCACCAGTGGTTGAACAGGAAAAGGAAATCTATGCCTTTTGCAGTGCCAATGATTTGGAGAGAGCCAACAGATCATACCAGCAGTTGTTACTTCTGCATGGTGCCTCCAGTTGGGAAAGGTGTATCAAAGAAGAAAAAGTGGACTGTGCATTATCCAAACATTCCATCAGCTATACGCCCAGTACCCCACGGAGAAGGACTGCCGGTTCCTGATGCACCAGAATCATTCTCACTTGAGTCAGATGAGGAAGAGGAAGAGGATGAAACTTCTGGTCTTGAACCATCAGTGTCACAGGACCCACATTTTCTCCCATCCTCCTCCTCTGAACCACACCTCATAACACAAGGTGAACTGAATGACCTTGTCAGGGATTTGGAACTACCCAAGAGTAAGGCAGAGCTGTTGGGCTCCAGACTACAGCAGTGGAATCTCCTGGCAGGTGATGTTAGGGTTTCCATGTTCCGTGACCGTCAAAAGGATCTTGTCCCATTCTTCTTCATGGAAGGAGATCTTGTAGCCTGCAACAACATCGATGGTGTGATGGCAGCCCTCAACATCGTTCACGATCCAGATGAGTGGAGACTGTTCATTGATTCATCGAAGACGAGTCTTAAAGCTGTTTTGCTGCATAATGGCAATGTTTTGCCATCAATTCCAGTTGGTCGTGCAGTCTGTATGAAGGAAACCTATGACAACATGAAACAACTTTCGAGGTGCATAAACTATGATCAACATCAGTGGCAGCTTTGTGGCGATTTGAAGGTTGTTGCTCTCTTGCTTGGTCTGCAGACTGGATACACAAAGTACTGCTGTTTTCTCTGCGAATGGGATAGTCGACCAAGGGATTACCACTACATCAAGATAGATTGGCCACTCCGACAGTCATTGGAGCCTGGGAGGAAAAGTGTTCAGCATCCACCACTTGTTGAATCAAGGAAGATTTTGTTACCACCCTTAAACATCAAGCTGGGTCTGATGAAGAACTTTGTCAAGGCCATGGACAAAACACAAGCAGCTTTCAAGTACCTCCGTGGAAAATTTCCAAGGTTAAGTGAAGCTAAGATAAAGGAAGGTGTCTTTGTTGGTCCTCAGATTCGTGAACTTCTTCGAGATGATGCATTTGACCATGCACTGCGTGGCAAGGAAAAGACGGCATGGAAAGCCTTCCAGTTAGTGGCAATAAATTTTCTCGCAAAAACAACAAGGCAGACAACTACAGGTTGTTGGTGGAAAACCTCCTTGAGGCATACAAAAGCCTTGGTTGCAACATGTCACTAAAGATACATTTTTTGCACTCTCATCTAGATTTTTTTCCACCGAACTGCGGAGCAGTGAGCGACGAGCACGGCGAGCGATTTCACCAGGACATTGCAACAATGGAGAAATGCTATCAGGGCAAATGGAGCCCATCAATGCTTGCAGACTATTGCTGGACTGTGACAAGAGATGCTCCATTTAATGAATACAAGAGACAAGCCAAGAAGCACCGAGTAGACCCTGAATAGGACTAAACTATGTACATAATAGTTTTTTGCCTTTTGTTTCATAATACATTTTATTTATATAACCCTTTTGCTGATTTTTAAAGTGTTACATAAACAGGACAGGTGAAATATTATCATGTAAAGCAACCATAAACACATGAAAAGACCTAGGTTTACAATTTATGATTAAAACTCTACTATCTACACAATATACATAGACGTAAAATGTAAAAACTTAAATATCTTGGAAACAGTAGCCAATCAGTTGTTTTAATTGTCATATTTGAATTCAGCACATCAAAATACATAATAAATAGCACATTTTATCTCTGAAGCAGACGACTTCTAAAAAATTGTAGACCAGTGTAATGTGCCAGAAGGTTGGCAAAAAGAACATCAAGACAAGGGCTTTAAATACTTAAACTGGAGTCCTTTTTACTAGACATCAAAGGACACCAAAAAAGTGGGACCATCTTGGGTAACCATGGTAATATGCACTTATCTCTACCTGCTGCATACCCAGTGCTAGTGTTTATAAGTCCAACAAAAATGTAGGGTCAGGGATGCTCACTTCCAAAAAAATCTCCCTTTACATCTTCAGGCCTTTTTTAGAAAAGCAGGTGGACACTCAAGATAGATTCAAAGTGGCAGTTTGCTTTTACATCAGATTCAAGAAGTCAGTAAATTAGGAGGAGTTGGCAGAGGCAGCTTGTCCATGGAGATGAGTATAGTAGGCATCAGGTGATGAGGCAAAACAAACAAACAAAACCAGAACAGTCAATAGAGAAAGTTCTATCTTATTTATAGGAGAGACGGCCCTGGTTTTTGAGGTGACAACTCACATCTGATCTTTTAAAAGGCAAGGTGAATACTGTGCAAAAATGAAACGTGTATCCATATAGCTGTGTGTGGATTCCCAGAGACAACAAATAGTAGAGGGAGAAAGAAAACTGTAAAAAATTCTGCTCAATGGACAAGTAGTTTTCAACTGCAATTGGAGCTGAAAGGGAAATATACAAGGATGGCAGGAGCAGTAGTGGGGTGACACACACACCTCACAGGTAAGAGTTGAGAGGTGAGCTAGAGCAGTGTACAGAAAGAGGAAGTGTGAAAAAAATGAAGGGATGAAAAACTATTAACCAGTGGTAAGGCTGAAGCTTTTGGTTTGGTATTATAAAGCGCTATGTGACAAACACAGACCTTCTTCGTGGCTACAGAGAGACCCTCATTTGCTGGAGAACTAGTATGACACTGTTTTAGAGAGCTATGGGTAGAATGCCTGGGGCCCATAAGATGAATGTGCACCATTTTCAGCCAAGGAGCCCAAAGCCTGTGAAGGCTTCTTTTGTGCTGCTGTTGAGAAAGATTTGAATGTATGATATGGAAGTGCTCAATGACTCTGCACACAGAGATTTACCAGCCATTTCTCCTTGTGGATGAGGAACGTCATGAAGCATCTCTGGGGCAGTTTCATAACCTGGGAGAAATTTTTTACCCCCCCCCCCCTTGGAAGTGCCCAGCATGCAGCCTATCTGGATGGAACACTGGGCAGAGTTTTTTTTACCCTTTGGGCCTGATGCACAATCTACTGAAGTCAGTGGAAAGATTCCTGTTGATGAAACTGAGCTTTGGAGCCAACTCTAAATGAATTTCATAGCATTAAGTTTATTTCAGATGGAAAGTGTCATGCAAAAAACCATTGTTTAAAAAATATTTAATGGTTCCAATGTAATTATATATTCTTTGATTAAATTATTAGGGATAAAACAATTAAGCCCATACTGCTGATCAACCCAAGGGTGATTATTTTCTAGGGAAGAATATACTAATTATACCAAGAATGTGTGTGATGCTACTCAATGAATACTTTATGCAACTCTTCTTTCAATTGTGGAAGCCAGCACTATACATACTTTCAAATTTTTTCAGGAGAAAAAAAAATGTCTGTCTTGCAAAAGCTATTTAAGAGCCTGTGGGTCGCATCTTCAGCTGTTGTAAGGCAGAGTAACTCTGCTGTCAATGGAGCTATGCCAATTTATATAAGTCAATGATGTGGCAGTGTTTTACTAAAAGAGACAGAAGAATACTAGGTCTATTTTCCTTTTTTAATCACAGTAGTTATTTTGATTCTCAAGTCAAATCCATGGGTTCAGATCCTGGACTTGGATTTAAACCTTAATTGGTTTGTCTTGTATTTAGAGATTAAAAATAAGAGAAGAGTGAGAAAAATTCAGACAGACTGAGGAAAGTTTGTACATCTTGCCATGATGCTTAAGAGTGAGTTGGAAATTATGTTCTTAACACAGAAAGGAACATGCTACAGGAATGAAACCTTTGCAGTGGTGGTTCTGTGTGACACTGACTTGAGTTCAAGAGGACATAAGAGCAGTCCTAGTTTCATGGGCAAGAGGGTGTATTTTACAATTGTGTTTGTTAACTTGAATAAGCTTAAAATGACTGAAAGCCCTTTTAAACACCCAGTGCAGCTTATGTTAGCTGGCTAAGTTATAGCCTATGTTTGTGTCTAGCGCAGGAAAGTCTTTTCAATCATATTAAGAAAGTCATTTGAGCTAATACTACAAATACACACTTTCTGCCCATTAAGAACCCATACTTCTCTTATGGCACCCAGTGTAACTAACTATCCTAACCAAAAGTGTATGCATTTAGTGTTGAAACATATGGCTTGCAAAAGTGTAGACACTGGAGAAAAATATTCTTTAGTGCAACGCCACTTTGTTAAAAGTTACACCAGGAATAATTTGGCCATTAGGCTTCAGGTGCTCTGTTCAGTATGTGGCTATTACCATTTTCTTGGCACAAACCCAGATCAGTCATTAGTACATGGATTGCCAGTGCTCTGCCAGCCTTTTAGGGTCTAAGCACAAAGAAAAACCACTTTGCTAATATGACAATAAATGTTTAAAGCCCAATAACATCTCCCAGATACAGGGCCAGCTTTCACAAACAAATAATGGAAATATAGGCTGAAATTACCAAGGCATTAGAGATTTTGCATAATGAAAAATATAATTTCATAACAGGTGTGATCAAAATTGCTATTTTACTTAGCATAATTACCATTACTAACTGGTATTTTATTGTATGCGCTTATTAAAATGTTCATTTTTGTTAAGAGAATGATTAGAAAAGCAGCACAGGAAAGCTAAGGGCAAAGGGTAGGAACTATTTACTCTATAAAACACTGAAAGAAATTTAGCCTGTGTGTAAATTGGATTTCTGAGAATCACTCAATCTGGACTACTGCTTTCCTGATCTGATTTTCAAACTTGAACGGCTGAGTGAGCAATCACAAGCTTCCAAGACTTTTCCTCCCTGCCCAGATTCACTTTATTATCTTGCTCTTGCTTTTTCTTCATATGGATTCTTCTTTTACTTTTACACATCTCTATATGGGGAAAAAAAAAAATCAGGTTGATGCAGCAGCATACTTGTAGAAAATATCCTAAAACTTTACATAAATATTAACTAGTTTATGTCAGTGCCAACACATAAAACTATGGGAACAGATTGGCAAATGTTCCCAGAGAAAAATATGGACAGTGCAATACAATTTGGACCAATGCTAAGTCCCAGTGTGCACTGGCTTCTGAACTCAAAAGGAAAAGATTTGGAGAAAGTAACAGTGCTCATCAGGCACCTGCCAAAGACACAGCACACAAGCATTTACAGCCTTGTCTCTATGGCACTCAAAGAATGCCAGGTGGCAGGCTTATGTAACACTTTTGCTGCAATCTTTTTCTTCTCAGGCCTTGATGTTACTGCTAGAAGTAACTTGGGGGTGATTGATGTGCATGAGATACAAAGAGCTAAACACACAGCAAAGACAAGTTGCTTTAATTTTACCAAGAAGTAAACTAGGCAAGAGGAACCACAGGCCAGGTCACAGTGCTGACCATGTCTAGTTTTTCTTCTGGTAAAATTAACATGCTTTGTCCCAACGTTTTTAACCTCAGTACTGCTCATGCCCAGTAGTTACCCTGAGATTAAAACATACTTTTTCTTAGCCAGGAATACAAGGCCTAAGTCACTACTGCTATCATGGCCTTGGCAGAATAGAATATGAAATGATTTTGAGAGAGAAAATCCTGTAGCTTTAAGGATGGAAACAACAGGACAGGATGAGCCTACTGAAGTTAAAGGGAGTTTTGGCCATTGATTTCAATGAGGCCAGGATTTCATCCAATATGTTTTGTTATAAATAAATACTTGTTAAGTTAAGAGGACTCAGAATTTTGCAGTATCAAGCTCAAACTTTAATGTCCCCAAAAAGAGTTCTGAAATAAAACAAATCTAAAGAGAATATACAGAACCTAAGGAAGTTAGAAGCACATGAACTCCATTACATGTTTTCAAAAGACTAAAAATTGCTATCAGAGCATGTAAATTACTAACATACAAATACTCCATGTGCAGGAGACTATTCTGTGTCTGTCTAACCCCACATCACCATGGCAGCAAAAGACTCACAATCTTTAATAGATTTCTCCTCAACACTCTCTCCATGGACATGTCTACCCTGGGGAATTATTTCGAAATAACTCTCCCTATTTCAAAATAACAAGGTGAGCATCCATACTACCAAGCTTGTAATTTTGAAATAATGGGCTTAATTCAAAATAACTCCTGCTCGTGAAGAGGATTAAGCTTATTTCCAAATAACTAGGTAGTGTAGACATAGCCTATGAGTGTATTACTCCTACTTTACAGATGAGGCCCAGAGAGACTAAATGACCTGTCCAGGTACAGTACAGTACATTTGTGGTGCAACAGGGAATTGGAGCCCCATGGAGCTGATAAAAACTGTAGGACATGAAAAGAGCTGCTTACCTATCTGGTTTAGGTACAAAATACATCATCTACCAATAGACTGAATCCTGCCCTATTAAGCATGAGGTAAAGCAATGCAAGGTTTATCGGAGGAAAAGCCTTCTCAGTCCATGCAAAAAAAGTTAGATGAACTCTTTTGAAGAAAGAAGTCTAGTTCAATACTTTTGAGTGGTCTGAGAATCAGGACTCTCTCTGATACCCTAGTTCTGATTTACAACTTAATACCTTTCTGTATTAAAAGCAAAGTTGTTGTTTAATGGCTGAAATAAGGCCATTTTCTCCAAATGCCAGTAATAATTTAAATTCATGACTTCTGTATTATTTATGTGGGCCAATTTAATATGAACAGTACTTCCAGCATTTGCTGTTTATGAGGCGTGTGTCTTCAGGGTATACCCTATTTTATTACAAACAGATGCTAGAAATAACTACCTGGTATTCTGCTACTGTGAACTGAGAGTTAAAAACAGGTCTTACAGTTTTTATCCTAAGCAGGAGAGAACATAGGAATTTCCTTGACAAGTTTCTAGGACACAGAGCAACTGAGCACCTCATTTTCCATTTCTCTTTTCTTTCTAATACTCTCTTTCCCCAATTGGAGGTGTGCTGCTCCAAGTTTAAGTGATTCACTTATTCACAAACAAAACAATGGGAAAACCCCACAGTTTAATACTATTTGTTTCTACTTGCACACATCCTTCAACAGCTTTAAATTTGAATAGTAACCATTTCAATTAATTAAAAGTAGACCCAAGCACGGGAATAATGGGAAGGGCCAAACATCAATTTCTTGTTTCTTCACTCTGTGCGCGCATGTGTATAAAGTGCTGTGGACCAAATTAATTATCAGGCAATAGTGTGCACAGAGTAAAATATGACCTATACTTCTTTAGTATGGCAACTTAAAAAGCAACATTATGAAAATCAAATTTAGTTTGGGGGAGGGGGAAGGGGATCTTTTTCACCAGTTCACAAACAGTGATTTCCTTTGATTCCACAAGCAGCTTTTTGTGTGCATCAAGCGTCTATATTTTTCAAATCAATATGGATTTATATAATTTTCCTGGGAGGTTTTGTTTGAATTTTAATTAATATTGTGGTAGTCAATAGAACAATGGAACACGTACTACCAATACAACCATAACAACCACACTAGCATCTGTGAACTGCACTAGAAATGTACTTGAGTTCTCACATGGAATGAGGATTTACTGGAAGATGGGAGAGCCTTATTTATATACATTAACGTTTTGGTTTCTCTGTCAATTGCCCTTTTTAGCCGTGGCTTATGTGATGTAGACACTTGTCAACATGGTCTAGAAATATTTGCTCATTTAACATAGAACACTAAAATGTCGTCAGATGGGATCAATGTCTTCAATTGGGAACAAATTGGTAGTCAATACTGATAAAATAGTTTTCTTGGGATACTATATATGAAACTGTTAACGTAATTATGACTAGAGTGGTCAGAAAATAGGCTCCTTGCCTCCAGGAAAATTTCAATTATCCAGCTGAACATAACCATTTTTGTGTTCCCAGTGGGGGGGGGGGGGGGAAAAAAAAACACACCATAACATTTCTGAGGTAATCAGACACGTTCAGCAGAAATTTACACAATATCAAAAAAATGCTCACTTTAACATCAACAGTAGTCGTGATGGAAAAATGCTGACTAGCTCTAATTGTGACATGTAATATACATACTAAAAGAGTCACCTGTCAGTATTTTCTACCAAAATGAAACAATACCATTTGTTTATTAGAATTTTGCAAAAGACTAATTATGGCTGTTTTGAGACGTGCATTTGTTATAGTACCACACAGTAAGACAGGGGATCAGCTCTTCAGCTGATTTGAACTGTCAGTGTTTACACAAAGCACTACCAAACTTGATTTGTGGATGACACGGAGACCAAGAAAGAAGCTTGAAATTATATTTGCTTGCAATTATGTCATTCTAGTACCAAGGCTGTGACTTTTGGGGGATGGAGAAAGATGGAGGATGGATCTGGAACAAGCAAGAGAAGCTCATTGCTGTTCTCCCAGGACTTAATGTGCACTTAATGTGCTAAGCACTTCTAGTTTTGGCTGTTCATAGTTTCAGCACTTCTGCATTTGGTGCTTAATTTATCAATGTAGAAAAATTGCTTGAGCCTCAGCATCTCTTTCTGTGAGTTCCCTCATAATACCTAAGACAGAAAATGATGCTTTACGTTACAACAGAGTAGGGACCAATAATTTTAGAAAACAACAAAGGTCAGGCGACAGCACTATAAAGAAAAATATTTAGCCTTCCCCCTGCCATATTTTAAGATACAGCTGTTATATTTCAGTACATCATCACTTCCTAATTTTTTCAGGCATGTCATGCCATTTTAGTCAAAATTTCTTTATAAAGGCTTTTTTCCCCTGAAGAAATACCACCTTATTTAAATAAAAAACACGAAGTATTTCCCATTTCATGGTATGTTCTAATATTTTATTCACAAATTTTACCAAATACCAGCTATTTTTGCTTTTTGAAAAACTTAATATATTTCAGCTGGTTTTGGTTGCTTGCAATTATGTCATTCTAGTCTAAAGCATTTAAAAAAAAAGGAATTAGAATAAAAATTTTACCTCTCACTTTCACAGAAAATATTCAGCATTTTCTGTCCATCTGCACTAAATTCCTCTTTTAGTCATTGTATACATGATATAAACTCTATGTTTTCTCTTATACCTTATAAGGACTTTTTTAAAGTTCAAAGGTCTTATTTAAAAATACTTCATGCATGTACACTGTATGATTATAGGTTTGAGATTGCTTTCAGAAGACTAAATGAAGCCTTTAACATAACCTTAAAAATGCCTTCTCTCTAACATTTAAGAAAAAATTATAGGAAATAGTACTATGAGAATAATCTTGTAAAGGATCATCTTAAAAGCTGCTGAACTACCATTAACATAAAAGTAAAGGTTCATTTAAAATAACATGGATGTTTTAATCCTATGGATTAGATGCTATACTTATGCCACCAGAAACAAAAGCCCTCTGTTTAGCCACAGAAAAAAAAAAATCGCAATGGAAGGAATGCTTCACTGGATTGAATCCTGGATCTTTGTCCTCTCTTCAGAGACTGTTAACAAGAGGCTCAATTGCTGTGGTAGCAATTGCTGGACTGATGTGGAAATTATTATTATATCTGAGGACAGTCATAAAAGCCAATGGAAGGTTATTATGTAGTCAGGGTTGTTCCGGGGGGGGGGGGGGGGACACGGGAGAGGGGAGCAGGCCCTGGGCAACTCCTCCTCTGCCCCAGGCCCCACCCCTGTCTCCTCTTCTTGCCTCTGTTCTGCCCTGCCCACCCCCACTTCACCACTTTCCCCAAGCCCTGCTCTTTCCCCTCCATTGTACCACTTCCCCAAAGACCCCTTCTCCCAAGTGACGTGACCTAGGGATTACCGGGCGGGGGGCGGTGCAGAGGGGCTGGCTGGCACAGGGCAGCAGTAGAGGTCAGCCTTCCCCCCCCCCCTCCATTGCAGCAGCAGGAGCCACAAGAAATGGAGTGATGTGGCTGTCTGCTCTGCTCTGCCGCCCATCTCCCAGCCAGGTTGCTTTGCTTCGCTTCACTGCGGTGGGATGAGACGGCTCTGTATACAGTAATGATATTTGGCCCTTACCGATTAAACCTGGAAGATGCTCAGATATCACAGTGATGAGGGTGGTATAAGAACTTCTATAATTTGGAAGAGAAGAAAAAATGGTCACAAGTAATACTAGGAGTCATCTAATCCCAGAAAGCCAAGTCTGACACAGAATTCCAGGGGAGAGTATCAGTATGCCCTCAACTCAAGTTTCATTTTCAAGAATGGTTTTTTGCATGATTCAGCAATCAATGTTTCATTCATGCAAGGACAGTTTTCTACCAGCATCAGAACCAACAGCCTGTTCTGTAAGAAAATCAAAGGCCAAGTGGTAAAAAAAAAAAAGCACTTTATGTTTCCAAGAGATTTGTGATTGAGTAAGTGGTAATTTAATTATGTGTCACCCAGGAAGCAGGGATTAAAGTATTGCCTGTAGACGGTAATGTTATAAATTAACAAAATAACAAAATTAACATAAAAGGTTTGAACAGCCACATTTACAAGTACAGCAAGTTATTGGTATGCCTACAACTTTTATGGAGAGGCAAATATGTGCCTCAATGGAATTCAAAAGTTCTGGGCCTCTTTACAAAAGCTGTATGTTATTCAACCTCTCAGGATAGTCCTTCCCCCAACCACCACAGTGACCTGTAGAAACAAAAGGCCCTTCTATTTAGGAACTTTTAAATTAAATTGGCATTACAATGCTACAAATGAAGAGGAAAGACTAACACACAGCACCAGCTATTCCATAACCACTATATCTTTAATAAATAAAACAAATCAGTAAACTTTCTGCTTGCCCCAGAAGTAACCCCTAATAAATTGCTCCAATGGTTAAGTACTCTCCTTGTTTGAAAAGAAAATAGAGATTTTTTTTTTCAGTCTGAAATTATCTGGCTTTCAACTTTCAGTCATTGAACTGTGTTATATCCTTTTCTGCTATGTTGAAGAGCCCATTATTAAATATTGGATCCCCATGAGGTTACTAATTGCCTGTAATCAAGTCATTTTTAATCTTCTCTTTTTTAAAACTAAATAAATCGAGTTCTTTAAATTTACCCCTCTATAGCATGATTTCTAATCCTTTAATCATTCTCATGACTTTTTAGAAACCCTCTACAATTTATCAAAATCATTCTTGAATTCTACCATTTCATCTAATAATGGACCAATACCAGAGGTACCAGAATTGGACACATTATTTCCACAGCTGTCAACCAAACAGAGAATTAAAATAACCTCTCTGCTCCCACTCAAGACTCCCCTGCTTATACAGCTAACCACTGAATTAGCTCGACACAGTGTCACACTGGGATCTCATATACAGCTGATTGTCCTATGAAGCAGTGACTCTGGAAAAGATCTGGGGTTCTGGCAGATAAAGTCCCTTATCCTGCAACTACAGGCTACATTCTTTGTTCTTAGATGTTCATATTTACATTTATCTGTTTTCAAACACATATTATTTGCTTGAGCCCAGCTTACCAAGTGATCCAGGTCACTCTGTCTTCATAACCCGTCCTCCCCTATTATTTACCATGCTCCAATTGGGTCACCTGTAATCTTCACCAGAGTTAATTTTATGTTTTCTTCGAGGATATTAATGAAAACTCTACACAGCATAGAGATGAGAACAGATCCCTGCAGAAGCCCAATGGAAAAAATCCCATTTGATGCTGAGTCCATTTTATAGTTCTATGTTAATTTTACACAGTTTAGCTTTTTAATAAAAAATATTTTGGTCTAATGTGTTACACGAGTCTAAGAATATTACATCAGCACTAGTAACTATCAACCAAACTTGTGATCTTATCTAAAAAAGACACCAATTTCATTTGTTAGAATCTATTTTCCATAGATTAATTATACTACCCTCCTTTAATTCTTGATTAATCAAGTCCCCGATCAGCTACTCCATTATCTTGCTCATGATCAATGTCAGAGAGTCAGGTCCATGGTGACTTGAGTCATCCTGTTTAAATTCTTCACATATTGGAACATTCGATTTCTTCCAATCTTCTAGATCTTCCCCAGTTTTCCAAGAATTTGTGAAAACAAACAGCACAGCAAGCCCTGCAGCCAGCTCTTAAAAATCTTGGATGCAGGAGTTATCTGAAATAGATAAATTTAAAATATCTAACTTTAGTAGCTGCTGCATAAAATCATCCTGAGATACAAATGGAACAGTAGGACAGTAAGGGTGCATCCACACTGCACCCGTAGCTCAAAATAAGTTACACAGTGTGAGCTATGCAAATTGAGTAGCTGATTTCAAAATCTGGTGCGGTCCTTATTCCAAGAGGTTTACAGGGATGTCGGAATGGCAAGCCTGTTATTTCAAAAGTTATTTTGAAAGAACAGGATTGTTTAGAAGACGCAGAATAGCTATTTCGGGATACTGGAAGTATCCTGAAATAGCACAGCAGTGTAGACATACCCAAAGAGTGTTATCACATGACTACAGAACAAAAGTATTTATTGAGCTATTTATTGACCTATTCTCCCTTTTCTGCATTATTCTTGATAATTCCACCATTTTCATCTATCAATGGACAAATACAATTGTTAGGATTCTTTTGTTCCTAACATTAAAGCTCCTTTTTATTGCTCTTATCTCCACCTGCCATAGACGTCTCCTTGTATTTCTTTGCTTCCCTTTTACCAATTTTCTATAAGACCTAGTTTCTGATTTATATTCATTAATAATATCAACTTCATTTTTCTTTATATTTTGTTGCACAGGTTATTTTTTAGATTATACTTGCCTTGAATTCCTGTCTAAAACTGCTCAATTTTTAAACCAATACAGCCTTCTTCCACAATTCTGGAATTGTGACTTCTGGGGCTCATTCTTAAGGAAAAATTAGACTATTTGGGAATTATTTATTAGAAAAATAATAAGCTGGCCCCTTTAAAGTACCAAATATACAACCATATATCATTGGTTTGGACTTCATTCTGTTTGCACAATATAAGGGTGATCAAGTCACGATCACTTGTACCAAAGTTATCATTTTTAGCTCTGTGATTTTGTTCCTCTTGTATCTAACAAGACGAGCTAGTACAATTGTAATGGCTTGAAGTGGCAGCAAGATATGGAAAAACAGGATGCATCTATATGATAGGATAGCATCAGCATATGTAGTCTATTCACAGACATTTAATTATTATATAAGTGTGGAGGGCCAGGCCTGCAGCAGAAGAAGCACCAATACTCCATCTTTAGGAAGGGGAAAGAATTCTCAAGGACTTCAAAATGGACCAAGTTAGCTTTTTATACCCCATGAATGGCCAAACAAAAAATTCTGGACATGCTAAACCTGAAGTAGTTCTTTACATCAAGAAAGTTCAAAGTTGAGGTGTATTCTACTTTGTAATGTAGTAAATGTCAATCCAAATCCCATCAAGTCAGAGAAAATGAGGAATAGAGGCAAAATAATAAATAAATAAGCAGGCCCTCTCTATGAAGGAAATGGTTGACCGATGAGAGTTTAGATTAATTGAAATTTCTGCTATAGAAGAAACTGACTAACCCCCTACTCCCAAAATCCCATTTAATTTAATTTAATAATTCGTGGTACTAACTTACACTCTACTCTCCTTTTTGGCCAAAGGACTTTACAAGGTACCTACTTTCCCTAACTGTGGCAGCATAGGAAGATGATGAGTGCTGGTGGCAAACACATTTTATTTATATTTTTCATGGTGTGGAGAAGGCAAGTGAAGGCAGGATTCTTGATTCCATGAGTAAATCAGCACGCGTGCACACACACACTTTTAAATGCCCTCCCTCTGTGCATGGAGGACTTCAGCTTAGCTCTGGAGTCAAAGGATGTCCGAATTTTGATCCTAGCTCTAATGCAAACATTTCCTTTGTGATTTATTCAAGGCCTCACACTCTCTACAGTTTCAACAATTGAAAAAAAGAGAGTCTTCGATATTTACTTACCTATGTGCATTGGGGTGTTAAATCATTTAATTAAGCAGTTTTTTAAGACAAAGATTAAAGTGATCTATTCATAAGTAGTAGTATTACATCACAGTAACACATTTTCAGAATGCAGGTTTTAATGTTTTCCATTATTATCTCCTACAGCTTTCAGCCCAAATAGTAAGAGGGAATACATTTTCTATAGGAAAAGAATGTTTGATTGTTACAAGATATTTTTACTTAGTGTAAAGTCTTCATTCAGGTTTGCTTCATGCAATAGAATTCAATTACATAGAGGACCTTATATACAATTTTTGATGATACACAGCAAGTAATGTTGTAAAGTTTTACAGTGAAGAGATATATTAGTGGGGTTACCAGGCAAGAAACAGAGTATAATTTGTTTGGGTGCATCAGTGTAACCTTCAGAGTATTAATGCTTCAACATCCTGTGTGTACTTGTATCACTGCATTTAACAATCATTAACAGATTTTCATATTACAATACCCCTGAGCAGTAAACACAGGGAACTAAGGAACAGCATATATTAAGTCACTTGCACAAAGTCAACGAGAGACTCTGTGGGTGAGCCAGGACCTGACATCAGGTCTTTGAATTCTAGTTTAGTGCCCCATGCTCTACTAAATCAGTATTCCTACTCCAGGAACATATTAAAGTTCCTTGCACACTTTTCGAATTAGAGGGGCTTTCTGTAATTAGCACCCCATTGATTTTTTTTCAGTTGCTCAGTAAAGGTTTGAATCTATAGCCCATATACATGTGAGCATGCAGATTAAAGTCAGTGGCACTGTTACCTCAGAATTTGACATTCCTGCTTGTAACCCAGAATTTGACAGTGCTGTAAGTCAGCAATTTTGTATGTTTGGCCACTGCCAGCTGAAAACCAAACACCAGATGGCTAGGAAAATCCAAGACCAAGTAACTGTATGTTTGCAGTTTTGTTATAATAATGGGTGGAGCAGATAAGTAGTGAATGTAATGAGAGACTAGAAGGAAGATTTGGATGGCCAAACTTGGTCTTGAGAGATTTTGACATGTAAGTTTTATTATTGTTAGTACTAGAAATGTTTTGATAAGAGATAATGAGTAGCTTTGCTGAAAGTAGGAGAATTGGTGGCTCATCGGGAGTTACTGTGGTGACCCCTAGAAGCCACCATAGATTGCGTGCTTTGTCTGAAGTTAGCGATAAAGGTTAGGTGAAATAATTTGCTTTGGAGAAGTCCAAGGAAGCTTTCTTTGGACAATGATCTGACATTTAAGGTCCTTAGGCATGTCTACACTAGGAAATTATTTCAAAAATAACTTATTTCGAAATAACTCCCAAAATAAATATTTTGAAATAGTGCATCCACACTACAAGGAAGCCTCAAAATTATTCCAAGTCAGACTCCCTTAATGTGGATGCACTACCTCGACTTAGAGCCCCAGGAAGCACTGGGGAGTAATTACTCTGAATGACTCTGCGAAGTAGTTATTTTGAAATAGCAGCAGTGGACCATCCATGCTACCGCTATTTCAGAATAACTATTTTGAAATAGGGGTTATTTCTTGTGAAAGCAGGAGTTATTGTTTTGAAATAACCAGCCCCTTATTTTGAAATAAAGGGCTCGGGTAATGTGGATGCTTCACTTAGCTAGGGCTAAGCAGCTAGAAGGAAGGTGGATCCCTGCGGAAGCTTGGCCATTGATCTCTCAGAATCATTCAGGACATCTCTACACTGGGGAGTTATTTCCCTTACTTGGAAATAACAAGGTGAGCCTCCACACTACCAAGCCCGTTATTCTGAAATAAGCTCATTCCTCTTTACAAGCAGAAGTTATTCCAAAATAGTTATTTTGGGGATTATTACTTTGAAATAACCCGGTAGTGTGGACATAGCCTCATTGATTTCAGGTGAACGTAAATATTTGAAACACTCTATACCTACTGTGATCACGTGGGAATCTGTGTGTGTTCACTTGCTTGCTTAAGACCGATTAAAAAAGTAAGTACATTTAGGTGAAAGCACTCTGGTTTGTATCAATTATATATCAGATGGATGAGCTGTGCCCACATTGATTTATTCCTGGCACTGCCTGGAGAGAAACAGTGAAGTTACCACTAATTAGGGTTCTGAAAACCCTGGGTAATAGCATTACTCACATGGGTAAGGGAGGTAAGATTGGACACCAACTTGTCAAATTATCTAGTTTTGTTCTCTTCACCATTTATACCATCAAAAAAAAAAAAAAAAAAAAAAAAAAGTTTTCTATTCATATGGTTCTGGGTAAGCAGCCCATATAATGTAGCCATTTCACTGTCCTGGTTTATAGAGCTTTACACTCTTGAAGTCTATTTCTTGTGACTGTCACAGACAAAATCCAAATGTGTAAATTGAATGCAACTTTTTTATGAATACTTAAAACATAATCACATCTTCTTTATGGGTCTTCTGCTAGTTTAGTCACATTAACATCCCTCTTATGAATTCACAGTACGAAGAAAATCCTGCTAAACATGTCACAATAAACTTCTTGTTTGAGAGCCTATCGGAAAAAAGGGGATAACATTTGCCTAAAACCTGGAAAAATATAGTTTACGAGAAAAGATATCTACCAGCAGCTGTAAAATGGTCATAAAATAAAACTGGAATTTATATCAAAATCATTCTTAATACTTTAGGGTTTCTGTATCTCTGCATAGTTTACCCTGAGAGATTTAGTAGTGGAGTTTTATGTTAACAAGCTGGAAGTTATTGCAGAATTGTTAGTAATATTACCTTTTTCTCAGGGGGAAGATACACTTGCCTATATATCATTCATTTAAATAGGAGAATAGTAACCCCCAAAAGGTGCAATATCTAATGCTATTGGCAATTGCTGGGTGCTTGCAGATACATTAATCACCTTTACAGAAGTCAGTTTAAATCCGCTGTCAGGGATGCTGTACAGGCCAAAAGGTATAACTGGGTTTCAGAAATCTCTCTATAAGTCCATGGAAAACAAGCTCATTGATGCCTAATAGTCAAGATGCTCAGGGACACAACCCTATACTCCTGCTGTCCCTACGCATCTCGCTGCTAGAAGCTTGGACTGAGCAACAGAGGATGGATCACTCAATAAGTTGCCCTGTTCTGTTCATTCCTTCTGAAACATCTGGAACAAGCCACTTGTGCAAGACACTGGGATAGCTAGAGCACAGGTCTGATCTGGAATGGCCGTTCTTAAGGGGTTTTTTTGTTTGTTGATAAACAGAAGTATATTGTGGAAATAGGGTTGAGCAGTATGTTTCCCAATTGGATTCCTACTCTTCAGGGAGCATTTGATATTTCTTTTCACAGAAAAAGAAAATTTATTTACATGTGTGCATGATTGCTTTAAAAAAAAATGGAACAGAGGACACAAGCAGACACAGATGCTGTTAACAGTGGAGTGACAATAAATCAATGCTGGATGATACCTTATTGCTAATAACAAACTGGCTTACAATGACAAACTAAATGCACAGACTTTGGAATGAAGCTCTACATGGTTTACCTTGCAAGAAAACCCTTATATCCCTTTTTCCAGACATCGTGCAGCTGCGTCAATGCTAGCAATCATACAAGGCTAGTGTAGATGTAAGGGGACTGTTAGCCCCTTACTAAAACTCAGTGGGAGTTTTTGGATTGGCCAGCTCCCACTACCCAAAGGGGGAGGGTCCATGAGAAATCAGGGCCCTGAGACGGACAGACCCCAGAGACAATGGAAAGCAGCCAACACTCCAGCTCAGCCTGATTGACAGGTTGGACAGGCCAGTGAGGAAATTAAGAGGCCAGGTCCCATCCTCCATGTGAGCTGGGATTTTCTGGGTCTCTGAGGGAAAGCAGAGAGAGCTAAGAAGAGCAGCAAGAAGAGCAAGCTGTGTGGAGAGACCAGCCTGCAGTGCCAGAGCCCAAGGAGCCCAGACCCTGTGCTAAGGGGCAGTCCTGCAGCAACAGAGGCAGGCACACACAGCCCAAGGAGCGCAGTGTTGAGCAGCAGACTTGCAGTGATCAGAGAGCCAAAGGGGACAGAAGCAACACAAGGAGCTGGAGATTGGCAAAGCAGCACAGTCTACTGCTGGGTGTGGTGAGCAGCTGGGACCAGCAAAGTGGGGAGAGAGGCTCTGGGCAGGGAGACACCACCAGCCAAGAGACCCTGCAGGCCAGACTGGGAGAGGGGTCCTGCCACCTAGAGCCTGAGGCCGTGTGGGCTGCCAGAGCAAGCGTGTCCAGCCTGCAGCCCCCCTGCAGCACAGCCAGGGCCTGAGAGAGTGCCCTGGGACCTATAAGGAACAGACTGTGAACTGTCCTTACACTCTGCAGACTGCTGTTTGTGATGTCCCCATGCTACAGAGCAGGACTGTGTGTTCTCATTTAACCTCTCTCATTTTTTCTTATTCTTTTCTCTTTAATCAGTTGGGCTGTGTCTACACTGGCACGATCTTGCTGCCTGTCTACACTGGCCGCGTGTTCTTGCGCAAGTAAACTGATGTTCTAATGTATGAAATCAGAGCTTCTTGCGCAAGAACTCTGACACTCCCTCTCAGGCATAAGCCCTCTTGTGCAAGAGCTCTTCCAGAAGAGGCCAGTGTAGACAGGCAACATGAATTTCTTGCTCAAGAAAGCCCTATGGTTAAAATGGCCTTCAGAGCTTTCTTGCGCAAGAGAGCGTCTACACTGGCATGGATGCTCTTGCGCAAAAGCACATGCCAGTGTAGACGCTCCCTTCTGGAAGAGTTTTTGCAGAAGAACTCTTCCACAAAAGAGTTTTTGCATGAGAACGCGCCAGTGTAGACGTAGCCTTGATGTTTAATAAATTGTATTTGCTTTGAACTGTATGAAATGATCACTGGGTCAAGAAAGTATGCAGTGTGAAGAGAGCACCCCAGAGTGGGGACACCCTAGCCCCTGCCCCAAGTGACTACAAGGTCAGGGATTAAGCCCCAGGATACCTGGGCCCAGCCTTGTTGGGATGTCGAGGACTCCGCTACTCAGGAGAGTGGAAGGGGAGCCCTCAGAGTCAGGGAGGCCATTGGGTAAAGGACATGGGAGCAGGGACTCAGATCCTTTCACTGGTCCATTTCACCAGGGTAGAATAGAATCCAGGAAAGTTCCCCACAATAGCGGGACCATTCCCCCGCTTACATAGACAAGCCTCAGAAGACCCAGAGACACAAATAATTAGGCTGATTTATAACCAAGTAGAAAAGAACCAGAATCTTGCAGTTTAGTATACTGGGATCCACTTTACAACATGATGCAAGTGTGTGGACAAGTTAAAAAATAAACTACGAACACACTAACCTAAGAAACTCACTGTTGGTGATGAGATCTGTTTCCACTGAGAGCTGAAATGCTGGGTTTTGAGTTATCCTAATCCCCTTGAACTAACACATGCCTTTAATTAAGAGTGGGCACAGCCAGCTAGCACTCAAAAAAGAAGGCAAGGCTCTATAAAAGAGTTCTAAGCCCATTTGTTCTTCCCCACTGAGCATCACCTACAGGGTGAAGCATTTCTGGTTATAATATCCCGATTATAAAAAAGTTCTGTAGAATAAATCAAACCTAAAAGGAATTATATTTCCCATGGCCCCAGACAGCCTGATGATTTTGGCTTGGCTACAGTCAGAGTAGGACTGCCTTTAACTAGGATTTGATGAGGCCTATTAGCCTAGGATTTGCGGCTGCTTGTTTGTAATGGGATCAGAGCCAGCTGGGTAATATAGTTATAAGAAGGAGCAAACTAGGATGGGCTTATTTAGGGCCAGCTGATTACTGCCACCCATGAATAATACCATCTGGAAACAGGCTGGTAACTTTTGAGAAACATTTTTAAGACAAAAAAGCCTGAGTTGTTCTGAAGATCTCTACCTATCCTGCACCATAGTAGGAGAGAAGGCCTTAACAGAGGGTAAGCTGCAAGAGGAGGTTGTATTTCACCATATCATCTGCACACAATGCCGATCGTTTCGTTAGGACTTCCATAAGGGTGCATGCTTGTAGATTTGATTTCTATTTTGTTTTGTTTAATGTGAACTGGAAGGAAGAGTTGCTAATTCAGCATCTATCTATATGTTGCTTAGGGGATGCCTTTTGGATTTCTTTCAGAAAGTATATGGCTACTTTCAGCCAAGAGTTTAGCTGAGAGGCAGGGAAGCTGTTACGTCGTCTTAGTATGAGAATTAAGAGTAAGAAGTGTGGGGAAAATATCGCTTACAGTGTTCAATATTAGTATAAAATGTAGGCTATAGGAAGGTGTGTTTGTGGGAAGGAGGAAGGAAGTTCTTTTAAAAAAGATACATGGGGAAAATGGTGGGTACAAACCCCTAGCAGAAAACCTACCACCAAAAACAGCCACAGAATGTTTGATCTCTAATGTTTCACGCTCAAAAAAAAGGTAGTTCTGGCTACTTATAAAGAGGAGCAAATTTAACTCTCACCACAGTGTTCCCCAGTATTTTGCTGGCATCTTCATTCTGTGAATCAGGAGCGAAACTTCAGAACTAGTAATACCTCGTATAAAACGTGGTCCCCATCAGCTCCTTAAAATGTAGGCCGATTAGCCATCTTGGTAAATTATTCAGCACGCATAATCCACTAGAGTACTATCACAAATTGTATTTATTATTGTTTCTTCCTTAACCACCAGATAAAACATAGAATAATAGTAGGGACAGAGGCCCCTTCCTGCTCCCAGCCTTACATACTGCTTGCTTTCTTCCCTGGGTTCCCAGTAGGTGAGCTAATTACCTGATTAGCTCATCAGACTCCCTACAGGTATGAGTGATCATTTCTGCCCTCCCAAAACCAATCAAGCTCCCTCCTACTGTAACCACACCCACTACCCTGGGAAATATAAGTGACCAGAATCCTGGCCGCCAAAGGTTTCTTTCCATAGCTGCCAAGAGCATCCTGTCACACCTCTTCCTTGAGGCCTTCTCTTCACATACTGAATCCTTTACTAGAGTTTATAAGAGTAAAGTCACAGCCTGATCAGGCTGTTGCTGAAGTTTAAAACAAGTGTTTGCATGCATTTTTCACAGTGTTGAACCACATCTTAAGAGTGTTTATTGCTTGGACATTTCCTTTTCCATTCTACTAACAATAGCTCTACTCCTTACAGAGGTGCTTACCTTTAAGCATGGAAGTAACCCGATTGAAGACAACTGTATGCTTAAGTTTTTGCAGGATAAGAGCTATAAATTCCCTTTTATTGCACCAGAAAATGGCACTTTTTACTCCCTATCCGAAAGTGTTTTTTAATATTCCTGTACTCTGGTAAAGAAGTGCCAGTCGCCATCCCAGGGGTACCTGCATTTCCTTGCTTATTAGCTGCCATTCCTTGATAGCTTTCAAAGTACTGTGGAAGAAAGGTGTTCTATACAATGCTCTACAATTATTGTATTATGAGCAGTTTTAAAACTGCTCATAAAAGGCAGCAAAGTTCTTTAAAACATTATTTTATAATCATTCTTGCACTTGTTATATCTATAACAATTTTTCTCTGAAATAATAATAAATAAAACCTTTAAGGTTTCTAAAAGGAATCAAGAGATTCCCAGTCATTCCTCTCCTTCCCCCATCTTTATCCACCTGGTCATTTTAAAAGCAGCAGCATTCCTAAACAAGGTTTTGGGGGAGCAGAAACATGGCTGATGTCATACCCAAAAGAAGTCAACAATACTGGATATATGTAGAAAATGAGCCACCTGTTCTTACAAGTAACACCCAACTTCTTAAATAATCAGAGGAACTAAGAGTAAGTTACTACTGAATGTGAGTAAAGATGGCAGAATCTGGCCCTAAATGAACTGAAAATCTTTCCAGGTACATACAATAAATTGAGTTCATCAGCAAGTAATTTAATTTAGTTATTTGAAAAAGCTTAGAAGGGTGCTGCATGGCATTAGGTATCTGAGACCTATCACAAAAGCATTCAGATCATACTGGAGACCAGCTGTGCGTCAAGTAGATTGCTTTTATCTAAGTGATAAAAACCTTGTAGAGTGTGAACAATACTGGGCATAAAATGTAATATTTTAATGAATGACATAAAAGATGAAAAGAATGAGAGGAGAACTGGCAATTTAGTCAAAAAGATGAGACGGGAGAAAAAAGCCTCCAAATATGACATTTTACAATAAGTGGATTTTGCAGTGAACAGACATTTGAGGGGGAGATATTATTCTTTGTTCTAACTGATCCAGTTGGGGTACCTTGCCAGACACCTCAAAATACCTTCAGTGCCACTTGGCAGAACAAAACAAAAAAAAGTTTTCACACACGTTGGACCAGTTTCAGATCTGATGTAAGTGGGTGAAACTCCATTAACTTCAATGAAGATGCAAAACTGGCCCTTTTACTGTAATCTACATCAATAGAGAAAAGCATAAAATATAAAGGCAGTTATATGCCGAATGGTTTATTACTTTTATGAGGCTCCTAGCAGGACATTAACTTCAGATTATGTCTTTGGTGAACCATCTAGCCTGGCATTAATGATGGATGGGAACCCAATAAATAAAAAGATTGTTATTATTACTACTACTTAGAGTTGGGCCTACCAGTATCAACTACCACCATTTTAATATTTGGAAACTTAAAAGGTATTTAGGAATCTCACATTTCACAACACATTCTCCACAAGAATTAGTATTATTTTGTGCAGCCAGTTTAAAATATTTCTAAATTTCCATTTCAGTGATTAAATATTGTTCTCTCATTTCAGTGGTTATATATGTCCTGGAACTGCATGAATGCCCTTTTCAAACACAGGCCAACAAAAATACCAACTCATTTGGAAAAAATAAGAATGAACACAATTTCAAGATGATCAGGAACCCAGTTTCTCAAAAAAAGTTTGAAATTTTTTGAATCCATATTACATCACCCCCAACTGCATATTTTTCATTTTGATTTGTTTCTACATTTCTTTACACATCCCTACAGTTTCCTAAAATATCACCACCCCATTGTTTCCTGCTTAGTCAATTAGTAGCGGGGGAAGAGAGGGTTGCAACAAAAAGGAGTCCAGCTCTAAATCTAAGTTTAATCTCTGTACAGTACCACACCAAAACTCCAATCATTACACACATCTGCCAATCTGATTCAATTACTCTTAGACCTGCGGGTTCAAAATCTGTATCCATATTTTTAAAATCTCAAATTTCAAGTGGTTTGGATTTGGCCCATTATAGCATCAGAGCAAAAGCAGAAAGAATTTGAATGTGGTGCCACATTTTTCCTTTAGGCCCATGTCTTCCCTTAGGTTTCCCTTCTGGGTGAAAAACACAAAGTCAATATTGACAGCTACAGTCTACTCTTATTTACATCTGACAAACTGTATTGACTTTGCAGAGATTGTATGGGCATAACTATAGGCCAGCGTGTTTACTTACAGGCACCATGGCTATGGAACCTCGCAGCTCCTATTGGCTCCATTTCACCATTTGCAGCCAATGGGAGCCACTGGAAGTGGCAGACTGGCCCATTTCACTTCCCATGGCTCCCCTTGGCTGCAACTGGCAGAATGGAGCCAATGGGAGAAACATTGCTGTAGGCAGAATTCAGCCCTCAATGAACATGCATGTAGCATCTATCTATTGGAGCTAACTGGAAGGCAGAAAGCGGTCCCAGGAATTCACCATAATGTCACTGGACATCAGACTATGGATAAAACCCACTATACTTCAATTTTCTTCCGTTAAATCCTCTTTTTTTTTTCCTGTTTTGGAGAGTCTTCATAGCAAGCTTTTTTTTTTTATTAAAAATTATCTCACCTCTCAGTCACAATCATCTCTGAAACACTGATGTATGGTGAAGTCACCAACACTTCAGATGTCAAAAATTTGAAAGGAAAAGATTCTCACTTATTGGTATTATGGTAAAATCTCATCACACAATTGGGTCTTGGGTATTCATTATTCAGACCCCTTCTCTCTTTTTCCCTCCAGGCTGTCTTCCTATTTTTTCCCCTTGTCCATAGTTAATTTTCCTGTTCATCTTGTTATATGAAATATTGCTGGACAAACTTTTCCATGATAGATTATGGGTGTTTTTAGGAGTGTTTTAAAAGTATTTTTGGGTAAGATTAGTGCTATGCCAGCCTCACAGCTGTGAAGATGAAGTTTATCCAGAAAAGACTTGGGTAGTGGCAGTGCAAGCTTTCTGCAATTTTTTCCAGACATGGCTTTCAACCTTTATGAAGAGGAGCCTTCTCTATTGAGGAGGTCAGAATTCAAGTTTGCATACTCAGTTACTGTTTAGCTTCTGAAGCAAGACTATCAGCAAGATGGCTATTAGTGCAAAGGAGTTTGTTTTTGTTTTGGATATTTGCCAACTGGGAACTGGAATGAAACCTCTAACTCATTTCACATGGACCACTGAATAGCATCACTGAACAGTCCCTTGCTCAGACTATTGAGCAAAATGGGATTATTGCTACCAGTTGACTAAGAACATCACATGTGGTTAAATCTGTAAAAACAGCCTATTAGCTTTTTTATCCTGTCTTCCCTTCCCTTCCCTCTCTTTAGTTTCATCTACTAGTTATTTCTCATCTTTTATACTATAAGCTCATTGGGTCAGAGCCTGTCATTTACCATACATTTGTACAATACTAGTACCATGGCTGAGACAGCTTTTATGTTGCAGCAATACCTAACGATCAGAGGGCAGTGACATTGAGGACTATGTCAAAAACAGTAACCCAATGATGAATGTCTCCATATGTCATCACCTTTTAAGTCATCTACTCCCACAGTGTCACTCCACCTCTAAAATCCCCCCCAAAGTCATGATAAAGCATCATTCTTTCAATATGCCAGAGAAAAAAAATGAATTTCTAAAGGAGCAAAATTTACAGGTAGAGTATATATACACACTGGATCCAGGCACTGCTGAATTGGAATAGGATCTCATTAAAATGTAGTTGTTCTCCACCTTTCCGGTACAAGATCCTTTTTCCAGATCGGCAGTTGTTCTTATTTAAATACCATATTACCAAATAGCATCCGAAGGCATGCCAATTCAAAGAACCATGGTTGTGTTCAAAGACAGTTCCATCCGTTCCCCATCTAACCACTGTAGTTTACTTGCACTTGATATATTCAGCCATACATGCAACTGTGCATTTTCTAGTTGATGTTTTAAAAAAAAAAAAAACCTAAACATGTTAACTCAGATTTATATTTTATATACAATATTAAACTGGAAAAATATTTAAAATGAGTGAAAATAAATAAAATGCAGTTCTAGATGTGTGCACAAAGAAACTAACTCAGCATTTGGAATCATTTCCAGTTTGAAAACTAAAAGTCGTGCATTTACTACAAATATTTGCTACTAATGTGTGTGCCCCACTGCCCTCTGACAATTTCTTGGGACATTTATTGTTAATAGAGATTGTCCTTTAGATCAGGTTGTATGAGCTTTCATAACAAGGGGGCCCATTCCTGCTGTTGCTATGGTGTTGCAAACCTCATGGCATGCATCACAATGAGACTGATGAAGTCCTAAGTAAGGAAACTATTATGTTAAGCAGCATAAAATGTTTTTAATAAAGCAAGGGAAGAAATTCACCTCTCAGAGTACTGCAAATAAGAAGTTCAGTAAGTTACATAAAACATTAGCAGCCTTTTGCGTACAGAGAACGTGGTCTCTCTCAATTGCTTCTATATGAAATCAATTTCTCTTCTCTGCTTCAGAAGCATGGCTGTCACTGGATGTGCATAGTTTTGGAAAATGGGGCACAAACAGTTCTAGCTGATGCAAAGTAAACTATCTAAACAACAAATGGTCTGGTAGCACTTTATAGTCTAACAAAACGCTCATGATACCATCTACATGTTTTGTTAGACTATAAAGTGCTACCAGACCATTTGTTTTTTTTTCCTGTAACAGACTAACTTGGCTACCCTCTGAAATGTCTAAACGTGTTTGCTAAAGAAAAAACATTGTACATAGGTAGACCTGCAATTAGAATTTACTGGGTTCAGCACAAGATACATAAAAGCTACCGTTGCTTTTCACCTGCTTCTATCCTCCTCATATTTTCAACTACACGTTGAACCTCTCTAGTCTGGCACTCTCTGGTCTGACAACATGTGTGGCCTGGAATGATTTTAGTTAGCTAGATGTCCACTTATGGGTGTGGCCAAGTTTCCATAAAGTTGGTTTACAGCCACCAGTCCTGGCTCTCAATGTTCTGTGCTGTTATTTAGCTCTAGTTTACCCCTACATGTCTTCTAAGAGCCCAGTAAGCAGCAGAAGAGTTGCTAATGCTGCTAGACAACATTCACCTCCTATGGTTCAGAAAATTCTCTGATTTGGCATGGTCAGGTCCCAAAAGTGCCAGACTGGAGAGCTAGAGAGGTTCAACTTGTAGTCTCTTTGCTTCAGCAGCACTCTCCAACACACACATACTTTTCATCAGACTGTTTAGAGATTTCCCCTTATTACTTAAAGCAAACTAGTTTTCCAAACAGAACCATTTATCCCAAACAAAAACAGACCTGAATTACAGAGAACAGTGGAAATGATTGTTTGATTAATTTTGCCTTTTTCTACTCAGTGTGTATTGAAGTAGATTTTGATCTTGGAGTTTTACATAAAATATAATCACATGTATTTGATATCCAGAATGCAAGCTACTTGAGTTGCAATTGGACAGATAAATCACAGGGTATTGTTTTCATTCCCTGAGTAGATTAGCATGCAAATGGTGCCAGTGTGTACCAAAGCAAATTTTAACTTTCATGAATACTTATGTATTCAACTTTGAAATCTTCTTTCCATTAATATTTTTGCCAGTTAAACTCACTAACAGATTAATGAAAGTCAGGCACTGGAGAAGTAAAAGCACAGCTAAAGCTAGTTCTTTAAAACACTTAGGTGATCTCTTAGAATTTTGATTTTTGCAGTTTTTGCCTAATTCAAATTATTTAAATATTTCAACTTTCTGTTAACTTTCTGTTAACTGCAATTTATAGGCTACGATCCCACAAAGTTATGTACACACTCAATTTTATGCACAAGCATGGAAGCCAATGGGATTAAATCATGTTTACGTTTAAATATGAAATTTAAGCATGTGCCTAAATCTTGCCAGACTGGAGCCTCAACATAGATCTCTCACTTTTATTCTTTTTACTTCTCTTTCCATTTTTCCTTTCTTTCTAGGAAAAAAAAAAAAATGTTCTCACTGTCCATTTCCCTCTAGAAGCATTACTGTTCAGAGGAAAAGTTATTTGTATTGGTCCATTTGACCAATTTGCATTTCAGACATAAAGGAAACTCAAAATAAAACTCCACACGCACGAGAACTGAAAAATTTTCGAACAACATAAGCCAATTTGTGTGTCAGTCCCTGGCTTCAGGTTTCCTTTGTATTTGGGGATATGGAAGGTAAACTCTGCAAGTTTTGATGTGTTATATGAAGCAGAAATATACATAATCCATTTTTCCCTTCAGAAAAGAGAAGGTAAAAAAAAAAAAGTATTGCTTTTGAGAATCACGCTTAACTTGGAATTTGCCCCCAAACACACAACTAACAGCATTCAAAAGTCTGATGCATTCCCCAGAGGCATTTTCTGTTTACAAAAATAAAGGCTGAGGAAATGATAAAATGCAGTACGACATTAGGCAAGAACATCATCCTACAGATGCCAACATACAGATTTTCAAAAAGAGAAAAATCACTGTTTAGAAATAGAAACCTGTGGGGAGGAAAGGGCATAAATATACCGAAAAATAGGCCAGTTAATAGGAAGGTGTACTCTTCTGGATGGCAGGATTAGCAATCCGAAGGTACGTCGTACTGTTATACCAAGATAAACAGTACCCATGTTAATAAACTACCTTCCTGATGGGCCAGCATTCATGCTGAAATGGTGTAAACCACAGATTTAAAACAAGTTGCTAAATACAAAACAACTTCAGAGATATGAACACTAGAGCAATGAACTAACTGGTCAACTGCACTGAGGGCAGGTGACAGAATTGCTAGGTCCCGGGGCAAGGCGTGGGGAACCCTGTTCCAGGTTCCTAGAAGGGACAAGGCTTCACGTGGAAGGGGGCAGGGCTAGGGACTAACCTTCCCCAACCAGCCCTTCAGCCCTGTCCGGCCCAGGCAGTGATTTAAAGGGCCCCAAGCTCCAGCTGCTGCACTGGGAGCAGCTACCAAGAGCCCGGGCCCTTTTAAATCACCTCTTCACACCCACACCCTCTCTTGGCAGCTCTGACTCATTTGGAATTGAAATTGCGCAATCAGGCAACAACAAAGGCAAAAAAGAAAGCGAATACTGTATGACTCAGCACAGTGGCAGGCAGTGGGATGTGCAAATGTGTCACACTTTCAGTAGATACAAAGCTAGAAATATTTTTTTAAAAACCCATCAACAATGGTATTAGCCTCAGCAACATAGTAGTAGAATATGGTATCTGGATATCAGGTGTCACTGATATTCAAAAAAGCCATGAAAAACTAAAGCGATTTACAAAAGAAGCCAAAGACATGGGGGTAGAAGAAGTAGATTTATTGTATGCAAAGCTGCAGCTGCTGGTTTTGATAAGGCAATGCATCTATGATTTGCACAAGAGAGATCAAAAGGTGCACCTGTAAGTGGCATGGTAGATACAGAAAAGGCAACATTACTTTTATTGGTAAAGTATCCAGACAAAGAACCATTTTAAAGCATGCACAGAATACTGTCAATTCAAACACAGTCATGGAATGTGTTGTTTGGCAATGGAAGGAGTCTCTCTGCCAGCTGATGAGAATGCATTTGGTAAATTAAAAAAAAAACAACCCACAACAAAAAACCCCAAATCCCCAACTTTCAAATCATTTATCCGGAGCTACGTGCTTAACTACCATAAGATAGGCCTGTACTGCTTCCGGACCAAATTTTCATCTCAGACAGTTCAGAAAAGCTGCCAAAAAATTTTAAATCCGGTAAAGATCAGGTCACGTTGATGTCCACTGCTAACACAAGTGAGGATCTCCATCTCCCAGCGGTGTTCATTCACAAAAGTGCAAAACTTCATTTCTTTATAGATGTCACTATGTCAAGCCAAGCCATCCATTACTACAGACAGTGCAGCGACTGGATGGATAAAAGTATTTTCTCTAGCTGTTTTTTAAACACTTTGTTCCACTTCTGAAAGACTACATTATGTAAAAATCTTTCTCTGTGCTACTGTCTGCCACTGAATATGTATTGACAGAAGATTTGGTGTTTATTTTTTCCTCCGGATGTCACAAGCCTCATTCAGCCACTCAATAGTGTTTTGGAAAACGTAAAACATCAATACATGTGAAATCTCTTCTGGTGACTATTATTGTGATCAATGCAACTGGAATCTTACACAGATTTTAGTAAACAGCTGACAAAGATGCTGAGTCCTAGAGTGAGATTGGCTCAGAGTCCTGGAGACACTCATGGAACAAACTTTGGCCATATAGTGATAACATTAAATGAGACAGTAATCAGGTGAGAATAAATAAATGCAATTTTTTAAAGAAAACTTATATGTATCACCACGGAGGAACAGGAGGAATGGCTAAATGCAAAACAAACATGGGAACACTCACCTTATTCTTGAGCTAATTGAATTGATATGAGAAACAGCGCAACTGGACAGTGACAAGAAGCAGGGGAGGGGAACACCAAGAAGATTTTACACATGTAAGTGGAAGTGTTCTTCTCTACCTGTCTTCAATGGCTTGAACAACAAACTGAAGCCACACCAATGAACCTAATAATGCTTCAGGTTATATGCACCTTGGCAGCAAAACAGCATGTTAGCAACCTCAAGCCGAGTACCATTAATGTTTTTTTCAAGTCTACTAGTACTTAAGCATGAAAGTTAAGCTCAGAGCCTTTTTTTAAAAAAATTGTCATTATAAAAATTAGTGCTGGTATGGCTTACTGCAGTATTTTTCTTAGTACTGTTTGAATGAACATTTAAATCAGTAGGTTTTTGTGTTGGCATTTTTTGCCGGCATTTTTTGCCATGAATAATGAACATTAGAGAAGCAGCAAAAGAAATTATTTAAAATTGAAATAAAATACTGTCTTCAATATAAACTAAAAAAATAAAGGGAAAGTTTTAAAAAAAAATTTGACAAGGTAAGGAAACTATTTCTGTTTGTTTCACTTCAGGCCATTGCAAGCAGCAAGTGTCTTCGGCATAGTAAAATTTCAAAGCTGTATTAAGTCAATGTTCCGTCATAAACTTTTGAAAGAACCACCATTATGTTTTGTTTAGAGTTATGAACATTTACAAGTTACAACCTGCATTCCCACGGCATTCATGACACTGAGGTTCTACTGTAGCATCATTCAGAAAAACACATATTTGATCTGAAAGACCAACGCTTTCCTCTCACTAGATTTTGGCAATAAATCAAGAAATCTCTCACTAATACACAGTTGAATGAGTAGTACAGGATAGCCCATTGGAACTTCTTGATTAGAAAAGGGACAGAACTCAAGACTTTGGGCTTCAAAAATGAAGCTTATTTAAAGAGTAATCTCTATGACTATGTCTACACCACCAGGTTATTTAGAAATGAATTATTTTGAAAGAGTAACTCCTAAAATAACTGTTTTGAAATAAGTATTTTTTTGTAAGTGTAAAACTGTAGTTAAGGTTTAGAAAGAAAGCTCTGTTTTCCATGCTAACTATTTTCACCAAATTATTATGCTTTTTTTCCAACTAGCTCTGAAATTGATCTCTCTCTACCATGGCAAATGCAATGGCACTAAAACAATTTTTAGGGTGGGGGCACTGAGCTGCTCCTGCCTTTACCTCTGTCCACACCTCTCACTGCCAGAGCCTAGGGCCATAGCTGGGGGCACCTGCGGCCCATGGCCAAGAGTAGAGCCCAGTGGCTAGAACTCCGAGTGGCAGCAGCAGAGCGGGTGGCTGGGACCCTGAGAGGCAACAGGGCTTCCACTCTGGGTGCAAAGCTGGCAGTGCTGCAGCACCCCCTTCAAGCCCTACTTCCTGTGCCTATGAGCAAAAGAGAAGACTTTTGTTTTCATAAAACCTCAGAGAACTTTGATTGTACAAACCTAAAAGCAGTCAATTTTGGGTTGCCTTTTATTCAAGTCACGTATGTTCGAGGAACAGCAGATTTCTACTAAAAGACCTGTCATATAATTCTAAATTAGGAAGTTCACCTTGGTTCACAAGAGAAAAAGAGGCTTAGTCTTCTTGTAAAAGACTGAACAGGTGCAACAACACATGCCACAGGCCAAGGCTGCCTCAGCCTGTGAATTTATTCCGAGTAATTTTTTAGTGCTATTTCACCTGTGACAACCACAAGAGAAACTCAGGGTGAATTGTAGTTCTCAAAACACTCTCCAATATACAATGACAACATTAGCACCTAGATTAGCCAAATCCAGCACAATCACCAAAAAAGTTAATTTTGAGAGAATCTCCAAACACAATTGTTTCAGACAATTGTTCTTCTTACCATTTAAACACAGGCTCATGATTTAAACCAACCTGGCCCAACAATAAATATTTTTTAATGCTTCAAGAGCAACAGGTCGTTACTACCACAGCCCCCTCCCCCCCCAGTTCTAGCCCACAGCCTGATCCTCTTGTAGCCTGCTCAAAATAATTACAAAGAAGCCATGACAAAACCCACAGGTCCCTTATGCTTTGGGGAAGAGTGAATCCAAAACTTACAATTCAAGCCCATTTGTAAAAAATCAAACAGTTTCTACATCTGCACAGAAGTAGTTTTTCCTCCAGCAACAGGAATATATGGTCCCTGGGAGATATCACTAGATTTCAAGGCCAGAAGAGATCACTGTGATACCCTACTTTGACCTCCTATATAACACAGGTCACAGTAAATTCTGCGTGAAGCCCATACCTTTTGTTTGAATTCATCCATAGTTTTTGAAAATGCATCTAGTCATATAAAAACCTTGCTACTATAAGGATGTCCACCATATAACTGCTAGCAAACTAGCTCTGCAAAGTTCTCTAGTTTTACCTTGAGCTCCTGAATGAGTCAGCAAGCCTTCCTAATTATTGTACATGGGCACCTGTTGAGGGATTTGCTGCAGAAGCCATGAGCAAGGAATTAACTCCTTGTCTGCCAGTGCCCAAGTACATTTGGCCCATTGCTCCCCAGCTCAGTTTTCTTTTATATAATTTGGTGTATAGCAGTGGAGTCAAAAAGGACTCGTGGCTACAGTATAGGCATTAATCATCATTCAGCTTACCATACCTGCAAAAATGCATAGGGTGATACCTGTGCTATAGGATATATGTAAACTGATATGTCCATCCCTCTGCCTCTGTCTCTGAGAGAGGCCACATCTCTTTGCAGATTGCTCTGCTCTAGATTTTTTCAAGCAAAGGGAAAAAAGGGGCGAGAAGTAGTGGTTCTCAAGAGGCCTTTGGGCCTGGGCCTTGGCCTGTTATCACGCAGAATGATAGCAGATTAGTCACCCAAATCTCAAGCAGGGCAGACCAGCAAAGAGTCAAGGTTCTGACCTGCAATTAGGTAGAGCTACCGCAGTTTATTCAGCCCACCTTTAAGCCGGCCTGTGGCAGGGGTGAGCATCAAACAGTCTATCAGGCACTCAGGTAGGGGTGACTGAAGAGTGCAGGCCTCCAGGCCTAAAGAGGGGGAATATTGCCTACCACCCCAGGGGTCAGGTGACAGGAGGTTGTGGGCCCACCCAACTCCACAGTGTCCTGGCCAGGGCCCTAGCAATAGCAGGAGATCAGCAGAGATCCACCTACACTATATTGACGTTATCTCAGGCCAGCTCTCAACCAGACTGTTGCCTGGTTTCATTGGGCTGCTTCCTACTCTCCCCACCAGGTATACCTGCATCTGGGGGTGATCCTCAGTCTCCCTGGGATACGTAGTAGTAGTAGTAGTAGTAGTAGTAGTAGTAGTAGTAGTAGTAGTAGTAGTAGTAGTAGTAGTAGTAGTAGTAGTAGTAGTAGTAGTAGTAGTAGTAGTAGTAGTAGTAGTAGTAGTAGTAGTAGTAGTAGTAGTAGTAGTAGTAGTAGTAGTAGTAGTAGTAGGGGGAGGGATAGCTCAGTGGTTTGAGCATTGGCTTGCTGAACCTAGGGTTGTGAGTTCAATCCTTGAGGAGGCCATTTAGGGATCTGGGGCAAAAATCTGTCAGGGATGGTATTTGGTCCTGCTGTGAAGGCAGGGGACTGGACTCAATGACGTTTCAAGGTCCCTTCCAGTTCTAGGAGATAGGCATCTCCATTCATTTACCAGCTCTTCAGCATCAGCAGTTGCAGGGCCCTCTGGAGGCTCACACAGGCCCTCAGGGCAGCTGTGATTCTTGGCATCCTGCTCCAGCAACAGAGAAATGCATCTAGCTCCCTTCAAACTGAGTTGCTAGGCTGGCTTTGCTACTTCCCTTTCCCCTCTGATTCCATCCTGCAGGGCGTGCTCCTCTAGGCTCCACCCACCAGGCAGCTTGCGACTTTCCCTCTGCTTCCACCTCTGAGAGATGCCACTCCTCCTCCACACAACCTCCAACTTAAACTAGAGAAATATGAAATCATTTACATAGGCAAGTCTGCCAATTTCTTTTCCTAAAGTGCAGCAAAGAAAGGCTAGCTGCTTTCAAGAATTTAAACGGTCATGAAGATGAGCTGGAACAAAATGTGATTGTGATCATCAAAACGTTAATCAAAAGATCCCTGACCTTTGACACCACCTCACAGGAAAAGCAAACTTCGGATGCACACTGTAAAATGGAGCGCATATGTCAACAGAACTGATACAACAAATTTCTGAGTGGTTCCTGTGTTGTGCTGAGTACATATTTGTTAAAATGCAGAAGTGGGCATTTTATCACAATTAAAAAGGTGCTGCTACACCTATTACCTTGAGTGTGTAGCCCTTTTAATACTACCACTTAATGTGCTTTCACCACCATCTCTGGTTAATATTTTCTTCCATGTTGTTTTAGTGCACCACTATGTTTTGGTAGTGGAACAACTAAGTTTAAATGACATAATGCAAAAATAACATGCTAAAGCTGTTCTATATTTCATTGTCATGACAGTGTTACATACATAGGGCCCAATTCGCAGTGCTGAAGTCAGTGGAATTATACCGCTGTAAAACTGCTGTATGCAAGAACTAAATCAGGTCCATAGTTTAAAAATACATTCTTCAAACAATACATCAGTACTGGTGGGAATTACTTTCACTATCTGAATTCTAATGATTCTTTCATGGATTGAAGGATTTTTTTCTAAGTCTTTTATGTATGAATTATTGCTTTTGGAATTAATCTAAACACAGTGTGTGGTAGTTTGGGGTTTGGTCATGCTCCAAACAATAAGACAGGGTATCTTTCACTCTCTCTCTATGCATGGCAGTAATTCCCTTCAACACTAATTAGAGGAAGCTAGAAAAATAAATTGGGAGAGAAAAAAACCCTTGAGATGCTCTCTCAGTGAAGCATTATTTGATTGATGCCCATCTATTCTGAAGTCTCTGTAATAAAATAATTAATTTATACTTTCAATTTATATCTTCTGGTGTGCTTCAGCCACTGGACCATGTTCCCCAACTTTCATTAACAAAAACTAAAGCCACCTCAATAGCTTACAACTGAAGCTGTTATTTGAGTGGATCCCTAAAATTCAAACCAGTGACAGACAAACCACAGGAAATTTGTAGGACTATGCAAACAACCAAGATCTGACAAGTTTACCCAAAATTCTTCAGTTTGAAACAAACACAAATTTCCACTGATACTCTAAGGGTCAGGTTCTGCTTCTCTTACCTTAGGTTAATTTAAATAAAAGTTATTCACAAAGTAAAATGTTTATTCAACTTAAGGTAAGCATAGAAAAGTTTGACCCTAAAAGAGAAGACTCTTACGAGATTTCCAATACTTCTTGCAGCCAGCTGGGTCATAAATATCTGGGCTCTTATATTATATACACTTATGCAAGTATCGCCTTTCAATGAGACTTTTCATTAAGCAAAAACCTACGTGTCTGCAGGATCAGGGGGCTCAGGACAGCAGCCTCTCCCATGGTGTTTCAGCATTTGTCCTTTGATCCCAAAGTGCAAACCAAACCAAACTGAGGGGGTTTAAGTTAATGTAGCTTCTTCTAGGATTCAGGAAAATTTAAGTTTGGGTCTGCATTTTAAGCAAAGCTTCTGTTGATTTTTATTTCTGTAGAATCAGTTTTGTAACCCTAAATCAAGTTAATCCTTACATGTATGGCAGGCTACTGTAGGGCAATGTTTTCAAGAGTGGCCTCTGATTTTGTGTATCCCATTTTTATGCCTAACTTGAGATACTTTGGGACTGATTTTTACAGTTTCTATTGATTTCATTAGCGTACAGCAGTTCTGAAAACTTGAGCCTCACTGAGTCTCGGTGAGGGTGCCCAGAAAATGCAGCCCTTGAAAATCAGTGGCCACTTGTGAAAATTGTGATAAGTGTAGAACTAGATCTGAATGTTAGTTCTCCCAGTGTTCAGGAAGGTTCAGAATTATGGTTAAGAACATAAGAATAGCCATACTGAGTCAGACCAAAGGTCCGTCTATTCCAGAATCCTGTTTTCAGACAGCAGTCAGTGCCAGGTATCTCCGAGGGAACGAGCAGAACAGGTAATGATCAAGTGACCATCCCCTGTTGCCCATTCCTTGCTTATGGAACGAGGCTTATGGCAAACAGAGGCTAGGGACACCATTCCTACTCATCCTGGCTAAAAGCCATTGATGGACCTAACCTCCAAGAATATATCTAGCTCTTTTTTGAGCCCTGTTAAAGTCCTGGTATTCATAACATCCTCTGGCAACGAGTTCCACAGATTGACTGCATGTTATGTGAAGAAATACTTCCTTGTGTTTGTTTTAAACCTACTACTTATTAATTTCATTTGGTGACCCCTTAGTTCTTGTGTTACAGGAATAAGTAAATAACTTTTTAAATTTACTTTCTCCACATCCAGTCATGATTTTATAGACCTCTAACACGTCTCCTCTTTTCTAAACTGTAAAGTCCCAGTGTTATTAATCTCTTCTCATATAGCAGCTGTTCCAAACCCCTAATCATTTTTCTTGCTCTTTCGGAACTTTTTCCAATGACAAGATATCTTCTTTTTGAGATGAGGCAACCATATCTGCATGCATTATTCAAGATATGGGCATACCATAGATTTATATAGAGGCAATAAAGCTGTGTCTACATTAAGTGGAAGATCGATGGTGCGTGGCCGATCTTCTGGGGTTTGATTTAGCAGGTCTAGTGAAGACCAATTAATTCAAACTGAGAGGGCGCCCCTGTTGGTGCTGGTATTCCTGCTCCTCACAAGCAGTAAGGGAAGCCGAAGGGAGTATTTGTCCCGTTGACCTCCCACTGTGTGGTCGGTGATTTAAGATACATCAACTCCAGCTACATAATGTAGCTGGACTTGCATATCTTAAGTCGATCTTCCCTTTTAGTGTAGATGTGTCCTAAGATATTCTCTATCCTTTTTTAAAAAAAATGATTCCCAACATTGTTTGTTTTTTTGACTGCCGCTGCACATTGAGTGGATGTTTTTAGAGAACTATCCACAGTGACTCTAAGATCTCTCTCGAGTGGCAATAGCTGACTTAGACACCATGATTCTGTATGTATAGTTGGGATTATGTTTTCCAGTATGTATTACTTTGCATTTATCAAACATATTCCAGTCACTCCAGCTTGGCAGAGAGCTTTCGTTATTTATCTGGAATGGTGCTTCTTTATACTTTGGTGCAAAAAGGGATTTCACAACTTGTAGTCATTAAAATAGGTGCCATTAAACAGTTTAAAATATACATAAACCCAGATTATAAGAACATGAAGTAATTTATACCCTTTAAACTGTTAAGACAAAGGAAGAATTTTTTTTAAATTTAATTTTTTTTATTTTCAGGAAATAATTTTCTTGTAACACATTTTGAACTTTGAATTTGTTCAACAAATGAGAACAGAATGAAGGGTTATCTGCCTAGATGTACTTTGGGTGGTGAATGAACAAAAAAACCCCACAACCTACAACCTTGGGATCAGGTGAAACTTGTAAAGAGTGAATTAACTGAAGATGTACACTTTTGATACTGTCACAACCTCTAAGTAGTGATAGATTCCCAAATATCCCTTGAAAATGCTGAGCATTTTGAGATGAGCATTTCCAAAATCCTAGATCCAAACTTCAGTGCATTTTGAAAGAATTGATATAAATATCAAGATTTGTACTTTGTGAATGATGCCCATTCTAATTCTCAGTGTTTAGGAAGTTTTGGACTCAAGTTATGCCTGATTTCATTAAAATCAAATACAAGGAAGGAAAAAAATAAGAGGAAAAGTATTGTCTTTCCACACCTTTCTTCACAATGGAGGGGCTCATTGGAATGCACTTTATTTAGAAACAAGCTCATAAGCAACATCACAAGAACATATTACACAGAACAGTCAAGCAGCATAACATACTTTGCATGCTTTTTACCATGGAAACCACAAAGCAATGCTCATTTTTCTGGAAGAAATAGTCTAAAAATAAGAGAAGTGAGGGTGCCAAATATTCTTAGTTGGGGCAGGAGATGTTTCCCCCCCCCCCTTCATTTAAATTGTCCTGTGAATATTTAGCATAGAACCCGAGCCTGAGAAAGGTCAAGTCTGTTCTAAATGCGGAACCAGTGAAGTTCCAACAGGATTCAAAATTCCATGTCTTCAGCTCTCCCAGCCTCTATATAGATTCTGAAACTTTTTAGGTAAGCTCATTGGAACTAAGGTTAATGCCTTCGAGGTCAAAAAACCATAGGCGACAACAGTATTAAGATAGACATGATTATTTGTCTAGATGTGGTTTCTGTTCACTACTGCTTCTTCTGGACTAGAAGAAATTTTAATCGGAAGTTAAAATTGTTTAAAGAAGAAAATGTTTCATAGAGATTAACAATCATTTAAATATTTATATGCACAAATGGTGACTTTTTTCTATTTGTTTTGTTTATCTTCGAACTTTCTGAAATATAGCAAGGCATTTACAAAAGACAAAACATTTAGTGTCTTAACCATCTAGAACCTATTCTGGAAAATGACCCCTCACTCTCACTGGCCTTGGGAGACAGGCCAGTCCTCACCTACAGATAGCCCCCTAGCTTCAAGCAAATTATTTCCAGTAGTCACACAACACACCTCCATCATACTCATCCAGGAACCTATCCCTGCAATCAACTTTGGTGCCAACTCTGTCCACACACATATACAAGTGACATCACAGGACCTAACAACATAAGCCACCACATCAGAGGCTCATACAACTGCACATCCACCAATGTGATCTACATGAAATGCCAGCAATGCCCCTCTGTTATGTATATTGGCCAAACTGGACAGTCTCTACACGTATGCTTCTCCAATGACTCTTAAATATGTAACCCTTCTGCCAGGTAGCACCAGCAGCAGCCAGGGCCGGGTTCAATATCTAGGGCAGCAGTTCTCAAACTTTTTGGGCTCCAGAGCCCTTTACATGCGTAAAAATTTATGCAGAGCCCCAGCGGTCCACTGATTGTATGTGTCGTACCTATCGATGTTTCCAGTTTGTCAACCTTGTGGAGCCCCTGGAGATGTCTCACGGAGCCCCAGGGGCTCCACAGAGCACAGTTTGAGAAACACTGATCTAGGGGTTCCTCTCCATTCATCCATCAATGAAGTGGCTTGAGTCCTCACCCAGTAACCTGGGAAATTCACACAACACCCCTGGATGCCTCTGGGAGGCAATGCTTCCCCACTTGCATGCACAGAGTCTGAGGGTGGAAAAGAAACTTTTAATGAAGAGAGAAGTAATGTGGCATTAACCTGGGAAAACGCCACAAACAGAGTTCATAGAAAACCACCACAGAGTTCAAAACCAAAACCATGAGTAAGTGTCCCAGATCAAGTAGGCTGGGCAGTGTCCTTTTCCTCTCAAGCCCAGAAATGTAAATGTCCCCTTCATATGCCCAACTCTTCTTTGCATCCTACCCACAGTTGCGGCCTTTGGTCAGGTAAGACCAGATTTCAGAGGTGATATGCAGAGTTCATCTCCCATCCTGAGTGAGGGGGAGGAAATAGGAGGCATCTCACCCACTCCACTGGTCACTCGCCATCCATCTGCTCACTGCTCTCTGGCATTGCTCTGCAGGCCATTCGTCGCCCCTCGCTGCTGCTGCTCTGCTGGCTGCTTCTTATGCCTCTCTATCGCCACTCTGCTGGCTGCTTCCACATCTTCTGCTGGCCTGTGGTGGATTTGGCTCTGGGTCAAACCTAGTGATTTCAACTCCCAGTGATTTCACATCTTAGCCCAAAGCACAGTGTAGCCACAAGAGATTCCAATACCCACTGGAGTAAAGTTACACACAAAAGACTCCTTTTGGAGATTTTCTTTAACTCTGTCATTGAAACAGTGGGGGAAACAGGTTGAACCAGTCTTACAGCTCATGCCTGGAGGGCATGCAGCCTGCTAACTCATCTCCCTCCCCAGCTTAATCTATAGGTCTCAGAAAGAGCAGCCTCTGTCCATCCAAGTGTACTTACACTGACAGGGTCTTTCCTTTTACCTGAGTTAAAAACAGTCTGACTTTTCTGAAATGTGCATTCCCAAAATAACTGCAAGCATTGGTGGTCATATCTTACAATTCCTGCATTTACTGTAAGAGATGTAGCCATGTTAGTCTGGTCTAGCTGAAACAAACACCGTTTGTGACCCCCCACAACAGCCAAATTGGTTACAATGGGCAAAACACCAGTCTAAGAGTTAAATATCAAGCAGACCTAAGCAACCTGAGTGAAGTGCATTTACATAATCACACCTAGGATTTCTTTCCCATTCCTGCATGAACTGTATTTACATAGGTTCAGGGGATAGCCGAGTTAGTCTGTTACAGAAAAAAACAACAAATGGTCTGGTAGCATTTTATAGACTAACAAAACATGTAGATGGTATCATGAGCTTTCGTGGGCACAGCCCACTTCTTCAGATGACCTGAGCAATTGTTAAATACCTAGCAGGTCTAGGCAAACTGAGTGAACATAACCACACCCAGGATTCCTATGCCATTCCAGCTGGTTGTAATGGAAGCATTGATTCAGACCCTCCTTACTTCTGGGACCAATGGTTTTACACCTGTATGTGAGGCTTTGGTGGATTGCTGCACCCAAGTCTGAACTACAGTGACCCAACATGTTACACTCTAATTCTCTTATGTGGAACCTGCTCGTGCACACTAAATGTTCCTGAATGTAAGTACATGCTATATTGTATGTGGCAGATGGTTTAAATAAACTGTATGTTTACAAAACAAGACTTAAATGTGTGGTTCTGGATCTGCTTTCATTTGTCAACATTTCTGTTCTTTAGTCAGACATTAAAATACTTTTACGTACAGCCCTGGATCTCAGAGTTTTTACTGGTGTTCTCACGGGTTTTTTTAATTAAAGGACACTATAATTTCCAAATTAAGTAACAACATCTAGACAAAAAGCAAGGTGGATTAATATGTTCACATTCACCCTCAGATATAATAATGGATAGAATAACTGAAGAGAGAAAATACTCTGGTTCAGTGGCCTTTTCATAAAACTAAGGAACTTCTATTTTTTTGTCCTGTATGCTCAAAGTGTTATTGGCTGAAATTCCAGTATTCAAGTTGCCTAGCCATTGGTCCAAAGAGGCATGATATGGAAAAAGCAATTAAATGTTAGGAGGTGGGGTTTTTTGTTTTGTTTTTTAGAAAAGAAATTTAAGAGACTGATTCTGATTTCAGTTAAAATGTGTTAATCCAAAGTAACTCCAGGAAAGTCTATGTGATTATCCAGGTGAAAACTGGTGTGAGCTCAGAATCTGGCCCTTAATGTCTATAACTCTTCTACACAGAAAAAAAAAGTCAAGAACTATCAAAATGCTGGAAATGCATGAAGCAAATTGTTATATATTTTAACAGAAAGCTTTTGGGATTAGAAATGCTGAGGCATAAAAAATTAAAATGCTTACTTTGCCTCCTTTGTATCTTGTGATCAACTTTTCAGTCATGAATTCCAAAGCTTCATGAAGGCATTGTAATTAGCACACTTCCTTCCCGTCTGGTACCATGCTGCTTTTTTAAAAGGGAAGTGCAGGCATTCTTCCACTTACAATTGAATGTAAATTGTATAATTTATTAATAATTTCAGTAGCACTTGATATTTATTTTAATTACTCTTTAAGTCAGACATGAACACTGGGGAGTAACAGCAGGACTTTAGAAGGAAAAAAAATTTTTAAGCTTGAATAGATTTTAATGAAAATGTAAATAATTCACATTTTGGAAAACTGTCACTTAAAATAAAGTTTGGCTGAAATGAAACAGTGCACACTGGAGGTTTTAAAACAAACAGTATAGGCCTGATTTTGACATGGCACGAGATAGAAAAGTAAAAGCAGCAAGCCCCACTCCATCTCGCTCTCCCCTAAAGATGTGCAGAGATGGCCTGCACTGGGAATTGAGCACGTAGGGGAAAAGCAGGCTCAGTCAGGCCACTGCTCCTCCATGCCAGTCAAATGAAGTAGCGGGGCACGAGGGAAGGTATACGCTGCATCTGGCAATGAGCCAAAGCACTGAATTCCTCCCTTTCATCTTGTACATCACAGGAGCTCAAGGGAAACTGTGACTTGGGGTTGATTGAGTTGTAATTCATTTTTGGTGCTACTCCTGGACTGGCAGAACTAGGTACTGCTTTATACTCAGAGCTATAAGTAAAGTTTTATTCTAGCCTTAAGAACTTAGCATTGTAGATGAGAAAAATACCAGACTGTCCCTGAAGGGAGCTGATATGAGCAAAGTGCTCCTGAGGGATGTCCCTGAAAAGGTGGTTTGATGCTCTCTTGCTCCTGGTATAGCTCCATGCAAGGCTTCTACCTGCACCCCATCAGAGCACCTTATTATTTCTTTGTCTAGCCCGACAACCTGCAGCTGAACTAAACCTTTTCTTCTGTTTGTAAAGCAGTGTGAAAAATTCAAACATGAATTCCACACACATCTTAGCCATCTGTGAAAAGCTGTGGCCAAAGTAAGGACACATAACATCTAAGAAAACTGTCCGTCACTTCATTGAGAGCAAATGCTCAAAACTCTTTGATCAGTTGGTTTAGCTCTCTGTCATGCTGTACAACAGAATACTGTGCCCTAGTCTGGCTCCTTTCATTTCACATCAAGTTGGTTGACACACAATTATTTCAACCATGGACAACTGGGACGATTTGACCCACTCTAGTATCATGGCACCCTGTTATTGAGGAAGTGACCTTGCTCACACATCCATCATGGGGATGCTTTGACCAGAGTGGTTGAGAAGATCAGTGTGATCCTGAGCCTCCCAATGTACGGAGACTTCTTCAGCCACCCAAGAGCATGCCTGTCAGAGGCAACTGTTGTGGGTGCACTTGACCTGCCTAGATTTCTCTGCAAAGTTGATTAAGACTTATCTGCAGATGACATTCACAACCAGTTTCTTCTAACTGACCCAGCCATGTGAACATCCACTTAGATTTGCTGTACTACTCATGAGCTCTTTTGAACCAATTTCAAATGGACCAAGGTCCATGGGCAGCCAGCCTTCATACCTGGGACTACAAAATGATCCCACATATGGCTGTGGGCAATGACAGACAACGTAACACAACACTGACAACTGTCCTGTGACCAGATTAGGTTATGTTCTGAGGGTCCTTTGCTTTGCAAATGAGGCTGCTGCAAACTGACTTGGCAGACTCCAGCACTGGAGAAGAATAATTAAAATAATAGCAGTAGAAATGTAAATCATCATTTTTACAGGGACATGTCTTCCCTAGCCAGTTTCCTTAGTCATGTCACCTTGAGAAACTTGACCGTGTGAGTCGTCAGCTCATTCACTGCTGAGATGTCAACTCCTGCTTCTGACCAGCTCAAGTGCCAGCCTCCATTTCCCACATATTTTCAAACAAGCACGTGTGTTTTCTCCTATGCTGCCCTTCCCACTTCAACGATGCCCCCATGTAAACATCTGCAAAACTAATCCCTGTCCTTTTTCAAAGCCCTCTTCAAAACTCTCCTTTTCCATGATGCCAAAACAAACTTTCGCTGATGCGGGACCATTGTCTATCACTCTGACCAAGATCATCTCCTTGTTTCTTTTTCACTCCACCCATCTGTCTGCCCACAGCCATCCATTGCCTCATCTTACACTTAGACTGTAAACTCTTTGGAGGCAGGGATCATTTTTTGTTCTGCTTTTGTAAAGCATCTCACACACTGGCACGTTGGTCCATAAGTAATGTTCCTAGGTGCTTTGATACTACAAATACATCATAATCTCTGATTTTAGCTGTGACATGGGCAGTTACTGTTGCCCTTGAAGAAAGCACCAAATCAGCAATGGGCAATATAGCTAGTGACTGGGCATGGCCCTCCATCTCCGTGGGCCTCATCATTGCCGTAACCAAGATGGTCTCCAGAGTAGCAGGCTAGCTGTTGCTAACTGTACTTGCATACCTAAAATTTGTAGGGTGTGCTGAGCCATAGCAGTGCTTTGATTGGATGCAGAGGGAGCCTACGTCTCTTATAATTAATGTATGGAACCAGCAGTCACCTCACTTCACATGCCCTTGCTCTAAGTGCATGCCACTTTAGTAATAGCAGTAAGGAAAAAAAAACAACCTATGCGGATAGAAACCAGCGGAATCTTGCAATCCTGAACATGGGCAACAGTAAACAATGTCTTGCGGGCCACACAGAACTGTGATGGGCCCCATGTGGCCCTCAGGTTGCCCACCACTGCACTAAATCCACAACTCTAGAATGTCCTTAGGCTTTAACAATTTATGCATTAGAATGTACAAGCGGCCTTATGGGAGGGCAAAAGAAGTTAATTCTCTTCCCCCCTCCTGAATTCTAGTCCAGCTGGCATCCAGATTTTAGATTAAAAAGCCCAGTGCAGAAAAATAAGGTTGCTTTGCTTCACCCTATTAAAGTTTCCAACTGTTCTCTATCAACATGAAAGCTGGGAAAATACAGGCTTTCCTTTCTTTTAAATTAAGCAGAATGCTACAAAAATAGCAAATTCACACATGCCTAAAAATAGTGTGTGTTTGAGTGAAGATAAAAATAAAGCAACATAAATATTTTGGAAGCCTGTGTCCCTAAATAAATAATTTAAGGGCTGGATATGTGCCTCATTTCCCCCATTCCTGTCCTTGGGGCAGACATTGGAGGAAAGGAAAAGATGGAACCTTAAGTTAGAGCAACCCCAGAGCTGTCTATATGCTTGGCTGCCGATAAGACCCCAGAAAGCACTGAAGCATCACAATGCAAGACACTGTCTAAAGCTAGGCAACATTATTTTGTGTGAAAAATACAAATTTGTCTCCAATCAAACGTGATGAATTTAATTGAATTGTTCAGATGAAAGGAAATGAACAAAATCAAAAACAAATTTTAAAAATAAGTTCTGTTTTGATGTTTTTAGAATGAAACATTTTGGATTTTTTTTATTCACAGTAACATTTTGTTTAGAAAATTACATCAGTATTATTTGAACAAATGCAACAGGGCAAAAAACCCTCTTGAAAATAAAATGAAATGTTTATTTCAACCTAAAGCAGTTTTTTCCAGTTCACTGAGAAATTTAAAAAAAAAATTCATTTTGGGTCAATTTATTAGTTGCTGCAGCCAATGAACTGAAAAATCAGTTGTTTTCACAATTCCATTGTGGCCAGTCTGCACTGCTGTTTATTTCATCATTCCCTGGTACATCCTTGTGTGTGAGAGTCAGGTTGACATGGAGCTCTTAAACTGCTCTACACGGGTAGGGGTAGGAGTTGGGGTCGGGGGGGTGACAAAGGACACTCTCTGGGGACCATTCGATCAACTTTAAGGCCCCTTAGACTGCAACACCAGCTCAGAACCACCCTCTCCCCCCCCCCCCAAGATTGGATCTTCACAGGGAAAAAAAGCATTTTCTTAGCTCAATTTAGCTAGCACATAACCAACCTATCTTGAGGCAAACTGCTAGCAAAGACAAGATATTTTATAGTGTTCACATATAAAAGTGCCAATGGTTTATTTTAAAATATTACAGTCTTTACCTAAGCCTACTGACACATGAAAACTACAAACTACTCTGTCTTTCCAGAAGTTTACCTCAGATGAGTTACCACTTGTCACCTAACACACTTCTTTCCCTAATCTAGACAAAGCCTCAGTTGGCTAAACTGAAGCTCCTCAAAAATTTTGGTAGAATTACTGGAATTTTGTAGAGTTTTGTAAATAGTGAGGGAGGGGGGGAGAGAACAGAACAAAAAAAACCCAAACTTTTGCTAATGTTGCCCTCAATTAATTGCAGGAAAAAAGCAACTCTCTTCACTGAAATTAAAGCTTTGTGATTTAACAAGAGGGCTGCGCTCAGCAAATGAGATGAGCCCACACTAAAACATGAATTTGATAACTGCTTTAGATTCAGATCCAAACTTAAGATGTTTTGTTGTATTTTTTACCGCTTCTGATACCCATGTCCCATTCTGACACCAACATTTAGGACTGTTACCTCTCAGGTAAGATTTGGACACTCCTGGAGGGTAGTCAAAGTCTCAATGAATTAAACATTATGCCATGTGATGAAACCTTCAGGAATGACCATCAAAATCAGCAACACTACTCTGAGGAGCAAAAAAACCCCAGAATGTTTGGGGGGGATCCTGAGCCCATAAAACTGGATAACTACCAGTGGGTACTGAACACCCTTGGGATTTCCCCAAGATGGGTATTTCAAAAAAGAATCTGAAAACACGTGGACGGTTGGCAACCCTATGACAGCATTTCCCCTTGGCTTAGCAGCAGCCGCAGACATGCAGGGCTGACAGGCTTCCCAGGGAGTCTGCATATATTGAAAATGGAATTTATTTACACACAGATACTAGTCCTGGAAAATGAAGATATCAGACAGCATGTAGAGTAATCCCTCTTTCCTGGAATCTCAGTTTATCCTGGGTTCCGAAGAAGCAAGTCTGTTCAACAATTAACACTCATCAGAACTCATGGCAGAAAGTAAACACTGTTTCTCACATAGTTCCCTCTCTCCTAAAGTTCTGCAAAATGTTGCATAACTTAAAACTAACACTACAGTGTGTCCTCTGAGGGACAGAACTCAGAAAACTATGCATAACAGCATTACCCAGTGATGTCTGCTATAACACCCTAGCCCTAGGTATTTGTATAGCATTCATCACCATTCATTTTAGCCTGAAGCTAAAAACCTGGGTCTGAACTCCACTGCATCCTCTAGAGATGATCAGCTCTGGATCTGAACTCTGTGCCTCATGTCCAGTTCTAGAAGATTCCTGTAACCAGAGCTTGCCATTTCACACAACGTTATCTGTTTGATCCATCGCTAAGCTCACACTAAGAACATGAGCTCTTCTATGAAAGAAGCTTTCTTGTGCATTTAGGGGGTAACCTTAGAGGAAAAGATCCATCCTCCTCTACCAAAAATGAAGCAAGGACATTTCAGAGAGATCACAGACAACATTTTTAGAAATTTGATGCCTGAAGTTAGCCTATGAACCTAGATCTGAGCACCTATAGAAGCCATAGGTGCATATCATCTTTGAAAATCAGCTTATTGAGTTGCCTAAATATGGTTTGAACACTGAACTTAGGTACCTAGTCAGAGACTAGTTGTATTTATGTATTACATGAATGTACAAAAAAAAAATAATGGGAGTTAGAATTTTCACAGCCTCCGGGGGTATATAGATGCTACTAGCAAGTGTTGAATTTGTGATCCTATTACTCTCTGGGCTAGATGTATCCCAGTGTTATTCTATTGATTATCATGGGCTTACATTAGGGATAGCTAGGGGCCCATGAGTATCTGAGTAAAAATGATAAGGTGATTTTTTTCAATCCAGGAGAAGTGTATTAAGATGGAAAGAATATAGCCATTACTTTCAAAGGTGTGTTAGAAATGTCTTTTTCAAGGTCAGGGTCCAGTTATAAAATTCCAGTATGCAAGTGTGGATAATACAGTTTACATTTTCATAATTATTTATACCTCCTTATTTTGGATACATGTCATCATTTTTATATGCTTTGCCTCTTTGTACATTTCAGTGAATCTTGGCTTACAATATAGAGTATGGATGACTATAATTGGAGTTCAAGCTTTTTCAAAGCCTGTGCCCTGAATTCAATTAGCAATTTAAAAAGTCACATAGGTGGCAAGAACCACAAACACCTGATAGGATTACTTTCCCATTTACTTATGAACAAAATCCAACCCAAATGCCTCATTTTACTTCACATTCTTCAGAATGGCGCATAAGAAAATCATTTTTATTAATTTTAAAAGCTCAGTTATACATTTATGTAATACAACAAAAAAATTCAGTACCCATATACACACACAGAAGGAAACAATTAGCCACAATACACTACCTATTTGCTCTGGTAACCACTTCCCCCCAACCACAACCTCCCCCCTTCCTAAACAGGAGGAATGGGAAAACAAATTCTGCACAACAAGATTCACACTAAGTGAGAAGGGCAAGACTGACAAGCATCTTTCACAGAGGGATGTCATCCACAGAGAGGAACCCAGGTTGTGCTGTCCTAAGAATGAGGAGGGGGCTTCAGGGCTCCCCATCTACCAGCTGCAAGGTATGGAAGGTTAGTTGTTGCACAACAGGATTAATTCACCACAAAGGAAATTCAGTCAGATTCAACATTTTTCTGTATAGGGAAAAAGTTTTTTTGCAACAGCAAAATAAGTTAAAAAAAAAAAAAAAACACCACTGAGCATTTTGACTGTGAAGAGTTTAAGTTTCCAAGCATTAACATGCTAGAAGTGGTAGAAGGCTTAAAGGCAATTACCACCAGTAGGTGGTATGCATTAGCTACTATTTTCAAACCAGCAGGTTATTCAACAGCTTTAGAAACAATAAACCCTCAAGACTGGGGCAGGAGGAAAAGATTAAAAAAAAAAAAATGGTTTGAAAAATCATTACCAAGTCATAAGCATTCATGATAAATTGCAATTACAAGTGGGCATTCATGCTGGGAATAATTAGTAACACCTCAATATTACTGAATGTCAATGAAGTTAAGAACACTTCACAAAACAATACAGATGTAGTCAAGTGATTTTAAAAGGAGTCTTTTGTAATTTTATTAATTGCAGAAAAATAGCAAGATATAAATAGGGTAGGCTCATACAGTGCCTGTAAAGATTCCAGCATTTTTTAGAACCAAGGACACAAAGATCATGCTTTTTTCCAGAGATAACAATATCCAACGACTATTCAGTCTTCACTAGCATGTCTGCAGGGAATTGTTTGAAATGGAAATGTCTTCAGATCACTAGTTTAAATTCAGCTTAGCCTATGAGAAACCAGAAGCAGTTATTACCCATTGGCTCTGGTGGCCTTTGTGAAATAGGGTTGTTGTTCTGAGTTCAGCTATAAATGGAGAGGTGTCCGCATAACAAAGTCTCAGCAGGTAGGACATGCACTGAAGTGGCATGGAATCCAAACTAGCATCTCATCTCTAAAGGATGTGGCATATTAGCAGTCCAACATGGAAGAAATAGATCCATGCTGTACCTCTTCTGCTTAAAACACCCCCTTTATTATCTAAGGTTATCAATAGAGCTGGCCAGAAAAAAAATGTGAAAAATTCTAAGATTTCTAAATTTGTTTTCATTCCGTATCAGAAAAAAATATGATCTTTTGTATTGTTTTGAAAGGAAAAAAAAACCACCACAAGAGTGAGGGAGACCTCTCTCCCTCCCTTCCTTTGAATAGGCAACAGCTCAATGGTTAGGGCAAATAGGAGATGCAGGTGAATGCCTTTGCCACCAGGCCACACGGTCAGTATTTCTACCTCTTCTGTTCTACTTTGTATAAGTATTCATTGGGACAGAAAAAGAGTGAGACTGATTCTATGTAGCCCAGTAGTCTAACTCATTTGGGATGTGGGTGATGCAGATTCAAATTCTGCTCTGATTCAGTCAAGTCTGTCCCCTAATCACTGGCTGTTCTGGGATAAGTCTCTTCCTTCCATCCTGGATCTAAGAAATCTTCTACAAATCTGCATTTGACAATTAAAAAAAAAAAGTCACTAGTTATCCATCCAACACACCAAATGAGCACTAAACATGCCAGAGTTGGGTACATAAGAATGCTATAATGCATAAAACATTTTCCCCCCCAAAGTTACCAGTGTGAGTTCCCCAGAAAAATTGTCCACATCAGTACGGCATCAATTTTATTTGACTATAATGGCAGAAAAATGTGCTTTTTAAATAAGTTTCCGAGGGACAGCTGTGTTAGTCTATAAAAAGAAATAGTCTCTAATGTGCCACGGGACTAACAAATATAAGGCATCGTGAGATTTTTGTGGGTAAAACCCACTGATGAAGTGGGTTTTACTCACAAAAGCTCATGATACTATATAAATATTTGTTAGTTATTTCAGAATAACAGTTGTTATCTGAAATAACTAACTTTGCTGTGTAGACACACCTTTAGACTATGTGAGCGTCTACACAGCTATTCCATTATTTCAAAATAATGGATGGCTTATTTCGACTTCTGTAAACCTCATTGTATGAAGAATAACACCTATTCTGGAATAATGCCTATTCTGAAATAGCTATTTCAAAATAAGGCATAGGTAGACACCCCACTTCTGCTATTTCAAAATAGCCCCTCACCAGGACCATTCTAAGTTATTCCTCCCGGGGCTCTAAATTGAGGTAGCACGTTTACATGAGGGAAGCCTGCCTCAGACTATTTTTAAGACTTCCCTGTAGTGTAGACGTGCTATTTCGAAAAACTATTTTGAAATAACTGCAGTGTAGACGTAGCTTAAGACACCACAGAACTACTTGTTTTCTTTAAATAAGACTGGGGAAAGTTTGGCAAAACCGCAGAATTGCGGCCTGTACTTGAGTACATTACCTCCATTTCTCCCATCCAGAATGTATCCTTGAATCCTATTTTGAGACAGAAAGACTTGATTTTTCTAAATTCTTTTTATTGTCCTCATTTAGGAAGAAAGTTATTCTTTAAGGGTTTGCCAAATCACTTTGCTTAGTGTAATGTTCTATATTAAGATCCTGTAGGGATTTCCATTGACATAATACAATTTTTGGCTACTTGCCCTACTGCTAATATTTATGTCCCATTTCATTCAGATTTAATAAATCTATTGGATTCCTGCAGCTTTTTGATTCAAGAGTATTAGGAGCTTGTTCAGAAGTGAATAGGTCAATGGAATGCTAGCAGTTGGAATGTAATTTCTTAATTAAATATATAATAATTCCTTTCATTGAAAAGTCCCAAATGATTTTAAAAGGCTGGATAATTAAGGCAAGTAGTTTTACTGAGTAAAATGTACAGGTTCTATGCTTATACACCACTTAGATTTTGTTCTGGTCATACGTACAGAGGTACATGTCAATTACCAAAGATGTATAAAATATGTATTTAGTCACATTATATCCAGTACATACAAATAATGGCACTGAGACCTTGAGACACTAAAATACTGAGCACCCTCAACTCTAATGGGCTTCAATGGAAGTTGAAGGCACTCAGCACCTCACTATAGATGAAGTCCTAGCCTTCAGAAGTCAATGGGAGTTTTGCCATTTACTTCAATGGGCCAGGATCCCTTTCCCTCAAGTAATACTTTAGTTAATTTGATGGGGTTTTTTTAAATAAATTATGCATTCTTATAAGAAAAGATACTTTCTGCTGCACTATATTTATTCTAGTATACACCCTCATAAAAGCTTAGTTAATGAGAAATGTTTTAAAAATTGTGACAGTACAACTGAAGCAGGAATTAAGTGATTTGCTATATTCATATTATTGCTATTAAATGGGACAGTTCAGTTAATCCACATTAATGTGACCCAGGCTAAAAGCACAAGCCAAGAAAATGAAACTGTCAAGATTCCAACACCAATATTAAGTCCACATCATGCATGTTATGTACATAGTATTTCCAGGTATATTAAAATGACATAATTTGGGTCAATGCCTGGATATTTGACATAGCCTGATTAATTCAGGCTGCTCACACATTAGGAAGGCATATGGGGTGACCTTTGCTTGTAGAACTACTCTCTTACATCCTTATGTACAAGAGGCCTGACTTTCCAAGGTGCTGCACATCTACTACTCCAAGGATTTAGGAGCCTACCTTGTCATACTTGAAAATGATGGGCAATGCAAGGTGAAGGAAAACTTGCTCAGAAGATGCCTGAAAGGCAGATTTCCTCTCTGTACCCAAACCCCACACAGTTCAAAATTAAGGTAGCTTACCAAGTCATGTACAATTTTCAATTATGTTCTCTGAATGGGGTTTTGCTTTTGTACTTATTTGGAGAGCAGCCCATCCCCAAATCTAATGATAGAAGTGTGTGCTACTGTCACATTGTGACCAAATGCAGGGAGTGATTCTGCACTTCAGTCACTTAGGTGCTCAGGGAGCTGATTGGGGTAATTATCTAACCAGCCTGGTGCCAGGTGGAATTAAGATTCAGCTAGCCCATCAGACCAAGTCTGATAAAGAGGCATAGGAAAGAAGTGCTGGGGATGAATGGAAGGAAAAAACCTAGCTGAGCCCAGTCACATGGGGGCCTGAGAGAGGAAGAGCTTTTTTATCCTTCTCAGGACCTGTGGTAACCAATGTCACTAAATGTAGTTCCTGGGGGGAGAGGGGGGGAAGAAGGGTGAAGGAGGGGACAGGGGGATGAAACACAGAAGTGAAGCTACACCTTGTTACACATGGGGCCTTGTCCAAGATTGTGACTTCTCCATCTATGGCAGTGACAGAGGACCAGTGAGGGAAGCTGGTCCAAGGACTCAATGTTTGGGCAATGGAGCAGACCCTACAGTGGTTGATGGAGCAACTGAGATGCAGACAGCTCCGTATTTGTTTCAGAAATCCAAGACAAAACAGTCTCTTCTTGTGTGGCAGGCTGAGTAGCAACAGACTCTGCAAGAGTTCCCCAAGGACCAGTCACACGTGTAGCAGCAACTGAGAGCCTGATTAAGTCCTGCAACAAGACAGCAGTAGGACAGAGGGAGTGAACCTATCTAAGAAGGGCCCAAGAGATAACCCTGGTGCATTGTTAATAATTTCTGAGAAGGCAGTGATGGGAACCAGATGGGATAAGGGATTGTGGGCACACCAAGTGGCACCATATACATCGGGGAAGCCCATGATCAGAAGCAAGGAACAGGCACAGGAGTATGTTAGGGTAAAGGCATATCTCCTAGATATGCTTGGCCTTTTGGTCAAAAAAATACTGACAAATGTAGGCCACTGGATGGACTGGAGACATGTGACCCAGCGTAGTCACATAAAATGTAGTAGATTGGGCAACTCTCTGGCTAAGGCCAGAAACTGCAAATGCATTGGAAATAATAGACATGATAACAGTGGACAAGATCTGTCAGCTATCACATCCAGGAAAATCCTGACCCACTTGCATATATAAGTCTTGGCTCTTCTCTTCAGCATTCTCTTTTATCATCTGCTTACATCCCCTTCAAAAAACTCAACCAGAGTTCCCACCTGCATCTCCAAACCTCAGATCTTCTCTTCCATCAGCTCTTTCATGCAGCATTTCACGTGAACTAAGCATGATGCACATCACAGCTTCCACATCCAGTCATCTTCATTCCTTCTTCTTTTCCTCAGATAAGGGATACCTCAGTTCCCCTCAGATCCCAAAGAGCAGGCCAAAACCACTGTAGATACTGTAAAACAACTGTGGCATGGAGACTGCAGTAGTATTGATGGAGAGAACTTGAAATGACTCCACCAGTATACATTTGGTGACCTGCTAATGCATGTTTTGTGGGGAAGAGGATATGAGTGAAGCCAGGTCCTGTTACACATGCCATTAAGGGCAGGGTTCAGCCAGGGCAGGGAGGCTGTTCTCTTATGGCTATGACCTTAGACTGTCTTAATCCTTCCGTAATACCTAACTTTAAGCAAGCAATCCTATTGACTACTCGTACACTTTAAGTCAGGCATGTGTTTAATTACTGTCCTGAAACAGGGCCTCATCTCAAATGCCTCCATTTTCCACCCCACAAAATGTGTATTCCTGAAAAAAAGAAAAATCTTGTGGCTCTAAATGGAACAGCAGAAGTGAAAAAATCTGAGACTGCCAGGCTCTCTGACTTTCCAGCAGTTTAAAACCTACATTAGACAAGCTAACTGCTTCCCCCAAGCACCCCATGCCATCAAATGCAAAAAGTTCTAGACACCATGGCATATGCTGCCATTAACCTGCCATAGTGGTGATTATCAGCTTCACACTCACTCCATATACCACAAAAGTCTTGGCAACAGAACCCCTTTATGCAGGCACAATTCTAAGTCCACATTTATATTCTACAACAGCAGAAAGAGCTGTAGTTTGCGGTCATATTATCATACCCTCTGTACAAGGCATTCCAGCTCCCCCTTCTACAGAGGGCACAATGCATCTTCCAGAGAAGATTTTTTAAAGTTTCCCTCCTAATATCACTACAGGGCTTCTAAAGGATAAAAAAAAAATAGATAGGGTGGCAAGGGTCCTTCCTTACCTAGCCAGCATTTGGGCTGGCAGCCTTTCCCTTTCACCAGGGGTTGGGGCTTGCAGCTGGTTTCTGGGGTAGAGACCACAGCCATTCTTTCTAGTACTCGCTCCCCTGCTGTTTCTAGCTCTAGAACTGCTATAGTTTAACCTAAAACTCTTACTCCCAGTCTTTCCTTTATCTCTCCTTCCAGCCTCTCACTCTCTGCCCCCTGGCTAACTGGGGAGGCTTTTAAAGGTCTTCAGCAAACCTCCAGCAGGCCTGAAGTGGAGTCAGCAGGCCCCAATCTGCTTGGGCCCTCCGCCCCCTAATTAGCAGGCTTTTTACCCTTTGGGGGCTGCCTCCCCCTGCCCCCCTCCCCCCCACTCTGTAGCAGCCCTGTGGCCTGACCTTGTCACAATGGTCAGAATGAGATGGTTAAAACACACACATGAAAATAATATATTTCCTTGTATCTGCAAGTCATGTCTGTTTACTGGCAAACAATTTTGAACTATGTTACCATTGGCAATGCAGTGCCAAAACAGTTAAGTCAGGCAAGCTGGATTCCATCATATATCATCAAGATGTCAGCCATGTTCTAAATGTAAATTTTTTACTACTGACAATAATGCAAGAGGCTAAAATTTAATTTTTTTCAGACTACAGTTAACTCTGCAGTTCTGGGAGTCAGAAAAATGTTTGACTTGTAAACTGAACAGAACTGATCTGCAAGCGCTGAGAAAAAATATAAGTGTAGGGCTCCCAGTGTATCAGTTTGACAGGGTGACTTTTCTGATTACAACCCTACTTTAAAACTAACCTTTCAACAGTTCTTCCACTTGGGACATAGTAAAAACATACTTTGCCTAGGAGAAGTATAAGGGTCTTGATAGTACTCATCTCATACAATGGTTTTATGGTACAAAAATAATTGTTTTTAAAAGTTTGAGTAGGATGTGCACTGGAAGCAAGTCTCTTCCCAGACCCATCTTACCTCATAGTGGGCTTGCAGCCATTTTGTTTTCAGTATAACAGATAGCAGCAGAGCGGGGGAGGGAAGGTTTTAATAAGTTGAATAAACCACACTCCTCTGGAATAGGATCCTTAATGCAAGCCCAGTCAGGTAACGTTTGCAAAAGTGCCAAAGTGACTTAAGAGCCCAGTTATCATGAAAGTCAATGGAGCCTTGGCTCCTACGTACCCAAGTCACATCAGAAAATGTGACATAAGCTACAAAGTAACTTAGGGCATGTCTATACAGCAACATTATTTCAAAATAACTAGCATTATTTTGAAATAACTTTGTCCAAGTCTACGCAGCAGGCAGTTATTTTGAAATAATATTGAAATACTGTCAAGCTGGAGGACTATTTACTCTGACTCCTGTAACTTCATTGTATGAAGAGTAAGAGAAGTCAGAGGAAGAGAGCTCTATTTCAAAATAAGTGCTGTGTAGACGCTCCCAATTTCGAAATAAGCTATACATTGGAATAGTTCAATTTGCATAGCTTATTTCGAGTGAAGCCCTGCTGCATAGACACACCCTTAGAAACAACTGTTACGGCATTAATTTAATGGCCACATCAATGGGAAATTTGAAATTCACTTCAGTGGTGCAGAATAGAATCCCACAGTATAATTTATCTATGGTTCCAAATTTGCAAAGGGATTTGGATAAGTTAAAGTGGGAGAATTAAACTGTTAAATCAACTGAGTAGGGCTACACTGGGATTAAAAAAAACAAACAAACCCTAGAGAACTCTGAGGGAGGAGAAGAGGCTGATGCAGGTAAGCAGGAAGCAGCACTTTTTTAATGGCAAACAGGAAACACAGCATCAACTATTCCTGGTTCTGGGCAATGTTCTAGCTGTTTCCTTCTCTTTTTAGGACGTGATGCTGCGTGTGCCAGAGTTGCAGTGCAGGAGATGGAGTGTAATATGCCTTTCCAGTTGATAGTAAGTTGCATGGGCTAATTGTGGTTTGCCTCCTGGTGTTTGAACTCATGGTCTTGGCAATGCTGCCATGGAGAACCATGATGTTTGTGTGAATGCAAGATGTAAGAGACTGAAGAGTTATTTGGCTCCATCTCTGCTCTGGGACCATCCCTGGTTAACTTCTGAATTGGCTGATACAGTCACATTGTATCACATCCCTTATCAGAGTCATAGTGTATCTCCTCTCCAATTCTACTGAAAATACTTCCCTGACCCCTTAAAAAATGGAAGTGTGCTATAAAAGTCTACTTATACAAGCTGCTCAGGGACTAAAATTTCAGAATCGGGCAATTTGACAGACTCTGCAATTCTTAGAGAGCTATAAGCTCTGACTAGAAAACAGATAACCACAGGGAATTGAAAGAATTCATTAATACCCATGGCAGTGTCAGAATATGATACATAACCTATAACCAGGGGCAGCCTGAGGCGGGCTGAGGCAGCTGGCACTCCAGGCGGAATGCGCGATCAGCACCCCCGCCTGCATGGCCCTCAATGCCGTGACGTCATCATTGGGTGCCCTGGGCGCCCCATTGAAGGCGGCGCCCTAGGCGATGGCTGAGTCGGCCTATACTCATGGGCCGCCCCTGCCTATAACATCCTGCCACAGAAAATGGCTCCCAATACAACATGGCTAGATTGATTTATGCCTTGTTATCCTTCTAATTTATCTGTGCAGGAAGACCCAGTGTAGATACTATACCTTCTTCAGGTTGGCTTCTTAAGTTTATTAGATCTTCTGGTTCCATTGACTGGAGCTCCAGGAAACCAAATAACTTCTCCAAAGTTGTTCAGCTTAGATGAGATATCAAAAGATTCCTCTTTCTATCCCAAAGGCTGGACTCTCATCACTATACCCAATGGCTCCCTTCACTTCTGAATAGATACCACAGCAACTGCAGATTTTCCTGTATACTAATTAAAGCTTCATATACAACCTGAACTCATTAAAAAAACAATTATGTAATGATAAAACAAATTGGCTGTGACTGAGTATTTACTTAATGCTGACACCTGCTGTTGCACATGTTCCCATTATTTCTCCCTCTCTTGCTTCTTTCAGCAGCAGGGGCAACAGCTGCGGGCACACGGAGCATCTATAACAAATACAAAACTCAGGTGCTAAATCCTGCAGTATTTCCCCCTTACTGTGATAAGTTCCATTACTGTCTCTGTAACAAGCTCTATAGTGGTATATACCTGAGGTGTCTTTCTATTTCTGAATTCCACAACGATCTTAGATTTTCTTTTGGTTTAATTTTTTATACTTGCTACATGTATGAGAATAAAGTCATGTGTAAATTCCTCAGGAGATTCCATGAGTGAGCACTTTTCATGGTAAAAATAAAGGCTTCCAAGATATGTCTTGATAATAAATTTACATGTTTCCCTCGAGAAGCAAATCTTTCCGGGGACATACCATGTGCTCCATTTTCCATTTCTAAGCTAGAAAGATTCAAGATCTCCTGTGCTGCACAAAAATTAAGCACACTTTTCAGCTTACTGTTGCATAGTAATTTTTAGTGAAAATGGCTGCTTTCTTATCAGAACTTGGACAATCTCTCCTTATTATCAGGTTCTTGTAAATGGACACTATTGACTCAAATTTGGCATATACCAGCTCTTACAAAATCTTAGCCCAGTAAAAATATTTCTCATTTTTTAAAGATTGCAGTGGAAATGACTGCTTCTAAGTAAATAAACACAACACTGTAGTGCCTACAACCTCCCCACAAAATACAAAGAGAACCTGAAAAAAGAACTGATCCTATTAACACAAAAGAAAATTGTTTCAATGGCCAATCTAAAATAAAGTCTAAAAGTAAACGTAACAGTTGAAAATAATTGGATTTTTAAAAACCCTCTTAATAAATGAGAATTTATCTACACACAAACTGGAAATGAAAAAAATTAAATTTGTTTTAATTCTCATCTTAAATTATTTCAATACATAACTGGCAATGAATATGCATTTTCAGATTCTAACTGTCCTATTCTGATTTAACTTAAATTGGTAAAAACTGGGACTTAAGTTAAATCAAACAAGGACAAAACTCTATATATGATTGTTCACATGCAGATTTTTGTTTAAATAATTAAGGATGAAAATTAAAACCACTTTTGATTATTTGGTTCCAGCTTGTGTATATACAAGCCATAATATATTTTAAAGAGTCCAGGGTTAGTAAAACCCAAGTTAGCAGACCCTGTGTGTGTGTGTAAATCTAAGGCTTGAATGTCTACTCTCATTTGTATCCACAGTTTAAGAATTGTTGAACCCTGGATCCCAATCTGGACACTGTATTATGTGGGGCTGAGTCCAACCACCCATATCCCAGACTTCCTAAATGTACCTCCTCTAGCCCTTTGTTCATAATGTAAAGTAGGAAAACCTGACTGTCCACCAAACTTGACAGTCTAGAGCACATAGAAAGTCAACCAATCGGATTATGGAATAATACAGATGGACTCCCAGAGCATGAATCCAGGTGGGCAGAATCTATACTGCAATCAAAAAGGCTTGAATACTTGGTCCCATTTTGATGTAGGCTTAGATCCTTCATTCCTGTTTGGTCCTGGGACCACGGACTTGTGCCAGGAAGCTGAGTGCAATTTATGTGTCTACCGAAGGGGAGTTAGGCTTGAGCCTGAGTTCAAAACCTGGGTTTACACTATGGTGTAGACGTACCCTGATGGTGCACAGGCCAGTTCATGGAATGAGTTTCTTAATAACTAATGTATTCTATTAGTTTTATCTTCCACAATAGGCTGATACTCTGCATTCTACACAGATTCTCCAGAATGCATCATTCTGAAGCAATATAGGGTATATCTAGACTACAGGCTTTTGTCAACAGAGGCTTTGTTGACAGATACTGTCAACAAAGCTTCTATCAACAAAGAGCATCTAGACTACATCCAGTTCTGTCGACAAAGCAAGCCACTTTGTCTACATGAGAATGTAGACGCAAAGGACAGTGTAAATGCAATAACGCCTTCTGTCGACAGAACTTCTGTTGACAAAAGGCGTTATTCCTCGTAGAATGAGGTTTACCACCGATAACAAAACTGCCGAGTTCTGTCGACGTTATGTCAACAGAACTCGGTGGTAGTGTAGACGCAGGTATAGTTTTGTCAACAAAAGTTCACTTTTGTCGACAAAACCCTGTAGTCTAGACACACCCTTAGTCATCAAAACCTCTATCAGTGTCTTAGCAACATCCCAGAATGATGCACTCACTTTCACCACAGCCTGGATTTTGGAAGAATTCACCATATATTTCTGGCTTTAACACAACAGTGACTTTTCTTTTAGCTGTCTAGTTAGTCCTGATCCAGCCAGGTGGAATTGAGAATATTCAGCATCTTCTAGTTTCAAAGACTATGACCCTTTAAAATATCAATGTTCACAAAGCTTTTTAAGGAGGTTTTATTATTATTAATATAGCCAAAATGGGCATGTATTTAAAGGGACTTTCAACTGTTCTAGTCCCAAATTAAAATAATGCACAGCTGCTTACTGAACTCAATCTTTAAAAATACTTCTGTTTTCATGAATTTAAATAAAAATAAGTTAAATGTTTCGCTTTAAACAGTCCCCTTGTAGAATTGGTAATACACGTATAAATGTATTCTTCTTCTTCTTTTGTATGCATTACAATTTGAAGCTGGTATCTAGATTGTTCATCTATATAACTGCTGAAGAGTATCAAGATATCACAGTCCACCTTTCACTCTTCTAGTTATGCATTATTCCAATGCATATTTATCCATCTGCATTAAAGCCCTATAGTCACACTGCAAAGACTGGTGTAAGCCTGTAAGCCTTTTTTTTATTGTGTTAGCCACTGTAACCATTTGAGTCAGTAGCCTGTTAAGCCTACTCCAAGATCTGAGTCCCAGGACGCAAACAGATGGATGAAAGTTAGGGCTTCTGAAATTTGTCTCCAAGCCTGTTTCTCTATCCCAGAGTTGCTGCCATTCTGAGAACATAGCTGTCAGCCCTAATATGCTATTGTTGATCTGAGACTGGCACTAGACTAGCAGCACTGGACATGAGTGCTTGAACAGCCACTGCAAAATGATATCATAGAGTCAGACATGGCAAGTCAGCAGGAGCTGCAGGTGTTTTCTTCTGGAAGAAGGCAAATCATTTTACAAAGAGTGTACATTGCTTATTTACAACTACTGCAACCAGTCAGCCTCACATGAAACAGGTTGTTTTCATCTGCCATAGCACTTCATGCCGTTTCAAAGGTACTGGCATCTCAATGAAGTTTTGAGGGTGTGACTTTTTAAATTGACAAATCAAAAAAAATTCCAGACCCATGTACCAATTGTGATGACCATCAAATACATACAGAAATAGTACTTAATTGGAATGTTGGAGAGAGAAAAAATAACTTTAAGGATATCTTTGCCAGAATTTGAATTTCTGGCTAAGAATCAATTACTGCAGCTCTCTATAGACTTTCAATTTAAGAGGCAGGAATCTTGTTCACTGTGCCTTAAAGTTTCATGCTAATGCCCTGCACAACACACTTGGAAACGTTAAAAAAGCCTGAACCCACTTACCTCTTAAAAACAGACAAGAAAAGTCTAGTGCCTTGATCTCAGTTAGTGCCAAAGAGAGAATTGCTGGGCTTTTAATTTGTGTTGGTCTTAGCATTACAAACTATTATTATTAATATTAATAATTTTGGAGGTAATTTTTATGATACTTTTTGGGTGTTTAGTAGTAATTCAGACTCAAAATTTACCTCCCTTCTGAATACTTCATTCACCACTCTCTCCTCATTTTAACAAATAGCTGGTTTTCTGAATTAATAGTTACACAACTTCACTTCAGTCCATCACTACAATATCATTTTCTTGGCTGTTAAGTATGCCAATATAGCCACCTGTCTTGTGAACCAGTCAGCCCTTGTGATAAAGGTCATGATACAGGAAAGAATTTAAACATATGATTAACTATAAGTACATGCTTAAGTTCCATTAACTTCAATGGGAATTAAGACTTGGTAAGTGTTTTCCTGAATTGGTGCACTTCAGCTTGTGTTCAGCATCAGAAGGAGATAGCTGGTGTACAAATTTGTAGGATTTTTTATTCTGGTGTGCTCCCCCTTCTACAAATTTATTTCTGATCTAACATTCTCATTGCACATGGAGGGGTCTTGGGTACACATTTGACAATTTCACTTCAGTACTTTGGACTGTAACAGGATAATTTGAAAACTCAAGATTTTGTAAACACTTTGAACTTTGCAACAGTTCCTTGGTAACCAAAATCCAGAGTTGCCTGTCCAGGACTTTTACAAATTGCAAAAAAGAGTTTTCCTAGTTGTATAGGTTTCAGTCTACTGAAACTCCACTCCAAAGGGCACCCACCTAGAATGCTGAGTATTTCTGATAGACAACACATTTGTAACCATAGAGTTAAAATACTTCAAAACCATCCTGGAGTGCTTCTTTTCTTCACATGCCACCACACATCAAAGAATCAAGTCACAGGAGTCATAGAGCTGAAAGAAATCCTGCCTCTGCCTCGTTATTTTTCCACTGCCCACTCAAAAAAAGATGATTTTGCAATAGGCCCATAATGTACATAAATCTAGGCCATTATGGAGCTGGTCTGAGGTGAGTTCATTCTAAAAGGAAAGGTTTCTTTACAGAGATTCTGTTTCTCTGGTTTCTCTGACACAGCCGCCTTCTCCTTTTATAATGAGGGAACCAAGCTCAAGTGCCCAGGCTGATTACAGCGGCAGTGGTATGCACTAGGAAGCAAGTGATTTCTCAGGCAAGCTGGGTCCAAGCTCCTGAGGGATTTATTGTTCAAAATTAACACCTAATGTTCTACCCATAAAAATGCAGACAGTATCCTGGAGATGATGACTCAGTAGGAGATTCAGCAAAAAGTAGCTTGAATATAAGTTAATCACTAAAAAGTGTTTGCCTTCTAAGCAAAAAGAGGTCAGTCAATACTTTTCAAAAGATTCTTTGTGGTACTTGCCAACGATATTTGGCTATTATGTTAGAATTATCCGGGGTTACTTATATGCCTTTTCTGACACGATAGTGTTTGCTTCCCTGTTCTAAGCTTAAATTATGATAGATTCTCCATTTTGTTCGAAAGTTACTGTCCAGTCTTTATTTCTTCTTGTACTCAGAGGGGTAGCCGTGTTAGTCTTCATGAGTATGTCTACACTACAGTGTTATTTCGAAATATCTTATTTCAAAATAGTTATTTCAAAATAGCTTATTTTGAAATAATGCATCTACACACAAAATACATTTCGAAATAGCATTTTGCTATTTCGAAATAGCATGTCCACACTGAGTGGATTCTGAATCACATCTAAGGCTGGCTGGAACCAGTTCCGGCAGGGCACCAGGTCAGGACTTACTGTGTGGGGCTGCTGTATAAGGCTATCTGAGGTCTGTGCTTAAAGCTCCCCCCCTCCGGAAAGCCAGTTCTCAGGTTTCCCTGCTTGCTTGTCTACCTCAGTGAGGGACAGCAAAGCATTTTGTCTCTGCGTGCTCTGGTTGCCCTCACTTGGGACACTACAGCACTCTGCAACATGGACCCAGAGCTGCCCCTGGGCACTCTGGTGCTTCTCTTGGACGCGTTGCTGCAAGCCTGGATGCACTTTCTGCAGGCTGACTTCTGGGAGGTCCATCGGGGGGCTGTCAGTATCCAGGAGGCCCTGCGGGAGAGCTTCCACCCTGAGGAGCACTAAGAGCCTCCCTGGTCTGCCCACCTGGGGTCTTGTGTCTCATTCCTCCCTCACGTCCTTCCACTTACCCCTCCCTAACCCCCCTTCCTTATGTTAAATAAAATACACTTATTTTCATGAACACAAACTCTCTTTATTTAACAAAACTGGGTGGGGGAGGGGAGGAATGAAACTCTGATGAGACTGGGGAAAGGAGGCGGGAGAGGAGAGGAGAGAGGGTGGGAGAGGGGAGGGGGAAACCTGGGAGGAGGGAGCTGGAAGGGGGTAGCAAGGGGAAGAAGTGGGAGGGGAATCTCAGGGCTCAGGGTTGGGGGGTCTTGCCGGACCAACTTGATTGTCATGCAAACCTGCTCCTGGGTTCGCATGTGGCCTTTGGTGGCCAGACTGGCAGCTATCCTGCCATAGACAGCTGCATTCCTCTATCTAGTGTGGAGATCATGGACGTTGGGGGCATCCCCCACCCCGAAACCTGAATAAGGTCCATGAACTCCGCCCTGGACCAGGAAGGCTCCCACCTTCTCCGGGCCCTGGCAAGCTCCTGGGAGCTGGCAGACTGCTCTGGGGAGCGGTGGAGAGCTGGCTGCCAGTGGGTTGCTGGCTCATGTTTTGGGGCCACTGGGTCAGGGGCAGTGACTGCTGGCTCTGGGCTGGTAGGCTTCGAGCTGTCACAGGCACTGTGGCCAGAGTCAACCCCTTTAAGGGCTCCGGGGAGTGGGGAGGGAAAGGAGTGTTCTTGGTTGAGGCTGGAGCGGCCAGCAGGGCACCCTGGGAAGGCTGGAGGCCCCCTATTTCAAAATAAGTGTCTACACAGCACTTATTTCGAAATAAGCGCTCCGCTATTTCGACTTAATTTCGAAATAGCAGTTTGGCTGTGTAGACGCTGGGAAAGTTATTTCAAAATAACGACTGTTATTTCGAAATAACTTTGATGTGTAGACATACCCTAAGGGTGCATCTACACAGCAGGGCTTAACTTGAAATAAGCTATGCAAATTGAGCTACATCAATTGCGTAGTTATTTTTAAACTGGGAGTGTCTACACAGCATTTGTTTTGAAATAGAGTACTCTTCCTCTGACTTCCCTTATTCCTTGTACAATGAGAGTTACAGGAGTTGGAGTAAGAAGTCATCCAGCTTGACAGCTTTTCGACATTATTTCGAAATAACTGCCTGCTGTGTAGATGCGGACTAGGTTATTTCAAAATAATGCTACTTATTTCAAAATGTTGCTGTGTAGACATATCCTAACTGAAAAAAACTTAAAAAAACAACTAATGGTCCTGGCAGCACCTTAGAGACTAACAAAAAAAATTTAGATGGTATCATGAGCATTCATGGTCAATACCCTCTCCATTCATCTGAAGAAGTGGGTTGTGCCCACAAAAACTCATGATACAATCTACATTTTCTTGTTAGTTTCTAAAGGTGCTGCAGGACCATTCATTGTTTTAAAAATTTTTTCTCTTGTACTGGCATTGAACATTATTGCATTAAAAAAGTTACATCTAGTGCTGTATTCATATCATCAGGACACGTGACTGCATGCACACTGTTTCCTCTGCACATTGGTAGCAAAGTGGATCGGTTACAGTTTCTGAAGACTTTACACACAGGACATTTTCTTCTAGATTGTTTAGTACTGCATCTTCCACAGAGTTCAGTTTTTTCCCTTAATTTACAGCACACTGTTTCTGGAATTTTATGAAATAGCTCCTTCCTGGAAACATTTCTGAGACATCCGCTTGCTTCTTTTAATAGATTTTATGATGTGTTTACTTGCTATATAAGCAGGGTCTGAATGAATTCTCCCCTAGCATCTACCAATGAGCTAGAGCAGTGGTCTTCAACCTTTTTACGCCCAAGATCACTTTTTAAATGTCAGAACAAGCCAAGATCTACCCCATCCTTCCTCGAAGCCCCACCCCTTCCGTGAAGCCCCACCCTCTCTGTTCTCCTCCTTTCCATCACTTGCTATCCCCAGCCCTTATACACTCTCAGGGTATGGCTACACTGCCACTTTTTTTTCAATTCTTCTGTAGGAAGAGGTTTTTCCGATATTTGTCCTGTCTAGACTGAGCCAAATGTCAGAAAAACCCCTTCTTTCAGAAGCCCCCTTATTCCTTGTGGAACGAGAGATGCTGGGGTTGCCGAAAGAGCATGTTAGCTCTTCTGTGAAAAAAAGTGAAAGAACAAATGTGTTGTAGTCTAGCTGTACCCTCACTGGGTTGAGACAGGATGTGTGGGCTCTGGGGTGGGAATGAGGGATTTGGGAGTGGAAAGGGGTGAGAAGTGCAAGCTCTGGGAGGGAATTTGGATGCAGGAGGATGTGAAGAAGGAGATGTTGACTTGGGGACGGGGCTCTAGTCTGGGGAGTGTTGGGGTCAGGTGGAGGGTTGGAGTGCTGAGCAAGCCACAGGCTTGTGGATGTGAGGGTGCATGAGTTTGGGCTGGGATGTGTGACAGGCTCAGGGAAGGGAGGTTGGGAGTGTGATGGGCTCAGGACACAGATTTACGATGTGTGGATGGTGCAGAAGTGTTGTGGCAGAAGACTGAGGATGTGGGGGTGCAGAAGTTTGGCAATGTGAGAGGCTCAGGACAGTGGGTTCCAGTGTATGATAGGCTCAGGTTTAGGGTTGGGGGGGGGCGGTACAGGAGTGTTATGATGCTGTAGCCAGATGGGGGCTTGGCCCCAATTGGGGGTTTGTTGGCCAGACTTAATTTTTTAATAAAATATTATGTCAAACACAAAAAGTTTCAGAATTATCTTTATTTATGAGAGGGGCAGGGAACCTGTTTTGAGTCAGGGGTCACTGACCCACAGAAAATTCAGTTGGGGCCACACAAGTGAGATGAAAAAAAACCTCCTCCAAAACCCCCCAAGCCTCACTAATGTGGCCCCAACTGTGCTGGGGGGGAGCAGGGGACATGGTACTGGGGAAGGGTGCTAGTGGGTGCTGGGGCAGGGGACACTGTGTTGGTGTGGGTAGGGGACAGGGTGATGGGGCAGGTGGCAGGCTGATGGGGCAGGGAAGAAGGTGCTGGTGGGTGCTGCGGCAGAGGACAGGGTGTTGGTGGGGGCAGGGAGTCCCCGGCATGCACCTCCTCCCGGGACTCCTCTCCCCACCCCCCTGCAGGGGAAGGAAGTCCTGGCATGCCTCTTCCAGGGACTCCTACTCCCCCCTGTGCAGGAAGTCCCTGGCATGCCACAGACCTGGTTCTGGTACCACACTGGCTGTTTGGGGGAGGGGGAGCAGCCAGTGCACTTCCTGAAACCCCGGAAGTGGTGCACAGCTGCGGGACTTTCATCCACCCTGCAGGAAGCCAGTGCTACCTCCATTGTCACTGGAGGTAGGTTGTGGGGCTTCTTGGAGGTGGGAGGAAATGGGTGGGCCCTGAACACCTCGCGATCAACTGGTCAAGCCCTCCCAATTGACCAGTTGATCACAATCAATGGGTTGGTGACCACGGAGCTAGAGGAAAAGACTTCAGGAGCAGATGATGTTTGCAAAGATATGCCTATCTTGCCTACATGAGCAGCAGATGGAGCTGCTTTGTTAAAATTATCAGTTTTAGTTATTTAATATTTACAACAAATCACTCTAGTATTTGAATGCAGGGGTAATGAAAAGTTAACCATTTTGTATGAGTAAAGGACACTGCATTTACCATGCCATGATTAAGGGGGGGGGAAAGGTACCCTAAATTCAAGCTCACTTGACAACTATGGGATACAAATGCCAAATCCTAATGAAAATGAGAATGAATGTGAGCAGGTGTCTCTGCCTGATGAGGTGGACTTTGTCTAACAGAGTAAGGTGCAGTGGAGGGAAAAGGGAGTGATATATTAAGGGATTTTGGCTTACCAGATTTTCATGCTGCAAGGTGAGAAACTGAGGCAAAAGACACTCACCAAATCTGTGTGTTTGCCTAAGGTCACAAGCTTTAGAATGGTGATTGCAATGTTTTCCCAAAATAAAGTTGGGTGCCCTTTTTTCCCCTTCTTTCAATAAAGGTTTGATTATGTTACATTCAGTGCCTGCAAGAGGGAAAGTATTGCCTCTTAAAAGTGCCCGAGGTGGTGTTTAGTTTTCCAATATAACTAAATTGGGGCTCCAACAATTTGTGTTGTTAAAGGAAATCATAGACCTTGAACCCTGGTCTTGCTGTTGTTGTCTCTACCTGGCAGAAGGGTTATAAAAACTGATTCACAATTTACAAACTTTCATTAGTGAGGGGAAATATTTTGTGTGATATTTTGCAGAGTTTAATTATTTTTGTCCAAAATTTAAAATTTCAATTAATTGTTGTTACAATTCCAAATGTCAGCAAAAATGAAAAATACTTTTTTTTTCTTTTGAAAATTTGTGATGATGATACTTTTTGCAGCTACTAATTATTTTAGTTAATTTTAATTCCTCAAAACTCGGGTTTTGAATACCACATTATTATCTCCTTCATGAGAGAATCAACTAATTTTCCAAACTCATACATATTTTTATTACTTTTAAACTCCCTTATATAACAGCATATTTCCTCTCCTTGTTGCTGTTGGTCACAAATAGAGAACTTGGTATTTTCATATATTAAGCACATCCAAATTATTTCTTCCAATCTGTTCTGGAATGTTATAACCCTCCACAGCTGTTTGTTCCACCAAATGTACCAACATGAAACTTAAAATTATGTGGCTTTTCCTCTGACTCCGCAGATGTTGTATAAAGTCAGAAATAGCAGAAGTTGTTTAAAGATTCTGCGTAGTTCAGTGACATTTCCTGCAAGATTAAGTTTTAAAGGAGTTTTCAGTTTTCCTTTTTAATTTCATGTTATAACCAGGAAGCAAGCATCTTGGGTCCTTCTTAAGCATGAGTTGTGCAACAAGTCAAGTAACACTGTCACTAGAGAGATAGAGCCACTGTCTTAACTAGAGCTATTCAAAAGCTGTGAGACCCACACAGCTGAAAGTTCCCACTGCAAAAATCTGCTCTTCTTTACTACCCCCCTCAAATAGCTGGATTTCCCAGCATGCCTATCCTACCAGATTTTTACCAACACTTTTGTGAAATTGTATTTAATTTTCTGAATCCAAATTCAGTAAACCACTACCTTAAAACATCCCATCCATACCTACACACTCTTTAACTTGCATCCACTATTAACCTCTATGTTTTTCTTTAAAATAATTTTAGCAGATCATTCTTTCACGGAGGTAGTTAATAAGATGTATCGACTCTCAAGGTGAATGCTGACTGAAGGTGAACTTCAGGGGTCTATACTTATCTCAAAGGACAATATGATATTCATTGAAATAAGATGCATGTGTATATGCATGTATGTATTTCTCTGTGTTTATCAGCTATATATTTGAGAAAGTTTGTGAGTGAGTCTATCTGTCCATCCATCTCTTTGTTCAGGAACTCCTCCTAAATGGTAAGATCTATAACCACCAAATTTGGTATGCAGCTTCCTCCTATCATTTAAAGCAAGGCAAGGGGTTGGTTGTGCCAGGTCAATGGGATGTACCTGGAATGAGACTGTTTTTCATAACACGGAAAGGGAGAGGGCTGCTAGCAAGGACAATACTGCGTGACGACTACAGGAGGGCAGCAAGGGGACAGAGTTGGGGAGCAGGACAGCTATAACTCCATTGAGTCCACAGAGAGTAGGGATGTATGTAAGCTCCTTCCCGCCCCCTGGTCAGTGCAGCACCCCGCTATTGCCAGCCCTGGGGAGCCACCACCCCACCAGTGCTGCCCCCACTGCAGCCAGCCCTATTGAGCCACTGTTTGGCCAATGTGACCCCCACCATGGTCCGCCCCGAGGAGCCACCGCTTGGCCAGCGTGTCACCCACTGCAACCAGCCCTGGGGAGCCACCACCCGGGAAGTGTGCTCCCCCACCTTGGCTAGCTTTGGAGAGCCACTGCCCTGCAGCACAGCCCCTGTCACTGCCAGACCTGGGAAACCACCACCCAGGAAGTATGGCCCCTGTCATAGCCAGCCCCAAGGAGCTACCACCTGGGCAGTGTGGCCTCCTGCCAGCTCCTGCACCCCGCCCCCCAATACATCCAGCACCCTGCCGTGAGCTCCCTACATCCTCAAACTCCTGCCCTGACTCCTGCACCCCCTACACTCCCAGCCCCCTGTCCTGAAGGGCCTGAGCAACACCGGGCAAATCTTCTAGTAAATATATAAAAATAGACATATGCATGTGTGTACATATACACAGACACATAATCTATGTATGTGCACACATTTGTACTAGGGATGCTAAAATGCGTTTATGCATGGTGAGTACCAGCTCCCTGGTGTCCCTGGCCTCTGTTTGTCAGAGGCTGGAGAAAGATGGCAGGAGACAAATCGCTTGATCATTGTCTTTGGTCCACCCTCTCTGGGGCACCTGGTGCTGGCAACTGTCGGCAGACAGGCTACTGGGCTAGATGGACCTTTGGTCTGAGCCAGTACGGCAATTCTTATGTTCTTATGTTCTCCCTGTGAGAACTGACTCCCACCTCGCCTCTCCCACCCCCGCTGCTGCCTCTGATACAGAGGCAGCAGCATGGGGAGAGGAGAGGAGAGAGGGGGAGGACAGGCAGCTCCATGGGAGCTGGTATATGCGGGGAGCTGGCTTAAAAGCTGTGTGTAATCGTGCACATTAAAAGCTTCATGTAACTGGCTGCATGTACCCATGCAGGTTAATAGATGAGCCCAAGCTCATCTGTTAACTGTGTACATGGGTGTATGTTCATATCCCTAATTTGCACCTCACTTTGTGCAGCCATTTACAAAGGAACGGTGTATTTTTATATATTTCTGCACAGTAGAGAATCTTCATCAGAAATATTTCATCAGTAGTCTGGCTGCCCATACAGAATCACCCAAAAGGGGCAGAAGAAAGACTGTAAAGAGGAGGATGTGTACTTGCAATTTGTATCTACTTTGCACTTTTGTACATGGCTCCATAAGGTGCATTTATTCTGAATGGGTAGCATTTTGTACCTACATATGTAGGTGCCTACAAAAGGGAGAGTGCAAGTGAATAGTTAGCACCCATGATTTTCCACAGAAAAAAACCCTGTATTCTAAAGTCTATGTAATTTATTTCAGTTAAGTCAAACAAGAAAGCTATTAGAGCTCTCTCTCTCTCTCTCTCTACACACACACACACACACACACACACACACACAACATTACAACCAGCATCCAGCACTACTCACCACCAACCGCCAACATCCTCCGAGAGTAGGAGTTGGAATCCACCTGTCAATCAGGACTCAATGGGAAGCCAAGCCCTGGACACAGGGTATGTGATCTACACTGCTGCTGGGTAGTGTATTTCCCAGGCCAGATAGACATACGTATGCTAGCTGAGCTTGAGCTAGTACCTAAAGATACCAGTGTGGCCCCAGTGGCATGGGCTAGCTGTCAGAGTACATATCTAGATTCTTGAATGGGATCCTATGGAATGGCTGGCATGAACTGCTGCCATGGCAACACTGCTATTTTGAGCATGCCAGTTGGAGTAGAAATAACACACGTACATTCACCTGAGCTGGGAATTATGCCTCCCAGTGGCAGTGTTGACATTACCTCAGAAAATCCAGATTTCAGCTAGGGTGGCATCACTGTCAGTTCCTAATAGGATGAGGCATTTGTACCAAGTTTATTCAAGTGATGTGCCATATCTGTGCTTAGTTTGCAGTTCATATAAGTTGAGGACAATTTCTTGGGAAAGCATTATTTCAAATCTCAAGCAGACAAGAATTCCTTTTCCAAGTGCTCCTAGAAATGAGAGAGGACCACTATCTCGAGTTTTCATCAAGTGAAGGGTAGAGGACATGTTCTATCAAATGGGACTTCAAAAACTGATCAGGTAGAAAGACGAAGCTCTGGGCTATAGCCCAGGAGAGCATTGGAGGCAAAAAACTATTAATAGGGGGACAAACATCTGTGAGCTAAATTAAAATTAGATACATATGACAAATATGCTTGGTTTAAAAACAAACAAATAATGTTGGAACAGATGACATATGAATGAAAGATGAGAAAGCGACTGCAGTGACTCATTCTACCTTTGTGCTGAACTGAAACACAGCGACAGGCAGGGAGACTCCTCTATGTTTGAAGGAGGAATAAATAGAATATCTCCTTTCAGCTAAACAACTGCATTCTCCATAGGGCAAAAGAGAACAGGATGTGCATGCTAAAATGCCTGGATCCTGGTTCTGATCCCTAGAGCTGGAGCCATGGAAAAACCTTAGAATGGGATTTCAATGGGTCTGACCATGAACGAAAACAATAATGAAATATTTCTATTTTGCAGCTCTGTTCCTAGCCTTGGCTGTTCCTGCATATGAGTAACAAACCCAGAATTTGTTCCTGAAGCTGCACTATACCATAACATTTACAGGATATCCTAGCATGATTGTCGTTCAAAATAATGTCAAGAACTTTAAAAACATGTCCCAAGCCACTTTTCTCTTTCTGTTTATTAAATGCTTTGTACCGAGGACTGAAATTCTTGGCTTTTTAAAGTAAATGCAACAAGTTAGATTTCCAGTGACTTACCATAGTTAGAAATCTGTTTTAATACTCTGCTGTAAACACTGGAGCTAAAAAAAAATAATAAAAAATTGGAATTAACATTCCACTAGTTGCTAAAAATAAACCAGATACAAGCGGTTTACCTTGTGCTTTGGTTTGTATACACACACTAGACATATTTACTTCTGCATTTCATATTTTACTGGACTTTTCTGATTAACTTGAACATTTTTCTTCACAGAAAAGAAATAAATTATTTTGCAATGAACTTCTTTTCTATATAGCTCACCATCTGTAACTAGAGCTGGACAATTCAGTCTTAAAAGAACAATTAGTATACATAATTATTGAATATTCCTTGCCTCTTAGAGCATTGACATCTTAATTACTAATGCAGAGGGGACCTTAAAGCCCCATTTCTGCAACTTGAGGAGCATGGATGGACCCTACTTTTTCATTTTTAAATATCTGCTAGTCACCATATAAACAAAAAATGAAAGACGCTACCTCATTGAGAAAGCTTAAAATCTATATTGCAACTCATTTCAGATTTGTATAGCTGAAGTAACATAGATTAGATTGACGTTGGGGGGGGGGGCGAAAGGTTATGCAAACTAGGTCTTATAGAATGAGGTCCATATAAACTAACTGTAATGTAGACCAAAGCTGAATTAGTTTCCCAGACCTAAAGAAGTGCCTCTGAGTAAGCTGGAAAGCTTTTCTGTTTCACCAACAGAAGCTGGTCCAACAAAAGATATTACCTCACTCATCTCGTATCTCTTTTAAATGTACTATTATTCAAAATGATTCATACTTTGAACAATTGTATGTAGATTGCTACTTGAAATGTGCTACAGTGAATATCAGTAATCACATACATTTAAAAGTATTATTTCTGTTCCCTGATAGGTCAACAACTTTTGCAATGGAATTTTCTGTGTGATTACAGAAAGTGAATTTAGCATTTGCTCTCCAAGAGCATGTGAGGTTACAAATTAGCTTCTTTGCTATTAAAGCTGAGGGAACAGACGGTCTGCCTGCAATCCCTCATCCAAGGAATCAAGACAGAGCACCAGGAGCGGGCTGGCAGCCAGGAGGAGCAAGGGGCTGAATGGGAGAAGAGGAAGGCTGCATGGGAAGAGCTGGCGTGTTAGCATGATGCTATGTTCACCACCCTCACCTTCATGATGGAGCTCTTGGAGTGGGCCACCAGCCATCGCCACGCCCACCCAATGGCTTCCCTCCAAGGCTCCCCAGTGGCTGCCTGGGCCCCAGAACATGGGGCAGTTGGACCTCTTGGGCAGCCACAGCCTCCAGGCCACCTGGAGGCAGGCACCACTCCTAGCCCCATCCCTGAGTCCCCTACCTTCATTCCAGGTTCTTTTCCCATTTCCTCCCTCTTGTATGTCCCCTGAATAAAGAGTCCTGTTTTTTTTTAAGTCTTTATTGTTTGCTCTGCGGGGGGGGGGGGGGGGGGGGGGGGATGAAAGGCACACACAGGCAATACAGGGGCCCCTTGTGAAAAGGCCCGGGAAAGAGTCTCAGAACTGGCCTTGCATAAAACTGCCCTTCAAGGCTTCTCTGATGAGCACAGCCATTCCACTACCATTTGGCACTTACCCAGCCTGGCACTGAAGTGCTCCTTGTTGGGGTCCAGCCTGCCTCTGTAGGGCTTCATGAGCTAGGGGAACAAGGGGTAGATTGTGTCACCCAGGATGATGATGAGCATGTCCACCTCCCCAACCTGATGATGCAGTCTGGGAAAAAAGTGGCAGCGTGAATCTTTTGGAAGAAGCAGGAGTTGTGAAAGATGTGGGCATTGCGTGCCTTTCCCGACCATCCGATGCTGATGTCGGTGATGTCAGTGAAGTGTCCCTTGTGATCCATGAGTGCAGGCAGCACCATGGAGAAGGACCCCTTCCTGTTGATTAACTCTGAGGCATGGTGGCTGGGGGCCTGGATCTGGATGTGCATGCTGTCTTTGGCTCGCCACAGTTGGGGAAGCCCATGGTGGCAAAGCCATCGACAATCCCAATGTGACAACCCTCCATAGCAGCACATGGTTGATGGCCTTGGCTACCTGCATGAGCATGGCTCCAACTGTGGATTTCCCCATGTCAAATTGGTTCCCGACTATCCAGCTTGGCGACCTTCCACAGGGTGATGCACTTCTGCACGGGGATGGTGGGTCTCGGGCATGTTGCCTGAGGGCAGAGGCGAGCCACTCGCAGAGCTCCAGGAGGGTGGCCTTGAGCATACCGAAGTTCTGCAGCCAATGCTGACTGTCCCATTCCTGCATGCCGATGTGGTCCCATCAGTCAGAGCTTGTCTCTCACCACTAGAAGTGGTGTTCCACTGTGTGCAGGAGACTGAGGGGCGTGCGCAGCAGCAGGAGCGCCAGGACCTGGGTGACAAAGACATAAACCAAGTTACATATGGGCTTATGTGTTTGCTAGTGATTGTAAAGTGCTTTGAAGGTAAAAATAGTTTTTTTAAAAAACTTATGTTTTTTAAGTAAAAGTTACTTTGCATGTGCTATAACCACTTTTTCCATTCATGCGAAATTGTCTATTTTAACGTCTTCACCCACATCCAAAGCCCTTGATCCAAATGACAAATTCTCTGAAAAGAAATAATAAAAAACACGAATAAAAACATGTTTGAGTTTTAGAACAGCTACAACTACAAAGCTTTGCAACTGGCTTTAGAAAGGCTCAAGCTATTTATTGTATGGGGGGAGAGGGGGAGGAGGAAAAAATGGAAGAGGTTTGTCAAGAATTTCCAAACAAGTTTATTACACTGAGTTTCAGCTCAAAGTAAATATTTACGGATAGAAATAAATATGTGACTTTGTTCCATTCTATATTTCACCACAGTGTGACTCTCAGCAAATCTAGGGGGGGGGTCACGTTCACATCTTCCTGCGAGATACACGGGAGAAAATAGCTAAAGGAAGTGACTGTGACTCTCTCTCTGTCACACATACACGCACTCTGGTAATAGAGGCATCAGTGCAACTCCCAGGCTAACTGCTTCTCGCAGGCAGCGCTGTGTGGGCGGTCTGCAGAGCTGCGTTGCCAGAGGACCAGAGCGATGACAACCGCCTCCCCTTGACGTCCCCAGGCCAGGCAGGGAGGCTATAAAGAAGGGGAGGGCAGGGGAGCAGCCCGGGGAGCGCTCTCTGTGGGAGCACGCCTGGGCTCTGGCGTGCGGGTCGCTGGAGATTGTCAGGGGGCGGAGGTGAGGCACTCGAAGCAAAGCGGGTTTGCAGCCCAGCTGGAAGACACAGCGGGCTCTGCACGGCAGACCCCTTTTGAAGCGCTCAGGCAGGAGCCGGAGAGAGGGCTGGCTCAGGATGAATGAGGTGAAGCTCGCCGTTCTGGGCAGCAGAGGAAGCGGCAAGTCTGGTAAACTGACAAGTGGACTTTGCGGGGTTGGGGGCGGGGGGAAGAGATATTAACTAGGATTTCAATGTTGCTCGGGTCTCTCCCTCCCAAGTTTTGCAAGGGTGGTTGCATCATGGGCAACTTGACTTGTTTAATAATCCATTGATGGCCAGCGGTTTTCTGCACCGGCTCTAAAGGCAGGGAGTTGGAAACAGCTGCCATGTTTGAAGATTTTCCCATTCCAGCTCCACACTTGCCCTTTCCACTGTGCTACTAAAAGCCTCTGATCCCCCCTCCCCGGGACTGTGCATTATTGATCACTCCACCCTTCGTTCCCAGTTTGCAACTCTCCCCTTTGATGATGATTTGGGACAGTGTAGCGTGAGGAAACCCCTACGGAGTTTGGCTCACCAAGTAAGATTAAAAAAGTTAACCCTCTGAACCAGGCACGTGCTCAGCTGGAGTTTGTTTTGTATTGCATTGCAGCCCTAACAGTGAGGTTCCTAACCAGGCGTTTCATTGGAGAATACGCTTCTAATTCGGGTAAGCTCCCATGCACAACTTTTTTGCGTTTTGTTTCAGGCTTTCTATACATCAGACCACTAACGCCACAAAAATATGAAATGCCTGTTTTAATTTCCTACCAGATACATACCTGAATTTTCTTTTTAGATGTTCTAACGTGTTTCCTCATCAAAGTGTTTCTCTTTGGGTTATATATATTCACTGAAATGATTTTAAAACATGAAGAACATGAAGAATAGAAATAAAAAACTTGTGTAAAAAGGAGATGTATAAAAATGAGCAGGTAACACTCAGATAACACACATTGTGCCAGGTAAAGTACTAATCAGAAATTTTAAAAAGGCAAAGAGTTAAAGAAATTTGATTAGCTCAGACTAAAAAAGCTGGTAAACTCTGCATACTATAAAGTGGAGAGAAAACAGTTAAAGAAGAGAGTGAAGAAATAGAAAAAGTAATGTTCTTACCTTCTCTGCCAATACACTTCTTGTTTCAAGAGGCATTTTTAATGAAAAAGTGGCCTTAAGAAACTTGCATTTTCCACAGATGAGCTATGGAGCATCTAGAGAAAAGAGAATGCAGGAAGAGGGAAATTTCCAGAGGCACAGACAGCAGTTACGAACCCAACTCCCATTCCCTTTTTTTTATTTGTACTTCAATAGTGCTTAGGAATCCCTGTCATGGACCAGTGCCGCATTGTGCTAGGTGATGTACACACAAAACAAAAAAGACAATCTATGCTCTACAGAGTTTACAATCCAAATCTAATTTTGGAAATAGGAGTTGGGTGCATAACTGCCTTCTGTGCCTCTGAGAACCTCTTAGGGTGCATCTACACAGCACCCTAAGCTCCATTGAATTTTGAAATAGTGTATTTCAAAATTTGGCATGTCTACACAATGCCAAATTTTGAAATAATGTGCTATTTGAGACATCCCTTAACCTTTGAGATCTATCTCAAAATAGTGGACGCATTCAAAAGTATCCTGAAATATCCCTGTTGTGTAGATATATCCTTAGATCAGCTGGACTCAATAGGACAGAGGAAATAGCTAGTACTGTGAATTTCTCTCTCTCTCTCTTTCACACACACACAGTTTTTCAAGGGACATTTTTAGCAAACCCATGTATTTATAAACTGAAGCTCAGACTGTTTGAAAAGAATTTTTACTCTGCTTTTACAACTAAGCGGTAAATAAAATAAAAAGAGCAAAAAGGCAAGCCACAAAGAAGCATAGAATGTTTTCTAGTGGAAATTAAAAGAAATTGAATTTCAAAAGTTATGTTCTTACTTAACTATGGATACCATGGTTTGAATGCTCTGCAGATTCAATCCTTCTAATTTTCTTTCTAATATTTTTTCCCAAATATTCACTTGAGGATTCTGAAGGAAGTAAGGGGATAGAAAACGATGGGCAAAATATTAGTAAGAACTGCAGCTTTTTTCCCTTTTTGAAAATAAGATGTAGGTCCAGATTTTTAAAGGCATTTAGGAATTGTGCTCAGTATTGAAATGCCTCTGGCTCATTTTTAAAAGGGATTTAAGTATTTTGACTCCTTAGTGCTTTTGAAAATCAGGCTGAGGCTCCCAACTTAGGTGTTACAATGTGGAGCACAGCAGTGCCTAAATAATTTTAAACGCCTGGGCCTATGTCTCAGACTTTAAGAATATTGGACATTTTAATGACTGGATCCTATGGAGGGAAATGCTTGTTATGGTGAAGTTTTCCTTTTGAGTCTCATTGGTGTGTAGCTCCTAATAGTAGCTTTATGCAGGACCAGCACCTAAGTTAAGGCTTGTATAATACCAGCATAATTATAGCTTGATAGGATCAAACCAATACTGCATATGTGCAGAAAGCTCATACCCACCTAACCTATTGAAAAAAATGAACAACATGTTATCTTTTTGGTTCTATTTTACCTAGATGGAACCCCTCCACACTTTATATAAGGCTTTGCATATGGGCTGAACATGCATAATGGAATAGGAGGGTCATCAGAATTTAACTAATTCCAAGTTCACATTCCCTCTACTTTGAAATCATAGCCAGTTCTTGCTCCCATCACTTTTCAACATGCAGGTTGCTATCAGGTCCTTGCTACCCTTAAACTTTCATCATATTTGTAAAGAGATTTTAGGAAATTACTCACTATCCTGAAAGCATGAGCAATTACCTGTGCATGCTTATCTGCTGTCTGAAATGGCCAACATTGTCTTCTAACAATGTTCCCTCACATGTTGGCATCACAGTGTAGTAGAACACAGCCAGCTATGAGCTGAGGGACACAATTAAGCATTGCACAATTCATTAAGGACATATCTGAGAGGCAGGGAGGGTCACTTCACAGCAGGGCTACTCAACACACAGCCCACAGCCCGTTTGTTTGCAGCCCGTGATATGGTTTGGGTTTATGTGGAGTTCAACACGCAGCCCGTGGGTGGGATCCTTTGAACATGGCCGCCACTAGGAACATGCTCCACAATGGCGAGGCATCTCCCAGTTGGGGTGAGCATTGAAAGACGCAAGCAGATGGGCTGGCTGGAACAGATGGGTACAGGGTGTCAGCATTTCTAGCCCCCAGGAAGGAGGTGCTGGGAGTGCCAGGGCATTGTGGGAAGCGCTGTGTCTTCATGCCCGTCAGTGTGAAAGAAACTATTTGCATATATATTTGCATGTACATGCAACCACACTTAAGTTGCAGCCCGTGGCATGTGCTGTGAGTATCATTGTGGCCCCCGGGGCTTCCAAAGTTGAGTAGCCCTGCTTTACAGTATCAGATCAAGTTCTGTCAGAGATATCAGATTTGATGGATCAAGGGCAAATCCTCTATCACAATCTTATGTTTCTTCATTAGCAATATATCAATCAAAGCCTTTTTTTCCCCTCTTTACCTGTTAACTCTGATATTGATTGTAATGCCATATGCCTTGCAGAATGCATCTACACTAAACATTTGTGTCTGGATGGGAGACAAATGAATCTGGAAATTTATGATCCTTGTTCACAGGTAAGTACCATTTATAGAAGATGAGCCCAGCAAAGCTGTTCCCAGATGTCCCTCTAAGGGCTTGATTACACTATCACTTTACTTCACTGTAGCTTTCTTGCTCAAGAGTGTGAAAAAAAACACATCCCAAGTGCAGCAAGTTACAGGGCTGTGAAGGGCCAGTGTAAACAGGCTCCCAGCACTGTTAGTTACTCTGCTTGTGGAGATGGTTTACCATACAGTGCCATGACCACACTGCCGTGTTAAAGCACTGTTGCAGCTGCACTTTAAATGTACCAGTGCAGACAAAGCCTAAGTGAGAGGGGAGGAAGAAGAGAGCCGGAAAGCTATTTGAGTTACTGACATGGAAGCTCGACATTCCTGTGACGAGGATGTATCAGGACTCTCTCTGTGCTGGGCATTTTTCAACTTTACAGAATGAGCCCTTTACTGGACAACTTTCTAGTCAATGCTTTTCTCCTTTAAAGCTACCAATGACACCCAAATGTAACATTGTACAGTAAAATTACATGTAACTTTCAATTCATAGGAGAGGCAAAAAGGTTGCAAATCACTCCTTGTATTGTTTCCCCAACTATCCTTTCAAATAGTTAGACATTTTTAAATCAACCAACTAAATTTCTGGAACCTGTGGCAATGGCCATATAGCCTTGAAACTCAAGGTCTGCATTCACAGAACAGACCCTGTGTTAGTGACAATGCAGACTTCCCCATGTGAACTTAACTCTGACTGGAATAAAACACTTCTAAGGCAGTTCAGCCTTCATGGTCATTCGATTCCTTCCTTGTCTGCTGAAAGGGTTCGTAAAGAAATTATGGTGATGGGTGTGCCATAAAAATCAAAACAGAGAAGCTAGCTTATTTCCCACAGAATCACCCACCCAAAGCAGACCTTATCCACTCATCTCTCTAGTACTAGACTCTGCAGAGAATCATCACCCATGTGCCCAAAGAATATAAGGCTGGAGAATACAAATGAAGGGGAGGGCCAAATAGAGCTGCAATCATCCCCTCTCCTCAAATCTTGGAGAGGATCTTGATGAATATTAATGAAGCTCCACATTACTGTTTCTACTGCTGCCTTTCTGTGCTTTATGGGCTCCCCCCACACACACCTTAATGCGGCAGCCAGAGGGGGCCTTGGTAGCTTGGCTCAGCAGGACTCATGTTGATCAGGAGCTGGAGCACGGCACCCACCATTAGGGACTAGGCCAGGACCTCTGAGAAAATAGCTCTGGCCTTCCACAACTCCCTGAGTCTGGTTCAGTTGGAGGTGAAACCCCTGGGGACAGAATGATTGGGGGAAACTCCTCCTTTGGTCTTCTCTCTCTCCTCTACCCTCAGAACATACCACCAAGCTTGAGTCTATGACAGAGGCCCCTGACCACCCTGAATAGAACAGAAACCAACTCAGTCCCACAGGCACCTCTCAGAGGCACCTCTCATTTTTGGCTATTGCAAATCTGAGCGACACTTGAATCCTTACTTAGACCTTGCTAGGAGGGGAAAGCTACCAAAAAATTCCCACAGTGCAGTTGAACTAGGGGACAAGTAATAGCAGGGGCAAATCTCCTGCAGTCAGAACCCTTCCATTCCCATTTCAATTAGGTTCGTATTTCATCTGGTTTATCTAAAAGGATGGTGGAGGGCACTGAAGCCTTGCCTATGTTGTGCCTCCCACCAGTTCCAACAATGATTCTGCTGAACTAGTCCATCTCTTTAGGTACATTTTCCCAGTGCTGGCAGCCTTGACTGTGAAAGGCCCACTTTCCCGTAAATGATTTATTTTAGTTACAAAGTGCACGGATCAGCACATTGCAATAGATTATAAAGCAATAGATTGAAAAGCATACTTACTAGGTAGGGAACTTGTCTTACTAGATTTCTATAGCACAGCACCTTTTTATACGTAAATACACACACACACACACACACAAATATCCTGACTATAAACAGAACTGTACTTTTTCTATTGAATTGCAGGCTCAATAGATGGAGTAGCATAGGTTGTTGAAGAAGCGCACGGAGCATTAGGGAGAAGAGAGATCATTAGAAACCACTAACAATCTGGAGCTAGAAAAGTTTTCTATCTATAATATACGACCCATGAAATCTCTTCTTCATGGTCTTAAACATCTTTAAAATATATAAAAATAATGGAAAAAGTTATGCTGTCTTCTTTTTCTTCCTTTGATATTAACTGTCACCTACTCTGGTGTTATCCCATGTACATTTCTTTCAGCAGTTTTCAAGGTGCTTTCAGGTCTTGACCCTTAAGATTAATGATTTTGTCTGAACTTTCTCCAATGCCTCATTACAGATTTCAGAATATAATTTTTAAAATAATATTTATTTTATTAAATGGCCTGTGGACTTGTTCCCAACTAGTTAATCAGCCTTTTAACTTGTTGCTCCTCTCCAGCTCATCTGCGACCAAGTGCTTTTGCATAGTTTTTCACCTGTTGAGGTGTCAGCATCTTTATGCCTTTGTTTGTAATTGGCCTTATCCTTTTTCCAAAGCAAATATGAAACCCTATCTTTTGTCCCTTCTGTCTCCCTCTGCTTTCACTTTCACAGTCCTGTTCTAACTTCCCACCACTCATATTAACAAAGTGTCTCCCACCCAAAAGTCTGTATGGTGACTTCATGTCCCGCTAAAGGGATTATGTATGCTCCAAGTCTTTTTCAGAGATTGGGGGAAAGGTTGAATGGACAGGAGGGTGAATGATTCACTAAAGTAACTTCTTAGTGAAGGAACAGACACAAACACCAGAGCTGCTTTTGTATAGAGAATTGGGTGGGAACATTTAAATAAATCAAGTTGACAAACACCCCGTATGCATTTTACTAGGATGAAGAGAGGCTATACCCTATATATAAAAGGTTTAAACAAATGGCCACATTTGTTCTCAGTTACCCTGGGGTAAATTCAGAGAGAACCCATTGCAATCAAAAGAGCAGAGTTTGGCTATAAGGTTTAACTTTACTAATTATTATAGCTTGTCAGGGGCGTTAAAGTTCTGGAACGTTGTTTATACATTCATTATAACACTCATGTGCAATGATGGCTATTATTTGATTATAGCTCTTTGGAGAACCAGAGTCAGACCAGGGCCCCATTGTGCTGTGCAAAGTGCGAACACATAGGTTTTTTTCTCATTCTTAGAAAGAAAATATTGTAAAATGACAATAGTAAGGGATCCTTTCTGTTGACATATACATTTCATTGCCTTCAGCCACGGCAGGGGAAGCTGTCCCTCACTGATGAGCTTCACTGGGCTGACGGATTTGTTATTGTTTATGACATCAGCAACAGGGCTTCCTTTGCATTTGCGAAAGCTTTGCTGTACAGGATACGAGACTCCCACATAGCAGCTTGTAAAAGGTATGTTGCATCATACTTACTACATTTTTGTTTGATCTAACGTATGAAAATAGAAGAGTCTGTGAGCTCTAGGCATCCTAGCAACCGCTAAAATAACACTCCACACAGCAATAGCACCTGGCAACATAACAACATAACAACTGTAGTAATATATTAGATGGAAAACGCAGCAGCAAAATGTGTCCCATTCTACCCAAACTCCAAAATACTTCGGCTTTTTCCATCTTCCTCATGCTTTGACATTGAACGATAGACCAAATTCAAACTCCAAGATTTATCTGTAACAGAAATTGCACTAATTGAAACCAGGCCTGTGATATTGCAATTACATGTAAATCATACTCTCATGTTAGGGGATGTAAGACTGACTGCTCTGATTAAGATTAGACAACCTACAGGTTAAAATGCTGGTAGTTAACTATGCTGCTGCCCCTTCCATTGCTGACTCCAGCACAGATGTGCCAATAGGAAGTTTGAAGAAAATACTAGTGTAGACACACTCTAGAGATTTGACACCAAGAACTCCTTCTAAAATCAGTCATGGGCAGTGACATCAACTCCCTTTGTGTCCTTGAGCAAATAATTTAAATGAGTTCAGAGGTCCCTGATGCAAATCAGTTAGGGAACTGTTTGAACACGGAGCGCTAAATATCAGTATTCACAACAGTTGACCTAAGAATGCATAACCTGCTGAGGTTTGCCTAAATAAAACATGACCTGAGAATAAAATCATCTTAAATTGGGAAATGGTTTAAATTATATTTTCAGCCCCTTTCATCATATACTGCCTCAGCCTAATTCCTTGGTGCATATATTTTTTCACACACTTTTTAAGAGGAAAAATCTACTGTAAACAATATTTTTGGCTTTAATAAAACATCACTAAAATGGGATTTAGTCATTTGCCTCACAGATGTTTTAGGATGGCAATCTGAGATTCTACATAGCATCTAATGGCCTAAATTAATACAATATAAAAAGTATTCATTTTACAAGAGCAGGTACACTGCTTTATAAGTCTTTTTTTGTCTCATCCAAACCTTTTTGTCTCATCCAAACCTTTTTGATTTCAGAGTGGTGGAGTCAGCTGTGTTCTTAGTTGGTAACAAGCAGGATCTATGCCATATGAGAGAAGTAGGCTGGGACGAAGGACAAAAGCTGGCGATGGATAACAAATGTCAGTTCTCTGAACTGTCTGCTTCAGAACATTGTCAGGAAGTTGTAACCATGTTCACAACAGTCCTAAGAACCATCGCCACAAACTTCAAAGTGAAGGAAAAAAGACGACCCAGTGGGTCAAAGTCAATGGCCAAACTAATCAACAACATGTTTGGGAAGAGGAGGAAGTCTGTGTAGTGGATGTCCAGTCTGATGGGAACCATTGAACAAGGATGCACTGAAGCATTGCAGGAGTGGGCCATATAAAATGCTTGGACTCAGCCAATATGTACATGTGTCTCCATTTGAAGGGATATGGTACAAACCAAAGATGAGTGGCAGTATGAGCCAGTAGATAGGGTATGGCAGTGGGTTTCAGAAGACCTAGCTTCCATTTACAGCTCTACCATGGACCTGCTAGGTGACCTTAGCAAGTATCTTCATGTGTCTGAGCCTCTGTTCCCCTCTCAACCTGTGTCTTTGCTATTTAGATTGTAAGCTCTTTGAAGAAAGGGCAGTCTTTTCCTACTCTCTTTTTGTAGAGTGAGACTGGGAACAATGGGGCTTTAATCTTGGTTGCCTTGACACCGAACAATAGCCCAATGTCAGAATTCCAAGGTTTATCGGTAACACAGTGATTGCACTAATTGAAACTAGCAGTGGTACTTTGTGATATTGCACGTACAGGTAAATGAGTGGAACGTAATTAATGGGTGACTTTCAGGGCTTCCTTCCCTGAAAAGCTGCCAGGAGTAGGGAGTCACATAAATGAGGTCATTAGCTATTTCCCATTACAGTATTATTGCCGGAGAATGATGAGAAGAAGTATGGGAGTCAAGAGCCTTGTGCTCCCTTTGGCTCAGTTGCTAACTTGCTGTGTGACCTTCGGAAAGGTCTTCTTGGGTGAAATTCACTCCTAGAGATCAATTTTAATCTTCTCTAGATGTGTGGTTATTTGACTCTGTGACTTCAAGCTTCAGAGGTGGAAGCCAGTCCCTTAGACAATCTTTTGTTCCCATGCAGATGACCAGTGCAGCCAAAGTACCACTGAGATCCAAGAACTCGGGCTCAAATTATCACAGGTATTTAGGCACTTAACACCCATGGGTCTCTGCCCTTAATTTGGTCCTCTGCACATGGGTGATTTTTTTTTAAACTCTCCATACCTCAGTTATCTTATCTGCAGTATGGGTATAATAATTGCCTCTGTTTTATTTAGGGGTAGAATCTGAAAAGCCCCTAAGTAAGGAACATAAATCTGACCAGGATTCAAAATCAGACTTGTGACCCTAAATCCCATACTCCTCTTAGAACACATACGCAGCATCATGGTAATGAAATGCCTTTGTAAAGCACTTTGATTTATACAGACAGTGCTATAGGAGTGCCTTATTTTTTCCCCACACAGATGCTTAACATTAGGCAGCAAAGTCTAAATATTTAGCAGAAAATCAGTCTTCTGACTGTGTACTTAGGTACATATGTACCCATGTTTTTAACTGCAAAAGTTATGAAGGGAAAAGTAAGTGGGCTTTAGATGACTGACTTTCTCTCATACTGATTCCAATGGACAAGAAGGGCATGTCTAACAGCCTCCCAGCATGAGTAGACAGACTTGCATTAGTGGGGCATGAACTTGTGCACTAAATATAGGGTGAATGTTGCAGCTTGAGCTGTAACTAGGGTTCTCAAGCCCACCTGACCCCTGGGGTCAAGCTCAGGGGGCTATCTTGAGTTTCTGCTGGGGCTGGAAATTTCATGCTGCTATTTTTAGCATGCTGTTTTGAGCTACATGAGCAAGAGTGTCTCCCTCTCAGGCTGGAAGAATTGCTCCAAGATGCCATGTGGCCATCCCCAAGGGTGCAATTTCCAAAAGAAACCCCACATACTCTCAGCATTGTGGCCAAACTCTGGTCTTATTGAAGTCAGAGATCAGAGTTAGGTCAATGCTGAGTGGTTTTGTTAACCCCATGCAAATAAATAGAACACTATATCGCTTTAACAAAATATAAATAAATTATGTGCAAAAAGTACTCTGTGACTAAAGATTACCACTTGTTGAAAAGATCATCTTATTTCACATAGTTACAGCTTTTAAAATTGCAAATCATGGAATATATTTCTCAGAATGCTGGCAGGCCCTGCATTATTTTACACTGAAGCAGAGTTTCACCTACCATATCAAGAGTGATTTATATAAGGGTTATATATTAGAATCAGGAGATATAATGCACTGATGTATACTGAGCTATGAAATGGCGTACAATCCTCCAAACTCTTCTAGCAGGCTGCTTTTTTGTAGCCTGTCAATCTGTGTACAGCTTGCTAACCAGATTTGAAAAGTAACTGTATTTACTGATATGATATTAAACCAACCTGAATGTTACAAGACAAATGTTTACACTTTTCAAAATGGTCTAAAATGTGAACAAAGTCTTTTGCTACTATACAAATGAAGTCCATGCCACCTCAAATAGTAAATTCAAATGTTAGGCACTTTAACAAGAAGAGGACTATGTGTTTCAAATACACATTAAAGAATCACTCATGCACTTTGATACAATGAATTGTAGAAGTCTTAACATTCATTTTTTGTTCTTAATACTTAACAAAAAGAGAACATGCTTGGTTAAAGTTGCCAGGAGACTAATTGCAGTTTATGCATAGAGATATTTTTACAGTGCTTATAATCATAGTATTTGAGTGCCTATATTATTTATAGAATACAATAAGCTTGCCTGGTGCTTTACCAACACATTAAAAAAATAAAAATTAAAAAAAGAGAGAGAGAAATCCTGACCCCACTGAATTCAAAGGGAGTTTTTCCATTTACTTCTTTGGAGCTAAGATACACCCCAAAGCCTTGCTCCATGAGGTAAAAGAAAAAAAGAAGATGCCAGAGGTGGGACATAGTAGGAAAATGAAGAGGGTCCCATAAGGTTATCTTTTAAAATGCATTTATTAACATTTCAATTGTTTTTAAAATGGAGAGACACTTATCTGAGTAATTGACTCTGAGACTAAACACTTTTTGAATTTTAAGGTGGTATTTTTAAAAAAAATACTTATGCATTAGGTGTTTAACTTGAATAGGCACTTTTGAAAATACCACTGTTAGCCCTTTAAAAACACTGACCATAATGTTGCCAGGAAGCTGGGAGAATTGGTTAACGACAAGTGCTCTTTTCACTATAAAAAAGTCAGTCTAAATAGAAGTGTATCTTCCCATGACAAGACTCTTTTGATCAATTTCCTTCCCACAGTCTCTCTGGTGATCCCTTAACCCCAGCCCTGGGAGCTGAACAGACATTAGGTCTCTGTCCAGTTAGCAGAGCTATCTAGTGCCACCTCATCAAACACAAGTGCTTTGTATCCTCCTACTCTGCCTGAATACGTTCCAGTGGCACGTTCAGAGATAAGGCACTTCATTTCTTATTGCATGGGGTTGCCTGAGTCTGAACTTTAAACACCAGGCCTGTCACTCTCCAACCCAGAAGCTGACATTCTTCACTGATTCTTGTATGTCTCTAGAGAGGTGTGCTTTGGGAGCCTTTATAATAAAAGCTGGAGAATAAATGTATGGTAATTATTAATATAACCCAGCTACAGGTGTTTTGACACCTAGATACAGTAGAACCTAGAGTAAGGCTACATCTAGACTGCAAGCCTCTTTTGAAAGAGGCTTTTTTGAAAGATACTTTCGAAAAAGCCTCTTTTGAAAAAGAGCGTCTAGACTACAACCAGTACTTTAGAAAAAGCAAGCCGCTTTTTCGAAAGAGAGCACCCAGGCAGCTGGATGCTCTTTCAAAGAAGCACAGTTTGCATTACATAGCGCCTTTTTTTGAAAGAGCACTTTCGAAAAAAGGCGTTCTTCCTTGCAAAACAAGGTTTTCCGCGGTCAAAAAAACTGCCATATTCTTTTGATTACTTTCAAAAGAACACAGCAGCTGTCTAGATACAGGGGAAATTTTTTCAAAAAAAGGCCACTTTTTTCGAAAAAACCCTGTAGCCTAGACACACCTTAACACCCTGGAGAAGAAAAGCAGCAGAGATATTAAGTAGGTCCTAAACTATGCAGATAAAGCCACTGCACTGAAGTGCACAAAGCACATGAGTTGTATTTGAGGTGAATAAGGAAGTGAACCTGTAGTTTTTACAAAGATGATGTACTTTGAGACTGAGAGATGCGGAAGGAAGCTTTTCCAGCTTGTAACAGAGGACTGCATCTGAACTGGAGGTTAAGCAATGAAACATCAGTGCACCTGGATGACAATGTGTATGCAATATGATCCTTCTCCTTTTTTCCATTTCTGGCTCTCTCATTTCTTAGGGCTTATATCATTTGCAGGGCATAGCTGTAGACTGAACGCATTAGAGGACAAAACACTCAGAAACACTTGAGCATGTCTGATAATGGCATTCCACCCAGCAACACAGAATTTGGGAGGGAAGATGAATGTGAACGTGATGTAATATATATTACAATTTTCCATTAGCAATCAATCAGACTAAAGTTTGAAAGTTAGAAAGTTGGATGACTCAAGATTCCAATTCAAGTACTGGGAGGGGGCAGAATTTGAAAATTATTTTAAGACAGAGCCAGAATATAATAAACATCTAACCAAATAATTACCTTCCACCAGCATTCACAAGTTCCATTCTGTGCTAGTTAGCTCCTTTGCCTATCTGAACTTGTTCTACTAGGCCCCCTGGCTTAGTCAGCTCTCCCTTTCCATCTGGCTTGAATAAAAACACAAGAACAAACTCCAATTCTGAAACCTGAGTGTATTTAAGGGAGGCTTTTCCCACTCATTCCTGAAGAAGAAAGAGATGGGGAGAAAGGTATTCTATTCATACAGAGTAATTAGATTAACCTCTCGTTGTAGCATGAAATCACAGATACCCAAAGAGCCTTGAAGGTATCTCTAGACTGCTCCTGGAAGCCAGTGAAGAAGAGAACACTTCTACACCATTTGTTCTGGAAACTGCATTTTTAGCCTACTTCCCCTTTGAAAATCAAGCCATTTACTTTGGTGCTCTAATATGGATTTAGGAGACTTAGGCTATGTCTAGGCTGCACCTCGTTTGTATAATTAATGAGGCTCCATTTTTGCACAAAAGCCTCTTGTGCAAAAACGGAGCCTCATTAATTATGCAAATGAGGCACGGAGATATTCCACACTTTGCCTCATTTGCATATTTCTTGCGCCAAATGGGCGCAGTCTAGACATAGCCTAACTGTAGACTCAGATTGGTTTAAATCTTAGTCTTATTTTTTTCTCCAGGGTTGATGTTATGTGAGGCAGGAAAGCGATTATGGATAAGTTATTTTTAAAACTCACGTGATTCTTTCCCAGCAAGAAACTGCACATTTCTGTCATCTTTCTAGGTCAATTTTGAATTACTTTACAAAATAAATTGAGTCCTCATAGTTAAACAATATATAGACTGAAATGTATTCCTACATATTTGACATAACAATTGATCCATCTAAAACTAAATCTAGCCTCTAAAGCCATGTTTATACTTCAAACTTTAGCTGATGCACTTTACATCAGCATAAAGCTGACCCAGCATATCACTGGGGCACACTTGGCTCCTCGTGTCAGTGCTGCATGTACTCACCAGGAGCGCTTGTGTCAATGCACAGTGCCATGCACTGTGGATAGGAAACCCAGTATGCAACTTCCCACCATTTGGCAATTCATGGTGAGGCAAAAACAAGTTGCACAGAAGTGACTGAGAGCAGTGGATCGACTTCCCAGGGTCTGTCTAGACTGCATCCTTCTTTCGGCAGAGGGACACAGATTAGGCAGGTCGACATTGCAAATGAAGCAGGGATTTAAATGTCCCGTGCTTAATTTGCATAAAAATGGCCACCATTTTTGCCGACTCAGCACTTTGTCGGCAAAAAGCGGCAGTCTAGAGGGTGATCTGTCGAGAAAGAAAGCCTTTTTCGACAGATCCTGTAAACCTCCTTGCAGAAGGCATAAGGGATCTGTCGAAAAAGGCTTTCTTTCTCGACAGATCCTCCTCTAGACTCCCGCTTTTTGCTGACAAAGTGCTGAATCTGCAAAAATGGTGGCCATTTTTATGCAAATTAAGCACAGGATATTTAAATCCCTGCTTCATTTGCAATGTCGACCTGCCTCATCTGCATCCCTCTGACGAAAGAGGGATGCAGTCTAGACATACCCTCAGTGTGCTTCTTTTCCCACCCCATAATGTCATTCCTATCCCCATTGCTTTCATGCCTTAAAAAAAAAAAAAAGACCACAAACTTGCATGGCCATCCTCGCTATCCACCATCTCTGACAGAAGCATAGATCCTGCACAGTTCTGCACTGCTACAACACTGGAGTCTCAGACAAGTTCTGGCATGTGCCACAGCTGGAACACTCAGTGGCAGATTTAGGGCAACTTTACCAATACACAAAAACATGCAGCTGCGTATGGCACCATGAAATACGCGGCACCAAAATGCCCTACATTTCATGGTGCTCTGTGCTGAATATGGGCTTGGGTGGCCCCCAGCCACTCCCTTTCACCCAAGGGGTCTGTTCCACCTCCTGTGGTCAGCCCTATCCCCCCACTCCCGGCAGAGTGCACCCAGCCCCTGCTCACCTGGCGGCTGGGAGGGTGCAAGCATGGGCCTCAGGAGGAGCAGAGAGCAGCTGCACAGCCTGCAGCTGGAGAGATGTGGCAGTTTCTCTGGAAAAGCACTGCTTCCCTCTGGCCAGCTGCATGGCTGCCCTCTGCTCCTCTGACCTGTGCCTGTGCATCCCGCCTGTTCCCCTGAGGTTGTCAGATGAGCCTCCCACCCTGCCCTGCTGATCTGCAGCAAGGGTGCCTGGTCTGTCCAGTCTGGGACAGTGAGCAACCCTACTCCTGCCCCCCTGCTGCAGAGTGGTTGCTCTCCCTGTAGAGGGTGGGGAGTTGCTGGGCTGCGTAGGGCACCAGCATTGATAGGTGACAGCTCTGGGTATGTCCCCCATATTTTTCCTTCTCAACCTATGGGCTGTGTCATAGGTTCATCAGAGGTATCCACAGTGGTCTGTAGGGTGGTTTGGGGATCTCTCCCCATCAAAATTTGCATGCAGCTTTTTGTACAAGCAACTGGGGTCTGTGATTCAGCAGCAGAGTGACTGTTGGACTTCTGGTATGCCCATAACCTGTCTTTAGAATTAGAACAAATGTGGTTGTATCTTAGGGTTTGATTGTAGACCATGGATCGTAGGATGTGCCCCAGGACTCCTTGTTGTTTTTGCTGACTCAGACTAACACAGCTACCCCCATGAAACTATGCAAGAAGGTCAATGCAAGTTAGCTTGTTTGGAACTACCTTTAGCATCGATCAGGCATATGATTATTTGAAAAGTCACCTAACATGAATTCTTAAATATGAACCCTTAAATATATATGAAGGCCACACACACACACACACACACACACACAACACATATTTGATCTCTAATTAACTTTCCAAAACATCCTGAAGTGCACCTGTGAAATGCTATATAAATACAGGAAAATATGTCCTGCAGATGAGACAGCTGCATCTATTCTGAAATAAAGTAATGCTACCATATTATTACACCTTATTCATTTTCTTTTTTAAAAATAGTAAAAGCAGAAATCTAAACACTGGAGCATTTTAAAAAGTACTGGTTGAACCTCTGTGGTCTGGGACTCTCTGGTCCTGTACCATCTGTGGTCCAATAGGACCACAGATGGTGCAGGACTAGACAGCCCAACCAGAAGAGGAGCCAGGACCCCAGTGCCGTGGCAGGGAGCTGGCAGCATGGAGCCTGGTGGTAGGGGCCAACAGCATGACCTGGTTGGGGGCACAGGGCTCAACCAGTAGCCAAGGCCAGACTGGGCAGCACAGCCCAGCTGGAGGTGCAGAGCCTGCCTGGCAGCCAGGGCTGGGGCCAGAACTGACAGCGCAGCCAGACCAGAGCTTTGGAGCCCACCCAGGAGCCAGGGTTGGAATTGGAGCTAGCAGTGCAGCCCAGTGGGGGCATGAAGACAGAGTAGGGAGCCCTGCAGAGGAGCCAGGTGGGACCGTGGAGCCCAGAGGGGAGCCAGGCCCAGTCTGCTGATGGAGCCCGGGAGAGCCTGGAGTCCATCAGCATAGGGGGCTGGAATTGACTTCTCTGGTCCAGCTAAATCCCTCATCTGAGACTAGTCAGATCCCAATAGTGCCAGACCAGGGAGGTCCAACCTGTACTTCATTATCCACAGCTAATGAATAGTTCATTTTTAATAGACCAAAATTTTATATTTTACTTCCAACTTATTTTTGCCAAAGTGTCTGACAAAACTTTAGATCAACTGCCTGCTGAGAAACACATCATTGTAAAGATTTTGTGCTCTTAAATTCTTACACCCTCTACGTAACTGCTTTTTAAAAATTAGCAACTGCTTAAGAAGAATCCGTTAACTTTAATGCTCCCAACAGTGCCCTCTTGTGGCTCATTGCTCATATCTCACATGTTCAGTAATATTTTGAACATACTGTTTCTACTCCAGTTTAAACATCAGCAATAAAAACTCGAAGAGACGGGTCACAATGTAAAGATAAAACTCCTTTCTATCAGCTGTTAAGGGATAACTGAATCCATGCTGCTGGTCTCAACAGCATAAAAGTTTTACAGGCTGACAATCAAAGAGCCTTAAATAAAATGTAAACTGTTTTTCTTTCTTTTCAATTGACATTTCTAAGCTTAGTCATTCGGACATTTTGCTGCAGTTATGCTGTTTCTTTATTATGAGACACAATATGGTCCAGTGAAATGAGCCACAGAATGGCCCTCAGCCGCCTCCCTTCTAAACTCTGAGCTTCTTGTTAGATATAGGGTGCCATCAGGGCTTTAGCAGCTATGAGAGTGCTGATGGGTTGAAACTTACCCCCTACATGCCTATGCAGTTAGGCAGCAGCAGAGTGGTGGTTTTGAAAATGCCAGTGGTGCCTAAATGGTGAACTTAGGTACCTAAAAGACACAAGGCATCTAACGGTTGTTGAGGATCTGGACCAAAATAACTTGCCCAAGGTCCCTCCAGGAAATGTTTAGTAGAAAAGAGACTCAAACCCAATTTTCCAAAGTCTTAGGCCACATGCATTAGTCACTGGACCATCTGTTCTCTTAGAACAGTGTTACTCAAAGAGGTCCCTGAAACCACTTTGAGAAATCTGTTAACTGGCTACTCCAGTGCATTTACTTACTGATGCCACGGAGCTTTGTGGCTCCTATTGACTCTGTTTTGCCAAGGGGACCCATGGGAAGCAGCATGGGCTGGGCTGCCACTTCCCACAGCTCCACTCGGCTGCAAATGGTGAAACAGAGCCAACAGGAGCCGCAAGGCTCCGTGGCATCAGTAAGTAAACACACTGGAGTGGCCAGTTAACAGGTTTCTCAAAGTGGTTTTCGGACCACTCTGAGAAACACTGTCTTAGAAGACCTGTGACTCATACAGAATCATTTCAAAGAGGTTGGCCAGCTTTTCATCTCGCTTCATCAGCAACTTAAGGGTCTCAGTGAAGCTCATCACTATTCAGATGGTCAGCCCTACGTTTACACACCACCAGGTGGCAGGCAGGCCTTGCTCTGGCCCGCTGCACAGGGACACATCACAAAGCTCTAATGCTTACACAAAATATGTAATTAAAAATGCTACCTGATGATTTTTATTCTTACTACAAGAAGGATGGAAACTGGTTTAAAGTTCGTTTCACAGCAGGGTTTCTCATTGGAAATTACAGGACAGCAACACTTCACTTTGCAGCCAGATGGTTCCCAAATGCTAATTTTAATTAATCTTAAATGTAAATTGAAAATTGGTTGTGGTAAGCGTGTCTGAGCTGGTGCATGTTGAAACCCAATGTCCAGACATTTATGCAGCTATAGAGAGGTGGAGTGGCCTGCATCAGAGGGGAAGGAACCATGCTCTGAGCCCAGGTGGGCAGAACCAGGCCATGTCTGTCCTTCCCATTGGAAGTTAGGAGGTAGGACAGAAAATATAAAGAGTAGGCTCTGGAGCTCAGTTGTGTGGCAACTGCTGGAGTAGATAGGTACCTTCTGCCTGCTCCTGAGCCTTGAAGAGAGCTTTCATTGAGCTGAGGACAGGCCAAAGCTGCTGGAGCCGCCAGCCAACCAAGGCACTGAGGAGTTGCTGGGACTAATTCTGGCTATCTACCCTGGTGAGATGAAGGACATTCATGGATCCAGGTACACCCCTAGGGGAGGGTAAAAGGCTGCCACAGGGACACAGATGAATCCAATCTGGTTGCACTGCTGCCTGAAATGCTGCCAGCATGCTGTGGCCAGATTCCCTGCTGAACCAGTGTAGAAACATTCCATCATTGTTGGGGGCCTGGGCTGGGATCTAGTGGTGTTGGGAAAGCCTGGGTATCTTTACCTGGGGTGTCAGCTTCCTCATCAAAGGCCTATGTTAGCTGACTGCATGAGGACTGAGCTTCTAGACTGGTGCCCTGCCTGAGGGCTTTGACCCCTGAACTATCCACAGCTCTGCTATATATACTGTTCCGGTCCCTGGCAGGGACCAAGATACACAGACTGCTTATAGCCTGCTTAGCCGGAGTCCATTCCACCCAGCCTCCAGATCTTCACACAGACTTTGCTAATTCCCTGACTGTGGGTGACACCCACTGACATAATGAGGCAGAGTGGCCTTCCACTGAGTCAGAAAAAAAAAAATCAGTTGCTTTAGATAACTAATTCAGTAGCTGAAGTGTTCTTTGGGGGAGTCCCCATACTAAACATACAGAATACTTGCAAGTATTGAGCTAAATCACCTAACTGAGGCAAACCTGGAAAGTTTTTATGAGTGAACTAATTTACACTTATCTTTTTCCAATATTTGAAATATCCTTACGTTTGTTTACATTTTAATCATCAGATTCCCAAACAAATACCCAAGCACCAGATTTTTCCATGTATAAAGAGAGAATGGCTAGTGCTAGTAAGAAACATCCCTAGAAAAAAATCAAGCCCTACATCATGGTGATCAGCATACTCACTCTATCCAACAGGACCATGCTTTGTCAACCCTGACATGGAAGGATCCACATCAACCAATGAGTGTGTAGTTCATTTCAATCGATCATCCATTCACTCACTAGCTGTTCTGCTCCGTTTCACTGCTGGGACAAAATTATTGCCAAATATGGCTGTGTTTAATTGCGGCATGGCACTTAGCTGGGAAGATCTCCAAATTCATTTTACATATACCATTGGCTATCAGATGACACCACTGGCTTGATACTAATGTCCCAGGCTGGATTTGAATGAGCAGCTTAGAAGTGAAAAGCTGGTTAGTACATTACTACTGACAAAGTCAGTGCTGTTCTACACTGACAATATACTTATGGGTTATTCAGGCATGATGCTGTGAAGGATGTCATCACAGGGTGCTCTATGCAGTGCGGTGGCACACCTTTGTGGCTTTGTCTGGGGATTGGTCTCACCCATTCTGACACCCAGACCTTTGGTTGCTCACCTCATCTCTCCCTTTGCCCTTTCTGGGGTTAGAGTACTCCCTTTTCATGGCTTGGCCCTTTGTCCAGGTCGCTATAGTCCTCCCCTGCCAAGGTATCAAAGTCCCATTAGCTGATCCTCTCAGGTAGTCTTCTGGTCCACCATTCTCTGTGCTGCTTTCCCGGTGGCTGCTTGGGAAAACTGGGCCTACTCATTACTCCAGTCTCAAGCTCAGGGACCCTCCAACCAGCAGCCACAGTCCCAAACCTTGCTGTTGTTTTCCAGGACTGCTTCCTATTTTGCCTTTATCAGGCTCCTTCGCCATCCTCCTCTGGGTACACTCTTCCCTCAGGGCCAAGATACCATGGTTCTTTTATCCCCCCTGATGTCCTCTTGTCTCTCTCTATGCCCAGAGAGTGACTGCAGACTTTCCTATGCTGTGCTTCCTGGTTTTATAGAGCCTTAGCCTGTCCCTTATCCTCCAGGGCTTTATCACCAATTAAAAGCTTATCAACCCTAACTCTCTCCCAGGTGCAGCCTGTTACAGGGCTAATTGGCCCTTTCTCTCTATTCAGGCCTGATTTGAAGTAACAAAAGACAGGACTAGTAGGCACCCTATCGCAGACAGTCATCCTTCTAATCCTGCTGCCTTTCTTATGCAAGTACAGCTTGTCCAGACTCAGAGGTAGAGTTAGAGTCAGGTGAAATGTTTCTGACTAATAGTATTATATGCCATGTTGACTGAAAATGAACTCATGTCAAATTCAGTGAACAAAATTCATGTCAAGTGAATTCATGTCAAATTCACCTGAAGAAAAATTTTTTTAAACAATTTTAAAAATGAAACATTGCAATTTTTTAAATTTCAAAAAGATATTTTGTGTCAAAATTTCCTAAATATATTTTTTTAATTTATATTTTTATTTTGGGATAACTTAACTTGCTCTTTTTGTTTGAAAAATCATTTCATCGGTGGAAAAAATAAAGATAGAGAAGATTGTAAAGTTAGGCCTCCTCCCTCGTATTAATCCTACCGTAACTCCCTTCTACCACCAGAATTGGCAGCGAGGTGCAAGACTTCTAATATCTGAGTCAGTGAAGAGGGGGCCAAATCCTGCTAACTGATATATAAGTATAAATTCAGAGTGAGTCCAATGAACAGACTGGAGTCACTCTGGATTTACAGCAGTGTGAAATTTGAGCAAAATTAGGCCCTGGGGATTCATTTTAAAATATTTCAGATAGATAAACAGATGGATAAATCAAACACATATTCTCCAATCAAGCTGTACAAGAAGAAACATCTTATCTGACTTATGATGGCAGTAAGATGCTATGATGACAGCTAACAATAGAGAAAGGAGACAAAATAAGGGATGGAACTTTCTTTTTCCCTACTAAACTTACATGATTTAATACAAGGCATGCACTGTTAATGGTGTCTTTGAGTGATACCTGTATGTTTTATGGGTTTATAAATTGGTTGTAGTAAAATCTTATACACCCTATATCACTAGGTATTGTTTCAGTCTTTTACAGGATATATCTATCTAGAGTTGATTGAATTGTATTAATCTGATCCTAGTTTAATGATGCCTTAACATTTTTATGAGAGAATTTAATGTTTGCAATATCCATGTTCCTTATTTGAAAGTGTGACTTATACGTTCTCATCGTTGTTAAATTATGAAATCCTTCAGCTAATAAAGGAAAATGATTATGGTTTGCAAAAAAGGCAAAATCATTTAACAATCTATATAACTGTCTATTGTAGGTCTTTGCATAATAATTGTAATTTAGCCATTAGGAATTCTAAAGGCAGTTATCAGTCATTCACTGAAGTACTGAGGAATAAGGGAAAACTCGAATCATTTAAGGGTTCTACACTTTCTAAACAGGAAAAAAAAACATACTCCCTGAATCAATAATGCACTTAGCAGTAAAAATAGTTGTTAGTTCCCCTGAAATAACTAGCTGTTGATGGTAATTTTTCCAATTATATAATATTAAGTTGTCAGCTTTGCCCCTTTTCCTTTTCTTTGATGAATGCAAAATGATCATCATTTGATGCTTGTATTTTTGTTAGCAGAACAGTGATGGGCAAAGCTCAAAAGTCGAGATGGCTCCAAGCTGCCAATTTAAAGTGAGTTTTGTAAAATGTGTGTGTTAAGCACACAGTTGTCACGCAACTTGTTCAAGGTCACACAGTAAGCCTGTGGCGCATTTGGTGCATAATACAGTCATGGTCCTTCATCACTTGCCCCGATAAGATGAGAAAAGTTCAATTGCCTTCATAGCTGTAGTATTCTTTTTATCATTCCCTCTACTTACATGGGCACCAGAATTCTGCAAATAATGAACTCAGGTAACTGCACAGGCTTGATTATCTAAGGCAATTGGCAAGTCACTAAGGGCAACCACTGTAGATATGTCACGCAGTACACGTATATAATAGCTGCTGCAGGAGTATGTGCTAAACAGTCAAGATATCCCTCTGTTAAAGTGTACGTACTTCTCCAGTGGCATAGATGTTTATAATGAGTTCCATTAAGCTTGCAGTGCAAGCTGAAGGAGTCCATAATACAAACTGCTAAATGAGTGAACCTTACAAGTGCTATAACAGTCTTGTCACAGAAAAACCAATTATTACCAATGTTGTTGTTGTGGAAAACGGTCTTAACACCAGCTATGGTATTCCTCTTCCCAACCGCTCTGCAGTCTTGTCTCACTTCAGCTATGTTTGCGCTATAAATTATATACCATCAGGTGTGGCAGGGCAGGCTTTCAACTACTATCAGTTGTTACCACATGCAACAACTAGAATTGATGGAAATCTTGCCATGGCTGTAAAGAATGAATTCACAGACTCATGTAATGCTAGCTGCCATTTAAAAAGGTCAACTTTTGCCCACACAATAGTACCTGAGAAACTTCTTCCTCCCCCACCCTATAGTCTTACTGTGGTAACTTCTGTGTGTATTGGGAAAATGCCGAACTTTTAACGGGGAATACCTAATACTCAGACTGATTTTTAACTATATGGGATCCATTCTTTGAGACCAGACCATTGTCAGTTGGCGGCTCTGAAAATATGAGCATCAATGGCTTGATTGAAGATCAATTATTTTCAGAAGTTATTGATGCATTTTGGCTAACTTAATAATGGTGCAAAACCAAGACAAAAGTGAATTACTATAAATACCAGCTTAAAACTGTGACAAAAACAATATATTCTCATGTAGGCTGCTGGATATTAGTTTAAGCAAATTTGGCTTTGAAGAGTTCATTTAAATTCTTAATTTTAAGTTATTTTATGTATTGTTACAACAGGGTTTTTTTTCCTGTCTCTTTGAATAGATTGTGACAGAAGTGAGACAATCACAAACCACTTTCAAGAAAATGTTGTTTGTGACACAACATGTACAGGTTGAACCTCTCTGGTCTGGGACTCTCTGTTCTGGCAACATCGTTGGTCTTGATGTTGCTGAACCAGAGCCCTGCTGGCCCCAGAGCAGTAGCAGTTCCAGAGACCTGACAGGCCCAGGGCTATGGAGGCCCTGGGACAGCAGCATTCCCAGCAGTCCTGGGGCTGGCCACAAAGCTGGAAGCCCAGCAGTAGGGAACAGAGGAGCCCTGCCTGGTCTGCTAATGGACCATGGGAGAGCCCAGAATCTATCAGCAGAATGGAATTGACTTCTTCTGGTCCAGCAAACTCCCTCATTCGGGACGCGGTCAGGGAGGTGCCAGACCAGGGAGGTCTAACCTATATTTTTAAATTTATATACCCCCCCCCATATTTTACTTTGGCTCCAACTTTTGAGTCTAGCTGCATTTAAAGGAGATTGGCTGTTATCTGTAACATGAAGACATCAAGAAATAAAACCACTTCCAAAAAAACTATGATAGAGGCACGATTAGGGGTTATTCAAGAACTGCTCTCAGTGCATCGGCAATGCATACCAGCCAATACAGTTCTGGAGAAACCCACATGGTGGACTTAGACAGCCTCAAATTATATGCAATTCTGAAGTTCATTCAATATGAAGCAGACAAAAAAAATTCTCCACTGCTAATTTCAGTAGGAGCATTCTAAAGAGCTCTGGGGGCAACTAGCGTTAGTGGGGGCAACTTCAGGGGTTTTATTTTGAATATATTTTTAGAATACACCTTGGCCTACGTAACACAAAGTGCACATATGTTGTGCAAGGTATGGGTGATGAATATACAGATATGGACTTGATTCAGATGAAGGTCTTTTCACTAATTTCACAGAGCATTGGATCAGTTAGTATAACCCCATGCTCAGACTAGGGGCATCAGATGGCCATATGTTATCATTTTGTTTTATGGGAAACTACACTCACTTTAATAGACATTTCCATGTGTAGCCTGATGGCAAGCTATGAAGTTTAGAACTATTTTTGTCTTATTTACAGTATAAAAAATATTTGTGAATGAGATATCAGACACATTCATTCAGACTGTTCCATGGTTTAGGCTAATAGAATACCCCATTTCAGGTAATTATTTTAGTTAGTGAAGCCATAAAGCTCTATTTAAATATAAATAGCAAGAAATTGGGCTATTAATAATTATTGCAAATGTCACTGATTTCAGATTATAAAATTTAATAGACTATCGCCATTAAAACATGTGCTTTCCATAATTACACTGTGTACCAACTTGTGCTTTATTCTCTCTCTCTCTCACACACTCTCTCTGGTGGATAATTAATGAATACTCTTTTTAATGCTTCTGCCTGATGAAACACTTTTCTTTGAAAGAAAACAGGAGTTTGCCAGGAGCCTGCTGAGGTGTGGATGTTGAACACCACTTCACAGAATCATAGAAGATGAGAGGTGGAAGAGACCTCAGGAAGTCATCTAGTCCAACCCTCTGCTAAAAGCAGGACCGACCCCAACTAAGGGTGCACTTACACTGCACAATTTTTCCAGAATAATGGCTGTTATTCCGGAAAAACAATACTAGCATCCACACAGCAATTGTGTTATTTGAAAAGAAAATTGAAATAACGGAGGGTTTTTTTCTGACGTTGGTAAACCTCATTGCACGAGGAATAAGGCCTCTTCCAAAAAAGCTTTTTCAGAAGAGGGTGTGTGTAGATGTGAAATAGGGAGGGTTTTTTTTGAAAAAAGAGGCCTCCAGGAAATCCCACAGGTGCCCTGCTGGCCACACTCCTCGGCATTCTATAGTTCCTGTTCCCCTGCGGCTCTTAAAGCTGTAGACACAGGGGAAAGGGTCTGTGGCAGGAAGCCAGCCCTTACAGTCTTCAGCCACATCGCAGCTCACTGTGCCACACATCTGGCCACCGTGTCTGAGCCCCAAACCCCTCCAAAGAGCCTCCTGCCCATCTCAGCCTCCTGCGCCATCCTGGTCTAGGGCAGAGATCCTGACCCTCTTTGAGGTGTGTGCACGATCTTTGCTCAGACGGTGCAACACAGACATCTATGACTGAATGGCCGATAACCTGGCCATATCTAGACACAGGAGCAGGTCCAGAGTAAGGTAATAGAGCTCCGCCAGGCATACGCCAGGGCAAGGGAGCGCAGCTCATGCTCTGGGGCAGAACCGCACTCCTGCCCCTATTTTGAGGACCTGTACTGCATCCTGGGGGCTGGTGCAGCCCCTAACCTACCCCTGGTGGTGGACTCAGGGCTGGAAACACCCATCGTCCCCGGCCCAGGGGTCCCAGCCGAGGAGAAGGAGGACGTGGCCAGCACGGTGACCACCATCACCCTGGAGCTGGTACCCCAGGGCCTGGATGTCTCCTAGACATCCTCTAAAGCCAGGGTGGGATCATCAGGTGAGTGGTCTTAGTTTACACACACACACACACACACACACACACACACACACACACACACAGAGAGAGGGTAGGGATGGTGGTGCTGAGGGGCTGTGGTATAATTGTCGCTCAGCCTGGCCATCATGCTGCAATCCATGCATGTGGATGCACGTACAGCACCAGTCTGCACCACACAGAACCTGGAGGCAGCACTGGAGCACCCCTAGGATCCTGCTCACATGCTCTAGGAAGGCTGCCCACACTTCAGACCCCCCCAGTGGGGGGCACCCTCCCACCACCAGAGGCTAGAAGGTGGCTGGGGATAAAGACACACACACAGACAGATCTGGAGTACCACCCACAGCACACGGGCATGCCTGAATGCTCGAGGTGGCACCCACTCCCAGGGATAGCACTGCCAGGTGCAGGTGTGTGTGCTGCTCACCCTCCCCCTGCAAACACACCTTCATCTCCTCTCATCCAGCGGACAGGGATACAAGGTCTCTCCCCTTAGGATGCCACCAATGCTGCAGCACTAATGGAAGCCAGGCAGCTTGAGACTCCCCTTCTGCCCATTGGATCCCAGTGTGGCCTGGCCATTTCCCATGCCTGCTTGTGTGTGGGATTGGGCGGGGGGGGGGGGGGGCAGGAAGCATGATCTTCTCAGGATGTCTGGGCCCCTGTAAGACAGGTCCCACTGTCCAGATCACACATGGCCTTGCTCCTGGGGCATCACCATTCTCTGACCCAGGAACTGTTGCTCTTAGTTCACAGATGAGGGCAAGGCCTCAGGGACAGTGTCTCCAGGGATGACTGACCATCTCTCTTTATTGTCCCCAGGCAAACCAGCCATGACTATGGGGAGATTTACACCACCCGAGCCAACTGCCTGACCCCATAGGAGCCATAGGTGCTGGAGGGTCTAGGAGAACCACATGAAGGAGCACGTCTCCATCCTCCAGGACCGGCAGCAGACGTTGGCACAGAAGGTCCGGGTTGGCACAGAAGGTCCGGGATGACACGCAGTGGCAGAGAGAGACGTGGGCTGAGCTGCTGCAGCAGGGATGCAACATGTACGCAACTGTCCAGACTCTCCTGGCCTACCCAGTCCTAGTCCCTATCTCTGCTCTTGCCCCAGTCTCAGTCCCTGCTCCTGCCCCCCCCATGCCTGACCCTGCTCCAGCCCCTCCCTCCTGTCTATCCCCCTAGCCTCCCCAGACCCCCTCAGGTCACCGAGGTCCCTGCACACAAGGTGGAGGAAGCACCACACTCAGCCCCAGCCCTGAGCCTCTCCTCCCCCTCCAAGTTTCTCAGCCCACTTCCTTCTTCTCCCTTTCCCATTTCCAGGTTCTCATTCCCCTCTCCTCCCCAGTTACTTCTACCCAAATAATTCACCACACAGTTCTGTTTTTATCAACCAGGTTTTTTATTGTGTCTGCAGGGAAGGGGGGGGGGAGGGGAAGGAAGGGGTTGTTGTGGGAAAGGCAGAGAGGGGCAAGACAAAGGCCCCTTGTGGGGAGGCCCTGGAAAGAGTGTTACTGGGCTCTTTGAGAGAAACTTTCCCTCAGGGCCTCCCGGATGTGCACCCTCACCTGATGGGCCTGTCTAATGGCAGCTGTGCACCACTGCTCAAAGGCCCTTCCCTCCCAGCTGGCCTCTGCCCCTCACCTTGGAAGGAAGTCCTTCCTCTCCACAATGTTGTGGAGCACACAACATCCTGACACCACCTGGGGGATGTTCTGCTCCCGCACATCCAGTCGGGTCAGGAGGAACCCTAACCTCACCTTCAGACAGCCAAAGGCGCATTCCACCTGGATAAAGGCCCTGCTCAGGCAGCCATTTAAGCGGTCCTTGTTCAGATCAAGGTGCCTGGTGTAGGGCTTCATTAGCCATGACATGAGGGGGTAGGCCGGGTCCTTTATGATGCACAGTGGCATGTCCACATCCCCAACCCTGATGCTGTGCTCAGGAAAGAAAGTGCCCGCCTCTAGCTTCTGGTAGAGGCTGGAGTTGCGGAAGACACGGGCGTCCACTCACACGGGCAAATCTGCCCACGATGGGATCCATGTCGCCCAGGAGGATGACTCTGCACAGCAGAGCGGTGTTGATGACCCTCACCACCTGCAGAAGGAGACAAACAAACAAACAAACCAGAATCAAAGAGGTGCCAGAACCCCCTATGTATACAGGTTTGACAAGGAGTTTACATTACATAAACATGGTTCAGAAACATACCACACAATTGGAAATACCTAAAACTAAAGTGATATTTTAAAAGGGAGCCTGCAACTTTTATAATGCATGAAATAAACGTCTAGAAATCAATCCAAGGGGGCCTTTACACATATAATTGAATTTGTCAATTTAGAAAAATTCGTGCAACTAGCAAATTTTAGCTGCCAATATCAACATATCAGCCTAATGAAGAAGACGTACGACAATAAATGAAAGTAAATATTTTCTGAGGCGAGTTATACTTGATGCTATTCAATACTTTAAATTTAGTAATGCTTAGAGGCCTAGAATCCAGAGGATTTGCTGAGCTCTCAGATCTCCAATGGACACAGCAGGAACTCTATAATTGAAATGCCACAGTTGTACCATGGGAGTCCTTCGGTATAGACACTCAGTACAGTGATGGAAGGGGTTCTCATGATGCTATGGTTAATAGACCTTTCCAAGAGGTGGGAGCTAATCAATGTTGACCAAGCACCATCTACCTCTGAGGTTAGGTCAGCTTAGCTACACCACATAGGGGTATGGATTTTTAATGCCCCTGTGAGATATAGCCATGCTGATGTAAGTTTCCAGCGTAGACCAGCCTTTAATGTCTACCACAGTCTTTTAAGTTTTATATCGCATTCAAAAGAGAAGTGTTTATGCTTTCCCATAATGGCTTTGTAAATTCTATGCTAAGTGGAAGGTTTTTTTGTTGTTAAATGATGCAAACATTTAAGATGCAAAGTTTTCCCATATTCAAATCTCGTTGAACACCTTCATTGGCTTTCAACCACATTAAATTTACAGTTCGCTATCAACACTGTTCCTGTGTATGTTACTGATTAATCGTTTCCTTTTATCTTAAGCTATAAATAGACAGATAGACATGAACTTAGAAAAACACCACCACCACCAGTTTCTGGATAAAAGACCCTCCAGTCAGGGTTTTAGGGTTTTTTTTTTTAATTTATTTTTGTTTTTGACAGGTCTATACATGAAGATAAGAATCTTGTTGTGATGCTCAATAGCCTATCAGGGTATGGTTTTGCTCTAAACATATGGCTCTAAAATTCAGAACAGATATATCATTTGGTACAGTCCAGATAATTGATTCATAAGTCAGCAGCATCAGGCAGGTTTTGATGGTATCTTTATAAATAGGTTGGTGCTTTCAAAGTGCCTGATGGTATCTCTCATGTTGACATGAAAGGCGTTTGGAGGTTGGAATATGCTAGTTACACAACTTGTACTCTTGATGCAGTTCATAGGGGCTGTGTGCTTTTCAGAACACTTGAACAAGTAAAATACCTTACAAACAGGAAAAAAAATAGCTGCCTATGTCTGTTAGTTTAAATGATTTTGAGTTTCAGATATCAATTTTCAAAAATTGTTGTTTAAAAAAAGATTTACAAAAGTTAGTATGAATACATATGTGAAGTTAAACAAACAAACAAATCCAAATAATAAATTAAAAGTTTCTTGGAACTAAATATTTCCCTGTGGTGTTTGCAACCCACAAACAAGAGAACAGGAAGAACATAAAACCAGCCAGAAACAAATGTGAAACACTTATATAAATAGTAATTGTCCCTACAGAGTGAAATACAGGAGTAAGCAAACCTCACGCACAGTAAACAGCAAAATGGTTAGAAATTGGACTTTCAAAGTGGTATAGCAGAATTAGGCACCCAACTCTCACTAGCTTATAGTCTAAATTTGGAATCTAAATTTGGTTGGACAGGTCTATATTCATGGATGCAAAATATCTGACATATGGATCTGACCTTCAATGGTAGTTGTTCAAATAACTCTCTGAGGCTTCTTTGGAAATCATTGCTTCGATTTTTTCATTTCAAGTTTCGTATGTGATGGCATTGATAAAATAGAATGTTTTTTCTCAAATGTAGATGTTTTAATATTGGCAGTGTCTGCTCCATGTGTCTCATATATATTAATAAAATTGTAGCGAATCATTCCCACAGCAAAATGAGACAGAGAAAATGAACGCTTCTAAAAATTACAAATATTCACATCTTTTGGTAAGATTAACTGAAAATATTGCACACCTAATACAAAATGATATTTTTACTGCCTAGACATTCTGGCTTCCTAATCTTGCAGCAATATTTATATTGGCCTTGTTTAAAATGTTCCCTTCACAAAAATTGGCATTTTCAATTGTGAAACATAAATGAAACATAATAGCATTTAGTACACAATGACACCTCTGGATAGCTACAAACAACATCATACTAACAGAATATTTTATTTTAAGCTCTATATTAGTGTTTTATCACTGACAGTCCTGAAAAATGAGCCCTCACTCTCACAGACCTTGGGAGACAAGCCAGTCCTCATCTACAGGCAGACCCCATCCTGAAACAAATACTCGCCAGGAGCCACACAACACACCAAAGAAACATTACCGAGGAACCTATCCCTGCAACAAACTCCGTTTCCAACTTTGTCCACATATCTATACATCCAACACCATCACAGGACTTAATCACATAAGCCACATCTAAAGCTAATTCACCTGCACATCCACTGATGTGATATGTGCTGACAATGCCCTTCTGCCATACTGGCCAACCTAGATAGTCTCTGTGCTAAAGGATAAATAGACACAAATAAGGCATCAAGAAAAGTAATATTCATAAACCTGCAGGGGAACACTTTAACCTCCATGGACATTTAGGAATGGATTTAAAAGCAGCCAGTCCTTCTACAAACAAACCAACAAACAAACACTAACCCACCACATTACAAAGAGAAACAGGAGAACTGAAATTCATTTGCAAATTCAATACAATCAAATGAGGACTGAATAAGGATTTAAATCAATTATCTCACTACAGAGGCAATTTCCCCACACTTCCTCATCAACTGCTTAGAGTGAGCCACATCCTTCCTGATTCAATTAGCCTCATTAACACTGGTCTTACACTTGATAAGTAGCTTCCTTCTTACCTTTGCCTGTGTAATTTCCACTCCAATTCATCTGATGAAGTAGGTTTTACCCACGAAAGCTTATGCCCTAAAAAACCTGTTAGTCTCTAAGCCCTGATCTACATTAGGGTTATATTTCAAAATAACCCCCCTTAGGTCAATTTTATAAGCAAAGTGTCCACACTACCAAGCCCGTTTTTTTGAAATAACAGACCACTTATTTAGAAATCTGTATTCATGCTTTCCTTGTGGAATAATGCTAATTTTGAAATCGCTACTTTGAAATAGCATTAGCGTGGATGCTCCAGTGCTGCTAATTCAAAATAACTACTCGAGTAATAACTCCCCAGACTAATTCAAACTAATTACTCCTGAGTGCTTCCTGAGGCTCTGAGTTGAGGTGACACATCCACATTAAAGGAGCCTGCCTCTAACTAATTTCAAGGCTTCCCAATAGTGGGGGTCACACTATTTTGATTTCGTAAAATTGGGAGTTAAGTCGAATTTGTTATTTCGAAATAATTTCCTAGTGTAGACATACCATAAGGTGCCACAGGACTTCCATTTTTCTTGTTGTTTTGTTTGTTTTTCAGATATTCTCTGAGACTTATCCTGTATAGTAAAGGCAAATCTCTGAGGATCTGGAGGTTCAGTTCAGTTAAACATCCAAAAAATCAAAAGGGCTAATTTTACTCTCCTTTACACCTTCAGTGTAACTGAGATACAAAAGTCTGATTGCTTATGTGAAGCAGAGCTGTGGTAAAACTTTTTTAATGAAACCAGAAAGCAGATGAAACTAATTTTCTCTGGTGTTTCATTAATAGTTTGAAACTCAGCCCATGTTAAAAGTTTTGTGAAGCTTTCAAGGGGTGTGTCTAGACTACAGGGGTTTTTCAAAAAAAGTGGCCTTTTTTCGAAAAAACTATACCTGTGTCTAGACTACCACCATGTTCTGTCGACAGTAAATCGACAGAACGCAGCAGTTGTGTCGATGGCGGTCAACCTCATTCTACAGGGAATAATGCCTTTTTTCGAAAGTCATCTTTCGAAAAAAGCGCTATTGCATGAAAACAGGGCTTTTTCAAAAGAGAGCGTCTAGACTCTCTTTCGAAAAAGTGAGTTGCTTTTTCAAAAAATCTTCTTGTTGTCAAGAACGATACTGTCAAAAAAGCCTCTGTCGAAAAAGGCGTGCAGTCTAGATGTAGCCAAGTAGTCTGGGATTTTATTTGAGCCTTTATTTGCATTTTTTTGCTATATTATAATAAAACTTTATAAAAAGATATACTTGTTGCTCTTTGGAATAACAGAACAAACTATTCAACTAATTGCAAAATGGAAATGCTGAGTTCTGCACAAGTCTAATCCAAACCTTTGCAATGTTCAGGGTTGTAAAGTTCACATAAACACATAAACCTGGAAAAATCTCAGAAATTGGCCTGAGCCAAAAAATTCAGATCCAGATTTCAACTCCCTGCCCCTAAATTTGAAAAGTCATCATCTCAGCATATTTCTACTGAGCACTTACTAATACCACTTGGGCTGGAAACGTAGCACAAATAGCATCTTTCAGCTTATTTGGGTATTTCCCCAGAGACTGCGCAGTGTCGAATAAAATAAGCAAGTAACAAATAAAAAGTGACATCTGTAATCATAGCCACCAGAATCAGATAAACTTTTGTAATCCTGACACATACCAGGTGGCAGGGACCAAGAAATAAAGGTCAGCCTCTTAGCATTACTCCTTTATATCACAGCATTATGACAATGTGATGGCACCAATCATTTCAAACCTTCAGAAAGAAACATGTCTGCTTTAGAATGAGTTTTGAGAAAAGGTTTGAGACACTTATTCATTCATTTAGGTCAGTTTGTCCATCTTTACCATATGAATCAAATATTCTGAATATTGTGTTTCCTCTATAGTAACAGCTTTCCCCCTTTTCCAGAAGTTCACAATTAACTGCTTCATTTAAATGGAAAATAAATGTACATAGAAAAGTTTTACCTTATAAAATGTACTAAATTCAAAATTCACGCCTTTATTTTCAGATTTTGTTAAGCTAAGACCACCTGCGCCCTCTAGTGGACCAACATGTTATAGCAGTAGACCATCCAGTGCTTTAGCAATACTATCCTGTTAAAATGGAGAGAAATCTTAGCATTGCTTCAGTGAATTAAATGAATATTTTTATTTCACAGATCTTCAGCCTTGGGAGAGTAAACAAAATAATAGAAGAGAGCTGTTTTTTCCAGATCACTACAAAATGCATCTTTTATTTTCTGATTGTCTTAAAACATAATGGATATAAACTCATTGAAACTTTAATAAGGGAAAGGAGGAGTGAGACCTTTTAAAAATCCATATTCAGTGTATATAAATGTAGCCCATAATAATTTCAAAACAACCTCTCCCTCCTACCTAAATACAAATAGTGGGTCTATATAGCATTCAGTGCTTAGTTTAGCTCAAAATTTCCCATCTAAGGTATTATAACAAGGGCAAAGAACTCTTCAGTGTTGAGAGAAATAAAAATATTGGTTTTAAACAAACAAATGTATTCATGGATGGTAACTCTTGGAAATCCAGAATTGTTAATTCACCTCAATCTGTCTATTTTTCTAATGTATAGCTGCATATAGTATGTTTTAACAGGACAAAAGTTAATTTTTCAGTGTGCTCATGAATAAATGCCAATAAAGCAAATGCTACAGTATATAAAATCTACAAAACCTAGCATATTTTTGTACTCATTTTCTTTGTCCTCAATATGCACACAGATTACAATATATGAATACATATGTACGGTCTTAAAACAATCTCTTTATATTTAACCTAGTTGGTATTTGTAATGTAGTTAATTATATAAATATGACTAGCACTTTTATAGAGTAATTTGGGATCTTCAGATTAACTTAATGAAACTTTTCATGAGCTGCATACATTGAAAACACTTTACCTTGTTCTGTAATGCAGCTATGTGAAAAATGGAAGCCATTTCCCTATGCATAACAGCAACTTTATACAACAGTTTACAGCTGAAAGTAAAAAAGAAATACTACGGTCACTTGGATAGCAGGAGAAATCAAAGAAGGGTGTAATAGTTGGCATTCTGTGTGACCTGGCCAGCTTTGAGATCGTACTGTCCTGTGACCTCACAGGGGCAGTTGTGTTCAGGAATGCCCATTATTTAACACTGTCCTAAATGCCACAATTTTGCTGTAATTTAAGTAAGGTAGATTTAAACTTCCCAATTGGCCAGAATGATAAGGCTAATATTTGTCACAATGTATGATAGTATTTTATTGGGTCAAAAGCAACAGAGAGAAATGTATATTTTCCTCCATCTTAACTGTGCCACAGTTTCATCCTTAACATTTCAAGATGCTTTCCTCTTTCTCTCTCTCTCTCTCTCTCTCTCTCTCTCCTCAACAGTTTAGAAATAAGTCCACTTCTCCAAATCTCTATTTAAAGAGATTATATGCAGAGCTCAACAGGAGCAGGAGCTGTCAGCCTTAGCTTTCAGTTTCCCCAGCAGGAGGTGAGTTCCAGCACAGTGCTGAATTTAAATGGAGTTTTCATTTTTATAGAAACAATATAAATAGGAAGGCAGAGACAGACATATTATTTACATAGCTCTGAAAATATAGTTTGGCACTTTACAAAGAAATGTACAGAGAAAGTCCTGCTCCAAAGTGTTAATAAGTAACAGATTATGAAGGAACTAAATAGGAAAGAGTTTTAAAAAGTGAAGAAAAGAGGGAAAGGACAGTTAATTGAAGGTCATGTTCTACAGCATATTTTTGCTGCTTTTCTATCTCTTTCCTGTGCCCTGCTCCACTGATCTGGATTATACCATTAGAGAAGTCCCCTTGCTTTCCCATGCCCCCCTATTCTCTGCTCCTTGACTGAGACCCGTGCTGCAGCATTACAGCCGTACACTTGCTTGGTCACGTTCCTCACACATTCTCTCTCCCAGATATGGGATTTCCAATGCTGAAGATTATCCAGACCCTTCATATTATCCACCCCTAGCACATGGGTGGGCAAGAGAGTCTTGATCCAGCCCACAGCTTCCCTGGTGCTCCTGCACCCTCAGGTCAATCGAGACCTGGGGACAGGGGAGTGCACAAAGTATCCTCCCCTCTCCAGGAGCTGATGGTACCTAGAGTGAACTGCCAGCTGTTTAGAATAGTTCCTGATTGGCCTAGGGGCAGGGGAAGCATGCTAAATCTCCTCTTGCCTCCAGGGGCATGTGGCACCTAGAGGGAACCACCAGCTGTTCAGAATGGCTGGTGGTTCTCTCTAGGCACCGGGGGCAGGGAGCAAAGACTTCACTCGCTTCCCCTCTGCACCAGGCTAATCAGGGTCTGTGGGCAGGGGAGCATGGAAGTGTCCTGGTCCCACCCCTTCTACCCAAGGCCCTGCCCCTTCTGGGGCAGCCTGGGCCACCTCAAAAATTGGCTGTAAGTTACCTTTATGTTGTCATCATAAGTTACAAGGTCACATTCTCCCTGAAATTAACATGGGCAACCCCCAATGCGAGATTTAACTGAGATTACTATTGGAAAGCCATGGTGTTGCACAGGAATAACAGAGTAAAATGTGAACATCAGAATCTTTGTTACAGGTGATGATGCGTGAGCCAGAAAGAACCTGTCTATACATTCCAATCCAAGGCTGAGTTTGCAAAGCTGGCAGTTAGAAAAAAAAATATTTTCATTGTAAATAGAACAAATTTTCTCTGGTGTCACTGGAACAAAAATGGAATGATCACAAAATGCTATTTTTACACATTTACTGTTCAAACAAACTGCATTTTGAGGTGTTTCAATCAGTTGTCTTTCTTTACAAGACAGAAATATCTCCATATAAGGCATATAAATGTATCTATTAGGGGACTTCCAGTCTAGTATTAACATATTTCTAGATTTCAAAGGGTTAGTGGCTAGCGAATAGTATTTGAGCTGATTTCAGACTAGGAATGGAACTAGGACTAGAACTGGGAATGGATAGGGAAAAAGTACGTTCGAAGTTCTACTGCTGAACACAAAGTTTGGCAGACCTGAACTCTAAATCCTTCTATACATGCTCCAGATATAGCATTCCAAAAAGCAAGCTTGCTACTGCCAAGCTTTTGGAATATGTGATGTGAAATGATGACGTCAGTAATGCAATGCAAGGGGACTCTGCAATGCAATTTTCTTTCTTCAAAATCATGATGCTGTCTGGCACACAACTGTTAAACCTCTCTAGTCCTGCATTCTATTGTCTGGCAACATCAGTGGTTGGGCACGATTTTAGTTAGCTGGATGCTTGCTTATCATGGATGTGGCTACGTTTTCCACAGTCCCATAACATTTGTTTACAGCCACCAGTTCTGTTCTGTGCTGTTATTCTAATTTACCCCTAAATGTCTCCTAAGAGCCCAGGTAGCAGTGGAAGTGTTGCTAATGCTGCTAATCATAAACATGTTTTTTATGCTTTGTCTACTTATTTCCTTGGGCCAATACAGTAAGATTTGGTAACAATACTAATGCTTCATTATGAAGAGAGCTGATAAGCCTTGTCTAGACATAGGTTTATACTGTATAGGGTGTTATCAGTACAGTCATACATTACTAAGCAGCATTGCAAGTGTTGTTCCATTTATTCACCATGGCGCAGAAATCATCTCTCCAACTTTAATTTTTTTGATAACTGAAATCATATCAATATCACCAGTGACATCATAATGAAGTCTGGCAGACAGCAATGAAAAACTTCTCTACGTGGACATTTAATAATGCGACCCCCTCTCTCTGTTCTGAGGTCCATTTCCTTTATCCTAACTTTTCCTGTTGTTTCTCCCTCTGTCCCACAACTGCAGAGGCTCAGAGCTACATTCTCACCTCATAAATGGAAGCAATCTCTTTTCCTTCTTTCAGTGTTGCTGCTATCAGAGGAGCCCTCCATCTCTGAATAGTGGTATTCACTATCTTTTTGATCTGTCAGCCAGGGCCGCAGGAATATACAGTGTTATCTCTATGGTCTATGGTATCTCTTCTGAACTTATGCAGTTGTAATTACTGGAGTTCCTTTGTGAAACTTTTGACTACTACATCCAAAACTGCGGAAGACACTTTACTAATACATACCTCTGTTGCAGAACATTTTCCTGTTTTGTCAGTTCCTTATGGATACTCTCCCTCCCTACCCAGAACCACTGCTGAGTATTAAATGGGAACAGAGATGGGACCTAATCATCCCTGCACTAAAAACTGTGAAAAAACATGCAATTCAGATCAAGTCATATGAAGTGACCCCAAGGAGAAAGGAAATGCACTTGTATGAGAAGATTTAAAAAGCACAATTGGTTACATCACAGTTAATTATTGCATTCCTGGGTCATGACTGTAGCTGAGGCAAAGAAAGTTTTACTCTCCTGTCTATAAGATAGACCAAGATAGCCCCTGATTACTGCAGCTACACAGCAGCATTATTTTGAAATAACAAAGAGCGTGTCTACACTACAAGTCTTTCTTTTTCAAAATAATGTAGAGCTGGAGGACTTCTTACTCTGACTCATGATAACCCTCATTTCACAAGGAATATGGGAAGAGTATTCTTCCTTCGACTTCCTGCTGTGTAGACAGCGCCACAAGCCTAATTAAGCTATTTCAACTTCAGCTACACGATTGTGGCAGCTGAAGTTGTGTAGCTTAATTAGACTGTAGCCCTGCTGTGTAGACATGCCCTGAGGCATTTAAGGTATAGTACTTTGTGTGTCCAAAGTTCTGACCCTTCAGGTCTTACTGAGTTTCGGCACCTTCTTCATTTTGGAAGTCTGACCAGATGTACAGAGTAACAAAACAGTATCTTTGAATACAAGTATTGTTTATTTTACAGAAACAATGAGGGATTAAAGAAAAAAAGAATTAAAAACAGTTTAGCTGAAGCTCTATTGTCTCTAAATGCTTAATGGATGGTAACATAAGCAGGCAGACCTTTCTCTCAGTCTGTCTGGTTCTCTTAAACTATTCCTTCCCTCTCTGAAGACAGGATCTGTTTTAATGCTGCTAGTGGGTTTTTTTGTTCTGTTCATGGCCATTTCCTTTCCAGGGCCAAACCAGTTTTGTATGTCTGCAGGAGAGAGAGGCAAAAATCCAAGCTAATTAGTGCTGGCATTTTCCCTTTGCAGCTCCTCCAGCGTTTCTTGAGAAGTGGATCTCCTGAGCCATAATTTACTTCTTGCCTGTTTTCCCCACACAGATTCCTGTTGAGTTTAACCAAGAGTCATACAATAAATATACCAATACCCAGGCTATTATGCAGTATCTACAAATTATCACAGAGCAGCTCCAAATCCATCAGAAGCATTATGCTGTCTAGATGCTAACTTTGGAGCATCAACTGGGGAGAAATGTACAAACATTGGTCTTCAGTCTTCTCTCACTCATACAAGTGTAAATCACGAGTAACTCCTCTGCAGTTATTATGACATAGATGTGTTGTAAATGAGAGGGTAATTAGAACTATCATATTTACTGATAGAGATGCAGCCGTGTTAGTCTGGTCTAGCTGAAACAAAAGACAGGACTATGCAGTACTTTAAAGACTAACAAGATGGTTTATTAAGTGATGAGCTTTCGTGGGCCAGACCCACTTCCTCAGATCAATTTGTGGAAGAAAATTGGCACGACCATATATACCAAAGTGATACAATCAAAAAAAAGTGAACACATATAAAATTGACAAATCAAATTTTAGAACAGAGTAGGGGTGAGGGGGGAAGGTTAGTGTCTGTGAGGTAATGACATTAGGGCTGATAATTGAGGAAGCTATCTTTGTAATGGGTGAGATGGCATGTTTTCACTTTGTTTTTTTGATCGTGAGGGACAAATTTTATTCAGTGAAATAGCAAGAAGAAAGCTATTCCTAAAATCTCATTTGGTTGTCAGGCATTCCAGTCAGAGCAGCCCCTGTCTGCCCAGGGCCCAGGCCCTCTGCAGTCAGGGGCTATATCCTCAGTGGGACCCTAAGGGGCTGAAGCAGTCCCCCTTCCCACGGCAGGCAGGCAGCTGCTCCAGTGCCACTGGTTAACCTTAATACAGTGAGTGGTAAGGATGAGGCTTACCCGTTAACCCTTCACATCCCTAATGTCTATAAGACTGCGTCCTAGTTTTGTAAAACTAGGAGGTTCTAGTATTTTTGATACTATACTGAACTATTGGATGTTTATCTTAACAGATATCTCTAATCTTTTGAGATTTGCCAATTTTTTAGCATTTGTTTATATTATTTATCTATCTCAGGGACTTATCATGGTGATAGCTAAGGAATGATATTAGTGACCTATTGACTTCTAGAACATCCAGGCTCTTGAATTAGGCTGAGGGTAATGATTTGAACCTATTAATATATGTGGATTTTATATTATTCTGAGGGCAGGGCAGCTGAAAGGACCAGATCTCTCACCTGGTATAAATAGTGTTGCTCCATAAACATATTTACACCAGGTAAAGATCTACACAAAGAGTTATAATTTGGAGTAGATTATTCAAGATATTGGGTGGTGTAAGAGAAATTGATAATTGTACAAATCTGTCCAGTGCCCAGTGTAATAATGGTAATGAAAATTAAAAATCCAAAGGGCTATAAAAGAGAAGCCATGACACTAAGTATTAACTGAACCATATTCTTGAGAGGAGAGCAGTTTATATATAAAGGAGGATTATATTTCATGCATTATCTGAAACACTAAGGGTATGTCTACACAACAAAGTTAATTCGAAATAACAGGCGTTATTTCAAATTAACTTTAATAGCTTCTACACATACAAACCACTGTTTTGAAATAAATTCAAAATAATGGAGCCCTTATTTTGAATTTGGTAAACCTCATTCTACAAGGAATAACATCAAATTCAAAATAGCTAATTCGAAATAAATGCTGTGTAGACAGTTATTTCGAATCAAATGAAATAAATGACAGTTATTTGTACAATCAAATGAAATAAAAATATTAAGTGAATCAACATGTTCAATAGAATCGCTATGGATAGTAATTCCATGCTCCAATAATAAGAAATTAGCAGTAGGGATATATTACCGACCACCTGACTAGGACAGCAATACTGACATTGAAATGCTGAGGGAGATTAGAGAGGCTACCAGAATAAAGAACTCTATAATAATGGGGGATTTTAATTATCCCCATATTGACTGGGTACATGTCACCTCAGGAAGAGAAGCGGAGATAAAATTTCTCAATGGCCTAAATGACTGCTTCTTGGAGCAGCTGGTGCAGGAACCCACAAGGGGAGAGGCAATTCTCGATTTAGTCCTGAGTGGAGTGCAGGATCAGGTCCAGGAAATAACCGTTACAGGACCGCTTGGGAATAGTGACCATAATATAATAACATTCAATATTCCTGTGATGGGTAGAACACCTCAGCAGTCCAGCACCCTGGCATTTAATTTCAAAAAGGGGAATTACACAAAAATGAGGAGGCTAGTTAAACAGAAATTAAAAGGCACAGTGACTAGAGCCAAATCCCTGCAAGCTGCATGGAAACTTTTTAAAGACACCATAATAGAGGCCCAACTTAAACGTATACCCCAAATTAAAAAACATAGCAAGAGACCTAAAAAAGTGTCACCGTGGCTTAACCACCATGTAAAAGAAGCAGTGAGGGACGAAAAGGCATCTTTTAAGAAGTGGAAGTCCAATCCTAGTGAGATAAACAGAAAGGAACATAAACACTGTCAAATCAAGTGTAAAAATGTAATAAGAAAAGCAAAAAAAGATTTTGAGGAACAGCTAGCCAAAAACTCAAAAAGAAATAACAAAATGTTTTTAAAGTACATTAGAAGCAGGAAGCCTGCTAAAAAACCTGTGGGTCCCCTAGATGATCGAACTATAAAAGGCACAATCAAGGACGATAAAGCCATTGCGGAGAAACTAAATGATTTCTTTGCTTCAGTCTTCACGGCTGAGGACGTTGGGGAGATTCCCAAATCTGCACCGTCCTTTGTGGGTGATGAATCTGAGGAACTGTCCCGGATTGAAGTGTCATTAGAGGAGGTTTTGGAACAAATAGAAAAACTTAATGTTAACAAATCTCCGGGACCAGATGGCATTCATCCAACGGTTCTAAAAGAACTCAAATGGGAAATTGCTGAACTATTATCTGTGGTTTGTAACCTATCCCTTAAATCGGCTTCTGTACCTAATGACTGGAAGGTAGCCAACGTGATACCAATATTTAAAAAGGGCTCTAGAGGCAATCCGGGCAATTACAGACCGGTAAGTCTAACTTCAGTACCAGGCAAATTAGTCGAAACAATAGTAAAGAATAGAATTGTGAAGTATTTAGAAGAACATAATTTGTTGGACAAAAGTCAACATGGTTTCTGTAAAGGGAAATCCTGTCTTACTAATCTATTAGAGTTCTTTGAAGGGGTTAACAAACATGCGGACAAGGGGGATCCAGTACATATAGTATACTTAGATTTTCAGAAAGCCTTTGACAAGGTCCCTCACCAAAGGCTCTTGTGTAAATTACATGGCCATGGGATAAGAGGGAAGGTCCTTTCTTGGATTGAGAACTGGTTAAAAGACAGGAAACAAAGGGTAGGAATAAATGGTAAATTTTCAGAATGGAGAGGGGTAACTAGTGGTGTCCCCCAAGGGTCGGTCCTAGGACCAATCCTGTTCAACTTATTCATAAATGATCTGGAGAAAGGGGTAAGCAGTGAGGTGGTAAAGTTTGCAGATGATACCAAACTGTTTAGGATAGTCAAGACAGAAGCAGACTGTGAGGGACTCCAAGAAGATCTCACCAAACTGAGTGATTGGGCAACAAAATGGCAAATGAAATTTAATGTGGATAAGTGTAAAGTAATGCACATCGGGAAAAATGACCCCAACTATACGTACAGTATGATGGGGGCTAATTTGGCTATGACAAATCAGGAAAGAGATCTTGGAGTTATCGTGGACAGTTCTCTGAAAACTTCCACACAGTGTGCAGCGGCAGTCAAAAAGGCAAATAGGATGCTCGGAATTATTAAGAAAGGGATAGAAAATAAGACTCAGAATATCTTACTGCCCCTGTATAAAACTATGGTACGCCCACATCTTGAATACTGTGTACAGATGTGGTCTCCTCACCTCAAAAAAGGTATTTTGGCCTTGGAAAGGGTTCAGAAAAGGGCAACTAAAATGCTTAAGGGTTTGGAACGGGTCCCATATGAGGAGAGGCTATAGAGACTGGGACTTTTCAGTTTAGAAAAGAGGAGACTGAGGGGGGATATGATAGAGGTATATAAAATCATGAGTGGTGTGGAGAGGGCCGATAAAGAGAAGTTATTTATTAGTTCCCTAAATAGAAGAACTCGAGGACACCAAATGAAATTAATGGGTAGCAGGTTTAAAACTAATAAAAGAAAGTTCTTCTTCACACAGCGTGTAGTCAGCCTGTGGAACTCCTTGCCAGAGGAGGCTGTGAAGGCTAGGACTATAATAGAGTTTAAAGAGAAGCTAGATAATTTCATGGAGGTTAGGTCCATAAAAGGCTATTAGCCAGGGGATAAAATGGTGTCCTTGGCCTCTGTTTGTCAGAGGCTGGAGAGGGATGGCAAGAGACAAATCGCTTGATCATTGTCTTTGGTCCACCCTCTCTGGGGCACCTGGTGCTGGCCACTGTCGGCAGACAGGATACTGGGCTAGATGGACCTTTGGTCTGACCCAGTACGGCCATTCTTATGTTCTATGAATTAGGGAGCCTCCAGCCCTTCCCAGTTTCTCCTGGTGGCCACTCTGGGCACAACCAGGAAAACTCTTCTCCTCTCCCCCAGCACCGGGGCCCTTAAAGGGGTAGAGTCTGGCCACTGGGCACGTGCGAGAGCCAGGCTTGCCAGCAACTGCAGACCCAGACCCTTAGCCAGTGGCCGCACAATGTCAGCCAGTGGCAGCCAGCCGTCTCCCGCCCAGTCCCCCAGTACCCAGGGGCCAGCCAGGGGCCGTAGATGGCGCGCGCCCTCATGGACTAGTGCGGAGATCATGGACCTCATTGAGGTTTGGGGGGAGGCCCCCAACTTCCATGATCTCAGCACTAGGCAGAGGAATGCGGCCGTCTATGGCCGCATAGCGGCCACCATGGCCAGAAAGGGCCACAGGCGCACCCAGAAGCAGGTGCACCTGAAAGTCAAGGAGCTGCAGCAGGTGTATGCCAGGGCCACCAGGGGCGGCACCACAGCAGGGGCTGCCAACTGCCCCTACTTCCCCGCCCTTGACCGACTCCTGGGGGGCAGTGCGGTCCGCGCCAGCCCGGGAGGCAGCGAGCCGGGAGCTGAGGGCCCTGACTCGGAAGCCACCACCAGCTGTCCTGGCACCAGAGTCGGCAGGGTCGTCCAGGGAGGCCATACCAGGTAAGTGCCAGCACTGTCCCCTACCTGGGGGGGAGGTGGGGAGGGAGACCAGGGACCGTGCGCATGGGCCATGCCTCCCACGGTTCATGCAGCCACCTATGCACATGCGAACATGTGCCATGCCACCCTTGGGCAGGTGGCTCCCGCTGCGTGACACCGCCATGGCCTGATAGCCACACGCGTGTGTGAAAAGACCTGACACACTCCCGACCCCGGGGCGGGACACAGCAGGACGCTCTCCCTTCACACGCCCCCTCTACACAGAGGCAGGGGACATCTCCCCCCCGCCTCAGCTGCACTATACACAGCACAGGGGCATGGGTGTGGTCTTGGGGCAGCTCCCAGTCCTGGGGAGAGCCAGACATCCCGACCATGGCCTCTGTGCAAGCGCGTCGGCTCTGACGCTGCAGGGCACAATCATCCGCACCTCGCAGGGGGTGCTGGGCATCATCTACTGCATCCCCAAGGAGAACTGACCACTCCCCTTCTTTCTCCACAGCCGTACCAGCTGCACGTGCAGCATGCACCACTCCACCTGGGACATTCTCCCGCACCCAAGGGCTCCTCCGGACCACCAGCATGCAGGAGGGGTACTGGGACCAGCACCTGGGGGCCCTGCGAGCCCTGCACTGCACCATCCAGGGCTGGATGCAGGAGGACCTGCAGCTCTGCCGGGAGCAGCTTGCTCAGGATCGTACCATGTGCTCACACCTGCAGGCCCTGCTGCAGAGCGTGCTGCCCCGGTCCGGTCCTGTGCCTGCTGCCCCCCCAGCTACTGTTCCTCCTCCCACTCCTGGCCCCCCTCCCACCTCTTCCTCCTCAACCTCCACACCCTCCTCTTCAATCTCCACACCCTCCACCTCAAACTCTGCACCCTCCTCCCCACCCCCCCGGGGACACCGAGGCCTCCTCTCCACCGTGCTGGGAGGCGGTTGGCCCGACGAGACCCCCAGCCCTGAGCGCTCAGCTTCCCCTCCCCCTTATTCCCCTTGCTTCCCCCTTCCAGCTCCCTCCTCCCAGTTTTCCCCCCTCCCCTCTTCCACCCTCTCTCCTGCCCTCTCCCGCCTCCTTTCCCCCATCTCCCCAGAGGTTCATCCCTCCCACCCCAGTTGTGTTAAATAAAGACAGTTTCTATTTTTGAAAATACGCATATTTTATTTGACATCGGGGGGGGGGGCTAGGGATGGGTAAGTGGAAGGACGAGAGGGAGGAATGGGGCACAAGTCCCCAGTGGGGCAGACTGGGGAGACTGTTAGCGCTCCTCAGGGTGGAAGCTCTCCCGCAGGGCCCCCTGGACCCTGACAGCCCCTCGATGGTCCTCCCGGATGGCATCCTGCAGACAGTGCAGCCAGGCTGCTGGCAACGTGTCCACGAGACGCAGCAGAATCCCCGGGGGCAGGTCTGGTTCCATGCTGCAGAGTGCCGTGGTGTCTTGAGAGAGGGCAAGCAGAGCACTCCGAGACACAAATGTTTTGCTGTCCCTCAGCGAGGTAGACCAGCAAGCAGAGAAACCTGAGAACTGTCTGTCCGGAATGGGGGGTCAGGTCCCTTTAAGCACAGACCTCGGCTAGCCTGAGGCAGCAGCCCCACGCACTAAGTCCGACACTGATGCCCTGCCAGCACTGGTTCCGGTCGGCCTTACCTTCGATTCAGGATCCACTCAATGTGGATGTGCTATTTCGAATTAGAAAAATGCTATTTCGAATTAGTTTTTGTGTCTAGATGCGTTATTTCTAATTAGCTTATTTCGAATTAACTAATAAGTTAATTCAAAATAGCGCTGTAGTGTAGACATATCCTAAGTTATATAGACTAAGACAAAGAGTGAGTAGAGGTGTTTGTGTGAACTCAGGCTTAAGTTTTGTTCTGTGTTGGCTCCAGTTTCAGGAGCAAAGAAATTGTAAATTCTAATAGAAAACCATCAAGTTGCACTTGATTTCACAATAGATCCATTAGAAACTGAAAGGGTACATCTACACTGCAACACTATTTCGAAATAACTAGCGCTATTCCGAAATAACTTAGTCTACGTCTACACAGCAGGCAGTTATTTTGAAATAGTGTCAAAATACTGTCAAGATGGAGGACTTCTTACTCTGATTCCTGTAACCTGCATTGTTGGAGGAATAAGGGAAGTTGGAGAAAGAGTGCTTCATTTCAGAATAAGTGCTATATAGATGCTCCCTATTTCAAAATAAGCTATTTTGAAATAAGCTACGCAATTGACGTAGCTCAATTTGTGTACCTTATTTAGAGTTAAGCCCTGCTGTGTAGATGCACCCAAAATGTGTCTCAAACCACCATCTAGCTCAGCTTAGCTCAAAGAGTGGGCTCAGTAAACCTGTTTTTCATTCTTTCAGCCATTTTGAATCAAATGATACATTTCCATTTTCTGAATATTGAATATTTTCCTACTAAGTAGGCACATTAATATGCATTTCCTGGAAGATTAAATTCATCTACTAATTCAAAAATATTTACTTTTAGAATATCTTTGTATTCAGAAATGCATTTTTACCAGGGGAAATATATTGAAATATGGGTGCAATAATACAATCCTTACATAACACCACTGAAGCGTATTATATTAGCTTGTATGCCTCTGTTTTGACATCAGTAATAATTGTTGTATTTATTTAAATATTTTGTTCATTGTATTATTTTGTGACTTAGTTTTTTGTAGCTAAATTAAATAATTAATAATTATAAACAATATGGGCCTAGATTTACTTGAACAGTTTATAAGCCTTTTTCCAGACCCGGTGTGAATTTCATGTTGTAAATGAAAGCTAAACCTAAGCATGTTTAATATAATTTCCTGTTTCAACTGGAAACATTTCACATAGCTCCTACAGATAAACAAGAACCCACTTAGAATTAGCTTTAGCTTTCTTAATCAGACTCCTATGCACATATTTCAATTTCTTTTTCTGTAGGACTCTCAAATTCTCTCTCCCATTTCTTTATCAGAAAACTAAATTCTGACACTTACACCAATTCCTTACACAGATCCCTGGGATAAATAAAAGTGCCTAACTACTCCAAAGATTTAATGAGTCATAAAGCATCTGGATACCCTAAATAAATTGCACATGATTTTTTATTAATTGAGCTCTTGCTTCAGATTATGGATTCTTCTTCATCTAGGTGCTGTGATACAACTCTTACCTTCTTCTATTAAGCATGCAGTCCTGGAGAAGAATAATCCCAGTCCATTTTTTCCCAGTTTAATTTAAACATCTATAACATAGACATTTTCACAGAATTACTAAAACTTGAAATTAGACAAGGACCCAAGCTGCAAAATTCAGCAGGTTTTCAAAAGCCAAAAAGTTCAAAGGTTTTAAAATAGAAACTGAGTTCTAGATCTGAGGTTATATATGTAGCAGAGCTGGGCCAGGAGTTCAAGGCAGAATCCAAGTGTGCTTGCACTCCAGCCTTTCAAACTTGGCCTTCTGATTCTGCAGACACAGCACTGAAGTTGCTCTGGTGACACCAGGAAGGAAGAGCCTTCAGACACCTTGGAATGCAGAGAGGAGTAGATATTCTAATTAGGTCCCACTGAAACTTTGTAGCTAGACCAAGAACTTTGTGAATTTTGAGGGTGTGCCACCAAAAAAATCTTGAGCCAGCTCAGCAAAATGTATGGTACAATAGTCAACTTCCTTCTGAAGAGTTCTGCAGTCCAAAAACCTTGAATCTGAATAGCTCACCTCTAGTCTATGGGAAAGTTCAGTTATGTATACAAACTCTCCAATTAGTTCTCATATCTTTGCAAGTCCTCACTGACCCATTTGGAAAACCCCAAAACCTCATATTCAAACATACAAGTTCAGCTCCAAATTTAAATAAAGATTCAAACATTGTGCCCATTGCACATCTCTAATCCAAAATAATTAGAATAATGTGAAATTTAGCAGTTTTAGTTCCCATGTTGGCCTTTTACATGGCTTCAATTAGGGATGTAAAATCCAGTTTAATCAGTTAACTGGTTAAACGTAGTATTAAAGACTATATTTAACCAGTTAACCAGATAAAGTCGGGGGGACAGATGGTCTGCTTCAGCCTCAGAGGGGTAGGTGGAGGCACTCTGCTGATCCCACCTGGGTAAATTGTCATTGGAAACGGTAAATTCTCAGAGGTATTGTTAGCCTGTTGAAATGTGTATCACCATTGTTTATGAAATTATGAAATTTTACTGTATGTTTGTTACTAAGCAAGTTGTGTTTCTTTGTAGCACCTACAAGATAGATTTACAACAGGAACAACCAGCCACATGGTGAGGGATCATTAAGGAGAATCAACTCTTCCAGTAGAGCCCTCTCAAGGATACCTTAGAGAGCATATGTTTAACAAAGGCCCAGTGGCTTAGCTGGGCATGTAGAACATGTAACACATAGCTCCATGTCTGAGCAAGTATTTTTCCTTGCACACAAACTGGGAGTATAAATCTGAGAGAGTGACATCACCTCCTTGCCTCTTTGCTGCTGCACATCTCTTCCCTGTGATTTCTAACAAAAGGGAAACTGAACAATGGACTGAATACCCCAATATTTGGAACAAACCAGAGAGACTTATTGGAAGCTAGCTGGTTGAATATCTCTGCTATTATCCTGATCTACAGACAGTGATCCACCTGTGGAAATGGGAATTCTGAGTATTTGACTGGCCTGTCAAATACTATTTGTGGATTTGCCAGTGACCAGAAAAATAATGTAATCTGCTAGAGGGTGACATGTAGCTTTAAAGATTTGCATTATCATCACAAGACACTGGGATATCTATTGTTAAAAGTTCATGCGTCCAGCTAAAGATGCTGCAGTGTTCCCACTTTCACAATTTAAACAACAACAGATCAAAACTGTTGAAGATACAGCAGCTATCTGCCCACCAACATGCAAAACCCACCATGCATATGTGTGAGAGAGGGTGGGAGTCATACAAGAGTGGGAGATCTTATCAGTCTTCTCTCTTTAGAGATTATAAGTGGCTATTAAAGAAGGGGGTTTCAGAGTTCCCTTGTGGTTGTGACTGGGTAGGTTTTTTGCATTTCAAAGATGATAATCCAGTCTCCAGGCTCTGAAATCAACTTAACGTATACGATTCATTTAAACCTTGTTAGAATACTGTTCTCCTTTGTTTTATATTGATAAACCTTTTGTTTTAGTTTACTAAAAGATTGGCTACCAAGGTGGTTTTGAGATAAGATCTAATGCAGGGCTACTCAACATGTGGCCTGCGGGCCACATGAGGCCTGCGGGCCATTTGTTTGCGGCCCGCAGTGCAGTTTGGGTTGATATGTGTTTTAGTAGTTAAATTCCTGGACTGTTGTGACGTATAAACAAAAAAGTAGTCAATAGAATGGTCTTCTGTTGATACGTGTTTTAGTAAATAAATTCCTGGACTATCATTGCTCATTAAAAGAGCTGTCATATGGGTGGAAATTGAGTAAATACTGCATTTTATTAATATTGGTAGAACTGACTGAAATGGGGCCTGCTTGTTGTGTAGTCTTGCCTTAATCTTTGTATTCATGCCCATCAGTGTGAAAGAAGCTATTTGCATATATATTTGCATGTATATGCAACCACACTTAAGTTGTGGCCCCCAGGGCTTCCAAAGTTGAGTAGCCCTGATTAATGTATGCTCTGACCTGGGGGGAGTGACTGGCTCTCTGAAGCTGGAAGAACCTAATGTATGTGATTTCTGGTTTTAATAATCATTTCTCACAGAAGTCTGGATTGTCTGGGTGATGCATGAAAGGCTAGAGGGGACTCTGCGGCTTCACAGTACCTAGTATAGTATATTGGAAGCACATATTTGTTACTGGCTTGGTGAAATCTTATGATAGAGTACACCAGCAGTCTGAGGTGCATGACCTGGATGTGTTCTGGCTGTCTGACATACCAGGCAGTGTGACAGTGACTTCTTGCCTCTGAGCACCACTAAGTAAGCCATTGTCTCTCAGTGGCTCATGAGCCACAAAGAGGCCTGATCTCACAAGAGGGAAAACGCTTTCCCTCTGCTGTTAGATGGCCTCTAGCAATCAGAGGAGAGTGTGTAACATCTCCTGTGGTTTAGCATGCTGCTGTGCACCAAAATTAAAATATTTTAACACTAGTCAGAAATCTGAATCAGAAAGTTTCAGAACAGTTAATCTTTACTTGGTTCTGGTTTCCAACTGCCAAAATATAAAAGGGATTTACAGTAAAAATATAACTATGTTCCAGCCACTACATTAAAAAAACCCTGCAAGATCCATTAAATGAAGTTTCTAATAAAAAGTCTTCCTAACTGGTTAATTGCGGTTGCTAAATGATTTCTTTTTATAGTAAAAGCTTTATAATTAACAAGCCAGAGATTGATTTCTAGTCATTATCAATTTCTCTGTGATTATTATTGCTTCCATAATAATCTGCACTGTATTAACATAGATTAAGAAGCTCTTTAAAACAGAGCAGCTTCATTAGCTCCCACTATCACAGAAGGACCTACAGAACTCAGCACTTCAGTTAACTACCATGCAAGCACTAAATAAATGCAGCCTACTCATCGGAGACTGGGATTTTCAAAGGTGTTGAAGGGGGTTAGGTGTGCATCTCCTAGTTCTTCAGCTTCTTTCAGGCTCCTTTGAAAACCACAGCTGGAAAACCCACTAAAATTATCAACCTGGACGGGCTCATTTACGCACTTCATGAATGTGAATATAAATGTTAATATAATAAAACACCTTTCATCCTATGATCCTGATATGGTTGACAAACTTTGCAAAACCAATTGCCATCTGTAAATAAGGATCACTTTTCTCATTGTGTAAATGTAAACACCTCTACCGTGAATGGCGCTCAGATTGAATTCAATACCAGTTCAGAGGGCAGTTCAATCACCAACACCAGTTCCCACACTGTCCTATATATTCCATTGAGGTACTAATCAGGACACATAGATAAACACTCATTTCCACCTGGAAAAGTCATACTTTACAAAGTTTCTAATCACCTGTATTGTTAAGCTATGATTTAATTTAATTTAATTTAATTTTATTTTATTTTATTGCAGCTGATGCTTGGAGATGGCTATTGCCCATTTTATACTGCAATGTTGAAGTACAACTAACGTGTCTGCTGAGGGATTGCAGAGAGTATTTGAGAAAGGAGGACATGCTTTGAGGCAGGAAGAAACTTTGATTCCAGATTCGTTTCCAGATCTGGTTCACTGTGTAATTCATGGTGCCTAAATAGATTATCATCTCCCTAACTGCTGGTGAATATCCTTGTAGTCAGTTTTTCAAAGATCTCTAACAGTCTCAGAGAACTCCTAGCTTTGACAATTATTTAGGGTCAATGGTGAAGAACTCTGAAATAGGCCTACAAACCCCTTATCAGGAATTTTTAAATACAAGAATAATATGTGGAGAATTTTACATACAGAACATTACAATCTGTAAAAGTATCATATGCAATTATTCTACAATTGGCACAAGCCCACAATATATGGAACTGACCTTCCACTGGGTGTGTCCAGAGCTAATGTTCTGGGGTGACTAAGAACAGGGACTAGTCGTACAGCTCAAACACTGAGCATGTAAGCAAGCCTGTTTCTCTCTATATATACCGTTCACACTGAAAATGACGTGAGTACTGTACATGCACATCAAGGAATTGAAGAACATGTCTAAATTCAGAGATAAGTTCAATAAAGTTAAGATCAAGAGCCAATCCTAAACTATTTTTCCCCCTAATCTTGAAATCTTGCTTCATTGCTATTTTGCATTTTTTGGCATGGCTAAAGAAAGAAGTGCTGAAAAACTTCTCTCTCCCCATGTGTCCACCCATCTACAAGCAAAAACTCTGGTCAGTCCAGATTTGTTGGCCAGTTCAACTCCTATCTAAAGTATGCTCAATTCTTATAGATTTCAATGGGAATTGTGCCTATGTTAAAGCTAAAATAGATCAGGAGCCAACTGACTGTTTTTGAGGTCATCCTTTGAATAGCTCAAATTTAACAAATTTTGTTAAAATGAAGTAATGGTTTCCAAAACAAATCTACATGTTCAGATTGCTGTGGGTCAGAAAAATATACATCAAAATTTACAGCTTCTCAATTTCCTCTTCCTGCTTTGTTAGAGAACCATATAAGAAAAGCAAATCGACAAGAAATAACATCTTCAAAAGCTTGTACTGTTAAAGCTAAACATTTATTTTGGATGGTGGAGGATGAATCAGCTTGAAATAATTAGTATCTTTCAGATGACATCCCCAGCAGTGGGCCTTTTAGAATTTATGGCTGTTTCAACTATAGTCTCACACAACACCTTTTAATTTTATTTCCTGGCCTATTAATTATTTGTTAAAAAAATAACAATAAAGAGTGAAAAATAAGCTCTCAGATCTCTCTAGTTCAATGCCACTGTTTGAACAGGCAGAATGTCTCATTCACTCTGGTGGAACTAATTATATAGATGATGTTGGGCAAGTTTAGAAGTATGCAATGGGAAATGTGTTAGAACTTTATATTCTGTTCACCACAGCTGTCTTCTAGTGGTTCTCCTGGCACCTCTTCTGGAGTGTGCTGATCCACTGGAGTGTTCCCTTCCCTTGCCCTTTGGTAGCTACTATTTCCTTCTTATGCTAGCTAACTTAAAAACATATGATATTAAAGGGCAAAAAAACCCCCAAACCTTTGTCAACACAAGTTAAAGTTGCCCAGTGACAGCTTGTGCCTGTCTCGAATGTCAAATTCAGCAAAATTCAAATATTTGAAAACCAGGAGAAACTGAGTTAAAGTAAATGCCCACATAACCTTAACTCTGCCTTCTTTGAGCAATGCCCATGACACACATTGTCCAACTCAGCCTTTTCACTGTAGTGGACAAGCACTACCTGAACTTGCTCGACATTCAAATACTGAACCAACTCATCTAATAGAATACCACACTTGTGAACATCACCAGTGGAAAAAAAAATTGTCCACAGTTTTATTACATGGTTGTTATGTAACTTTAAATATGGAAGAGAAGATTGGTGTTTCTCTTTCCTTCTCCATCCACAGCCCCACCATTCCCCAAAACATGCAGCCCCCTGCTAACATTGCCAACTCCCCCCTCCTGTTTCCATCCCAGTAACCCATTAGATGGTGATGTATAAGCCATTAACACTGGATAAATTACTCCTTGCTGCCTCCTGTCCTCTGCTGCAGCACAGACATCAGAAGCAGTAGCTTACCAGAGGACTATGTGCTACCTTGATTATACAGTCTAATCTGCACACTGAGCTGCACTCCTCATTCCCCATTCCACCTCAGATTCCTCCCCCAGCTTCAGTCAGGCTTCCCCAGCGATGTCCCAGGTTCACCCAGTCCAAACCAGGCCACTTCCCCACACAGATATGGTGTGTATCTAACTCTTTCTAGATTTTAGATGTTTACATTTATGATAATTTCATTCCTCACAACTCAGATGCCAACTCACAGGGAAAGGCAGAGAGAGGGGCTTACATACATGAAGAAAAGCAAGGCCCCTCAGATCCCTAAACACACATCAGGCAGGGAAAGGGGCTCAGATCCCTGCAGAAGGGAAGGGCTCCCATAGATTCCAGCACATACAGAGGAGGAGAGAATTCAGTACTGAAAGCCACCACACAACTGTCTCTGCTATCCCTGATGTTTTCTAACCCCTCACATCTTCTCCCCTCCTACGTCCCATAATCCCCTCCTCTCATCCCCCCGCCTCTCTTTTCTATCACCCATTTTCTTTTCTATCACCCATTTTCCTCCTCATAATAACTTCATTCTCTGCTGCAAAGCCCCTCTTCCCCTATGAACACCTATTCTTGTACATTTAATCACCCTTCCCTTCCTGTTAGAATTCACATGTGAAATTTATTTTCTTTTTAAAAATAGTTTCAGTGCCTTCTGAGTGCTCTCCCATATTCAGATTACATTTCTCCAAAATAAAACATAGGAAAAAATTCTAATGTTTACAGCTCATTCTCAGATTTCTGCTCAAGGTAGATTTCAAACTTCAAAGTTACTGGAATTTGTGAACATAATGAAATGTTGGTTTGTTTTGTTCTGAGGCTGTATCTCTGATACCCCTTGGTCAAATGATCCCAAACTGGTTAACCAAATGTACTTCCACCTCTGCATCTAATTTAAAGCAATCTGATTAACTGTAGAGCACTTACAACATTCAAGCCCAACAGTTAACAGAACAGCTGGTCTTGACTTTAACCATAGCAGAGCTATGCCATAATAATAGGATAAGAATTAAGAGAAGAAAATTTGAGATGAAAAAGAAAAAAATCAACAACAACAGGAGAAACTTCATGGTTGATTAGGCTGGAATAGTGGTCCGGGGGAAGTAAGGAAGGGTTCACATTAAAAACTGGCCTAGAGAAATTGCTAGAAAATATACCACTACAGAATATCTAAATTCTGCAAAAATGCATCTGAATAGCACTTCATATTCTCAAAGCACTATGTTGACTAATTAATTCTCACAACACATCTATAAGGAAAATGAATATGTATTATCAGCCCCTTTATACGGAGGGGAAAACTCATCCAGGAAGATGTGGTGACCTGCCCATGGCCCAAAGATTAAACTACAGTCCACTTTTAAAGGCGGCTTTCCTAATTAGGCCTCAGAAACACCAAGGAGAAACCCTACGGTACTGCTGCTATCTGTCCTGCACCTGTTGTGTAAGCATAAAATATAACTCTTCTCTAAATTTTGTTCCCAAGCTATCATGCTTCTCTTTCTGTCTGATTTATGTTATACAGTGTTTTCAATAACCTCTACTGCTAAGTGTCTATTGAGCAAATACTCTGTAAATGTTGAAGAGAATTGGTATGTCCTAATGCTGCATACAGAGAATAATAAATGTGTAAACCAATCTATTTTTTGAGATATGAAGAGTACATCAATGCAATTCATATTCTTGTATATAACAAATAACCTGTGGCAACAATAACCATGGTCCTGAACTACAGCACAAATGAAAGTTCTGTATCATTGACATCTTGTTTTATAGACATGTAATCCTTTCAAAATTCATTACACAAATATTTTAGATGCATGCTACAACATGCAGTGGGAAAGTATGTTTATAATCATCTCAAGCTAAATTCATCTCTGCTGTAACTCCATTAATTTTACTGGAGATACTCCAGGGTTCAGCTGAGGGAAGGATTCAGGCAACCCGGGCCTCTAGCCATGCCATGTCATGGTGATTCTGTGGTTCCACCCCTGCCCATGACCTTCCTCCCCAGTTGAAGAGGAGGTGGTAGGATGGGGCCTTTTCCATGAGGCATTACCAGTAGCATGGGGACTTCCTCAGAAGCTCCCCTCAGAGCACTGTGTTTTAAAGTTAATACTCCATTAAGATGTGTTAAGAGCAGTTCCCATCTTTCATAGCTTTTACTCGTGACTGTCAACCAACTCAAGCAGGGAGGTGGTGGACTCTTCATCCCTAGACATTTTTAAGTCTCAGCTTGACAAAGCCCTGTCTGGGATGATTTAGTTGGGACTGGTCCTTCTTTGGGCAAGGGACTGTTAATGTGAGCTTCTTTATTAATGTTAGACCTTGTTAGTAATCAGTTAAGTTGAAATGGTTTAAGTTGTTTATTTGTGGATTTGCCATTTTGTTTTGTTTAGAACAACAGGTGAGCCTCCATTTTGATTAGTCGTCTTCTTCCTTGCCCATGGAGAAGATGGGAAAACAGGGAAAGTGTTGCTAGGCAACAGGAGTGCATAACTAGGGGGCGCTCAGAGTGCTGGGGGCTGTCTTTGTTCAGCCTGCTCACTGACAGGGGGCAGTGAGTGCTGCTCAGGCATCTGGTCACTTGCTTGGAGTTGGAGTGTCAGTTGTGAGTAAGGTGGGGTAATATCAGATGGCGTATTTGATTACTGGGGAGCACACTTGCACACAGGGATCAATGGATTAGATAGGGCTAACACACACCCGAAAAGGTGCAAAGGGGCTAGGGTGGGTTCTGAGTTAGGGCCTAGCCTTAGCTCCTACTGTCACTGAGTCGTTTCCGATCCCTGTCATCCGGAGTGGAGACTTGAAGTCAGCTTTCCCCGGAGTTGGGTAAGACAGGAGGCCTAATGTCGGCTACTCTCCTCTGTGTGCCTGCTGTTGTGTGTGACTCCCGCAGTTTCCAAACCCAGTTATTCTGTCCTTCCCTAGTCCTTTTTACCTTCCCTATCCTATAGATAATAAAGTTTAGTTTCCTTTATAATTTTGTGTGTGGACTCCTCATTTGGTGCCCTGATAGACAGGTGAAAGGGGTGAGAACCAGATAAGAGCTCAGGTGGATCTCTCTGGAGTCCTCCATTCTCTTACAGCTGGACTCGATGACCTCCTGAGATCTCTTCCAGCCCTAGAATTCTATGATTCTGTGGTTGCTGCAATGATTACTCTTGGGTTATGTTTTCAAGGTTTTCCTCGCAATCACAAAGATTAGAAACTTGAGGTGAAATACTATTTCTACTCAAGTTAATGGTCATTTTAACATTGACTTTGGTCGTGGTGAGATTTCACCCTGTTATTATAAAAAAGAAGAAGAGTCTATGTTGTGATCAGATGACTTGATCATAGTTTAATTTGTTCCTCTGTATTTGTCAATATGTTTCTTCCCTTCCCTATTACACATATATGTGTATTATAAAGGGGCCTGAAACAGAATCGTAATTTTGAATGAGATGGGAAAGCCTACATTCAAATCTCCATCTGAACTTTGTAGTTTTGGCCCACTCTTGATAAGGAAGAGCCATCCAGAATGCCAAATCTAACCTCTATGATATTTGGGGAAGTTTCTGTTTGAATTCAGATTCAGCTAGCACATGACCCATAGCTCAGGTCAGTCCTAATGGAAATATAGTTATATTTTCATATGTTGCTCATATCCTGCAAATGTTCCTTGTAGGCCCAGACCCCAGAAGTTATTTCATACAGACGGGGCCTTTTGCTGGGGCAAAGCCACCAAAGTCAATGAAGCTCTATGAGCATGCAGGTGGGTCCCCTGCACCAAATATCTTTTAGGATCAGAGCAGCATGGGTCAGGCAATGTGTCTTGTTCTGATTTAAAAAACAGTCCTCTAATAAATAATTCCCTTATTTCTGACTTTGGGTATATTTACAGAATAGCAGCACAGATTCAATGCTACAACTGAGCCACCATAGTACAGCTGCTTCCTACATTAATGAAATCATAGAATCACAGAACACTAGAACTGGAAGGGACCTCAAGAGGTCATCAAGTCTATTCCCCTGACATCACAGCAGGACCAAGCACCGTCTAGATCATCCCTGATAGATGTTTATCTAACCTGCTCTTAAATATCTCCAGTGATGGAGATTCCACCACCTCCCTAAGTAATTTATTCCCGTGTTTAACCATCCTGACAGTTAGAAAGTTTTTCCTAATGTCCAACCTAAACCCCCCTTGCTGCAATTTAAGCCCATTGTTTCTTGTCCTATCATCAGAGGTTAAGAAAGGGGGATTTCCTCTGATGTAGTTAATCTGCCTCTCCAAGAGGTGGTGGCTAGGTCAACAGAAGAGTTATTCTGTCAATATAGCTACCTATAATGGGGGCTCGGTCAACCTAACTACATCGCATGGGGTGTAACATATTTCACAGTCCAGAATCATGTAGGTAGATCAGTCTAATTTTTAGGTGTGGACAAGGCCTTAGATTTGTTATCCTGAAAAGTGAATAAAATTAAATTAAATGAATAAAAAGCAGGCTAATGTCAATACAGGAGAGACTATGCATAGTCAATGGGACAGCAATTTCCGCGGAAGAAATGCACTAAAATGTCTTATGGAGCACATATTGGTAGTCAAGGCACTTTAAATTATTTCTAGCATTAGTAGTATTTCTAGAAAGAAACCATGAAGTCATAAAAGCACAGATGGCATTTTGAGGGGGAGCTTGGACAAGTATACAATTTATGCAATTTAGGTTAGGTTAGGTTAGGTCAGGTCAGTAACCTAATTTTTTATAATCTCACAAATATTGTACCAGAACCCAAATGGAAGTCATGATCCTCCAGAGACTTATACCCCTTCCTGATTGCCATAAAAGCTCTGTCAGGACCACTGACTGCCAGTGCCAATCTACAGGTTGCTCCAATGCATACTGGAGATTGTGTGTGGCTAGGTTCAGGGAAAGGGGCATAAAAATGCCTTATAAGCCCTATCTAAGTGGTCCCAACGATTTCAATCTTTGTAACATATGTAAAGTTAAGCATGCGTACAAGTCTTTGTAGGACTGGGGACCAAGGATGTAAATTCCCAAGACCTAAAAAATAGTACTAGAGAAATATCTGGGAATAACATACCAGAGAGCCTTATTTTAGTACCAAGCAATCTGGCTGAAATGATTATGAGAGAGGGACAGTTAAAAAGCACCTAAAAGAACATAATATAAACACACACCAGCAATGCTTCTGTTAAAAAAATACATGTCTCTCAAATCTACTAGACTCATATGCATTGGTCAGAAGAACAGTGGTTAAAGATGATGTTGACATAATTTTTTTGTACTTTCAGGAAGCTTTTGACCAAGTCCCTTAGAAGAGCGCAATAAGGAAACTAAGTGGTGTGGGTATGAGGTAAAAATACAATCACTAGACACTGGCTAAAAGACAAAAATACAATGTAATCAGTTTTTCGACATGGCACCCTTATAGCTGTCAGAGGCTGTGGGGAAAGCCCCTGTGTCTTGGCTGCCATAAAAAGCCTCTTGGGATCATGAGTTGCCAATACAAGTTTAAGTGGCCTTCAACCTTCACTAATTCATGAGATAGGTAAAGTGACCTAGGCTCATGACAGGGACATACAAATACCTTAAAGCCATCTTTGAAACCCTTTTTCCTCAGCTATGCCTCTGACCCAACAAAAGAATTATTTCTAATAATCTATATCTATCCACCTAGAACTAGAGAGATTAAAAGTCAGAGAGCACTTAAATAGGAAAGTGAGGATACATATTCATTCTTAAGTCTCTAAATATATTTTGCATAAGACAGGCGGGCTCTAAGATTTTTCTGCTCTTGTCCTGTGATATTAATAGTGTGAAGGAGATTTTATTAGCACAACAGAACTAGTGCCATTATTACACTAATTAGTCCCATTTCTGCTGTTAGAACAGAAAATACTGGCTTTTTTCCCAGTTTGCTTCTCTCAAAGACATGCCAGATGAGTTCAGTCTCAGTTTTCAGACTGAAAATTAAAAAGCAGTATTTTGATCAAGCCACATTTAAAATGACTATGATCACTTAAAACCTTGTTAATTCTGGGCCACAGAAATCAACTGCCAGTAGTATTCTGCTTTCTCATTCTGGTGGGCAGCCCTATAATCATGAAACTAGAAATTAAAAAACGGAAGACATCATCTAAGCAGCAAATCATTTGATTTCCGCAATGTAATTTTTCCTGAATAAAACACAGAAACTGACAGCTTCTGCTCTGCTTTGCTTTTCTTCTTGCCATCAGCTGTAAAAACCACCCGTTGTGCTTAGATATCGTGCAACACATATGTTATGCAGGATCACACACTGTTCTGAAAATTCTGCTCATACTTTGGCACAACAGAATGAGTTATGGGTAGAGAGGCAGTTTTATATGGGCTAGATTTTTTCACTTTTATAGCTTTCAGATAGACTCTTAAAGGAACACTGTGTTAATGCAGTTTTCGGTGAACCTAAAGGTGGGATCTGTAGAAACCTTTGGGTTATGTCTATACTGCAGGCTTTTTGCGCAAGAACAGTTGTTCTTGTGCAAAAACTTGTGGAGCGTCTACACTGCACGTGCATTCTTGCGCAAGTAAATTTACAGTAAAGCGTTGGAAAAGAGGGCTTCTTGCACGAGAGTTATTCCTCTCCCCATGAGGAATAAGCCCTCTTGCGCAAGAGCTCTTGTGCAAGAAGGCAGTGTGGACGAGTAACAGGGGCTTCTTGTACAAGAAAACCCTATGGCTAAAATGGCCATTAGAGCTTTCTTGCACAAGAGAGTGTCCACACTGCCATGATGCTCTTGCGCAAAAGAACATGGCAGTGTGGACATGCTCTTGAGCAAGAATTTTTGAGCAGAAGCTCTTGCGCAAAACAGTTCTTGCATAAGAAGCCTGCAGTGTAGACGTAGGCTTGCAGTAAATATTTCAGGTAATTTGTTTATATATTCTTTAAATATTAAAAGTTGTGAGACGATGTATGTCTAATGTAGCAGGTCATGCATTCATACAATATATATTAGTACTGGTTATATTTGTTTCATTCAAAGGGTTGTTTCATCAAACAGGATGTTTGAGAGAAATGTCTATGTGAATTGTCCATTTTTGAAGAAATTGTGGGAATTTTTGCCAAAAAACTGAAACATTTTGATTTTCAAGTAGTTGAAAAAAATGTCAATTTTCAGACAAGATTTCCCCTTTTTTTGACAAGAACCTAAACACCTATTAAAAAAACCTTCTGATTAAATTACTTTGATTTTGTCAAATAAACTTCTGATTAAATAAATGTTGTTTGGTTATGTAAAAAAAACCCCACGTTATACAGGAACAAAAAGCATTCCCCGATCAGCACTACTTTACACACAGAATTCCCACTGATTCGTGAGAGGCATTTCATGGGGTGTAGAAGCTGCTACACAAATTAGTTTTGTCTAGGTAAACATATGCTATAAAGAAAGTCTGCAGGGATGGGGAAGCCCTCATTAAAAATATTAAGTCAGATATAGAAAGTAAATAGTTCCTCTTATTTATGGTGAAATTCATTCAGTGAACCACTGAAGTCCCATGAAAGCTGTATTTTGAAGGTTCAAGTTGGACATAACTCATATGTAGCTCATAAGCATTTTGCTGGATCCCAGCACCTATTTGAATACCACACCAAGCCAACAAAATGGTAACTTTTAGGAAAGTAATTAAGTAGAGTGTTCTTGGGAAGAAGTGAATCTTTCAACCTGCTAAGAATCAGCAGTAATTTACTTTCTGTATATTATTGCTAATTATGAATGTCCCAGGATAAATTTGCTGCCTTGATGCTGAAAGATTTTCACTATTGCCCCTTTTTGAGCTGTAGCAGATGTCCAGGGCCTTGTGGTGTGGATAATAAATCAGCGACAAAGAGTCAGGCTATGTCTAGACTTCAGGCTTCTTTCGGAAGAACCTTTTTTCAGGAGAGATCTTCTGAAAAAACTTCTTCCGAAAGAGACTGTCCACACAGCAAAAGCACATTGAAAACGCGATCTTTTTCAAAAGATAGCGTCCACACTGAATGGACGCTATCTTGCATTTAAGCTGTGATTACTATGGATGGAGAGGCCACCAAGACACCTGTACTTTTTTCTCTTTCCTCTTCTTTCAAAAGAGTTCCCTCTTCCCCATCCACACGCACCTTTTTCTGAAAGAGCTCCTGCCATAGTTCCACTATTATTTCATATATAAACTCATGTTACCACCATTGAAGAAGGCATGAATAATCTTCACGTAAGGGGACAATGTTCTTGACTTCAGTGAGACTACTAACACAAGTAAGGGTTTGCAGAATTGGAATCCAAGTTGGAAGCCAGAATTATATTGCCAGATCTACTGTACAGTTCATTCACGATTGCATAAATGCAAATGCTCCATAATTAACTCACTTCGCAAACTGCCTTAAAAGCAAAAAGGAGAATGTGTCAGACTGTTCTTCTTGTTTTATATCCCTTAGGCAATGGAAGAATTTACAATGTGCTCTAAAAAACAGACATTTGAATTCTCGACTCATTTAAACTATTGTAAATTCACCAGTATTTTAAATACATTCACACACAGCAGTTCCAAGCTATTACCAGTGTTCTTTCCAGAATATTGAAAGCTAAAAGAGAATTACAGCTGGAATAAAAATTATAACCAGATAAACTGCTAAAATATTGATATCACTTCTACCTGCACATAAAACCAACTATGATACTACTAGAAGAAAAGAAAACTGCAAGAAATAATCAATACAAAACAGGACTACAAATCAACTATCTTGTTTATCCTAAAACAAGATAGGATAATATTTCTTTGGGATCTGGACAAATCTAGGATTTTGAGGGGTTTAATTATGCTGCTTCTGTCTCTCTTTAGCACACAGTACTAAGGCATAGCTGCAGGAAAATTCTACACACCACATTGCAAACATGCTTAATGGGAACAAGTTGGTGTAGTGTGCCATGGACCTCGATGATAGTGGCGAAGAGAAGTGAAAGAACGGGGCAAAAGAGAATTTTATGCTCTTAATAACCAGTATCGAGTAGCAGATGAAGACAGAGGGAGGAACAGAATTTAAAATCTATGAAACCTGTCATGTTTCAGTAAGGGGGTGAAATTCACTCTTTTGAAAATTTGGAACTACTTACAGTGCAGTAAGTTAGGCATTTGTACAAATCTTTGAATGATTGGGGATTTAGTGGAGTGGAAGTCTAGTTACACAACATAGGAAAGAATTGCTACAGGAATGGATGACAGCACTGGAAAAGGAGCTAGACAGGACAATAGCAACCACCATGATTAAAAATAGTGGAAAAAATGAGCATCAATTTGAAACAACCTACTGCTTTTAATTTCCAGTTTCAAAATATTTTGACCAGTTCTCACTACTAGACAAATCTAATGTCTGAATATCCTACAGAAGGAAATACATGTTACCAAGAGGCCCTTGTGAAAAATTAATTGGGCCAGATCCTCAGTGGATGAAAATCAATAGTGTCCTCCATCTTAAGAGCAGTGATAGTAATGAAATCAGTACTGCTCTGTAGAAATAAAGGTAGGTTGTATGAAATTGCACCAACAATCTTTAGAATTTAATAACGAATTTTCTTTTCTCCACATTAGTTTTTAATAACCTTATGGAAGAAACCATTCTCTATTGAATTTTGTAGGGGGGTTGAAAACTTATTGATACTGATAACTGTAATGTATTGAAAGGTTATCATTTTCAATTACATTCTATAGGACTTTCTGTCAAGGGAGGTAGAGAGAGCAATGTAATCATGCTATATGGCCCTAGAGCCCTCATCCCCTAGCCTAGTAATGAGTATGATTTTGCCACTCCAGCCTCCCCTGCAGCCCAATTACACAAAATTCAATAACCCTCAGAGAAATTCTGGGATTACTGTTTGACTTAAGCATCAATAATTATTTCAGATGTGTGCTTAATTTCTGTGATTCCCTAAAGAAAATGACATTGCTCACCCTTTTAAAAAATGCTTTATTGCTAAGAATTCTGAAACATATTGTTTTTTCCTCCCTTTTTCTTCCTTTAGGAATCTTAAGCTTAACAGAGATACCACATGTCTTAAGGTTCTAATTAAATAGACAGATAGGATGCAGATAACATCTGCTTTCTGTAATAAAAACTATTGATATTGTTGATCTGACAGATTTTTATCTGCAATAGACAGAACAAGATAGACAAGTCTAAAAACAGGGGGTGGGGAGACTTAGCTCAAGAAATAACATCATATTACTATTAGGACTTATCTGTTCTTCTATCCCCTAGAATGAATAACAGCATTGGTCAGGTATCTTGACTCTTTATTCAGTCACGTACACCATTTCTTCTAAACTGGAAAAAGGAATAGTCAGCTCTGGAACTTTATGACTTTTTCTATCATATGATGTTTATCAAGGTGAACCTATTATTTTTATTAGTATCTAACAGCTTGAATCCATGAGATCTATGAGAGGGAATGTTGCTTTTTAAGACGTTGCCCTGTGAGGCAAAACTTGTAATAAGAAATGAACAATACTAATGATAATTACCATTTAATACAGAATCTTTAATTGGACAATCCCAAAGTGTTCATACAAAATACAGATTATAGGCTCAACACTGACTCTCTGCCACACCCTGACCTCTCTCTCAAGCCATTGAAGACATCTGCCTTCTGTCTTCAGGGTGTATGGAGACTCCTGTACAGTTCAGGCAGTTGAGCAAGGAGCATGTTAGTCCATGTCTTTTCTCATCATCTCAGAGGGCTCCCTTATGACTGGCAGCTCATATTTCCACCAGAAGGGTCTCCCCCAAAACCTCTCTGAGTGGCTGGTCATTTGCTAGGACTCTCTCAGGATCTGGAAGTTAGTCTCAGTGACCAGGTCCATAGCAGCCACCAAGATGAGGATGATTGGAAGTACTGGGCGGACCCCATGGTGCTTGGCCAATACATGGGGCTGCCCACACTATATCCTTATTGTATGCTCCAGGAAGTGAGGACCAGCTGGTGTCCTGCTTTTCTCACTTTCCATGAGTGGGCTGTGTCAAGAAGGTGCTCCCCACCATCCCTTCCTCGAGATCTCCTAGAACTCATCTGAAGGCCTATGTCCCCCTTCCTCTCCCCAAGCCACTTGTCTGGCCACCTGAGCTGACGGCATGACATTCAAACTCTGAGGCCAGAGAACAACTTCACACCATCCACTTGCTCACCCAACTGGCAGGACATTCTGTCACCTGAGGAGGGCAAGAAACCCCAGAGTAAACCATTTTGTACTCTACTCTGGTTCCAAAGTTCACAGGGGATATTAGTGGGCAGGTCCTCCAGAGCCATAGGCATTGGCATGTACATGGAATATGTCACAAACTCCCCCAACACCTGTTCCTTTTGGGGCAAAAGGGAAGAAGCCATGGTGCACCTCTTGGATGGGTACATCAGGTGTCAACCTACTCCTCTAGAACCTCTTACTGAGCTTCTGGCTGTACTTTCACCATATCTCCTGATCAGTGCACACTCCATCCATAGCTACACAAAGTCAAGGAACCTCCTCATCAACCTCTTCCTGGCACTGGCCTAGATGGCCAGCCAACACTCCAGGAGGAAGAAACATGACAGAAGTGGTGGGGAGTGCTCTGTGGCTTTAGGTACTATTTTCATTCCCTTGTTCGATCACATCTCCAGGCAGCATTCCTCTGTCTGGCGCCTACTTACTCTTTAGGGGTCTTTGAGGAGTGGCTGTCTGGGGTTCTCTGTTCAGTGTCCTCCTCTGGTTCCCTTATTTTCAGCCTTTGACCTCACTCCTGTTCCTCTTTTCTCCGTTACTGTCCCCAGAAAGCAATTATAGCCTAGGATCAGGGATTTTTCCCTCTCAATTGAGGCGCAGAACTTCAGTTTTGGGCAGGCCTACCCCTGCCTGTCCCAATACTTCAAATAGTACTGGTTCTGTGTCTTTGGACCAGATGGACTTTGCTTTTTTGATGTGCAGTAATTGTGAGTGCAAAAAGGTTATTGTAGGTGGTGATATTTAAAAACAAATCAACTCATGCTTCAGAAATCCTAAGAAATGCTCCTTTATATGCTCCATCTCCTGGGCCTACCTGTAAACCATACTGAGCTTAAGTCAGAAATCACTCAGGAACATTTTACAGTATGATTTTCTGCCAATTCTGTGTTACGTACATTTATAAAGATTCGCTAACTTCTAAAATAAACTTTTTTCATTCCTACCGCTGATGAGATTTCATGAAAATATGTGAAGATGTTTAAATGTATTGAAAGAAATAGGATTTTTCAACAACTAGCCTCTGTGTTCTTAGAGTTCTGTCTTAGTTCCCCATAAAGTTATTTCTATATATCATCCTCACGCGTATTAAAGTGACTCAGAGACTTTAAGGGAACAGGAACCTTGCTTCTAATGGCACTGCAGTTACTTCTTTCTAAATTGCTTTTCTTAGGATCTTCCTTGCTGATACCCTTTCTCCCCACCCCTCACCAAAAGAAAGCCTTTCTTTTGTAGGCTTATAAGAGGCCTCAGCTTCAACCCCTTCTGTTTTCTGTTTTCTACAGAACATCTCCTGGTTCCAACTGGGATGGAAAATCAGGAATCTGCACACTCCTGTCCCTCCTTGTTGTTCTCCTACCGGTTGAACCTCCCAAATCCAACAACATCCAGGGTCCAGCCCAGATGCTGCTGGACCAAAGAGCCCCAGGAGTGGGAGCCAGCCGAGATACTGTGGGCGTTTGCGGAGTCCCGGCTGGGCTAGCAGCAGCTAGGCAGGGAAACCTGGTGTCAGCAGGGCCAGGCAGCATCGGGGGGCCTCCCCCTATCAGGGAACACCGGTGTCAGTGGGGTCAGGTGGTTGGAGAGCCCCTGGCAGTGGGACCAGTGACAGCCAGGGAACCTCAGAAACCCCCCGACAACAGCAGGGCTCGGATGGCCAGGCAGCACTGACCAGGAAACCCCTGGCAACAGTCAGGCCAGGCAGTGGCTCGGGAGCTCCGGCTGGGGAACCCCGGCAGAGGGGCCAGGCAGCAGCTGGGAAGTCCCGTCCCCAGAAGGAGAACCCCAGCATCAGTGGGGACAGACGGAATCGGTGAGCCTCTGCCCCAACTGGGGAACCCCCAGTGTCAGTGGGGTCAGGCAGCCAGAGAGCCCTTGGCAGTGGGGCTGGTGGTGGCCAGGAAACCCCAGGAAACCCTTGGTGGCAGCAGGGCTGGACAACAGCAGTGGGGCTGGTGGCGATGGGGTTTCCCATCCCTGGACCATCCAAAGGAACCACCAGAGGTAGCAGGGCTGGTAGCGGCTAGGTGGCCCTGGCTGGGGAACCCTTGAGAAATCCTAGCACAGCTGGCAGGCAGCAGGGCGGGGAGCCTTAGCCAGACCAGAGTTAGCAGGGTAGTGGAAGGGTGGGGAGCCCCAGCCATGGGAGTCCCAGGGAGAGGAGACGTCAGCAGGGCAGCCAGCAGGGAAATCTTGACCTTCCCTGGTCCAGGACGGCTCAGTTCCCAAGGGTGCTGGACCTGGGAGGTCCAACCTGCAATTGAATTAAGTGAGACCACAGACCCTGCAATTGTCTTACCTGAACGGCTGCCATTCCTCCTGATATTTGACTGGGCTGTTTCAGGAGGAAATTAGCTGTCCATCAAAATATCCCCCTGACCAGTCACAAAGATTTTCCTTTGCTGCTCTGAGTTCAGTAATGTATCATTAGGGGTCAAACGTAACATTTATTTTGGGACTAAATGAAAACCATCCACCCTTTCGTTAAAAATATTAATCAATCTATGAATGCAGAGTACTCACTTATCCTAGGACTTTCCTACACAATGGGGCTATAGCAGCATAGTTGTGGTGCCACACTTATGCCACTGTATTCCCATAATATATATACACCCGATAGTGACAGATTTATTTTATTTTTGTCTCTTTAGTAACTATGCCTCTCTGAGCAGAAGCATTCTTCCACTGACTTAGCATTAGGTTAGAATAGCTACTGCATTAAGGGATGTGAATTTTTCTAAGAGCTGGTCTATACTAAAATTAAGATCAACATGTCTATGTTAAGCAGGGGTGTAACTTTCATACCCTTGAGTAACTTAGGTACATTGATCTAAATGTATAGTGTAGACCAGGCCTTAGATGCTGCTCTTACTAAAGATCCAAAAGAACAGAACTGGTGATTTTGGATGACCTTCATTTTCCCAAATAGGAGACCTCACACCAAACAGAATGACCTCACAGACAAAATTGATGTAATGACTGTAAATTGTTAAGCTGAGAAACTTTTGGTGACCAGTGGCAGAAATGTTATGTTTTCATTTCTTTCCTGTAATCAGTGGTCTATAATGAATGACAATACTAAATTTCAGGATAATAGCTGAAAAGGGTACTTACTCATTTCAAGATACTAGCTCAAAAGCACTTGAAGGATCAAAATGTGAAAACAAAGACTGAGCATGACCTTTTGATGACCTCTGATGGAAAGTTCAAATTGGGTTATTTTTCCTGTACTCATCTCATCAGCACCTAATAAATGAGTGCAACATATTTTAAGTTTCTATTTCAACAGGAATGTGGAAATTAATTGTGTTAATTAGTTGCTTGGTAACAAGCATCTGTGTCATATTAATGACAATTAATATTGAAAAGGCTTGTTTTCTGACTATTAGGCTATATCTACACTGCACTGTTCTTCCAGAAAAAAACTACTCAAACTGTAAACCACAATTTGCATAGCATTTTCCTCTTCTTTTTTTGGAAGAAACTTTTCCTACATTTGGTCCATCCACACTGGGCCAAATGTAGGAAAACCCCCCTTTTCCAAAACATCCCTTCTTCCTTGTAAAACGAGGTTTACAGGGATGCCAAAAAAGTATGTCTGCTCTTCCGAAAAAAAATTTCAGAAGAGCAGACGCGTTCCCTGGACACAGCAGAGTTCTTCCGGGATACCACAGGTATCCCAGAAAAACTCTGAAGTACAGACATAGCCTTAGTGATATCAGTGTTATTTGTATCCATATATATTGGGTGACCATATTTCCCTCTGCTGAAGATGGGAGACCTGGCAAAATTGCTCAGTTTTAAGCGAGTTCAATGACAATCAGTCAGAACCACACAGCAGAAAAGTTCAAAATAATATTAAGTTGATTGAAAAAATACTACATTATTATAACATTAATAATAGATACAAATTTAAAAAAATATGTACTTACAATTAAATGATTAATGGGCTGGAGAGATTCCCTGCTCCAGCACCAGCCCTGGCTGCACTGCTGGCAGTCATCTCCCAGCAGGGCCAGGGGAGAGGTGGTCCACTGTGGAGAGGGAAGCAGTGGTCTGCTGTGGATCAGGGCTTCACACCCGCAGAGGGGGAAGGAGAGCCCGCGGCAGTGGAGACTTCAGCCCCAAAGCATGGGCTGTAGCCGTGCTTACTGAAGCCTGACCAGATCATCAGGAGAAATAAGGGGCAATTCACTAGATTTTTTAAAAAGAGGTGGGATGCCTGGAAGAGGACTGAAATAAGGACTGTTCCCATTAAAAATGGGGCTGATGGTCACCCTACTCATATAAGTTTCTGTACCTTTCCTTAAAGAAAGGCACTGATGAAGAAACTATTCAGAACTGTTCTCTGAGTAGCCCGATTTAGGACTAAGACAGCAGCCAGACAACACAGTTCAATTTCCCTCCTTGTCTCACAGATGCTTGTCTGAAGTCTGGGAATTATTTTGTAAATATTCTTCTGGGTTGCCTGCCCACATCTGTGGTATGACCAGCAGCTATCCGGGGTCTTTGGCTGTGAGATCACTGTGAAGGTCATGAACAAAGACAAACTGAATCTTGTTTTAGTATAACTGTCTTGCCTCAGTTTGTCTTTCATCATAGTGAAGGTGCACAAGTACTAAGTGCATAGTGCAACAGGCAGTAAAGAAAACAGTCAGGAGCAGTAAACAGCACAGAGCAATAACAGCCCTTTTGATTGTCAGCCATGGCAATTGGAGTGAGAAAGTGCTGGGGGAAATCAGGTGTCCATATATCCACTTATATGACCGTACAACATTTTCCCTTCCAGAGCACAGGAGACACTAATTATGGAATAATGCTCAGAGGACAGATTTGTTCAGCAGATACAGAATGCTTGACTGAGTCTCCCTAATGCCAGGTTATAGTTTCAGCATGTATTTGAGTCCACCACAATGACCAAAAAAAACAAACTTTTTTTTTCTTCAGAAGTTTGAAATCTAATGAAGCCCGTTTTGTCAGTTGCATAGTGAGGAAATATGTATCAAATTTCCTCCTACCACACAGCCATCAGTTGATTCTATGAGGATATATATATGTGTGTGTGTGTGTGTGCGTGCGTGTGTTTTATATATAGCTGTGATGGGACGGGCGGCCTCCTCCCCGCGGAGGCAGACCCGCCCCGCACTGACCCCGCAGTTGCGCTTGCGCTCCTAGGGGTGGCGTGGAGAGAGAGGGTGGCATGCGGCCCCTGTACGGCTGCCGCCGCTCAGCTGAGAGGCAGGGGCAGGGCCGGAGGAGAGTGCCGGCTGGCGTGCTGGAGCCGGGGCACGCCACGTGGGCCATGACGTGCGCGTCGGCTGACGTCACGGAGGGAGGACGCCGGTGCGGGGTTCCTCTTTTAAAACCCCTGGAGAAGGCGAGGGGGGGGGGCACCCGGGGAGAGGTAGGACGCCGGAGGAGAAGGCGAGGAGGGGGCGGGCAGTAGGGGGAGTGTTCACGCGGGGGAGTGATCACCCTGAGCGGTGGACACGCCCGTGGGGAGTAAAAGGGGTCCAGGGAGGGACGGTGGGGTAGGAAGTAGCCCAGGGCGGGGCGTGGAGCCGGTGAGCCGGTGCGTTGCGGGCGTTAGCCCCTCCGGCTGGACGGGTTCCAACGAACCTGTCCTTAGGGTCCTGGGCTGGGGCCCGTGAGAGAGGGCGGGCCCGGGCCCCCCTACCCCACCCTCCTAGCAGTAACGGGCAGACAAAGCACTGAGTAACGGGCCGGCGCGCCCAAGAGACACTAGGAACTTACCCCGGGTCGGGGAAACGCAAGTGGGGGTGGCTCAGTACTTACCGGGTGAAACAGGACTGCCACCCCGCCTCGTACAATAGCACAAACAAACCATTATACATACATACAAACTTATAATTCATCCTCTGTTATTGTAACTTCAGTTGTGGTAAACATCTCTCTGTCTGAAACAAGGTCATCTCATACCACATCTGTGATTTACATGAAAAGTTAGCTTGATTATTAGAAACACTGATGATCAAAAATCATTTACTTCCTCCATGAAAAGTAAGGGCACGTCTGTAGCAATGGAGCTGCACCTCTGCAGCTCGTCTGGTGAAGACGCTGCATGCGGAGGAGTAGAGCTCTCCTGTCAGCATAACAAAACCACTTCCATGAATGGCAAAAGTGATGTTGGCGGGAAAAGCTCCTCCCTCTGACATAGCGCTGTGTGCACGAGTGCTTATGTCAGTGTAACATATGTCATTCAGGAGGGGTGGTTTATTCACATCCCTCCCCGCCCCACGCTCCTCGAGCAATATAAATTATGCCAGCTCAGGCTGTAATGTAGATCTAGCCTAAATAATTGATGTTCTGAAGGCCAGGAGTTTAGCAGGGTTAAAAAAAAGAACTAGATAAATTCATGGAGGTTAGGTCCATCAATGGCTATTAGCCAGGATGGGTAGGAATGGTTTCCCTAGCCTCTGTCAGAAGCTGGGAATGAGTGATAGGGGAGGGATCACTTGATAGTTACCTCTTCTGTTCACTCCCTCTGGGGCACCTGGCATTGCTTTTACAGACCAATCACATACACTCTCTCCATATTGCTCTGAGCAAGTTTCTGTCCAGAAGCAACAACAGTTTTGTTATACAGAATCTAAACTATACAAAAGTGTAATGCGTTGAACCCTGCAGAGCTAGAAACCAGAGCTACATTCCATTGGGTAGCAAGGTTTTCAGCTTCCCAATGGGACCCCTATGGGTACACTATAATACCAGAAAGGTTCTGAGATAATGGACTTGAACAGTGTGATATTCCTAGGCATAGAAAAGCTATTGTAGACAATTGTAAAATATTTTTATGGCTCCCTGTAGTAGAGTTAGATTCAGTGCAAGTAAGGCTTTGTAACTGGTGAGTTACAAAACATCAGTCCCATTAAACTGAATGAAACATCCTCAAAATCAGACATATGTAGCATGGACATGTGTGAACTCACATATGTGTGCGCACACATCAAGCAGGAGTGGATCAAATCATACTCACATTTGATAACAGTTGGAGATCCACATAGGAAGCTGAGAGTAAAAGCCAATGAAAGAGTTAAACAAAACCTCCTCATTTACTCTTCATAAATGTGCTCTCTGTGGGAATTTTTTCTGAAATTCAGCACTATTTCTGATGCTTTCTATTTTGTGGTTTTCTAGATTAAGCCTACCCCTTTCTCTAAAGTTTCACAAAATCCCTAACCTTGCCCAAGTTCTTCTCCCTTTCATTTTGCACAAGCCCATGTCTCAGCTTCCGCAGGCTGGTTTGAAAATCAAGGACCTGATCAAAAGACCCAAAGTTTGTGGAAGTCTATCTGATGACATCAGTATGTTTGGGATCAGGCCTCAGCTGTTCTCCACAGGTGTTTGCAGATCCACCCAACCATAACAGCAGCACAACAGGTGCTTATGCTCCTACTGCAAGGGAGTAGCTGCCAGAGCATCCATTCTTCTCCTCTATTGAAAACAACAGTGTTTGAAAGTTAGTTGCAATTGATGCTGCATGTTAACTTGCTTCACAAAACATATGACCTTGGCTTTTTTAATTTAGTCCCTTAGAGAAAGTATCCTATTTTATATAAACCCAGCCCCTTTTTATTCAAGAAACAAAATATTTGAACCTGAAAAATCCCCAAACTACATTATTTCTCCCAATTGATGAATATGAATTCTATCCACTCCCCATCACCCTTAATAATCCCTACACAGGGAAAGGGGTAATGCAAACTAGAAAAGAGGCTTTGCTTTTCCAAATAATGTCTGGATTTGAACCTTCTTCATTCCCATGAAAAGAAAAAAAGCTCTTGAAGTTTTTCTGTATGATTCAGTATTTTTTTTCCTGAGGCTCTTTAGAGTACATCATTAAGTCTTATTTTTAAATGTATGCAGAATTTTATTTACTAGGAACATCACCATTTCAGCAATGGATCTTATTACAGCTTTTTTTCCTCCTCCAGAGCTTTTGAACATGTCTAATAGGTAAACCTATATGATTCCTTTCCATTTAAATTGCAAGACCTCCACTAAGGAACTTTGGAAAAGCTTCATTTTAATAGCATTTTTAGCTGTCTGTGGTTAAAAAAATGAAAATTTATGCAACCAGAATGTTTGCTTGTGAATTCACTGCTTTTAAATACTTGGTCTCACCTGGTACTGTTTGTACAGCACAATGCACAAATGGTAGTATTCCCACAGCAGCAATGCCAAGAGCAATAGACATTTAGAAATATTTCAAACAGATCAATGTCTGGTCTCCCACTGTTCACTGCAGTAGGGAGTAGAATTTTGCTCTAGATTAAGCATAGTTAAAAACGCCTATCCAATGTTCTAAATTTGCTATGTATATATTATATATTTGCGAGAGTTTGTCTGTCTGTTTATTCAAGAGCTCCTCCTAGAACCACCAAATTCTGTATACAGTTTCCTCTTATAATAACTTATGGCAAGGTAAGAATTTGGTTGTGCCAAGGAAATGGGATGTGCCTGGAATGGGATTGTTTCTCATGAAACCATACAGAAAAGAGACAATCACCAGGCAGGCGAAAGGGCCTGGTTGGGTGCACCCTTCCCTCAGCCCTGAGCCACCCATCCCTCAGGTGCTCTTTAGATAGGATGGGGAGGGGTGACTGCAGCTTCCCTCCTATTTGTACTGGGATGCATAACCCTACAGAAAAGAGACAGAATCAACAGGCAGGTGAACATCCTGTCCGGGACTGCCCCAGCCCCAACCCTGAAACCCCCAGAATCATAGAGTCCTAGAATGCTAGAACTGGAAGGAACCTCAAGAGATCATCAAGTCCTGTCCCCTGCCATCACAGCAGGACCGAGCACCATCTAGATCATCCCTGATAGATATCTATCCAACCTGCTCTTAAATATCTCCAGTGATAGAGATTCCACAACCTCCCTAGGTAATTTATTCCAGTATTCAACCACCCTGACAATTAGGAATTTTTTCCTAATGTCCAACCTAAACCTTCCTTGCTGTAATTTAAGCCCATTGCTTCTTGTCCTATCATCAGGGGCCAAGGAGAGCAATTTTTCTAACACCCTTTTAGATACTTGAAGACTGCTATCATGTCCCCCTCAGGGTATGTCTAGACTGCATTGCTTTTTCGGGATACTGGAGGTATCCCAAAATAACAACACCGTGTCCAAGGAACGCATCCGCTTTTTCAAAAAAAAAATTCAAAAGAATGGACGCACTCTTTCGCCATCTCTGTAAACCTCATTCTACAAGGAATAAGGGATGGCTCAAAAGAGCACTTTCTTTCACAATTTGGCACCGTGTAGATGTGCCAAAATTCGAAAGAGCCTCTTTCGAAAGTAAATCGAAAAAAGATACGCAATTTGCGTAGTGCAAATTGCGTATCTTTTTCCAATTTAACAGTGCAGTCTAGATGTAGCCTCGGTCTTCTCTTTTCTAAACTAATTAAGCCTAATTCTTTCAGTCTTTTCTCATAGATAATGTTTTCTAGGCCTTTAATTGTTGTTGCTTTTCTCTGCACCTTCTCCAATTTCTTCACATCTTTCTTGAAATGTGGAGCCCAGAACTAGACACAATACTCCAGCTGAGGCCTAATCAGTGCAGAGTAGAGAAGAAGAATGACTTCTCATGTCTTGTTCACAGCACTCCTGTTAATACATCCCAGAATCATGTTTGGGTTTTTTTTGCAAGTGTCACACTGTTGACTCATATTTAGCTTGTGGTCCACTATGACTCCTAGATCCCTTTCTGCAGTTCTCCTTCCTAGACAGTCACTTCCCATTCTGTATGTGTGAAACAAATTGTTCCTTCTTAAGTATAATACTTTGCATTGTCCTTATTAAACTTCATCCTATTTACCTCAGACCATTTCTCTAGTTTGTCCAGATCATTTTGAATTATGAGCCTATCCTCCAAACTCCTCCCAGCTGGTATCATCTGCAAACTGAATGAGCATATTCTCTTTGCCATCATCTAAATCACTGATGAAGATATTGAACAGAACTGGTCCCAAAACAAACCTCTGTGGAACCCCACTTCCAGCATGACTGTGAATCATTAATAACTACTGTCTGAGAATGGTTATCCACCAGTTGTGCACCCACCTTATAGTAGGCCCATCTAAGTTGTATTTGCCTAGCTTATTGATAAGAAGGTCATGCGAGACCGTATTAAATGCCTTACTAAAGTCTAGGTATACCACATCCACTGCTTCCCCCTTATCCACAAGACTTGTTATCCTATCAAAAAAAGCAATCAGTTTGGTCTGACATGATTTGTTCTTTATAAATCCATGCTGCTGTTACCTATCACCTTATTATCTTCCAGGCCCTGGTGACTTGAAGACATCTAACTTTTCTAAGTAATTTTTAACTTGTTCTTTCTTTTTTTAACTTCTAAACCTACGCCATTTCCACTAGTGTTCACTATGCTAGGCATCCCTTCATCATCAAACTTCTTGGTGAAAACTGAAACAAAGGTCTTTAAGCACCTCTGCCATTTCCAAGTTTCCTGTTATTATTTTTCCCTCTTCACTGAGCAATGGGCTTACCCTGTCCTTGATCTTCATCTTTCTTCTAATACATTTGTACAATGTCTTCTTGTTACCTTTTATGTCTCTAGCTAGACTGAGTTCATTTTGTGCCTTTGCCTTTCTAATCTTACCCCTGCATACTGGCGTTGTTTCTTTATATTCATCCTTTGTAATTTGACCTAATGCTCACTTTTTATACAAGTCCTTTTTGATTTTTAGATAAAAAGGTACCCTTTATGGAGTGCAGAGGGGGCTGAAGCTTTTCCCTACACTTCAATTTGCATGCAGACATTGCTGGCTGTTCCCCTTTGTCAGGGAGCCAGGGGAAAGTACACAATTTGTTGTATCTTTACTCTGGCTGGGGAATGCAGGGGGCAGACAAACCTGGACATGCACCCCCTCACCCCCAGCTGTGCCCTCCAGAGTTGCAGTGGCCATGGAGGGGTGTTTCTCACCTGGCCCCAAACTACTGAGAGAGGGAGATGGGGTAGTCCTATCTCCTTGGGGCAGCCTGCACACTGAACTCCTCCTTCCCAACCCCTCCCCAGATGAATGATTTAAATGAACAAAAATAAAAATTAATTGACTTAAGGACCCGAGCAACACTGGGGAACAGACAGACAGACACACAGTCAGATAAACTCTCTGAAATAGAGTCAGCCCTACCCCCTGTGACTGAATGGGGTTATAGTTGTTCCCATCTCTGCCTCCTTGCTGCCCCCCATGGTTATTCTATAGTATAATTGTGCCTCCTAACAGACCCCTCCCTTTCTATTTTATGAGGAACAATAGAATTCCAGGCACATCCCATTGTCCTGGCACAACCAAACCCTCACTTTGCTTTAAGTAAGGTGTGGGGAACTTTTTTTGGGCCGGGGCCATTGACCTACAGAAAAATCAGTTGGGGGCCACACACAAATGAGAAGCCCTAAGCCTGGGGGGCCAGATCCAGAGCCTGTGGTTCCCCACCCCTGCTTTAAGTTAAGATAAGAGGAAGCTGCATACTAAATTTTGTGGTCTTACCATTAAGGAGGAGTTATTGAACAAATGGACTCAAAGACAGATGGATGGAGTTTCCAAAAGATACAGTAGATATATTTAGGATAGACATGGGAAGAAAAGAAAAACAATATTTGATGATCGCAAAAAAATAAAGGAAAATGACTATAAAAGTGAGTGAGAAACTGGAATTCAGATCACTATGAGAAATAGAAAAATATATTTCCTCACAGACAGCTAGCTCATGAGGCCTTTATACTCGGTGGAGGGGAAGGATATGGGACTTTAGAGAGGAAGCTCATTATGTCAGGAAGTCTGAAACAAGGCCAGAGTGGGTTGTGGTCTCATTTCTCACTGAGCCAATGAATAGATCTCTTTTTTTTTTCAGTGAACCAATGTAAGCAGGTCTGTGGGCTGTTTAAAATGAATTTGTTCTTCACAGCAGGAGAAGTGCCTGAAATGTTCTTGTTGCTTTGCTGTCACTCACTGTGTACTGCACAATCCAAAGCACAGGAGCAGTTCTTTTTTTTTCCCCCATGGAGCCTTTATCTTGGGAGAGTTGTTCCATTAAATTAGCAGCTGAGAATGACACACAGAATAGGAATGAAGGTAAATTGTCATTACTGTGAGTTTGTTCTCATTTCTTTTGACAAAGGTAGTGTCTCAAGTGCTCAAATACTCCAAGAGCCTCTGTCTGGAACTGTGTATGTCAACAACCCAAACTAGGGGGAAAGTTGATTCTACAACCTAATTTGTGACTTGGCTATCTTTAGAGCATGCATATGCTCTAAAGAGGCACCGAGACTACTGATAAGGGAGAGTGAAGTCTGCTCTATAGCTGTAGCTGAGGGCCAGCTCTGTCTTTCAGTTCATGCCCTGGAGGAGCATGGCTTTAACCCCTAAACTGGCAGATTCAGTCTTTCCTGCGGATGACCCCGGTCTCTCAACTTTACACAGAGAAGCTTTTTGTCTCCAGGCACATGAAGTAAAAGGTGGTATTCAAAGAGACAACTATATTTATGCATGAAAAGAAGTAAAACAGATTACACTCCATTCACACGCATACTTGTGCCCTCATGTGCCCATCTACTCCTCTCATGGGGCCTGTGACTAAAACTCAAAGTAAATAACAATCTACCTGCCATCACCTTCACTATTGCCTGCGGAAGTGCTAAGCAGCTCTGTGTGTCATCCACAAGACACAACTTCAACAAAAGGTTAACATCCTTAATTTTAAGATATGGTGAGTTAAGGCAATTGCTTCAAGTAATCTCTAAGACAAATCCTAACGCTACCAGGTTAACAAGGAACTTCAACATCAATAGCAACCAAAAAGAAAAGCCCAAATGGACAATAGCCCGCATACTGTGTATTCTCTCACACACATTGCCTAAGGCTGCCTCCATTATTACCCGAGACTTTGTTAACCTTGATAGCTCTGAAGAGGAATTATTTAATGTTGTCTTCAGTTTCTCCTGCGGCAAAGGCACTTACTGTGGTACTGAGGGATAACTTTCAGTTTTGCCCTCTTGGCTTTCAAAATTCACCTCTCCGCAGTCTGTGCCTGTGGCACTCATGGAATAGCCTTTCAGTAATACAAGACGGCAACAGTGCAAGTGCTGGGGCTAACTCCAGACCTGTGAAAAATGGCTTGATATAATCCCCAAGAAAGCAGATGTCGTCAATATCATCCATCTTAATGGCTTGTGTGTTTCTTGCAGTGTAGCTCCAAAGCATCTACCTTAGAGGGAGGAAGACAGGTTAACAGGACAAGAAGAGTCTTTTGCACTGGCTCTTGGATCACACACACACACACACACACACACACACAGGAGCTAGAGGAGATGTAGGATCTGCTGTGCTGCTCATGCTGTTGCATTTGCTATATCTACACATTTTTTTGGGTGGTGCTGCTCTTTCCTGCCACAAATGCCCACCATAGCTATCAACAGTCCTATGCCTGCCTTTTCAAACCCTATGCCCACCCGTGTCCCACATGATTTAGCAAAAGGTGAAAGATGCATTTTCACTGCACTATTCTTCTCTCACTGGCCTTCCATTCTCAGCAGGGGGTTTCAGACCATCCTGCTACCCCACCTCACCATCTCTCAGCTGGTTTGCTTAGAGAATGGGGGGAGGGGGCTGACTGCTGTTGAGATTGAAAGAAAGATCTGAGAGGAAACCTGGAAGGGGGACCACTAAGCTGTTACCAAGAGATACTCTAGCATGGGACGCAGATATCAGTCCTTTGTGAGGGAGGGCAGGAGAATGTAGGAAGCAGCCACTGATGGTGAGAGCAAGAGCAAGAAGGGGGAGGAGGGTGTCATCATTTAGGGGAAAGGAAACAGCTATGGGAATAGGTAGGAGAGAAACAGAGGTAGCAGCCATAGGAGGAAGAAAAGGCAGGGAGTCATTAGAGACTCCCAGCTTATCCTGGAAAACCATTCATAGCAAAATTCAGATGCTGGCAAATATTTTCCCTCCATTGTGGCTATCATGACTCCAAAACGAAGGAGCTAGTGGCACTGTAGCAGTAATTTACTTCTCGACTTCCTGCTCTTCATTCCCAAGTTTCATTTTCATTAAAGCGTCTTATTAAAATGCCAAGACATCCAAAACAATTACATTGAAACTCTGGCTTTATGTCATAGTCAGCCCGTGGGATTCAGACTTTGAGCTCATCACACCAGAAATACATGGATGAATGTAAAAACAACTGGATAACTTCATGTGCACTGATGCTATTTGCAGCTGTGCTAAAGCTACCATAATTAAATGAAATAACTGCATTCATGCCACATTACATATGTACAATTCAAATGAAAAAGAAATGAGGAAGTACTGTATTCATCCCAAACTCCTGCTGATAAAGGCTTTATACTATAACTATATTGTTTTCTATATATATGCCTATATTTAGAGAGGGTCTCATTAAGGCATAAGCACTTCAGGCGAGTGCATAGGACCCTGGCTCCTGTAGTAGGGTGATTATAACAGAATGCCAGATTTCATTTATACATAAGATGGCTGTGAAGAAGATCTTGAATAAACAAATCTTTCATCAAGGATGCAGAGTCTACTTGGGACCAAAGCCTGAAATTATGGTGTTGAGAGCACCTCTGTGGGGTGTTGACCTCAAGATCCACTGCTTTGCGCCCCGCCTCCCCCCAATACAATCCTAACAAGTCTGTCTGTGGCAAGAGGACAGGAATGTAGCAGGTTTGGACCAATCACTGATACTATACTATGTCTGATGGCATAAGCATTGGAGAATCCTGCAGAGGAAAGAGGCTTCCCTGCCACTGTCACTACAAGTAGGGTTGGCCCCACAGAATGTGGATACAGTTCGTGAGCCCTGAATCTGGCATGCCTAGGGCCTCAGATCTGACCTTACATTTTTCCCTGGGTCAATTCCTACCAGAATCTCATGACTTTTCAGTCACAGAGATCCTCCAGTCTCTCAATGCCCCCCTTCTGTACAGGCCTTCCTCTCTATAAGTCCAGGATACATTCCAAAAAAACCCTTGGATTTATAGCGAAACAACTTAAAGCGGGGAATTTTTTTCCCACGGCCGACTTCCATTTGCGCAGATTGGGTTGAGCTGGGTTTTTTTGGCGCGACTTAAGAGAAGGGAATGGAAAGACTTCAAAGGCCTCAGTTCCTACAAGCGCCAACAACTTTAGTGCAGAACGGATGTATACTAGAGCGACGTACGGCGGGGACGCCCTGTATATCAGAGTCTGGCTGGGCTCTGTGCCTAGGGGTGCAAGTTGTCCTCTCCCTGGAGCTGGTGATGCATCTCCTCCCCCTCCAGAGAGAGAGAGAGAGAGAGAGAGAGAGAGTGTGTGTGTGTGAGTGAGTGAGTGAGTGATCAAAGGTGGGCAACCTGCGACCCTTCAGGATAACCCTCTGGTGGACCGCAAGAAATGCTGCTTACATTGACTGTTCTTGGGCACGCTCCCCCATCCCCGTCAGCTTCTAGGGGCATGGTTCACTGTACCCAGCTAATAGGAGCTGTGGGAAGCAGTAGGCCACAGCTGGTGGATTTGAATTGGGCACCGCCAGACAATACAGGTCACCCCCAGGCTGGATCTGGTTAATGCACTTTCATTAGGAGTAAATTGATTCCCCAGGCAAGATACCAGGAATGCATGTGTTCTGATTGCATGGACCCTGATTAAAAGGAGTAGTATGACACATTTTTTTTAAATGGAACTGTGCCGCCCGCTGCTTCCTGTAGCTCCCATTGGCCAGGAACAGAGACCTGTGACTACTGGGAGCTGCAGGGGCTGTGCCTGTGGATGTAAACCTCAATCATGTAAATAAACTGTCTTGCAGTTTGCCAGCAGATTTCCGTGATGGGCCCACAGGCCACAGGTTGTCCACCACTGGTCCACATCCTCGAAGGTATTTAGGTGCCTCTTAGGTACCTTAATTTTAATGAGAGTTAAGCACTTCATGCCTTTTAAGGATGTGGGCCAGAACGCTGTCAGCCCTAAAAATTATCAGTAGCTTCTGTCGTGAAAGAGGGGGCAAAAGAAGAGGCGTGATTTCCCTATTTCCAACAATTTCAACAGCCTGCTCCGCACTACCAAGTCGGTGCAGAGGTCCTACTTTCCAATGACTACTACAACATAGCAACTCCCCACCCATAACTTTGTCAGGGCAATTATGCATTGATAATACAAACATCTACACACACTGAAAACTAAAAATATAGCAAAACATAAAAACGAAACTGAATCTATTAAAAAGAAATACAGAAACAAACCTATACTAAGTGCATTATTCATTTTTACATTCAGTTCACTGAAAACCTCCTGCTTTCAATTTATCGGCACCTGCCAGAGCATTCTCCTTTGTCACCGCATTTTGGAGTAAAGTTTGCAGAAGCCTCAGGCCTGAAGATAGGGTTTAGGTGCATCTTGCTACACATAACATGTGACTATCTGCCTTAAAGAAATATTTTGACATTTAAGGCCCCAGAGTTGTAAGACCCAGTATGAGGAACCCCACTGATGTGCATTGGGCTCAGTGAAGGTGCGACATTAATGTGGATTGGTTTGCTTACAGGATCCTCATTTGTTAATCTTTCTAAGGGGCTTGGAGACTATCTGGAAGAAGGTACTTTCACTGTGTAAAGCAGGTATTTTATTATTGTAGCTTTGGCACAACTGGCACATGATTTATTGATTACACTCAATCATGTAACAGGCCTTCACATAGTGAGACTATAAAGAAAATAGTCCTCTTGCATACACATGAGCCATTTAATGATTTAAAAAACCCCAAGAACCATTGTTTCCAGATAATTTATACAGATATTGAAATATTCTTTTCTTTTTTTATGAATTGGGTTCCTAAGAGACGAGTGAAAGTGTCTTTTGGGTCAAAGTCTAGTGGTTTACTCACTTAATCATTCATCCCTGGTTGATTAATAGACTTTTTAAACAGAGTCACATATTAATAATGTAGGCTTTAACTGGGTGTCTCAATCAAAGAGGAGATTTTAGAAGTTGATTGGTTTGTATCCTCTAGGCCTGTGATAAATGTCTGGAGATTTCATGTAGTCATTTTTTCTTGTAATTTTTTTTTCATTCTTATATTCATTTCTCTCTTCAACATTGTCACATGAATATTTAAAACAAGAAGTATAATCAGCTCTGTGCTTTTTCTCTAATGCCAGGATCAGAAAGAGAATAGCTGTCATTCAATGCAAAATCTCTTTATTACAATATTTAAGGATTTTTTTTTCTCTTTCACCTGTTCAATAATAAACTTTTGCTTACTGGCAAATGTGGGACAGAAATCTTCTTTGCCCAATAGGATTCAGAATTAAAAGTTGCTCTTTTGTTTAAACAAACTCAAATATAACATTACTAAACAGATAATACTAATACAAGGGTACTGCATTTTAAACACATTACAACTTGCCAAAAGAGTTAAACAAAACGATGATATTCCTCAGGCCTTGCTGAGCTCTTAAACTCTGTGGTTTCTTACTGTAGGAGTCAGTTATTCATATGAGTAATATCCCTGAAGTTGATTTTCTTGGGATTATTTGCATATGAGTAAGTGCCCACCAGTATAAAGAAGGGTGGCACAACTTGACAGCTGTCTAGAAAGAAAGCACTTCTGATCCACAGTGTGGATAACTGCTCCAGCTTGAATATTTGTCCCACATACAAAACTTCCAGCTCTCAATAGCATTTCCAAGTAGAGGGCCAAATCCTGGTCCACACCACAATCTCTTGATGCCTCTGAATACTGCTGAGGAATTCAACATATTTTGCCATATACAGCTGCCCCTAGAATAGGGGGCATTTTGGGAGCCACAAGTTGTCCTAAGAACTATCTAGCCCTGGGATCATGGAAGTGGAAAGGTATCTTAGAGCCATCTTTGCTTTGTTCACTGCCAGCGAAGCTCAAAGTTTAATACATAGAATGTGCTGAGATCTGTGTGCAGCTTGGAGAAGAGAATTTTTCAATCCAAGGAAATTTCTCTTAAACACCAGTGTAAATTTTTTTTTTGTGTGAGATCTGGATCATGGTTCCCCATCCCAGCTATATCTCTGCTTAATTCTGTCCTGTTTCTGCGCTTCTGTTCAGTCTCTCACAGGGTGGCCGGCCCCAGTGAATGAAGTAGGTCCAACTCCCCTGTGCCAGGACAAGGGCCCCCATTTGGCTCACTAAAAGGACAGGGGAGCACCAGGGGATTACCCAGGATCAGAGAGGATCACAGACTGGGTGAGACCTAGTGATTCAGAGCTGTCTAAGTGGGGGTCGGGGTAGTCACTCATTTTTTTACAGGTATAACTGACTGGAATTTAGTAACCAAGTTGGCGGCTGATGCACAGAAAGAGGTGGGATCCAACTCATAGTTTCTTAGCTGTATTGATGCAGATGGGCTAATAGAAGCAAGTAGTAACAGAGGTTTATTTAAGTCACTTAAATTAGCAGATGTTTCTCTGAACAATTCACAGAGATTTATTGGTGCCAATTGTAGACAGTCATTTATCATAGCAGAGCTCCACTTTAATATATTGGTGATTACTTTTTTTTAGGACCATTTGGATAAGTATTGCCTTTTAAAAAGTTAAAGCTGTTATGGTCATTTTCAGGCAACACACTTTTTTCTAATTGCAGGCCAAGCATGGTTCTTGTCTGTGCAACTTAGTAAATCTCCATGCAGAGAGGTATATTTCTACAATCCATATCAAAGACCTTTCCATCTGTCAGGCCCAAAAAGGAACTGCTATTTCTATGTATAAATTTGCCCCCTGTAGAGTTGTGCTTTCTGATCCTAGAATTGCAATTCTGATCTATTCCAAACCCTATACAAGTATCTTGGAAAATCTGGAGTAGACGGCTGGAAGCTTTCCTGCATTAAAATGTATACTTAAATATAATTACTTGGCTGACCCTTTAATTCACCTAAAGTCATTGAAGTATAATGAAGGCTGCCCTTTTCCATTAAAACTTGCAAATGGATGGTACAGAGATCCTCCCATTCCCCACCTCCTATTGTGCACAACAGTATAAAAAATGCCTCATCCATAGGAAAAATCCACACAGATGGCCATTAAAATGATATAGACATCTACATTCTTAGCTGCAACCCAGTCTGAGTAGAGATTTTATACTGTTTTACAGTATATTTTAGACAAGCATCTGAAGTGTGAAGTTTTGCAAATTTAGCCTGCAGTCACTATACAATTTTTCCACTCTTTGCAACAAATGCCCCAAGGGACGGATTTGACTGGAATTAGATGGGCACAGGGAGTGTCAGAATATTCAGTTCTTTGATATGAAACACCTGCTGCAAGTTATGTAAGTCTTGTTATATCCTCAGCAGATTTTTATGGCTTTTCGTAGGCTTACTCAATGCAGGGGAAGAAAACGAGGCACTTGATGTTATATAGATACTTTTCCTTAAGAGTTTCCTAGCTGGGGTTAAATTCTGAAATGACTGGGTGTTTCTTTGACAAACAATTCACTCTTAACTTCAGTTATATACGAGTGAAAGTAATTATGTATGCTCCTGAGGTACTTCTTAATACTCCAACACACATTGTGTGAAAATATTGTGGCAAATGCCTAAAATGATAAGCACCTTAGAACTTACAAGCTCAAAACAAAATCCTTCAAACCTTGGGGCACTTGGTTCCTAATGTGGATTAGAACTTCATGGTTGGATCTTCTCTATATAAAAGGTCAAACAAAAACCTTGGCTAGAAATGCTCCACATCCTGGTTAAATTCATATCCTATTTCAGTTGTCAACATTTTCAGCTTTGGCTCATCTTTAGTATGCAAGCAGACACATTATTGCTACCATGGTAGGGCACATCTATGCTACAGAGAACGATCAAAGCTGCTGCTGTCGATCTTCCTGGGTTCAAATTAGCGGGCCTATTTAAGACATGCTAATTTGAACTAATAGGGGCACTCCAGTCAATGCTTCCATGAGGAGTAAGAGAAGTCGAAGGAAGAGTGTTCTCACTTCAACTTCCTGCAGTGTGGACAGCGCCAAAAGTTGAGTTAAGGTAGCTGAAGTTGCTTATCTTAATTCAACCTTATCCTGTAGTGTAGGCATACCCTTAGAGCGCAACAAAGTGGTATTGGTCACAATGAAATCATGCCCATTAGGAATACACTTAGGCTACGTCTACATAGCACATTCCAGTGCAAGAAGATATGCAAATGAGGCCCGGCGATGAATATTGCCACACCTCATTTGCATATCTAATGAGTTGCCATTTTGCACAAGGGGCTTTTGTGCAAGAGCTGTTCTGCCGCTTATTTTCAGGCAGAACGGCTCTTGCGCAACAGGGGGGTTTTGCGCAAGAAGGAGCAGAGTAGACTGCTCCTTGCGCAAAAGCCCCTTGTGCAAAATGGCGGCTCATTAGGCATGCAAATGAGGTGCAGCTATATTCATCCCTGCGCTTCAGTTGCATATCTTCTTGTGCAAGAATGCGCAATGTAGACGTAACCTGAGGGAATATCTACACTAGGGAGTTATTTCAAAATAATTCCCCTTATTTCAAAATAGCAAGATGAGCGTCAACACTACCAAGCCCGTTATTTCGAAAGAAAGGGCTTGTTATTTCAAAATAATAACTCCTGCTCATGAAGAGGAATAGCTCTATTTCAAAATTGTTATCTCAGGAGTTATTTCAAAATAACTTATTTCAAAATAACTCCCTAGTATACACATCCCCTTCTTGATTGGATTAACTAAATGGAAAGGCAGAGCACATCCACATCTGTAGCCACAAAAATGAGGCACAGATTTCCATACTGACATCCACAGATGCAGATACCCACAGATATTCACACATTTGCAGGGTTCTAGATACAAAATGTGTATCTACATCCATATCTGCAAAAATGAGCTGTGGATATCTGCATCCACATCCATGGGTGTGGATACCCATGGATATACAGTGGATATCTGTTCATTTGCAGGGCTCTATAGATAAAAATAATTCCTGAGGACAATTTGCCTTCGAACTGGTTTGGCAACCCCAACTCTATTAAAACAAAAATAGCCACAGATTTCAGACTTTTCTCCAAAGAAGGGGATAGAAATTAGGTGTGTGGGGGTGGGGAGGAGGGCGAGGGACTCCTCCTCCCACTCTCCCAAGATCCAGTTGATATTTCCAGTATTTTATGGACTTTTTCATTATCTGTGCTGCAATCACTCACACTAGACTTAAGCCAATAATTAATTTTTCAGCTTGGTGGCTGAACAGAAAAATCTGAAAAAAATCTGTTTTAGGTTGAACCCAAACTGAAGTTTTTGTTCAGAAAGAAAAAAAAAATAAAGACAGAAAAGTCATTTCTAATTGAATGGAACAATTAATTCAACACAATGATTTTTTCTTTGGTTTATGTTTTTAATCCTTTAAATATTTAAAAAAAACATTTCTAGCTAAATTTTGAAACAAGGATTTTTTTCAAAATGACAAGTCAAAATGTTTCATTATGAAAATACCAAAAGAAAACTGTTTCCACTTTTCCAAATTAATTTTCTTCATTTTTTTGTTTGGCCAAAACTATTCATCAAATTCAACACAAATTCTTAAATAGTTTTGGGGGTAACTTTTTATGTCAAATAAACCATTTGAAAAATTTTATCCCAGTCTACTTCTCAGTCAACATTTTGCAGATTCTTGCCTTTCATTACCTTGCCTTTCCTTGGACCCTGGTTTGCTGCTGCTGCGGAATTTAGAATGATCTGTATATATGTTCTGGTAGCACTTTATAGACTAACAAAACATGTAGATGGTATCATGAGCTTTCATGGCTCGTGATATCATCTACATGTTTTGTTAGTCTATAAAGTGCTACCAGACCATTTGTTCTTTTTTTCTGTAACAGAATAACTCAGCTACCCCCTGAAGCTTCTGTATATATGTGTATGCCCCATCATAGATTGCATTGTAGGACCTAAGAACATATTAACACATCTTGGCTTGTGTCTGGAGGTCCGGCTCATGGATCTATTGCAGCAGTTTTCAAACTTATCTGAGCCCTCCCTTTGAGTTACGATTTTGGTTGTGCTCTCCCAACTCAGACAAAAAATAGACAATACCTGCTCTTTCCCCTTTCAGGGTGGAGGAAGAGCATGCAATGGTCTCTGGGGGAGGGGAGCCAGCATGTGTGCAGAGGCTGCCAGGAGCTGAAATTGGTGTGGCCACAGTGGTTGTTGACACACTGACTCAGGAGTTGGGTGGCTTTCTGAGGTGTGTTGGGAGGGATGTGACATTCCCTCCCCGAGCCATGGCTTCCCAGAGCCATGTGGCATCACTGTCTGCTCCCTGAACATTCTGGGGCACATCTCAGTTTGAATGCCTCTGATCTATTGGAAGATTGCCTTAGGTGATGCATTTAAATTTATGAGGGCTTTGAGAAAGATTATGTGAAGGGAGACTTGCAGAGGACTAAAGAGCCTTTACAGATGTTTATTTGGGATCTCAGAGGGAAGGCCTAGAATCCTGGTGGAGCAGTTTGAGAGACAGAGAGTTTCATGTCTGTTTATCTATGCCATGGGACATAGATTGTTCAAGATGAATGGGGGGGGGGGGAAGCAGGTATTGTCTACTTTTTTGTCTGGGTTGGTGAGCACAACCTGATGCTTTTTAATTTTTACTCATCTTCACCATGTGTGAGCATTCTACCCTACATATTGTAACAGAAAAGGGAACACATCCCATTGGATAGGCTGGGAGGCAAGGGTAGAAGTAATCTTTTGGTGAACTACAGAAATGAAACCAACATTTAAAACACACATACATGCTCTTTGTACACTTGATCTTTTCATGGTTGAAGAATGGGTCCGGGGAAAAATCTTTGAAAAAGCTGTGGGACAAAGGCACACATGTTGAAGTACAGGTTGTACCTCCCTTAACCAGGACTCCCTGGTCCGACATGCACAATGGATGTGCCTGGACCACAAAGCCCGGGAAAAGGGAGGTCTGGTGGTGGGGCAGTGTGTGTGTGTGTGTGTGTGTGTGTGTGTGTGTGTGTGAGAGAGAGAGAAACGACAGAGAACAGGCAGCCCAGTGGGGATTTCTGGCCCCAACAGCGGCTGTGGAACTCCAGCCCCAGCAGTGGCCAGGGAGCTCTGTCCCCAGCCCTTTGCCCCAGTCTTTGCTGTGCAGCTCCAGCCCTGGATGTGGAACCAGGCAGCTGTGGAGCTCTGGCTGTGGTGCTCCGCCCCGGCAGCAGTGGGGTTGGCAGCATCTAGAAAGCCCCGGGGGGCTGGGAAAGCAGCGGGGGCAGGCTGGAGCCTTAACCCAGTGGCAGCACAGGCCAGAATAGGAGGGACCTCCCCTGGTCCAGCAAATCCCCTCATTTGGGACCAGTCAGGTCCCAAGGGTGCCGGACCAGCGAGGGTCAACCTATACTTTCACTTGTTTGACTACACCCCAAGATTTGCAACCAGTTATACAAGTGTTTGTTTATTATCTTGTTTTATATACTATGCCTATGAACATATTTTTAGCTACGTAAGCATCTTTTGAAAGCACTCACACAACAGTCAGAATTCATTAGCACCCACGGACCTTTTGCCTATAGCTGTCTGCCTCAAAAATGTTAGGACTCTAAAGCTGTGAGCATCAAATTAAGAATATTATTTCTATGAAAGGACTGATTTATCGTTTATAAAGGAAGGAGAAAGATTTACAGTACAACCCTTCAACTCATATTAAGGGGCCTAAGCCATGAAGTTGGATCAGCGACTGAGCGCTTCCCCAGAGTTCAGAGTCTTGTTCTCCGATCCAAGCTTATTGTCTGGGCCTCTCCCACATCAACAGATATAATGTTAAGTAAGGAAGTACTCCAGAAAGGTACTTAAAGGCCTATGGTAAGATTTTTCACAGCCAACTAATGGATTTAACAGTAAGTCAAAGTGATTTAATTCAGTGCACAGTATCACCGTTCACGTGACAGCTAGCAAGCAGCAGGCTAGAGAGCTGTAGACACCTCATGCTGTACACTAACTCCCCATATAGGCAATCCATAAGCTTTCACTTGAAGAAGAGTTAAGTCTCTGCCTTTATGGTTGAGAAGATAACCCTTCAGATAATAAAGGAGATAGAGATCCAGATAGTGAAGATCTGCACAATGAACCTGTAGCGCTCTGACTGGAGCTCGGTTTGTGGGCTCAGCTTATGGGGGGAGCCTGGGAGAGCACCATTATATTATTTTTCAATTTGACATTGAGCTCAGGGTTTAAAGTAATTTAAAATTTCTTACAGGCACTCTGCTATTGCAACCCAGGTTCCTGCCAGCTCTTCCAATATCCCTACTGGCTTTTGCCGCAGCTCAGCCAGCTTTTGCCAGAGCCGCACACCCGCTTACTTTTACCTCTGCTTGAACTTGATGTTCCCACCTTCTATTCACCAGATAAGACCCTGATTAACAACACTGTTTTATTCCTGTGATCTAAAGGAAACATATCACACATTGGAATAGCTGTACGACATACCTCCTTTTCATTTCCAGCTATTATATTGTTTTGTTTTATTCTGTTTTTGAAGGCCTGTTGGCTGAACTATTAAACCATGCCAACTACACCCAATTACTTCCAGTTTGTATTTATAGTAAAAATTTTGGCTAACCAGGTGTTTACATCTACTATACGTTTGAGAGAGTCTGTCTGTCCGTCCATCTGTTCAAGAACTCCTCCTAAACAGTAAGAGCTAGCACCACCAAACTTGTTCTAGAGCTGCCTCTTATCATAACTTAAAGCAAGGTAATGGTTCGGCTGTGCCAGGAAAATGGGATGTGCCTGAAATGGGATGGCTTCTCATTAAACCATACAGAAAAGAGACAGAATCAACAGGCAGGTGAAAGGGGCTGGCTGGGGGTGCCTTTCCCCACTCTGGTACTGCCGCAGCCCCAAGCCACCCATCCCTCAGGTTCCCTTTAGAGAGGGCAGGGGAGGGCTGAATCTCTGCCCTCCCTTCCCCCCTCCCCCACTCCAATTAATCGGAGAACGTTACTGGCTGTTCCCCTTCACCAGAGAGCCAGGAGAAAGTACATAGTTTGCTACATTCCCTACTCTGGCTGGGGAGTGGAAGAGTAGACAAAGATGGGCCCGCCCCAGCCAGGAGACATGCACCCCTCTCTCAGCTGTGCCTACAGGAGCTGCAGCAGCCATGGAGAGGTGCTTCTCATCAGCCCCCAACCTGCTGTCCTGGGGTTGTCCTCTCTCCCCAGGGCAACCTGCATACTGAACCCCTTATCCCCAGCCCCACCCCAAAACAATGATTTAAATGAACCAAGTACATATTCATTCTATTTTCCAAAAAACCCCTAAAAATTAATTGAGTGAAGGCCCTGAGCAACACTAAGCAAATCTTCTATTATTTCATATTCATATTTTCTGCTGAACAACTTCACTTTTCTATAATTGAGAAAACTAAACTTCCTGATTTTAATTGTACTTAAATCCCTCATTATTTTATATTCTGCTATTGTGGTTTCACTTTTTTCCTGTCAATCTTTTATCTGTCAAGCATTGACAATACATATTGTCTCCTATGTACATCCTGTTATCTTAAATACATTGTAACAACAATTTATTCCATTCCAAAGACAAGCTCAATGTAGATCTAAAATTTAAATTTTACAGGTTAGTGTTTATAATTACATTACACATAGCAGCAGCCAAAAAGCAGACAGAATATTAGGAATCATTTAAAAAGGTATAAAGAATAAGACAGAGAATATCTTATTGCCCCTATATAAATCCATCGTATCCCCACATCTTGAATATTGTGTACAGATGTTGACGCCTCATCTCAAAAAAGATATATTGGCATTGGAAAAGGTTCAGAAAAGAGCAACAAAAATGATTAGGGGGTTTGGAATGGGTTCCGTATGAAGAGAGATTAAAAAGACAGGGACTTTTCACCTTAGATAAGAGGAGACTAAAGGGGAATATGATAGAGGTCTATAAAATTATGACTGGTGTGAAAAAAAGTGAATAAGGAAAAGTTATTTACTTGTTTCCAGAACAAAAGAACTAGGGGTCACAAAATGAAATAAATAGGTAGCAGGTTTAAAACAAACAAAACAAAGTTTTTCTTCATGCAGTGCACAGTCAACTTGTGGAACTCTGTGCCTGAGGATGTTGTGAAGACCAGGACTTTAACAGGGTTCAAGAAAGAACTAGATAAATTCGTGGAGGTTTGGTCCATTCATGGCTATTAGCCAGGATGGGTAGGAATGGTGTCTCTTGCCTCTGTTTGTCAGGGGCTGGAAACTGATGACAGAAGAGGGATCACTTGATGATTACCTGTTTCTGTTCACACCCTCTGGCATTGGCCACTGCTGGAAGACAGGATACTGGACTAGATGGACTTTTGGTCTGACCCAGTATGGCCTTTCTTATGTTCTTCGGTACGTGCTTGGTTTCTATCCAGTTCTTTAGCAAAGAATGAATAGAATCATATTTAAGACATTTCTGTGGCATAAACCCAATGACAATATAGCAAAAGATATCTACCATTTGCATTGGAGCATTTGTCCTTACTCTGAATGTCGCTCTGATAAGGCAGGCTTAAATAATCACTTTCCTGTGTCTGCTTTTAATTAAAGGGGCAGCAAGTAAACAGTGACTAGAAATCAATGGCCTTATGGCAAAGTGACAGAGAAAAATCTAGTGTGCCAGTCAAGATCAGAATATGAGTCTGTTATCCAGCAACTGCATGTGTTGTGGCTCAAAAGTTTCAGAGCTCTGATCTCATACTTAATAAGGGGAGAAGATTCTGAGTCAGCATCCAAACTAGCAGCAGAATAGAGGGTTATTTGGACAGCCCACCTTCTTTCACCCATGAAGCCTTTTAGAGGAAGAATGAGGAAAAGAAAATATACAGATGAGTGACTGCAACATCAAACCAATCTGGTGATTTTTGCTTTTTTTTTTCAGGACATATTTAAGTTAAGCTTTGGACTGCATTTTTATATTCGTGCTATTGAAGAGTAGTAAGAATAAGCCTTCTATATTTGTAAACAGAACGGGACACTCCAGTTCAGGACTGTTCAAACCTATATTACAAGTTCAACCCAGCCACTCTTAGCCCTGGTGTACACTACGGAGTTATTTTGAAATAACTTCCCCTTTGGGTTGAATTTATAAGCGGAGTGTCCACACTTCCAGGCCTGTTACTTCAAAATAACAGGCCGCTTATTTTGAAATCTGTACTCCTGCTTTCCTCAGGGAATAATATTAATTTCAAAATAGTTATTTTGAAATAGCATTAATGTTGATGCTCCGATGCCACTGTTTCGAAATAACTACTCCCTAGTGTAATTCGAACTAATTACTCCCCAGTGCTTCCTAGGGCTCTAAGTTGCGGTAGCACATCCACATTAATGGAGCCTCCCTTGGAATAATTTCAAGGCTCCCCATAGTGGGGACACGCTATTGCGATTTTGTAAAATTGGGAGTTATTAAGTTTAATTTAGTTATTTCAAAATAGTTTCCTAGTGTAGACATGCCCTTAGAGGACTACTTGTGTAATTGTATGTTCAGTTAAGTGTGCAACTGCATTTTCTTACTTCCAAGTGATCTTATGAAAACATTTTCCCATTCATTTATGTATGTGACCATGCCTCAGTTCAGCACTTACAATAATAGTATGTACAAATTGCATGTGTTTTTGCGAGTAAGTACTTTACAATAAGAACATAAGAATACAAGAACGGCCATACCATATCAGATCAATGGTCCATGCAGACCAGTATCCTGTCTGCCGACAGTGGCCAATACCAGATGCCCCAGAGGGAGGAAACACAACAGATAATCCTCACGTGATACCTCCCCTGTCACCCATTTTCAGACAAACAGAGGCTAGGGACACTATTCCTACCCATCCTGGCTAATAGCCATTGAGGGATCTAATCTCCATGAATCTATCTAGCTCTTTTCTGAACCCTGTTAAAGTCCTAGCCTTCACCACATCCTCTGGCAAGAAGTTCCGGAGGTTGATGGTGTGCTGAGTGAAGAAAAACTTCCTTTTGTTTGTTTTAAACCTGCTGCCTATTAATTTCATTTGGTGACCCCTAGTTCTTATATTGTGGGAATAAGTAAATAACTTTTCTTTATTCACTTTTTCCACACCAGTCATGATTTTATAGACCTCTATCAACCCCCCCCCCTTAGTCTCCTCTTTTCTAAGCTGAAAAGTCAAAGTCTTTTTAATCTCTCTTCATATGGGACCCATTTCAAACCCCTAAGAATTTGTGTTGCCCTTTTCTGAACCTTTTCCAATCAACTAATTAATATCACAATGCCCCCAAACATATACTAGTACATCTACTTACTTATATGGTCTTTATCATCGTGATAATTATTATATGCCCATTTTACTGATGGCTAAACTGGGGCAGAGATGGATCTAGTGGCTTACTCAAGGTCATATAGAAAGTCAGGTGGAGATCTAGGAGTAAAACTCTGAAGCCTAGAACCCATTTTTCTGTTCCAGACACTGGACCACTAATATTACTTATACAGAGTATTTTACAAGTTACTATTCCCTGTCAAAGGGAAGCAACTTATATATTTCCCAAGTGTATTCATCTTAAAGAAAATTAAGATACAGATACTGTTCAGTTCTAATGATTGGACTTTACCCTGTTTATCAAGACACTCTTAAAAAATAATGAACTGGGCTTTATTTTTTATTATTTTAATGCTAAGCAAATTATACTTCCTAGTAACTAGTTTGTAATTTGTGATCATGCATGATTCTGATAGCGAAAGAATTTCATTATAGGTACAGTAAAAAGAAGAGAATGCATGTGCATTTGCATGTCTATGTGCAGGTAAATAAATAGTAAACCTCATTGATAACACAAGACATTATAATTTGAATAAGATTATATTCTCTCTGGGAGAGATAAAGGGTAATGAAAGACAATTCAAAGCTAGTTTGTTATTACTTCATCAAATGCCTCAGCCTCAAGCTGATAAAATTCTGTGGTATAGCTCTTGTGAGACATTAACGGCAATGATGCTGCCAACCATTTGTAGTGATCTCTAAAAACATTAATATCACTATTTAAATGAGTTTGTGATGTAGTATAACAGAGGGTAAAGCTAGAGGTGAAACTACTACATAAGCTTTCATAAAAATCACTCCAAGTGAGTTACTGGATGACAAAATGAATTATTTTCGCACCAGACAGGTGCTCCAAAGAAACTGTAATAGAGTTTTTAGCAGAAGGCAACTTTCACTGTCCTCACCATCCTAGCCAGCTCTTTCATTCCTCTCTCTTCAACCCAGTTCTTTCATTCATTTATTTGTGAGAATTGAATCCATTTGTTTTATTCTTTAGATAGCTTCACTCACTGCTTTTAGTTTTCAGTTGGTATGGAAGAATTTATGAAAGTATTTCCATCTTTGGCCTCCAGTCCTTCAAGGATTTACCATGTGCTTAACTTTGTGCAGACAAATAGTCCCATATACTTCAATAAGACTAATCATGTCTAAAATTAAATATCAACACAAGCCTGTACCAGACAGTGCATGGTAAGGCCTGATCTACACTAGACCAGGAAGGTCGGCTTAAGGTTGACTTACCTTAAGCCAAGCATTGGCAGCATTCATCGTGCAGGATGGCAGCAAATGCTCCCATCGGCTTCCCTTACTCCTCATAAAAGGAGGGGTATTGGACACCAGCAAGAGCTGCCCTCAGCATTTGATTTATAGGTCTATACTAGACCTGCTAAATCAAATGCCAGAAGTTTGACCTCTGGAGCGTCAATCTTCCAGTAAGTATAGAGGTGTCCTACGAGTGCAATACTAGAAGATATAATTGTAGTACACTGGAGTTTTATGTCAGCTTGAAAACACAAATTAGTAATGTACTAGTTTCTGCAATCTTAGGATTCTAGGAGGAAATGTGTGTTCTAAGTTACTGTGTTCAGGTCCACTTTAGGTTGAGTTTAACACAATCACCTCCCAAGAATTATGGAACAGTTAATTCTGTAATTAAAATACTGCAGGCCATGAGGTGCAGGAACTGAAGGTCCATGTGCAAGAAGCACCTATGGTCCTGAGAGATCAGGTCTGGGTAGAGGAAAAGCTCTATAGGTGTGTCCATTGACATTCTAAGAGAGCAGTGAACCACTGTTGGTGCGGCCATGCTAGAACTAACAGGATTGCCCTGGTGTTGTCCCTGTGGATCTTGAGAGTGTCAATAGGGGAAAGGTGTCAAACAATTGCCCCTCCCAAGACAGCATGAATGCATCTGCCAGGGACTTCTTGGAGAATGAGTAAAAAGGAGGCATTTCTTGTCATCCAATGTCTATAGCCCTACCTGGGGAAACACACATTTGAGGAAGATGGACTGGAGAACATCACATCTCTCAGACCACTTATGGCTGAGGAATGATCTGCTGAGATGGTCTGCCACCACATTCTAAACCCCGGGGAGATAAGGAGCCTCCACATGGATGGACAATGCAAAAGTCCCAGAGAAGGAGAGCTTCCTGACACAGCAGTGAACCTGAGTCTTACAGGAATGCCCTTACCTCTACTGAATCCAGAAACACCCCTATGAACTCTATCCTTTCAATAGGAACCAGCATCAACTTGCCCAAGTTGAACAGAATTCCTAGCCTTTGAAATGTGCCCATGAGGAGGTGAATGTGGGATTCCATGGAGCGGACTCTCAGCAGCCATGTGTCTCTTAGAGAAAGGCTACTACCATTGCCATGCATTTTGTGAACACGAAGGGGGCTGTGCAAAGACTGAAGGGAAGCAACACAAACTGGTAGTGAATCTGACTTATCAGAAAGCAGAGGAAGATTCTGTGCAATGATTGAATAGCGATGTGAAAATAAGCATCTTTTATATCAAGGGCTGCATACCCCTGGCACCACAGAAGGGATAATGTAATTTAGTGATCTCAACTTCACCAGAAACTTGTTGAGATTAGGGATGCAAGCAACTAGTCCCTCGACTAGTGACTTCCCCCCCTTGCTGCCTCTATAAGAGGCAGCAAGGGGGGTGGGAGGAAGAGCCAGTGCTGGGCGAGCCGGCTTAAAAGCTGGTTCCCCCCAGCACCATCTTCACAGGGGACAGAGGAGGCAGGGGGTAGCAGGGACCAGGCGCGATGCGGGAATCAGCTGATTCCCAGCTTGTGACCAGTCCCAGACACTGCCTCTTTTTTTCATATGTATTAAGAGCCTGCCAGCTCTTAATACACTTAAAAATCAAAAGCTCAGTGGGGGGGGACCTGGGGGAGCTGATTCCTGGCTTGTGCTGCATCTCCCCCACTGCACTTTAGCCTTTTGCATGTACTAAGAGCCGATAGGCTCTTAAAATATTTAAAAGGCAGAGCAGCAGTAGGGTTATCTCCTGGGCAGGGGGCTAACTCCACTGCGGCTCCCCTGCTTATCAACTAATTGACTAGTCGATGGAAAATCCATTGACTAGTCGAATAGTTGATTAAATTAAATTTAACATCCCTAGTGGAGATTGCACAGGTCCAAAATGGGCCTGAGGCCCCCTTTTACCTTTGGAAATTGAAGTATTACAGGAAGGAAGGAAAAATCAATTACACAACTATCAAGTGGAGAATAACTGAGTAGGTGGTAGTACTGGTGAAAAAGATTTGGGGCTTATGGTAGATCACAAATTGAGCATGAGTCAACAATATGGTGCAATTGCAGAAAAGGCTAATATTCTGGGCTATATTTGCTGGTGTGTCATATGTCAGACACAGGAGTAAATTGGAGTTGATGAGCCTTCATCTGGAATACTGTGTCCAAATCTGGGTGCCACACTGGGTGCGCTGGACTAGATGACCTCTTGATTGCCTTTCAGTCCTGCATTTTCATGGCCCTAAATTTCAACTACAGGTGAACAAAAAAATTATAGTTGTCAACATTTCAAATCAAGGCAATTTTTTAAAAAACAATTTTTACTCAAAAGCAGTTTGATTTTTTGTAAGATATTGCAGAAGCATTCTTCTTTGCTTTCATGGTAAACATGGAAATGTTCATGCCAAATCAACCATTTAAGGCAAAATTATAGCATGGCTAATATATAGTATGTTATAAGGGAAACTAAACTTAGGGAAAGGTTATTGCCTTTTAGTAATCCATTTGTAAAACGGGGGTGACACAGTTACAGTGAGAAATGAAACTTTTTTTATTTGTGTCTAAATTTACAAGTGCAAACACTATTTTAACATAGGGCCAGATTCTGTTATGTTTATTCATGTTGAGCAGCACTTTATACAAGTCACCCAAATGTTAGACCACTCAATTTCAGAATCTGGCCCAGAGGGTCTATTTATTTACAAATAGATTTTGCATTCATTAGAGAGGAATGTGAAAAAAATTGTTGAGAGTCAAACTTCCTCCAGAGTTTAAGTAGGTTTGATTCAAATTGTTGGATTCAGTTTTCTTGTTCTGCTTCCTTATTGCAAAGCTTGGATCTAGATTCAGATGCCCCAGAATTGAAAAGATTTGGGTCCCACCTCCTGGGTCATGTCTCTCTCCATAAGAGTAAATTTCCATATCCTTTTTAATGTTTTGCATTGATAATGTTTTTCATGCTAGAAGGAAATGATATTCCACTATTATTTTGAAGAGTTTATTCTCTGAGGAATGGAGTTTGGTCAAGATTTTCAATTAATACACAAACCTTTCCTAAAATCTCAGTAGATACGATGCCCTTTATATCTGTCAAACCAGATAAGATTACAGATTTGTCTGCTCTCAGAAGCATGATGTCATATAGTCCCATTTGCTGCAGCACTAGTCATTATCTATCTTGTCTGACACCACTATACATGATCTTCAAGATCAATGCCAGGTTTGTTAAAAGGGAAGCCTAAACACAACTGTGTTCCTGCATTCTAAGGTGGACAAGAAGGAGCCAAGATGCCAATTTAGGCCTAAATTATGGCTAACCCTACATAGTTTCTAGGGTAGATAGAAAGCCTTTTCCAACCAACACACTATGCAGAAGTCAGCTGTTGCTTGATTGAAAGCACAGCAGAGCATGATAAGTAGGGAACAGAATGTCACCATCTGTCTGTCAACAGCACCTATAAGAAGGAGATCATGGCTACACCCTACTCCATTCATGGATTGATAAGCATTAGCAAGGCACTTAGAGAGGAAGTATAGGATATGCCCTTTTAAATGATGTAACAAGAGCTGCTCTTCACAACAGTTTGTCAAGCAGTATGGAGGCAGTATGCTTTACAAGGGTGTAATGGCTTTCTCCTCTCCACCCATGGAACTAGTAGACTGCAGAGAAAATTGGAAAGTTCAAATTAACTTGTCGACTCTGGGCCCTTAGGAGGCAATCCTAAATCCAAATGGAGTTGCTTATATTTTTTGTGTTTAATGCCAGAATGTAACAAAGGTAAAGGGGACTTTCAGATGTTTTAAACTAACATCTTTCTAAAAACTGGCCTGTATTCAAATTCTTGATCTGAACATCCTCAAATTGTGGGCAACTTCACATCTTCATTCAAATGCCAGCTTTGGGTCTCAGGCCCAAACCAATTTTTTTCCTCATTTGAGCTCCCTCCCTATAATGCCAATAATGTCACATCCTGTTCTGATGTCCTGAAATAGATAATTCTGTGTAACTGTGTCTATCATTGGATGTGAACCAGTTTATGGGGCTCAGGTAAATGGCAATTTCTAAACTAGGTAGCATGACTTTGTAAACTGTTTTAAAAAGTGTGCTAAACTTTGTTGTACAAAACTTGCTTCAATGGGACTACTCATATGAGAAAGGAGAGCAAGGCTTGGTGACTTTTATGATGGGCATCAACGACCAGGGTTCCAAAAACAATGCTATTGTGAGCTTTTGTCAATATTTGCCAAATACTTTGGACAGTTTTCAGGAAATTAATTTTTCATGAACTGTTTGTGAACAGTTTGCAGTGACTTTAGTATTCCTAGCATATGAATTATTCTCACCCTAGTCACATGGTTTTGTTTCTTCTCTGTGGTTAGATGGCACACTTCTAAAATAGGAAAGTAATGATTTGAAGTTGGAGTGTGATAATTCAGGTGAGCAATCATTTGTAGTAATATTTGTGAAAGTTTCTGAATCTGTAACAATCTATCCAGATATTGGGAAAATATGTATAAGTCTGAATTTATGTCTCAAATATACAAAGTCACTACCCAGTTTTTAACTATTCAAACAACTGAATTTATTAATAGAGCCCTGCACAGATACACATTTTGTATCCACATCCACATCTGTGTCTGCAAAAATGAGCCACGGATATCTGCATCCATATCCCTGGATGTGGCTACCCAGGGATATAAGGTGGATATCCACAAATTTGCAGGGTTCTAGATGCAAAATTTGTACAGGCTTATGGATATGTAATGGCAAATATGAGCCGGGGATAGCTGTATCCATCTTCATGGATGCGGGTACCTACAGATATAAAGCAGATAAAGTGGATATAAAGCAGATTTGCAGGGCTCTATTTATTAAGGGAGGAGGATTCCAAGGAACAAATAGGAGATGGATGCCCAATTCCCAGTATCTTTCTCTTCCCAGTATACTTTGAATGTATTGCACATGTTATACAAAGATCTCAAACAATGCAAATATCAATATACCCATTTTATAAATGTTTGAAATAAGCCTTAAAACATTTAAGTAATATGCCTCCAAAACCCCACCCCTGAAGATCCAGGAGGTAAGGAATGTAGGAGCTTAGAGTCTTAGGCATCTATGCTAATTATTAGAAAATACTATCTCAATATCTATAAATAAAGACCAGTGATGATGACTCCTGCAGCCTGGCAACTGTTCTGTAAAGAGGCAAGATAAACAGAATGCTCATAATTTAACTGAAAGAAATCCAGGAAACTCCAAAAGATAAATGTAAACATAGAAACACCATGTCTCTATTTTTGATTAGTAGGGCTCTGAATATATACCCCTATTTTCAGAGGTACCTGAATTTTTCCAAACCAGTTTGGTGTGTGTAACAGAAATGTTAGGCAAAGGGAATCTCCTAATTCATGGCACTGAAGTACAGCCACTTACCTATTTTACACAGCATTAAGCATACATAATGTTTTATTTATTTCACTGTCAAAAATATGTAGAGCCTGCCAACTTTCTTTGAACTGCATTTAAAACTGGCTTCACCCTTGCATATGCTTTTTGACAGAATACACATATTTCTCCCCATTAAACTCAATTCCAAGTATTTTTCTAATACATATGAACATATAAAATATATAATTTGAAATTACCCATATATCTTAAATCAACTCTTATGCATACCACTAAAATAATGTTTTGGGACAAGTTTACTTTCACCAAGAGTTCCTTCTCTTATTCTAATTGAGCAATTGTAGTATTTTAAAATATTTATGAGCTTCTCATATGCCTTTTGTGAATTTCTATTCAGTAAAAGCCAAATCTTCTGAATTTCTTCAGGTTAATATTTCCAGCCAGTGAATAGAATAGCATAGGTAACCAGAGAAAGGTGGTGAAACTGTGACTGACAAAGCTATAAAAAACAAACAACATTTCTGAATGAGGCAATGTCTAGACTGCAGGCTTCTTTCAGAAGAAGCTTTTCTGGAAGAGATCTTCCGGAAAAACTTCTTCTGAAAGATAGCATCCACACTGATTGGATACTATCTTGCATTTAAGCTGTGATTACTATGGATAGAGTGGCCACGAGGGCACCTGTGCTTTTTCCTTTTTCCTCTTCTTTTGAAAGAACTCCCTCTTCCCCATCCACACACATCTTTTTCTGAAAAAGCTCTTTTGGCAAAAGGCTTCTTCCTCATAGAAAAAGGTTTACCAATGTCAGAAAAACCCCTCTGTTCTTTCAATTTTCTTTCAGAAGAATGCAATTGCAGTGTGGACGTAATTGAAGTTTTTTCAGAAAAACAGCTTTTTTTCCAAAAAAACCCCTCTGTAGTGTAGACATACCTGAATGAACACATGCGAAGCTTTTGTAGTAGAATACCATATAAACTTCCACTATTTCTCTGGTGAAGAATCAAGGCTTTTATTCTGGCTCCCTGGACATGTGTGTGTCACACACTTTTTTCTTTGAAGTACAATCTCATCACAGTTTGCAGACTTATAGGGACTGCACAAGTTATGAGAGAAGAATTTAGTCCATGAATTTAGAACGTTTAAAATTATATCTATCATATCAAAACAAGTGCCATTTACATTAGTCAGAGCAGCTCCAATACATACTCATTTTTGTTCTCATTTGTAATCTTCTCAGGTGCACATATTTTAGAATATGAGTTACACTGATGTAAACACTTAAGTCAATGAGGTTTCAAGCTCATAAGATGAAAAAAATATGTTATAATTAATGGAAGTTCAAACTGAAATGTGAAATTGCAAGAGATCACAGAAAAGGTCTGGCAAAATTTAAGCCATCCCTGACTCTATGATCAAAAGTGTTGCATTAAGTCACTCAATCATGCTAATTCAACCAGTTTTATTACTACCTCTTCATTAACACTCACACTCAATGTAATTATGCAAATACCTCTGAAGAGAAAGTGTTCTTTCCCAAACCTCTTTTTAATTCTGTGGGAAATGAAGCATGCAATGTTAGATGCTGATGAAGATACTGGTATGTTTCCATTAACTCTAACTGATCAGTTTTCTAGTTTTGATTTACTGTGATATTGAACATTAGGATAGGGACATAGGCTGGTCTTCAGATTCGCTTGGTATTCATATTAGTGGATCTCACTCTTTGGGAAATATTCTGCAACCTCTCCCCACCCCTTCCTCCCCCAGTCCTGAGTTGCACTGTATGTTGCTCAGTTGTAGCCATGATACTTGGGCGGTATGTTTCGTCGTCAGTATGTTTCATAGTCCAAATGCAGGGGACTTGGAAGTATGTGAATTTAGGAAAGTCAGGTAATCTCTCCATTTACTTAAGATGGAGAATTACAGCATGAAAAAAAATTCAATATCACCTTGCTTCATAATGTGGAAGAGTTTGCAGGAGGACTGGGGGGGGTTAGAACCCAAGGAGCTGTGAAAGGGACTATTAAAAAGTTTGTGCTCGTGGCATGTATTGGCTCACACAGGAATCCAGTAGTGATGACAAAGTGCAGATACATGTAGTAGTGACCAGACTCTGTTCAGAACTCAGTATTTCTCTTCCTGCTGATCAGAGAAAGGGGACTGAGATGTCATCACTTCCTGATGACCACTGCTACAAAAAACCAAACTTTTCCAAGCACATTCATCATCATATACCACAGGGTACTGATTTTCTGGCATTTGGGGCTGAAGTTAGATCACACTATAAGCCAGCTGCTTTAGCAGTGAGCAAGTAGTATCTTACTGCTACCTATTTACTACTTTCCAACTACATCCTCTCAGAAGATAACTCAAAGCACTGACCCTAACAATGCCATACATCTGTTATTTGGCACTCTTTGCAGAGAGCACGGCTGGCTGTGGAGACGGTTAAACGCACTCAAAATTCAGCCTTCCAGCCAGCAGGTGCAGTAGTCCTGTTGGTTCAGAACAATAGCTCCAAGTTCCAATGCACAGAAAGTGCCAAGACAGAGAGAAAATGAGAATTACTGCATTTAATCTGCATCAAGGGACAGGTGGATGAAATACTGCTTCTGTACCTGCACTCAGGCCCACCAACGGGGAGTAGGGAGGGATGTATAAGGGGCAACTGCCCTGAGGCCCAGCAATTCTAAAGGGCCTGTGGAACCCAGAGCCTCGTGTCCTTTAAATCGCCACTGGAACACCATGCGGTGCACTTCTGGTAGTTCTAAGTGACAGGGTGGGAGCCCAGTGCAGTGTGTGCTGGGTGGTGCTGATGGCCCAGTCCCTTCCAGGTGTGTGGAGCCGGGGTGCCCCCACCTTTCCCAGGGGCCTGGCATGGCTATGGCCTCCCCTGCTTGCATGGATAGTCATTGCATCAGGCAACAGCTATGACAGAGTTTCCTTTTCTCTGTTTCTAATGTTGCAATACATTGTGAAGTCAGACATTGTAATTGCTCTGGGAACAGCTTCCCAATGAAGGTTTATTTTGTATAGGTAATTTGATGCAGTGCGTTGTCTTTTCCTAGAATAGGAACAATGAGACTGGAGTGAAATGTTGGCTCCATTGACGTCAATGGCAACATTTCTATTGGATTCACAGAGGTCAAATTTTATCTTCAGACTATAAAGCCGTCTCTGCCATAATCCCAAAGTGTCTGTATATTGAATGAAAAACAGATGTCAAGCAGGACAAAGGGATGAATTTAAATCAAGTCATGACATGGTTGAAATTCGCCCATGAATTTTCCAGAATTTCCTTGAAGAGCCTCATCCAATCCGGCATACAGGCACTTGCATATTCAGCAGGTAAATATTAACCTGACTAATAGTGATATTTGGGAGGCAAATATCTCTGGATAATATCATGGTTTAGCAAATTCATTTCTAATTTCACCAGTCACTCAGAGGTCATGCTCCTTGATCTCCTAGGGTCAGGCTGGTCCAGTCTCTTCATAGATAATAAGGAGTGTCTCAAACACACACACACACACACACACACACACACACACACACAAGTATTCACTACATCTGTATTCCGCCAAGGAGGAAAACTGGATTATAAAGAAAGATATGATTTAGTTATGGATCCCATCCATCAATTCTTTCAACAGGTATCGGGGAGTGCGACTTCTCTGGCTTTGGCTGTCAGCCCCAGACAGCAGGGCTTTGGCTTTGCCTGTCAGCTTTGCTGTGACCATACCCTGATTTTGTACATTTGACCAAGACTGTTCTGTGAATTTGGCTTATTTTTACCATGACAAAATTGTATTCATAATTATAAAGAAGAGAGGAGCATAAAACAGTGTATGCATGTCTCTATGGATGTGTGATGTGTATACTTCTTTCCCACATGATCTTACGCCTCACCAAAAAAACCTGTTCAATTCAGATTTTTAAAGAGCAAAATCACTTGCTTTATTGGAACAGCCCATTCATCACATAAAGCATTTGATTCTGTCACCTCAAGTACTTGTTAAATCACTTCCAGCTGCTACAATCAAGGGCCAGGTACTTGCAAGGTCTGGCACTTTCTGAGCTCCATTACACCTTTAAGTATGATTCTTCAATCCAGTTCTAGCCTTCATAATAATCAAGTGCCTACTCCACAGAACTTCAAGACAACTGGGGAACTTGGAATTCTCCTGGTATGTCTGTATCTGATTTTCAATCAGACCTCTTCAACCCCAAACTGAAAGCTCCTGAACGTCAGCTAAGTATTATAACAGCATAATTTACCCCACAAAGATCGTGTCATCGGTAGCTCTTCTGTTGTTAAACCTGTATTTTTCCCAAGGTAGAAGGCCAAATTTCATCAGGCTGAAACAAAATATACTGGGCCATCACTTTAACTGCAAACATATAACCAATGCTTACTGTGTGTGCGAGCATTTTTCCTCATGCAAATTGGAGTAGATAGGTGACTAACCAACCTCATGTGCATGCATGTGCGCAAACAATAACTGATGCACACTGTGAGATGGGTAAATTAGCAGTTGGTATAACAAAGACCACAGAGTTGCTTTGTCAGTTGTTTTAAAGCAACATGCTAATTTACCATTGAAATAATGATTTCTAAAAGGAAACATATATTCTCTGGAAATATCTGAGCTCTGTGATATGGTACTGCACAAGTGTCCAGGGTGTATAGTAGTTTTTTCACTGCGCTCTGAAGCCTTAGCTTCTGTCCACTGTTGGCAGCAGGACTATATAGATTATTGATCGACTGCAGGCTGACATGTCCATTTTTATGTCCTGGTTAACACTACAAGAGATGCAGCAGGGGCATAGGTGACTTGGAACTTCGAACTGCTAGTTCTCCAGACTCCCAATATGCCCACTGTGGTTTCATTCTCACAGCTTTCTTATCACCCCTAACTCCCTCTTATTCCCCCCTTTGCAGGACACAAAAAGTAATCATCTACACTGATCTTAGTTGTCTTATTCCTTCCCTTTACATCCTTCCTCCATAGCTGTAGACATACCCTTTCAGTTCACCTTTCCTGGTATCCCTGACACTGCACTGAGAAGGAGGCTGGCAGCCATCTTAGCAGTGAGAGAGAAGAGCAACAAATACTGGGTAGAGAACTCGTGTTTAATTTGTTGTGCCAGGGCTTAGTCCCAGCACTTCTAGCCTTGGCAGTTCATAGCCCTGGCATCCATGGACTTGCATCAGTTATAAAAGGAAAACAAATCTTGAACCCTGGCACCTAATTGCTTGAGCCCCTTCACTTCTTTCATTACAAATAAAGCACGTCAGGGAACCGCGGTACTGGCTCAGCTCTCCCTCATCCTCTTTGCTTGGGCGGAAGGTAGGGAAGCTCTGTGTTATGTTTCAGTCAGAACTACTGAACAGTGTTTAAAGAGACCCAACAGAGAACGGTATCAAAAAAGAACCCAGAAGCTCAGACCTGGATGAGCTGTGCTCAGTACAGAACCCAAGGACAGGAGGGGTGACAAAGGTGGATTTCTGTTACACATGCAAGTCCTCATCTCTAGAGCAAACCAGGGAATGGCAGAAATATTATTGTTTTTTCTGTTTCTCTTACGCCCACTACTGTAAGTTTAAACAAAAAAAAAGTGTCATAAAGCTTTTTTTGGCTCAAAGAAATCTTTTTATTTGTATATAAGATGGAATGCCATGGGACTTCTAGAGGTGTGCTGGGTATGCTGTTTAAAACATGAAATATAGTTCTGTTCAGGGAGGCTTTTTGTTTTATTTGTTACAGAATGTGCTTTTGAACTCGCCATTTAAAAAAATGGGGTAGGTTTGTGTTTTTCTTTTGGTATGGAAAAGTCCACCACTTACAATTCTCTGCTATAGCAAAACTGGCTAGTGTGTTAAAGGGACACTGCTACACAATCAAATATGCATACAAATACATGTGATTTTTTAAAGAAAAGAATAGCTCTATATTTAAAAAAATAAAATATTCCCTGTGCTGTACTCTGGCCCTCACCTGTGAAATGACTAAGGTTACCTCACAAATGGGATAAAAAGCAGGAAGTAAAGAAATACCATAAATATTATATTTTAAAACTAATTGTTAATCTTAGTGGTACACAGAACCTCATAGGATCAGGCCTTAATAATATAAGAAAGGATTTTATACATATAATATGTGATTTTTTTTGGTCTTGACAGTGAACCTGATTCTGCTTCTACTGACAGGTGTTGGGCCACTAACTTCAGTAGGATCAGAAGCAAACCCAAACTCCTCTAATCCTTTCAGACTAGGAATCCAGACTAAGGTATTCCAAATGTGACACTTCTTGCTATTGTCACACAAAAGTTGTTGGGCGATATGAAGAAGAAAGAAAAAAAAAGGAGCAAGAGAGACACCAGGGTAGCGTAAATGAAAAGTAGGTTTTGACATAGATGCATCGACTGCTGCCCTAAAGAAAGCAGCACGGCTCTTTTAGTCTATTGAATGAATAAATAGAAGATGACAGAAAGTCCTTTGGTTGCTTATAAATGTCAAATCCTTTGAAGTGACTGCCTTTCCTTGTCACTAAACATTAAAATACATTTATGCTCAGACAGTTGGTTAAGGACATGGGGTTTAACTGATGTATAATAATTTATACAAGTGTATATATAGGAATGCTGTTTTTAAAAACATTTATTTATTGTCTTGTATATTTTTGTGCTTTTCATGATGCATATTGTTTGCTTAGATGGATGCAATGAGGTAAAATTTATACCCAAAACGTGCTTTCACAAAATCCAAGGCCTACCTAAATTAATCTATGTAGGTCTTGGGTATTGTGAATGCTCATGTTAGGCTTATAAAGTAATCCAATGGAAATATGTTCAAATACATAAATAAACTTTCTCCAACGGTGTCTAAAACAAACATTCCAACATTTTTTCCGATGCATGGAACCTGAAAGTAAAATTAACCTCAAATATAAGCCATTAGCCTATTTTAACATGTGAGCCAAGAGAACCACAGGAAGCAAAATCCCCCAAACAGCAAAAGAAGTGCAAAGTAAACTATTTTATATTCACTATCCTTTGGGGGACCCTGCAAAGCCCTGGAGGATTACTGGTGGGCCTGGAGCTGGCAGTAGGGGGTCACCCTTCTCTCCCCCGGCACTCATCAGTGGCGGTGGAAACCGGATCACTGCACTTCACTTCAGGAAATTATGAATTTTCCAATGAAACCTCACAAGGCATACTTTGTAAGAAATATATGTTAGTCTTGTAAAAGGGTACAGATTATCATTGACTAGTGATATATTAAGATCCCAAATTTCCTCCCTCCCAACTTCAATCCTCTCACCACCTCAAATTTGTAGGATGCGCCTTCTTTTTTCTTTGTATTATTTCTTTGCAAATGATAAGCCAATATTTCCATGGTCTTTACTTTGTAAAGGATCAGTCCTCTTCTCCTCATGTTTATAATGACACTACAGTGGTTGGTCACATTTCTTTCAAAAGGAAAATAATCAAAATAATAAAAGTTAAATAAATTTTTTTTTTTCAAATCGGGCAGCACAATTAACTTCGACTGAATGCATGAATTCATATAATTAAATCAGCATTAAATTTTAAAAGTATAACTAAAAAATTGCTGCCTCAAAAATATCCACAATTGGAATTCTTATTATTTTAATGGCATCCACGGAAAATAGATCAAAGAGAACCCTCTGTCTGGAAGATCTGCTAATAGAAATGGTTAGAATTACCCACTTTTTGGTAAGAAAAATTGGGAACCAAAAATTTTCAGCTACAACATTTTTAGATTTCATTTTTTTCCTGATAAAAAACTAGAAGTTTTCCTTTGGCAGCAGACATCACACACAAAAAGTTAAAAACTTTGCTTTCTGTCTATATGCAGTTTGATGGGGAAAAAATTGCCTAGCCTCATTCACAATCTTTTAAACTGCTCTAAATCAGAACTAGATTTGAAATGAAAGCCGAGATCCCAACTCTCCTGAACTCTGGGAAACTTTTGATTTGGGTCTGCACTTCGCCATTCCTTTCTACAGCTGGACTGCCCCATAAATATCCTCAAATTTCAAGGAGGTTTTTGTGCTTCATGGTTCTGCCCATATTTAGACTTTTAAACCCATCTCAGTTGCAGACTCACATACATGGTACATCCTTATTGAAGTGCTGATGTTCTAACATAATTCCTGCACTTCAAAGAATGTTGCCATGTTCCTCTACTGCTCAGTAGCTTCAGTGAAGAATAGTAACTCAGCTATTAATATTATTCCTGGCTTCTGCTTCTATGTAACATCAAGGGGACACATGTATATTTTAAAGAATTTGAACCAGAGCTGTGCAAAACTTGCCTTACAAAACTGAGTGGTGTTTATATCTCACCTTTCTTTCATGCTAACCATTTCATGATGTGTGCCTTGAAACAGGTAGTGTTGATCTATTTAGCAACATAGCAATACTGGCTATGTATAACCTCAATTACCCAAACTGTCAAGAAGGAGGAGGATACTGTGAAGTTCAGTTAAGTGAGGGAATTATTATTGTCATTTCTAGATACTGGGAAAATGCATCTATTTCAGTTAAGTAAAAATTGCAAATAACTGCAGGAAAACCATCCATGTGGCATATTGTGTTTAGTCTAGTTCCTTTTTGTGTGCAATTTGTATTTTCCCCTTGTGTTCCATCACTTTGGGTACGTCTACACAGCAGGGAAAAAGTCAAATTAAGATATGCAACTTCAGCTACGTCAATTGCGTAGCTGAAGTCGAAATAGCTTAATTTGGCTTTTGTCACTGTCTACACAGCAGGAAGTTGAAAAATAACCCTCTTCCTTTGACTTCCTTTACTCCTCATGAAAGAAGAGTTACAGGAGTTGGAGTAAGAAGTCCTCCAGCTCAACATTATTTCGAAATAATGGCTTGCTGTGTAGATGCACATTTTGTTATTTTGAAATAACATCAGCTATTCTGAAATAACAAAGAGTGTGCATAGCCACATTGCCCCCAATAAACTATAAAGATTTTTAGGCAGTCAAAGGATAGTTCTGATCTTAGGTGGATGTGTTTGTTGAATTAGTTTATCTATCCTTTCTAAGGTATTTCTATTGGCCCCATTACCATCATATCTGAGTACTTCACAATCTTTAAGGCTTTTAACTTCACAGCAGCCTATGATTTAGGGAAATGCTATAATCACCATTTTACAAATGGGAAACTGAGGCAGGACAGACTAAGGTCCAGATTCTTAAAGGTATTTTGGTTCCCAACTTACACTCCTTAAATATGTTCAACGATCTGGGCCTAATTACCTTGCCCAAGGTCACTCTATAAGCCTGTAGCAGAACAGGGAATTACACCCATGTTTTCTGAGTCCCAGACTAGTTCCCTAACTTCTTGACTTTCCTTTCTCTTTGGTCCATATTGTATGAGTAGGAGGCCAAATAATGTCTACTATATTCATGGTTATTGCTCAGCTACTCAAGTATTCCTGGCAGGGCTGGCCCATAACATTTTGGCACCTGAGGCGGGGAGCTCAAATGATGCCCCCATGCCCCCTCACTGCACCAGCAGCAGACACAATTTTCTGCACTCTCGGTCCTAGTGGCACCCCCCCCATAGTCTGGCACCTGAGGCGGCCGCCTCAGTTCACCTCATGGTAAGGCCAGTCCTGATTCCTGGTGAAATTGATGGAGCTGTTTGTTTATTTTGTGCATTTCTAAAAGATTTGAATGAGCCTGGAGTAGTGGAACCCTCTTTTATTATAAGCTACAAAAGTCCAAATAAACACATTTTAAAACATGAATATTCTTCCAGTCTTGCCAACATAAATTTAAAAGCAACTCCACTGAAATCTACAGAGTTAATCTGGATTTACACCAGTTTGATCCGGAGCAAAATTTTGATTCCCCCCCCCCCCAGGTAATATTACTTCCTAAGCTGTTTATAAATAAAAATCCCCAGAGAAATTACGGAACATAAGCCTCCTCCTCCATTGCTAATACATATTTTATAGATAACTGAGTATGAAATGATTGATTATGTACTCTAATGATGGATAAGGACAATTGCCTGAAAGGTCAAAACTATTAAGTAAATCCTCGAATAGTAAAAAAATGTTTCTCTCTGAGGCACAGTAAGTCTTTAAATGACAGGTGGCCTTCGTGCCATGTGCTAACACTGAAATTGAGAAATATATGCGTAATTGGAGATTAAAAGTATGTTATAATTACCGGAGCATTTCTGTGTGTTTTTGAGTAAAGCATCTTGAATAGAATTAAGGTTGTTCAGATTGTCTATCCATATTTTCCAACTTTTAGGTTTTGTAGAGTTTTGTTTTAAATACCATGTCTGTGTGTACAGCTAGATAGTCTGATAAATCAAGGGGGGGGGAGTTATCAATATAAATACATAATCATAAATATTATTGTCAAGAGAGAGACAACCAAATTCAACCGTGGTTTAAACAGATATGCAACCACTTAGACTTCAGTGCAGTTGTGCCAGGAAATTTAAACAAATGTACATATACACTTGCAAGTTGAGTAGAGCTGAAATATAGCCTGAACCCACTGACTGCTCTCAATCCTTTCCACAGATGTGCTACAGAGGCAGCAACTCTTCTTCATTTCCTAGACAGAATTTCTTCTCTCCAGTATAATTCCACTGCATCCAAAACAGTTACTCTTGATTTACGCTAATTTTGTTGAGCAGAGAAATAGGGGCTGCAGGAGTCTGTGTTCCCCATAATTGTGGATGCTGGGCATAACTTGATTCTCAAGTCCCTCTACAATGGGCTATGTGGGTGTGACTGGAGCCTAGTTCCAGTGTAAACAGGGGGAGTATGCTGAGTCCTCTGTATGCACACTAAAAAGCTGCCACAGCCAAACACAGCAGAACCATTGTGTTGTGGCCTTTTTACATCCCTACATTCAAGGGATACAAAAAGATGTGTACACTGCAACATAAACCTAGGGACTGTGGGACTCAAGTCCTCGAACTAAGTGTTCAAAGCACATTTTTGAATATCCACACCCATTTAACAACCCTAGCTTAACAATTTCTGGACCCACGTCCAGTGTTTCCGCACAGCTTCACAGGTGATTAAGCAGCCTTGCCCAGTCAGTTAGTGTGGCCTAGGGGACAGGGCGTTCGCCTGGGGAGGGCACAGTGGCGGTTTCTAGTCATGCCCTGCCCCAGAGAGAGACGAGATAAAGGGCACCATGAAAGTCAGAGGCTCAGGGCGGGGCTGATTAATCACCTGTGAAGCTGTGCTGCCACACAGCTTAGAGGGAACACTACCCAGGTCTAGACACCCATGCTCATGAATCTACACTATTCAAACCATACTGAAGCCAGCCTAACGCCCTCCCCAATTGTAGCTTCTCTGACCCTGGGTTTATGGTGCACTGTGGGAAAACTTGACTGTGCATCCCAGGGCACTTTACTGAAAGTTGTCTCAGATGACCAATATATCCAGCCAAGCCATCTTTTGGGTCTGGAGGCTCCTGGCACCTGGAGCCAGCAACACAGATGAGGTGATATTTCAAGAACTTTTCCTGCTGCATTTTCACTCCCATTTCAGGAGGAGGGCAGAGCATCTGTGAGATTCTAACGGACATATTGGTGGCATTTTCTGATCTTGCAATGGCACTTGTTGGAGGAGAAGGAGAACACAGATGTTGGTCTGAGACCTGATCTGCCCCCACTGCAAATTAAGCCAGCTTTGGGTGAAACACATGGAGTGCACCACTTAAATTGAAAAAAAGAACCAAAAATGTCCTGCTGCTGATAAAGCCTCCCCATCTAGGGAAGATCCCTAATGAAAGTTATAGCCACCCTAATTGTAAAGGCATTGGAAATGAGGAAGGATATAGAAAGACACCGAACAAATGGTAGGATAAGCTCTCACCAGTGTTTCTGTGCTGACCATATGCATAAACAGAGAAGTTCATGACTTAGTTACAATTTGGACATGAAAAATAAAATGTAAAAAACTTGGTCAGAAAAGAGGACACATAGGTGCCAATGTGTTATTGGTTAATTTTTTTTGTTATTTAGAAGTTTCAGATAATGTACATGAAAAACAATGCTATTTGAGAACCATTTCCAGATTGCTGAAATGCTGACCCCTCTGCACAACCATGGTGTACAGAGGCATTGCCAGGAACTTCTGGATGAGTGGATCTTGACTGGCCATCCAAAGAAATGTGTCTATATATTGGGATGAGTGAGCTTAAGAGATTTGCCTGGTGTACGTGGCTAATAAATAGGGCTATGTCTACATTGCAGGGTTTTTGCAGAGGAGATCTTCCACAAAAACTTCTTGTGCAAAAGTGCATCCACACTTCAAAAGCGCATTTGCGCAAGAGAGTGTCCACACTGCATGGATGCTCTTGCACAAGAAAGTTCTGATGGCCATTCATAGAATGGCCATCAGAGCACCTGTGCTTTTTCTGATAGGCTCTTTTTTCACAAGAAACCCCTGTTGAGCGTCCACACAAACCTTTTTGAGCAAGAGCTGTAGCACAAAAAGGAGTTATTCCTTCTGGGGAGAGGAATAACTCTACTACCAAAAGTCCTCTGTTCTGCCGTTTTACTGTAAATTTTCTTGTGCAAAAACGTGATTGAAGTGTGGACGCTCTGCAGGTTTTTGCGCAAAAACCCTGTAGCGAAGACATAGCCTCGATGTTTAGAGCTGTGTAAGGCTCTTTCACTGGGAAAAGGTTCCACAGACCCAAAGAACCCAGAGCCCCATGGGAAAGAGCAGGTAGTTAAATTTCCCAAAATTTCTTCCTGAGCCCTGTGGATAGGGATAGGTTCATAACAATCTTAGCCCTCAGTAGGTTAGAGAGGGAGAGCCTAAATTGACCAAGTCATGCCTTGAGCCCTTGGTAGGGTATGGACAGGGTGCAAATGTTCCCTCTAATATTTTCCAGACACGTGCAGAATAAATTTTGTTATGTGAACAGAGGAGTGTGAGGATGAGCACCACCAATAAACACATGCTGCCAGCTGTAGGCGGCTGTGGACACACTGCTAATCAGCTGGGCAGCATTTCAATCTCTCCTGAGTGGCCACCCAAGTGCATACCTTACAGGGAACACTGTAGGGTGCCCTAAATGTAAACAGGTAACACAGATGTGGCAGACTGCAACTGGGTGATGCTGCTCACTACTCTCAGGATACTTATTAATACCCTCACATGTCCTGGTACTTCTGGAGCAGGGCTACAAGCACAGAATGATGGGACCACATCATCCTTCATTCCTGGAATGACCAGCAGTGACTCTAGAACTTTCACGTGAAGAAAGAGACATTTTTGGAGTTGGTGAGTAGCTTGCTCTGTCCCTCCTGTTCCAGCACAAAATACATGTGGGAGACCATGCCAGTCCAGAAGTGGGTGCTATAACCATCTGGAAGCCAACTATTTCTGACTGCTACAGGTCTGTAGCTAACCAGTTTGGTTTTGGCAAGTTACAAAAAAGTTGGCTGTGGGGGTTATGGTGGTGCAAGTTTCTGAGGCAATCAGGCATGTGATTTAAGCAAAAGGTGGCTGACAATCAATGTCCCTGAAATAATTGCCAGTTTCGGGAGAATGGGGTCTCCAAACTGCTCTGGGGCTACTCATGTGCCCATCATTTGCACACAGTTGACTTTAACACTTAGGCTACCTCTACACTGCAGGCTTCTTGCGGAAGAGATCGTCCACAAAAAGTTCTTGCGCAAGAGCACGTCCACATTACCATGTGCTTTTGCGCAAGAGATGTGCTTTTGTGCAAGAGAGTCCACACTGCCATGGATGCTTTTGTGCAAGAAAGCTCTGACTGCCATTCACAAAATGGCCATCAGAGCACCTGTGCTTTTTACGACAGGGGTTTCTTGGGCAAGAAACCCCTGTTGTCCATCCACACACGCCTTTTTGTGCAAGAGCTCTTGCGCAAAAAGGCTTATTCCTAGTAGAAAAAGGAATAACTCTTGTGCAAAAAGCCCTGTCTTCTGACAATCTACTGTACTTTTTCTTCTGCAAAAACGTGCTTGTAGTGTGGACGCTCCGTGAGGTTTTGCGCAAAAACTCTGCAGTGGACATAGCCTAATTAGTGAATGAATTATGACCATGTTCTAATATCCAAAACATGTTTTGTTAACTGTGAATTTGCAAGTGGCCAGTGGAGGGACTATGTTGCATACTTTTTGCTTTTATATCACAATTTTCCCCCCAATGCTGCCTTTGTATAAATAACTCTGCTACACCCACAAATCACTGAATCTACTTAGCGTCTCTTGAAGAGGTGTAATTTTTTTTGAAAATGTGACATTTGTGGAGGGAGGGGGAGTTGTGCCAGTGCATTTGTCAACATTAGTGTAATTAGCTCAAGTTTCATCAACTAGCTGTTGCAATCTGTTCAGAAAGTGACTCAGAATGTTAAGAACCCTAATAGGCTTCTTCAACTACAATCTAAAGCCTAAGGGATTTGATTTTTTGTGCATCCCTACAAAAATAAAATCAGAGGAAAGCTTTTTAAACACAAGTCAATACATGTGAGAAAAGCACACAAAGACCAAGTTGGACAGAATTATTTGATTTGGTGGAACTTAGTTTCTATATGTTCAGATCCTGTGCAATTTTTGGAATGAAGAAAGGTTTTAGATGAAAGAGCTAGCTAGGGCTTCAGTCCTGCAAACACTTATGCACGTGAATAACCCAGCCTATAAGAGTAATCTCCCTTGAATCCATGACTATTTGGATGATCAAGGTAATAGAAAGTACTAGCAAATATCTATGCCTAACGAAGTAACTACACACTGTGCCATCTCTGTACCTTTTTAAAGCATAGATATAATCTCTCTGCTTAAGGCACAAACAGGAACAAGCATTTATTTTTAAATTTAAAAAGTATTTATTGATAGGGATTTGTCTCCACCAAAAGACAGCCCAGAAATGGGGCCTCTGGAAACATTTTTAACAGCACTTGAACAAAATCAAATCTGTTTTTAAGACAATGAAGATAAAAACAGGGGGGTTTTCTGTGTTTTGTTTTTGCCCGGTAGCACTCACTCACTGCCTCAGTTTAAGAAGAGAAAAGATTGGAAAAACATTAGAAGTTCTTTTGTTATAGAACAACAACAAGACCCATATGATGGCTCAAAGAGATTAACATGATTTGGCCAGTGTGGAGTCAGTGGGAGGACTGGGACCAGAATCTAGAAATAGAATTGGTGCTTATTCAGCTTCCTTCTCTAGGCTCTGACTCAGAAAAACACTTGACTTGCCCATTCAAAAGTACTCAGGCTTGTGCTTAAGAGCTTTGCAGGATAGGGTTGGACTTACACATGTGCTTAAAGTACAGCAAATACTTCAATGCTTTGCTGAACCGGAGAGCCAAAGCAGTAGCCAATGTTCCTGTTGTTATGTACGTTCATATCCTATTTGCATACCATAGTGAGACAGAATCATTAGGCTTAGGAGAAACTGTTCAACTGATTTGGATGGTAGGTTGTAGTAGTAAGGTAAAGGAAGGACTGTAAAGGTACGTCTACACTGCAACGCTATTTTGGGATATTGGAGTATCCCTATCTCAAAATTGCTAACCTGCATCTTCAAAGCAAGCCCATTATTCCAGGCTCTCTATTCTGACGTCCCTGTAAACCTCATTCTCTGAGGAGTAAGGGACATTTTGGAATAGCACTTTATTTTGAAATTTGGCGCTGTTTACACAGCACCAAATAACAAAATAAGCTATTTCGAAATAGCATCGAAATAAGATGCACAATTTGCATAGCTCAACTTGCGTATCTTATTTTGAGTTACGGTGCAGTGTAGACAGCCCCTCCCAGACAGTAAGGAAAGAAAGAATAAGTTCAAGGGTCAGAAACAATTGAGGAAAACATGCCAGTAAAGGAGCTGAAACAATCACACAAAGAAAATAATGAAACAAGATTATTGGGCACTTCACTGAGAAATGCAGACATGACAGCAATACACTTTCTTATTTGATGACTTCACAAATAATTTTTAAAGTTTTTTTTTAACAGATCAACTTAGCTTTACAACATATTTACTCGTAGATAAAGATGTATTAAAAATTAGCACTTAGAGTGTTTTAGCCTAAAAATGATTGTTTCTTTTGAAAACAATAGACAAAATTAAATGCAATTTTACATCTGTTTCCTGATTTATTTGCATCGTATTACTGCTGTTTTGTCTAGCAGTAACAAAAATCACAGAGGGATGGGTTGACCTATAGCTATTTTACCTGTGCATCTCTCCCATAAATGTCGATTGTCTCCAATGTGTATTACTCTTGTCACTAAAGTGAAAAGTCTCAGAGGGAGAGCCATGTTATTTTGTATCTGCAAAAACAATGAGGAGTCTTGTGGCACCTTAGAGACTAACAGATTTATTAAGCCAGGGGCTTTCAAAGTTGGGTGATGGGGGGTAAGCTGCTGGCAGGCCATGAGGTGCTTTATTTATCTAAGCCTCCATAGGCACAGAGCCTTGTTGCTCCCATTAGCTGCTGTTCACTGTTTCCAGCCAAAGGGAGCTGTGGGGAAAAGCTAGATGTGAGGGAGTTGTAGAGGATTGTCTATGTGGGCAGCAGCTCACAAGCAGGGGAAAAGTCATGAGTGAGATGGACTGTATGGAGTAGCTATGAGTGCACCCCATATGGTCCGTTCTATTTTCCAGATGCCTCTCAAACACCACAAAACATGCTCTTTCAAAGAGGTTCACCTCTTCTGAGCAATCACTCTTGTCTCAAACTTCTCTGCCTTTTTATTTTCCTCTCAGTTCTTCTTTGATTCTGACCATCATCATTTTCTGGTGAGTACTCTGAACTTTCCCTCAATAGGTTGTTCGTCTTAAGTGAAGACTCAGCAGCCACTGTTTTCCCAAAATGGAGAAATGCTTTTTGGATTTTATTATTTTTTATATATATATAATCATTTTTAGTCTTCTTACTGAAAAGAACAGATGAACTAACCCTTATTTTTTTAGAGTTGCATGGGATTTAGCTATCTAATGCTGTCCAGGAATTCATTACAGTGATATTTCTCTTCAGTTTTGCTAAATAACAACTGCTAAGGAATAGACATTACTAATTTAACTCCACATTATCTTACTATCAACAGAAAATTGATCTTGAAGAGATTTGAAAAAGCATAAAACAGAGTGAAAAAACCCACAAGTCTGCATTCTTCACGGTAAAGTGCTTCTATTCAGGCTCCATCTTTATATTCAGTCAGAAGCATAGATGTTATATCTAGCTCCTTCTTTGAGCTAATGACTTCAAGTGCCGGCACACAACAAATCTGAGTGGAAATGGTATGGCAAGGCACAGGCATTTTTAAGTTATTTATTTAAATACAGCTTCAGTTGAGAGTGACAAAATCTGGACCACGGATGTGTAGAAATATAGCCCTTCACACCTGTTAGGCAAGACCTGCCCACCACGAGAGCCAGCTCTTCAAAACCCATCTCAGATGTACCCTGGCAACCCACTTCTCCCATTCCCAGCCACTTCACAATGTGCGGCTGCAAGACAATCTGCCTGCAATGCTGTGGTTGGGAGGACTCCGGCACACTCAATACGTCTTCACTACACTTGCTTCCATGAAAAAAATCTGCCAGGGAGGGGAGCTACCTAGAAAACCCTTCATGAGTTGTTCATACATTCAGAGATATTGGTTCACAATGTTCATGGTACTGACAGGATAAAACCATTTGAAAGGTTCATGAAGGAGGTGATTGATATTTGTAAAGGAAAGAACATTGGAATTTTTTTTTGAGAGGGTGGTATTTATGTGTATGGATTGCTGGATATTTCTGAAAGAAGAAAGAGTATAGGTTGGACCTCCCTGGTCCAGCACCCTCGGGACTTGACTGGTCCTGAATGAGGGAATTTGCCAGATCAGGGAAGGTCAATTCCATCCCTCTGCTGACAGGACTCCGGGCTCTCATCAGGAGACCTAGTGGAGCTCCCTTGCCCCCAGACCACCAGCTTCCAGCTTCGCTGGCCAGTCCCTGTCACCGTAGCTCTACTGCCCTGGGACTATTAGACTCTGCTCACTCCAGGGCTGCCATGACTCCAATACCCAGGGCCTCTGGGGCTTAAGGCATCAGGACTGCCATGGCTCCACTATCCTGGGGCTGCTGTGGCTCTGCTGCTCTGAGGCCACTGGAGCTGCTGCAGCTCTGCTGCTCCAATGCCACTAGGGCTCCCACGGCTCTTCTGTCCTAGGGCTGCTGTGGCCACCCAGCCCTCTGGTCCAGGAGCTCTCTGGTTCAGCAATATCCATGGTCCTATCAGACCACAGATGTTGCTGGACCAGAATGTCCCAGACAGGAGAGGTTCAACCTGTACTGATAGAATTTTTGGTGGTGAGAGAAGATTATGTAAAAGAATGCAACATGTATTGCCCTCTAATTTTGAAAAAAAAGTATGAAGGGAGAGCCTTGTTACAATTTTGGCAGTGCTATTCTTAGATAGTCTCTATGGAATTAGTTATTTAGTATGGGACCAGGTCCTAATGTACAAGTATCCATACCACATGAAGAATTTTCACACTGGACTCCAATTTTCTCATTGACAGCCTCAGCAGAGTAAGCAAAGACTGAAGACAACACTAGCTTCTCACTCCTAGAATTGATTCCGTTCAGAAAAGGCCTCAGCAATGCTGGCTAGGCAATATATCCATTATTCTGTATAATTTCCCATGCTGTATTTGTCCTATGGATAAAGATGACTTCAGTCACCTGGGCTGCTTCGTGTTTCCTGTTTGGTTTCCCACTTTTATATCTATAACCTGCACCCATCCCAATGTTTTATTTTCCTCCCCGTACATAATTAAATACTAGATCCCATGGCCCCTCCCTCAGAGGAGGAAATTTCCTGTTGTTTTAGTGGGCTCAGCTTGCTAAACCTAGCATTTAAATACCTAGTTGCAATTTTTTAAGATTAAAGTAAGTAAATATGTTGAGAGGAACAATACTTTTAAAGCATCTGTTTGTTTCTTTTTGTAGACTTGAGTGAATAAGCGAGTATCAATAATTTACCTTTAGCCTTTTATTCTACTTATGGAAGAGCCATGAGACAATGTCAATTTCCTCAGCTGTATTTATTGTTTGAGTTTGTTCAATAAATATTTTTATCAATGGCTCATGAACAGTTTGCTGCAAATAGTATATTATTGAGTTTTGCTTAGACCAGTTGTATAAGTGACATGGAATCATTTCTTTTCTCTGACTGGATGAGCATGAGGGATATAGCAAGTACTCTCATTAAAAACACTTGCCTGTGTCAAGTTAAAATTCCCACAGATCAGTTTGTGATTAAATTTGTGTAACGTACTGATATCCACCCAGCTCCATTGTTCCACCTTCAGTTGATATTGGACCAAACATTACCAATGACTTAAAGCCTATCCAAAGTTATTGACTTTAGTGGGGCTGCAGTGAGGTATAAATGACAGGAGCATGGTTCACTGCGCATAATTTTTTAGAGATGAAGAATATCTGGGCAAACAACAATATGACAGAAGTGGAACCCAATATTAATTCTAGCATAAACAGAGATGTTTTGATACTGTATTCATAAGGCCAGATCATCCAGTTTTCTAGCGCGGGACAAAGCAGACATATGACGATTCTTGGCATGGAGGATAATTCTAAGGAGATAGAGAAATGCTATGGTGGATCCTGTGGTGTCACTCTTCTAGACTGAAGATGTAGGGAGGACACCTAAGGCAAAGAATGGGTCAATAGGACCCTCGTATGCCTTGCCATTCTTGACAGCAAAAATTGCACCCTGGACGGTAGTCATGAAATAGAAGTACCCTTAGGTTGCTTTAATTTATCCTGGACCCAATAGCCAGATGGCCCAGATTCAGGTGTACAGAAGAAGAGGCTTAAAATTTTTGCTCAGAGTCCCTGTGAACTGCACCAGACATAGCATGGTGGCAGCCCAGGATCTGGGAACTAGGGAGAGACATTAAATAACCCTAAGAGCTAAGGTCTGAATGTTCAACAGTGTCAAATCTGCCTTGTTTCCCACAGTAACTTCAACTGCAAAGGTGTCTTTTAAAATGGCATAGCATGCCATATTTTATCTAGAATTAAGCTGTTGACAAAACAAATCAGTCAAGAGTCTGAATATTTCATTAAAGTACTACAGCTTTTAAGTTATAATGAGCTAGCCTTTTCCTTTTAAAGGAAAGTCTTTATATTAAAAGACTTGATCTAACAAAGATCGCTGAATAGATGGAGAGTGGCTATTCATCTCCAGTCTATTATTTAATAATTTAGCTGTATTGAGCTATTATAATAATTCAGTTATTTCTTAATAATTCAGAGATAGTCTTAAAATGGATTTTTTTATTCTGCCAATTCACCCTGAGGGTAAATAATCCACATCACACAAATACCATAATCAGTAAGCAGCACAAGCATTTCTCTGCCCTTGCTCAAAGCATGGAAGAAAATAAGCACAGATAGAAAGACTAAATAAGCTACTCCATGTTTGATTTTGCACACTGGGACAAATTCTAACTTCACTTATGCCCAACTGAGGTCACCAGGGTCTAATTCAATGGGTTTGCATGGGAATCCATGTAGGATGAATTTGTCTATGATATCTACTACTGAAGATGACTAGCAGAGCATAGAAGAGGAGGCATGCACAACATTCTGCACAATATTGGCCAACAGCTATTGTAAATGAAGAATTTTACTAGCATTACTGCCTGTCATTTACACACAACACAGGAGCAGAGCTACATGAAATTCCCAACTTTTGTTTTTATTTATACAGCGTTTGATCCTTATTTATTTCATTGTGCTTTAAGGCTCCATTGCACTCCCAAATTATCTGACCTATCAGGACGCACAGTGTAAGTTAGCGCACTCTTAGGGTGGCTCTTGTTCTCTGACTCAAGAGCTCCCTTTGAGGGAGCAGAGAAGATGATTCTGGATATTCCATGGGCTCTCTGTCAGCTGAGCAAAACCCTCAGGCATTCATAGAATAGTTCTCTCTTCAGAGCAACATAAAAGTGCTGGGATTAAAGAGAGAACTGGGCCCTTTGTTTTCTCCTCTTTCCTTTCCTAAGTAGCTAAACCAGTTATTTTTCCCGAAAGTTTGGATTTATAGTTGAACTTTGCCACTTGACCCATGTCTACTAGGGACAGCTTTTGCTGTGATGAGGAAAGGTTATAGCTGTGAATCATGGCTTGAAGCAATATGTAGCACACCTGTGTACATGAGTAAACTAAATTCAGTTTGCTATTTATCTACTGTATTTATCTCAGTTAAGTAAACTCTGAGTTTGTCAGGATTTCCTGCTGGAAATTCTCATGATAATATGAGTATAATTGCCTTTTTATTGCCACAGACATCTGTTACACTTTTCAAAGAAAGACAAGAAAAAATAATTGTTTTCTGTAGAATCAGGCACAGCTTTTTCCTCTAATTTTGTGTGAAACACATTACAATGCCTAAACCAAGCTGGGGAGCCCAGGTGCTGGGGCAGTCCAAAACAAGAGTCACCCGGGGGAGGGGAGGAGGAGGAAATGGGGCAACAAATAAAAAACACAAAAGCACATAGTTAATGCTGTAATTAACCATTCTGTGAACAGGAGTTGCTATATTAGAACAGAGCAGTGGTTAATATCCAACCACTCCTCCTCTTTGCTGAAAGCTCATGGCAAAGATTAGGGTGTGCAGGGGGTAGAGAGGAGGCAGTCAGGCAACCTATAGAGGAACATGACCAGGGAAAACACCCTCTTTACCCCACTACCTTTTCTACATTTTGGAGTTGTGACTAGGAGAAGCTCAAAGTAATCTCCTTTTGGCATAACTAAGGTGCTGCTTTACCAGTCATCCAGAGAGAGGTAAGGGTATACTATCAGGTGAAGAAGAACTAAAGGAGCAATAATCATCCAGAGGACAGTACACTGGCCAGGTATTCTGTCCACTTTCCAACTAGCATACAAGTACTCCAATATCAAGTGGAGCGCCCCACAGTCAATTCTAGGGAGGATTTTGTTCATCATCTTTATTAATGACCTGGATGAGGGCCTGGATTGCACCCTCAGCAAGTCTGCAGTTGACACTAAGCTAGGGGGAGAGGCAGATACATTGGAGGGTAGGGATAGGGTCCAGAGTGACCTAGACAAATTGGAGGTTTGGGCCAAAAGAAATCTGGTGAGGCTCAACAAGGAGGAGTGCAGAGTCCTGCATCTGGGACGGAAGAATCCCAGGCGTTGTTATAGGCTGGGGACCGACTGGCTAAGTAGCAGTTCAGCAGAAAAAGACCTGGGAATTACAGTGAATGAGAAGCTGGATGAGTCAACAGTGTTCCCTTATGCCAAGAAGGCTAGTGACATATGAGGTTGCATTAGGAGGAACATTGCCAGCAGATCTAGGGATGTGATTATTCCCCTTTATTGAGCACCAGTGAGGTCACATCTGGAGTATTGCATCCAATTCGCCCCCCCGCCCCAGTATGGAAAGGATATAGACACATTGGAGATGGTCCAGTGGAGGGCAACAAAAATGATTAGGGGGCTGGAACACATGATTTATGAAGAGAGGCTGAGGAGCTTGGGCTTGTTTAGTCTGCAGAAGAGAAGAGTGAGGGGGGATTTAATAACAGCCTTTAACTACCGGAAGGGGGGTTCTGAAGAGGATGGAGAGAGGCTGTTCTCATTAGCGACGGATGGCAGAACTAGGAGCAATGGTCTCAAGTTAGTGGGGAGGTCTAGGTTCAATATTAAGAAAAACTAGTTCACTAGGAGGGCAGTGAAGTACTAGAATGGGTTACCTCGGGAGGTGGTGGAATCTCCATCCCTAGAGGTTTTTAAGTCCCAGCTTGACAAAGCCCTGGCTGGGATGATTTAATTAGAGATCATCTTGAGGTCTCTTCCAGTCCTATGATTCTATTCTCACAGTGAACAAGCCATTACAAAACTAAGCAATAAAAAAGTATCTATACAATGGCGCTGATTTCCTGGTCTGGTTGAGCTATGCATGGTGCAGAATGCAAAGCGGGGATGACAAAGTAGCTTTAAACTATCTTTTGCAGCTCTACGTTTTTGAGCCACCTGTAGTGTAATTTTGACCCTAGGTATAAGTCAAAGCATTTTCAGGGCTGCTCATGGCCAGAAAGGATCATTGCGGCAGGTGTTAATATTCAGAACGGTGAAGATAATTTGTCCAAGTTCACTACATTGACAGCTGCTGGGGTGGCATAGGAACTAATTCAACATAGTTAAATTCAGACACACACTCGCAACTGAAATGGGCTTGGTTATCTACTTGCCAGGTTAATATATACCTTGAACATCTCACAGGTCAGATGGCTTCTGATTAATACATCAGTCCATATTAATATATGGAGATATACCATCTCCTAGAACTAGAAGGGACCTTGAGAGGTCATCGAGTCCAGTCCTCTGCCCTCACAGCAGGACCAAGTACAATCCCTGACAGATTTGCCCCAGCTCCCTAAATGGCCCCCTCAGGGATTGAACTCCCAACCCTGGATTTAGCAGGCCAATGCTCAAACCACTGAGCATCAGGATGCTATGCTAGTTAGTTTTAATAATAACAACTGTGAATTTGTATAGTGTCTTTTATAAAAAAGGAAACTCTCTGTGTACATTAACTCAATCTCACAATATTCCTGTCAGATTTTGTAACTATTTTACAGGTGGGTAAACTAAGGCACAACAAGATCAAGTGGTTTGTCTAACATCCTGCAATAAATAATCAGGAAGAGAAGTCAGGCTCTGCTCTAGCCCTAGAACAACTGTTTACATATTTCTCATTACCTGCCTACTGACATAGTGGGGTTGACTAACATTAGCAGTGGTGCATTCAAAGGAGGGAGTCTCTCTCTCTCTCATTATTGTCTCTTCCTATAGTTGTGGCAGCAAACAGGGACCATGAAAACCACTTACTTGTCTGAAGAAGAATTTTCTCAGCATGTACACTACATAGAACCAGACTACCGCTGCCCTGCACAGGCCCCCTCATCACCCTCAGAAAAAAAATTCCTGACAGGGCCAGGAAGGGAATCCCTACAGCATATATAGCTCTTGAAATGCTCAGCTGCTATGGAGCAGCCATATGGAGATGGAAACAGGGAACCATACAAATACTCACAATAAACAAAGCTAGGAGTTTAAAGCTGCTCTCATATGTTCTACATCACTCTGGGAGTCACTTTGGCTCCCAAAGTGACCCAGCATTAAGTAGTTGCACATGGTTTGTTTTCTTCTCTTTCTCTGCTGCATCTCTTGAGGATAGCACAGAATCCCAGTCCATATTGGGCCCAACAGGCTGGGGGACAGGAGCAGTAAATAACACACAGCATTACTTCATCTATCATATGCAAGAAGCCTGATTTCTCAGGAATATTAAGAATCAACATAGCAGGAATCAAAAGTACTTACCATTTAAAAGAGCAAGAGATGGAGCAAACAACAGTCAATTAGAAAATGGCCACTAAAGGGCTACAGCTGCTTTACTCAGACAAATTCCATAGCCCTAGAAAAGCATGATGGGAAAAAAGCATTCCTATTAGAGGACAACAGGGATCTAAGGAGATTTAGTAGAGACTATCTGTTATCAATGAAGGTGCTTCTATAAAAGGGCTGGTGCTGTTTATCTATCATATGTAATGCTTTTTCTCACTTTAATGTGGATCACAGAGACTTAGGGAAAATCCTACTGTCTAAATGTTACTGAGGTTCACCTAGGTATGTCAATAAGGGTTCAAGCTGGTTTTCTTTGCTCTCTTTAGCCACTTTGCTGCTGACTCTGTCTCAATAGTAGAATGCATCCAAGCTCAAAAACAAATAATTTACTCTGCCTCCCCCCCAATTAAAAACAATTCAAAGAACCTTTATTGCTCCCCAGACTTCAAAATAAAACATTAGACAAACAGAAGTGCTAGGCAAATTCTAAAAAGCTTATTGATAACCATTCAACAAGGTGGAGTCCTGTGACACCTTAGAGAATAACAGATTTATTAGGGCATAAGCTTTTGAGTAAAGCCTACTTCATTAGAGTAATTGGAATGGAGTTTACAGAGGGATGGGTGGATAGATAGATAGATTAGATTAGATATAGACAACAAAAGAAAGAGGGTACTTATGTAAATGAGGCTAATCGAGTCAGGGTGGAAGTGGCTCATTCTCAGCAGTTGATGTGGAAATGTGGATATCAAAAGAGGGAAAATTGCCTTTGTTATACATTAACCAGCTAAAATCCTTATTCAATCCTAAATGGATAGTATTGAATGTGCAAATTAATTCCAGTTCAGCTGTCCCCCTTTGTAATTGGGGTTTGAAATTCTTTTGTAGAAGGATGCCTACTTTTAAATCTGTTACCAAGTTAAAAGTGTCCCCCTAGGGTATGTCTACACTGCCACCCTAATTCGAACTAGGGTGGCTAATGCAGGCATTCGAACTTGCAAATGAAGCCCGGGATTTAAATATCCCGGGCTTTATTTGCATGTTCCCGGGCGCCGCCATTTTTAAATGCCCCGTAGTTCGAACTCCCTGCCCGCGGCTACACGCAGCACGGACTAGGTAGTTCGAATTAAAGCTCCTAATTCGAACTACCGTTACTCCTCATTGCAGGAGTAACAGTAGTTTGAATTAGGAGATTTAATTCGAACTACCTAGTCCGTGCTGCGTGTAGCCGCGGGCAGGGAGTTCGAACTACGGGGCATTTAAAAATGGCGGCGCCCGGGAACATGCAAATAAAGCCCGGGATATTTAAATCCCGGGCTTCATTTGCAAGTTCGAATGCCTGCATTAGCCACCCTAGTTAGAACTAGGGTGGCAGTGTCGACATACCCCTACAGATTTATGTGTGTTACCATTCCTGATGTCTGATTTGTGTCCTTTTATCCTTTGGCGTAGAGAAGTGAAGAAAAAAATTGACAGAGCTGGATGAAGACCCAGATGTCACCTACTTTAGGATGAGCACAAAAAAGAAAATACCAGAACACCACTGGTTATAACCTACAGCCCTCAGCTAAGATCCCTCTAGTGAAATCTACAACTTATCCTTGAAAATGATCCCTCACTATCACAGACCCTGGGAAACATGCCAATACTTGCCTACAGGCAATGCCCCCAACCTGAAGCAATACTCAACAGCAGCCATACAATACCGCACAGAAACAGTTACCCAGGAACTCATCTTTGCAACAAACCCTGTTGCCAAGTCTGTCCACATATCCACATAATTGACATCATCACAGAGCATAATTACATAAGCCACACCATCAAGGGCTCATCCACCTGTACATTCCTAATGTGATATATCTCATCAAGTGCCAACAATGCCCCAATACCATGTATATTGGCCAAACCAGACAGTCTCTAAGCCAAAGGATAAATGGACACAAATCAGACATCAGGAATGGTAACATATACATCTGTTTATGTGACCATCATTTATTTGGACTGTAGCATCTAGGAAGTGGATTTTTTGTGTGGATTGTTCCATCCTGAGGTTGATAGTGGGGTTAACCCATTACAAAGGCAATTTCCCCTCTCTTGATATCCACATTTCCACATCAAGTACTGTGAATGAGCCACTTCCACCCTGACTTGATTAGCCTCATTTACACAAGTACCCTCTTTCTTTTGTTGTCCTTATATATATACATATGCCTCTGTAAATTCCACTCCAATTCATCTGATGAAGTGGGTTTTACCCATGAAAGCTTGTGCCCCAATAAATCTGTTAGGCTATGTCTAGACTGCAGGCTTCTTTTGGAAGAAGCTTTTCCAGAAGAGATCTTCTGGAAAAACTTCTTCTGAAAGAGAGTGTCCACACTGCAAAAGTGCATCGAAAAAGCGATCTGCTTTTTCGAATGATAGCATCCATACTGAATGGATGCTATCTCACATTTCAGCTGGGATTACTATGGATAGAGTGGCCACCAGAGCACCTGTCCTTTTTCTTCTTTCCTCTTCTTTCGAAAGAACACCCTCTTCCCCGTCCACACACACCTTTTTCCGAAAGAGCTCTTTCGAAAAAAGGCTTCTTCCTCATAGAATGAGGATTACCAGTGTCGGAAAACCTCCTCTGTTCTTTCAATTTTCTTTCGGAAGAACACAATTGCAGTGTGGATGTAATTAAAGTTCTTTTTGAAAAGCGGCATTTTTCCGTAAGTCTGTAGTGTAGACATGCTCTTAGTTGCTAAGGTGCCATAGGACTCTGCATTGTTTTTGCAGATACAGACTAAAATGGCTACCTCTCTGAGACTTTTAACCATTCAACAGTTTATTTTATCTAAAAATTCTTGGGCTTCATTCTACTCTCAATTTACTCTGTTTTTACCATGCTGCAACTCAGCTGACTTCATTGTGGTATTTCTGATTTTACACTGGTATAAATTAGAAGAGTAGCAGCAGGTCTTAGTATCAGCAAAATTATGCTGGAAATCTTATGATATCTCACTGGTAATATTTCTGATGTTTCCATTACCTAGTTTGGCTGAAATTCTGATGGGAACAGCCTTCCTTGTGGCATGTTACCTCTTCCACGTTCTGTCTTGAGAATCTAGCTCTTTTGTTACATGATATGAGCAATTCCCATTCAAGTTAATCCCAGTGGGATATACTTAAATTATGGGAAGAGGAGAATTGCCAATATGGTCAGACCAGAAAATCCAAGCACGTGTAAAAATGAAAAATAACATGAGAATAATCCACACCTTATTAACCTCTCTCTCTTCCTTTCTACATGGTTTCAGTGTTAGCTATTGAAAAGACCTTTGAGGTCATTCAATCCATTTCCTTGCAGATGCAGGATATTTAATATATCATGAGATTGTTGTAAAAACAAAGAAAAAATCCTAGCAACTTGATCCAGACACAGAGTCCACACAAATCCAGCCACTATGCCTCCTGAAAGGGAAAACTCAGATAAAGTCTTGAACAGCTGGTAAACTGACAAATGACAATCACTCCCAGTTAGAGAGAAGGTCAGTGGGGAAATGTGCAAATGCCTGATTTTTTTTCTGTATAGTTTGTATTCTATGGTATTTAATTGGATTAGAGAGAAGGAAAGGCCCAAAGTTCAACACTTCTTATCACTTATCCTTCATGAGACTAGCTGTTAGCCTTTTCATTAAAAATAATAGTAACTGTACAAACATTAGTAAGTTGCATCAAAAGAACAATCTTATTTTTTTTCAGAATTTGGAGTAACTAACAGTAACACGTTCAGTGGGCAAACAAAGAATGAATCAAATAGATTAGTGAGTACTAGAATGTTTAGAAACAGCCGTGATTTTGTTAACTCTGGACAAGGAAATGCTGTTTAAGCTAAAGGGTTTACACAGATGATAAAAATAAATTTCTCCAATCAGCCACAGTTAGACAACTAGCTAGGAGCCATAACTGTGTTCTGATTTATAATTTACCTTGTCTATTTGCTTTCTTAATGGCTCTGGAAATCTGAAACAACTATGACTACTAAAAAAAGTGACATTTGAAGATCTTGGAGTGATCATGTACACCTTGTATGTGCTATACTCATGTTAGATAGGTGGGTTGACATTACATTATGACATTGCACAGCAGTGAAATATTTCTGATGGATATAAGTGGTTATTCATTCAGCATTGAATATGTATTTGGAGTTGCTTTTCGAGGCATTTCACAATGTCATAGGCATAAAGAAAATCTCTCTGAATAGCATGATGGTTCGGCATCTACTGATACTTAGACTGTGGCATGGACTTGGACCTCTTCAATCAGATTAAGATTCATTTTCAGGATACCGCCAGAAACAGACATGCAGAAACTAGTTTAAGCAAGTGCTGAAGGTGATCTAAATGTCCCTATGGAAGAGTGATTATATTTTTACTGCCAAGCATTTCCTACCTGGTGAGTAAAACTAAACTAGTCAATTGAAGTTGCACCCAACCTAGATGAGTGTCAGCTATGAATGGAACCTGAGTTAGTGACAACTTGCATAGTATCAGGCTGCATCATTACACAGATAGCAGGATAATCGAAGTGGTTAGAAAATGCTGGGTTATGCAGTTTGGGCTCTTCTGGGGGTTGAGAGTAGCATTCACCCATCATATGGTAAACCCAGCTTCAGTTCTCACTCTGCAGAAGCTGAAACTGTGCTTAAGTGCAGGTCTTCTGCCTTCCAAGAGAGAAGTTACTGGGCTATTCTATAGTGACATTTCTGGAATTCTTGAATAGTCAATAGGTTATAGCAAACAGAGGTGAAGCCACTGCTACAGCCCAGTGATTAAGGCCCTTAGCTAGAATATGGGAGACCCAAGTTCAAGGCTCTTAGCTACTTGCTATTTAATCATTTACAAAAATGTGAATCAAGATGGTTTATTAGTTGATGAGCTTTCGTGGGCCAGACCCACTTCCTCAGATCAAATTGTGGAAGAAAATAGGCATGACCATATATACCAAAGGGATACAATCAAAAAAATGAACACACATAAAAAAGGACAAATCAAATTTCAGAACAGAGGGGGGACAAGGGGGGGGAGGTAAATGTCTGTGAGCTAATGATATTAGAGGTGATAATTGGGGAAGCTATCTTTGTAATGGGTAAGATAATTAGAGACAGACCCATAGTCTCCTACAGAGAACCACCTAACCTCAGGATGATTCTTACCAACAACCACAGGACATACCACACTAATACCAACCCTGGGACTTTTCCTTGCAACAAACCCCGTTGCCAACTTTGCCCACATATTTACTCTGCTGACACCATTATTGGACCTAACCAATTCAGTTATAAGATCAAGAACACATATTCCTGCTCATCCAGAAATATAATCTATATCATCATGTGCCGACAGTGTCCATCTGCTATGTACATTGGACAAACGTCTCAGATGCTTCGCCAAAGAATCAATGCACACAAAACGGATATCAGACAGTATCACAAAGAAAAAACAGTTTCTTGCCATTTCAACCAGAAAGGGCATTGTCTCAATGACTTGATTACCTGCATACTGCTTCAAAGACATTTTCACACCAGGCTTGAAAGAGAAACCTCTGAACTGTCATTCATGCTTAAATTTGACACTTTATGCCGGGGTCTCAACAAAGACTCTAATTATCTTACCCATTACAAAGATAGCTTCCCCAATTATCACCTCTAATATCATTAGCTCACAGACATTTACCTCCCCCCACCTTATCCCCCCTCTGTTCTGAAATTTGATTTGTCCTTTTTTATGTGTGTTCATTTTTTTGATTGTATCCCTTTGGTATATATGGTCATGCCTATTTTCTTCCACAATTTGATCTGAGGAAGTGGGTCTGGCCCACGAAAGCTCATCAACTAATAAACCATCTTGTTAGTCTTTAAAGTGCTACATAGTCCTGTTTTTTGTTTCAGCTAGACTAGACTAACATGGCTACATCTCTATTACTATTAAAAATGTGAATAATTCCCATAGTGAGAGGGCAGTTGATAGACTGTGATGGGAGGTACAAAACCTGTGCTCAAATCACTGATCTAACACATGCCGGGGGAAAGGACTGAAGCTGACCCCCTAATATCTTCAGTGACTATGCCAAGTGTCAGGCTAGATAGTGATAGCACCTCTGTACAGTTCCATGAGGAGTTTAATCTAGTACGTGACCTCTAAACATACCTACTGGTTTGGGCCACAAAGGTGAGAGAGGTGAGGGAACACCTTCTTTGAGACTCCAACAAGGTGCAGGATTGAGGCAGATGTGTGCCTGCCCATCAGCAGAAATTTAGGCACTGCAAGTTTTCTTGGCCAAAAATATGCTAATGAGGGACTCATTTACATGAGTCGTGATCTCATTTGCATATTTTCTGCCGATCTGGTTTTTCTCTAGGGTTTTTGCGCAAAAACAAGCAGTGTGGATGTTTTCTTTTTGTGCAAAACCCCCTTTTCCCGCAAGATCCTTGTGACCCAAAAAAGGAGGTTTACCGATCTTGCGGGAAAAGGGGTTTTTGCGCAAAAGAAAACATCCACACTGCTTGTTTTTGTGCAAAAACCCTAGCGAAAAAACGGATGGGCAGAAAATATGCAAATGAGATCACGACTCATGCAAATGAGTCCCTCATTAGCATATTTTGGCCGAGAAAACTCATAGTTTAGATGTAGCCTTAGAGACTTTAGGCACCTACAGGAATGAGAAGAGAAATGGGGATCTTGGTGATCTAAATTTTGTGTTTAGGTGCATAAAGTTGCACTTAGGAACCCAAATCCTTTTGTGTATCTAGTCCTAAATGCATAATCCACTGTTGAAAATAGGACATAGGCTCCTAACTGGCTTAAGTGCTTTAGAAATGTTAACTAGCTTGCTTATTTACCAATCGTCACACCAACTTCTCTTCAGTTATGTCTATAGATGTGCTCAGTCCATAAAGCAGCTTGCATATCTTTTTCTAAAGGAGCAGGATTTCAATACTCTTCCACTAAGGTCTAATCCAGAGACCGCTTAATTCAATGAGCATCTCTGCAAAGTCAATGACTTTGTATTCAGTGAAATTTGGATCAGGTTCTTTCCTATTCATCACTGACATAGACCCAATTGAGGAAATGTGTACTTCTCTTTATTTCATGGTAAGTTCACCAAGTAAAACTCAGGGTTTTTCTTTCACATCTGGGTTGATAATAAGCACAGATTAATTTTGTCAAGATAAAACTATGCAAAAATAGGGACTGTCTGTGTTCCTTTTCAATACCCCCTTTTTCTGCCCCCTCCCATATATGCACACTAATGAAAGAAAGACTAAAAGTATTTTTCACTTTTCTCTTTTTGCTTGTTTGTTTCGGTTCCTTTTGAGAAAAATATCTTCATTTCATTTGCATGTTTTTCTTTTTTTAAACCAATTTTCAAATGAGAAAAACTGTTTTCCCCACACATTCTTTAATTCAATTGACTCCCATTCCCCAGCATTGTGCTACATAATATTTTGTACTTCTACAGAGGCTTACACCTAAGCATTTTACAAAAAACAAACAGTAATTCCACTTATAGCTCTCAAGTAAACTAAAGCTTGCCTCTCTTACCGACAGAAGATGGACTAGTAAATCTTGCCTTGCCCATCTTATCTTGCACTTAAAACTAGAGTAGAAAAAGGGCTAGAAATTTTAGTATGAGACTAAGTGTTGCAGTGGCCAGCAATGCACACAGAGCAAAGAAACAAACTAAATAACTTGACTGGCCCTTTCTAACTACTTGAAATGCCAGAGAATACCCCAAAGCATCTTCCAAAGATAGCTCTCCTCTTTTCAGTTTCAAGGAGACTGCTTCTCCATGGAACTACACCTAGAGTGTCCACTGACAGCTAGTTTTTTAAGCTAGCCAGATGCCCTCCCTTTTTGGAGATACGTAATGAGATCCCCTCCACCCCAAACACACACACACTCTGCCCCTTTTCACAGAGAGAAAGCTGTTGCTTGCCATTTCAGCCAGACTGATCATTCCCTCAATGACCTTAAAACATGCATATTGCTTCAGAGACTTTAACTCCAAACTTCAACGAGAAGCTTCGGAATTGTCATTCATGCTTAAATTTGACACTTTATGTATGGGTTTAAACAAAGACTCTAATTATCTCACCCATTACAAAGATAGCTTCCCCAATTATCACCCCTAATGTCATTACCTCACAGAAACTTCCCCTATCATCACCCCTATGTCATTACCTCACAGAAACTAACCTTCCCCCCTCACCCCCACTCTGTTCTAAAATTTGATTTGTCAATTTCACATGCGTTCATTTTTTTGATTGTATCACTTTGGTATATATGGTTGTGCCAATTTTCTTCCACATATTGATCTGAGGAAGTGGGTCTGGCCCATGAAAGCTCATCACCTAATAAACCATCTTGTTAGTCTTTAAAGTGCTACATAGTTCTGTCTTTTGTTTCTACCCCTTTTAAGCACTGTGAAAGTGCTAGAGCAGTGTAGAGAGACCCTACACACCATAAAAGTTGGTCCTGCCATATGCAGTGCTACAGAAATTCCAAGCAGTGCTATGCTCCAGAGGACAGCTCTGCCCGGGAAGCAGCTGTAATTTAGACAGGACCATAGAGTAGTCCCGTATTGGTAGAGCACAAAGGTGGCTCCTCCCTTTGGACTGTGAGTTCTATCCAGCATGGAATCTCACCCCTAACCTCTAATAAAGAGCTCACTTTGGTTTCAGTCAACAGGCCTTTTTTTCATAGGTAACACGAGCACCAATAATTGTGTAATAAACCTTTTTGATGAAGGAACTTTGATAAGAATATAAGTACTACGCCCGGCATATAGATATTGCACAATTGCACACTTTTCCTATGTTTTCTCTCTTTAATGTCAGAGCCAATGCAATTCCCACAAGGTTCTTCTCTCCTGGTATATGTTTCTTTCTAAAAAAACAGATGTCAGTGCCATGCCCTGCCATTACGCCATATATCATCGCTCTCACAATAGTGAGATAATAGGAAACAAGTTTTGATTCTTGAATGAATTATATTGATAGCAATGAATAAAACAGAAGCAACAGCTTGATTTTCAAAAGTTAAATTGAACTCTCCATGCCCCCTGCAAGGAGGGGCAGAGGGGAAAATTAGCCAACTGAGCAAACATGACAAGAAAAGGAGGAAGAAATTATGTGCAACACATTAATGTCATTAGAATAAAATTGTATTTGGTTGTTATCCAGGGACAGACCCAAATGCAGTCTTCAGCGTTCTGGCCCTGTTTCAGCAGAACACAAAAGCACATGTGTAACTTTAAGCACGAGTAACCCCTTTGAAGTCAGTGGGACTACTCATTAGCATAAGTACTTTGCTGGATCAGGTTTAGGTAGCTGAAGGATCAAGCCTACAGAGAATGTTTTGAGATACATGCACACATATGTTACCCAAATACATAAAGAAACACACATACACAAACATTTACATACACACTGAAGTATGAAACCTGAACAACAGAGAACCATTCCGAAATCATAGGCTCTGATCCATATAACTACATGCTTAATTTTAAGCTCATGAGCATTATGTATATGTAAGTGGTTTGCTGAGTCAGGGCCAGAGACTTTAGGACATTCCACTATTGATCCCTGCATAAGCTGGCCTGCCAAATGTGACAATGATGTACAAGTAGTGCCATTGACCTCAACTTCATTGTCAGCTTCGATACCTTGCTGAATTCAAAGATTCAAATATTTAAGGCTACAAGGAACCACTGTAACCACCAAGTCTGATCTACTACATAACACGGGCCACTGAACTTCACCCAATAATGTCTGCATCGAGCTTGTAAGCTCTGATTGAGTTATCATATATTTTTTAGACACACATCTGGACTTGATCTAAAAGCTTCATGTGATGAAGAACTTGGGCATGATTGTTAACGACCAGGAAAGAAAAACAGGCCATATTTATCCTAGCATATGAATACTATTCAAATTGTGTCAGTAATTCAGTTTAATAGAACTATAAAAATGTAGGGCTGGAAAGAACCTCAAGAGGTCAACAAGTTAATTCTCCATGTTGAGACAGGCCCAATTATTCCTAGACCATCCCTGACAAGTGATTGTCCAATCTGTTCTTAAAAACATCCAGATTCCATAGTCTCCCCTGATAACTTATTCCAGTGCTTAGCTAAGCTTACAGTTAGAAAGCTTTTTCCTAATGTCTGCCCCAAATCTCCCTTGCTCCATATTAAGCTCATTACTTCTTGGTCTTTCTTTGGACATGGAGAACAAATTATTAAAATCCACTGTGTAACGGTGCTTAACATCTTTGAAGACTGGTATCAGTTGTTACCACCTCTAAAATGTTTTGTGAAGACTAGCCAAGGCTGGGGGGGAGGGGAGGCAACAGAATTTCTGGACCCCTGAGCAAAGTAGAGCAGGCTACAGCTCTGTGCTTCTGGAAGGGGTGGAGCCTCAGGCAGAGGGGGCAGAGCTGTGGCAGCCAGATGTCAGTGCAGCACCATGCCCCCCCACAGTCCTCAGAGCTGCCCAGAATGCATCATGTAGCACTCCATTAGTGATTAAAGGAACCAGGGCTCTGGCTGTGGCAGCAATGGTGGCTGGGACCCTTGGGTCCTTTTGAATTGCCATCCCCAGAGCAGTTGACCCCTTTACCCATCACCCCCATCAGGAATTTGGTCCATCATGTACATGTTTTGCTTAGAATAGGATAGTTAAAGCTACAGCCTGACAAGAATATTTATTTACTAATCTTTATATTCTATGGGGGGAAAAAAGCGTGGGGGACTTGTTTCCAAATAGCCCAGCAATGAAGATAAATAATTGCAATCAAAAGAGTCACTTGAATGGGGATGAAACAAAAAACAGGACTATGTAGCACTTTAAAGACTAACAAGATGGTTTATTAGGTGATGAGCTTTCGTGGGCCAGACCCACTTCCTCAGATCAAATAGTGGAAGAAAATTGTCACAACCATATATACCAAAGGATACAATTAAAAAAATGAACACATATGAAAAGGACAAATCAAATTTCAGAACAGAAGGGGGAGAGGGGGGAGGTAAATGTCTGTGAGCTAATGATATTAGAGGTGATAATTGGGGAAGCTATCTTTGTAATGGGTGAGATAATTAGAGTCTTTATTCAAACCTAGGTGTAAAGTGTCGAATTTAAGCATGAATGACAGTTCAGAGGATTCTCTTTCAAGTGTAGTCTTAAAAGGCCTTTGAAGCAGGATGCAGGTAATCAAGTCATTGAGACAATGTCCTTTCTGGTTGAAATGGCAAGAAACTGTTTTTTCTTTGTGATCCTGTCTAATATCTGTTTTGTGGGCATTGATCCTTTGGCGACTTAAGTTTCCCTTCAGAAAGTAGTGCCATTTTGTCTATTGGTTAATTTTTGAGTCTTTTTGTTTTCCAAAATAAAATGACCAGATTGCTAAATCAGACTATTTTATAAGGTTGAGTTTTACAACATAATCAGTCTTATTTTCTGTCAACCTTTATCAATATGAACTATACGCTGGTATTTCAGATGCTGCAGTTTTCCCTCTACAGGCAAAATACAAAAATAGAGAAAGATCACTCTGTGGTGATGGGGATAAATGTTGACTTACAAAATAATAATATCAGTAATATTTACAAAAAATACTCAAATAAAGTAGGATCTCTACAAATGTACCTACCTTTTTTCAAGAAAATAAACTGAAGAGTGAGTCTGAATTATTTTGATGGTGGTGTAAGGTTCTGGATGGATAACCACAGAGAACTGGACAACATTTTTAAATACGAAAGTGTAAAGCAGGGGTGGGGAGCCTCAGGTCTGGGGGCTGGATGCTGCTCCCAGCTTGCCTGGATCTGGCCCCCGAGGCTCAGCATTGGGGCAGCTCATGCTAGTGCTCCAGCCCCCCCTGCCACACACCCGCAGGGCTGGAGTACACAATATCTACTAGTCCAAGCCCCCCGTAAGCTCTGGTGTGCAAGGGGAGTATGGGAAGTGTCTTTCTCCTTTTCAGCCAGGGGCTTCTCACTTTGCTTCTCACTTGTGTGTGGCCCCCAACTCATTTTTCTGTGGGTCAGCGGCCCCCAACTCAAAAAAAAATCCCCATGTCTAGTGTAAAGTCTAGGCCCTGTGAATTGCATAGCCAGCTGGAATTCAATTCTGCAGCAACGTAACTTAAGTCCACTGAAGTCTGTGGCAATTTCATCTTACTTTCTATTTTAGAAATGCGCATCTGTCTATCTGCCCGTCTGTCTGTCTGTCTGTGAGTCCATTTGTTCAAGAAGACCTCCTAAACGCTAAGAGCTAGGACCACCAAATTTGGTATGCAGCTTCCTTTTATCATAATTTAAAGCAAGGTCAGAGTTAGGTAGTGCAGGACAATGGGATGTGCTTGTTATATGTGGTTTTTTTAACCCTTGCATATCTCTTTGACTCTTGGTTGAAATAACTTAAATCTATGCCCTTTGTTAATACAATTATTCTTAGTTTTACTACAAAGTATCTCAGCATTGTGCATTATGGTGTAGTAAACTATAAACCCAGCTGTGTTGGCAACTGTTGCATGTATTGGCTGTTTGGAGGGAGCATACTTGGTATTAGCCCTGTGAGTGTCCTGTAACAGGGACTGGACATAGCTGGGAGGTAGTTTTAGGGAGACGTGGGAACAGGGGTTGTTGGGTCTGATGTCTGCCAAAGTTGCACAACTAAAAGGCATCTGACATTAGAGATGACAGAACCCCTTACTTACTCTTGGTGAATCACCAAAGTGTCAGAGACTCCCAAGTCCATTCAACCCTTGACATCTCCATTGAAACTGCCAATCAAAATGCTAATAATTGCTTGCTGTGATGGTACTTTAGTTTCACCTACACTAATTTAGTTCTCCTAGCTTGCCAATCACTAAGTAGCTACTATATTAACACCATGGACTTATGTGGCATATTTCCTACCCTGCAAATATGAAAGCTGTGGGTTCATCATTAGAATTATTTGTTGAAGAATAAAAGCAGATTGACATCAGATAAGAAGAACCATTGATTCAGACTCATTGGAAAACAATGCAATGTACCTATTACTCTTCTCATGAATCTAGCGGAGACAGTATAATGCCAGTTAAACTAAATTCAGAGAAAGCAATTCTGTCCATTACCTATAGATAAAAACTCAGTGGCACTGATGATGTTTACAATTGCCCTAATCAGATGCTTCTCACACACCTTTATTCCACCCTGTGCCTTCTATTGCAAATCAGGCTTTATAAAGCAGATAGCAGGTCTGTGATCTTATATCAACAATAAGGAATGTTTGTTTAATGGGGCTTTAAATTGTTTGGATTAGGGAATACATACACCATTGCCAACTTCCTACTGTAATTTTAACTTGCTTTGTCTTCCTGCAATAAAAGAATGACAAGATAAGAATGCAGTGTAAATAAAAATAAAACACTGCTTGCTTACCTTATATAGCAAACCAATATTTTCATAGCTGTATGTAGCCAGGCTGTAGTTTCCAGCTGTACTGAGCATGGGCAGTATTTGGAGAAGACTTCCATGGACAATTCAAGGACAGCAAGAAGTGGTGGTAATGCATTACGCAGCATTCTTTCCTCGGACCCAGTACACAGTGTGTGTAGATAATGGGCATTGTGCAGATGGCAGTATCATATTTTTAAGTGGAAGGAAAAATGGAGGTCCGATACCACTTGTGGTGATTAAGGCTGTGAATTACATAGGAGCCTAGGGACATTATGTATCTGACTCCATTGAATTTCATTGGGGTTTGGGGTCCAGACTTTCAAAGGCATCAAGGCTCCTAAAAATCAGATAGACACTGTGATGGGCTGACAGAGCCCCGCACTTGCAGCTCTACCCTCTTGGCAGGGGACAAGCAGCAGAACACAGCGGGGCGCTGGCCGCCACCCCGCGCAGCTGAGCCGAAGTGGCCAGACTGCACATGCACTGGCGGCGCCACGCAAGAGGCCGCCTCGCCTGGGGTTGCTGGGCAACCAGACGCCACTCCAGCTGATGGGACTGGTGTGCGTAAGGCCGGCCAGGGAGACATGGGTGGTGGCAGCGCCATGCAAGGGGCCACCTTGCCCGGGGTTGCCGAGCAACCACCTGCCGCCCCAGCTGCAAGTGGCAGCATGTTTGGGAGTGCGCAGGAAGGTGTAGGCGGACAACGTAAGGCGTCACCCGCCGGCTGCAGGGTGGGTGACGTCAATGGGGACATCACAGGGCATCCCAGGGCAGAGGTCGGGAAGAAGAAAGGGAGAAGGGAGGAGACCCGGGGGGGGGGGGTGCGGACAAAGATGCGGAAGGGGAGGAAGAGACTAGAAGAAGGAGGGGTGGAGGACTTACGACGGGGGTGAGACCAGAGGAGTCTGGGGAGAGAGGAGGCCCAGACAAAAAGGGATTCTTGGATGCCCGAGAGAGAATGCCCAACGGTGGTGGAGCTGGGTGAGCTAAGAGGAGGAGGAAGTGGCCCAGGGCACGGCTAGGGAGGTAAGCCCGCGGACTGGAGCGTTAAGGGGTTATGCCCACCAGTCAGGTCACATGGGGGAGTCGTGACTCTCCCCCGACCTTAGGGCCCTGGGTCAGGACTCAGAAAGAGGGTGGGCCCAAGTCCCCCTTCCCCTCCCCTAAGGCACACTATCCTGAGTAATGGGAGCAGCACTTGTGGTGGCTGATAAGGGAGTGGCCGTGTAGGGCCTGACGGGACCAGTGACTAGAGGCTCAGACTGGAAGGGCCTTTTTACAGACACCTACAAACATTTTCAAAATATGCAGATGCCTAACTTCCACTGATTTCAGCGGAATTTCCAATAAACCCCATACACCAGTCTACAGCATTAAGCACCGAAATAACCTTGAAACTCTGGTCCTGGGTGCCTAAGGCCCTGAAAGCTTCTTGAAAAAACTCAAGCCTAAAGATTTTCAATATTTTCTGAAACAGTCTATTGGAAAGCTATACTTTATCCTCCTGAGCTGTATCTTCACTGAATGTGAATTTAGTAATGTCCTGGAAACTTTTATTTAGTCTAAACCCGAGATGAATATAATGTGTTACACTTTTGGCATACTTTTAATCAGCTTATTCCATGCCTCTAAACAAGATTCTGCAGGTATTTGAGAAGTAAATTAGCTTAATGAGATTAAAAAAAAAGGAAAGTCCTTAAAGTCCTTCTCAGTTTGGTTTGAAACAGGCTCAGACTTTTTCCTGTCAGATCTGATCTGCTGGCCCCTAAAAGGAAGAACAGTTTTGTTAGAACAAACTATGTCAGAAACTAACTGCAAAGCCACAGACATGGTTTGCTTTAACATAGATGCACATTCTTTTATGCTATTCATACACTAGGCCACTATTTCCAAGACAAACATATAAGGGGTGTGGTTGGAGAGGGAGCAACCTGGTTTGAGGTTCCTGTTCAGCCTCTATCTCTAATTTGCTCAAAAGATACTAACAAAAAATAGTGCTCTGAGGAAGACTGTTACTTTTCTGGGCCTAAAATCCACACCATTCTCTATTGATCCACTTGGGGGAGATCATTTCCTATACTGGAGGCAGAGGTGATAAACTTGCTATTACCATGGATCACAATCACAATTTTTATTTCATAACTATTGTAATTGGATAGAAGTGTTAAAAACACAACCTATGGGCCTGATCATGCCCACCTGAAGTATTTATGCAAATTGCACAGCATACTGAGATTGTGCAAAATACTCAGTTTATATTTTTTAACTAGTATGTTTCTAGCACTCATGGTCATGCATAAAACCTTTCCATCATGAACAGTATCAATTGATGCAATGTTGCATTCCTGAGTCTGCAGTTGGCCTGAATCAAGGTTCAGAGAGGTGTGAACACATTAAATATTATTAATCCTATTAGAGTGTTATATAAAATCATATACTTTTAATGTCATCATAAGCTATTGCATTCCTTAACATTTTATTAGATGGAATAGGAAAGGGTTGGAAATGAAGCCCATGAAGGAAGGAATTGGGAAAAGCTTCAGGGACAAAAATGCAGAGGGAAGAACCAAAGGGAGAGACAGAGAAAAGGAAGTCGGAGAGAAATAGAGACAGGATGATGTATGTAGCTTGGCATTTGGTCTCTTGGGTCTTTTAGGAGTGGAATGAGGCCATACCGCCTCACTAGATGACCAGGGTTACACCTACTTTGGGGAGAGGGGCGGAAATTAGTGGGGTCAGGACAACAGGGGAGTACTGTCAAGTCAGTAATATGCTACAACAGGGAGCCTGTCACTCTGAGGTGGGGAAGAAGGGTAGGGAAACACAGGCTTACCCTACTCTACTATGTTCTAGCCAGGGCCCTGGGCAGTGGCAGTTCAACCCACCACTCGGTCAGCAGGGATCCTTCTGCAACATGCTGACTGACCACTAATTCACCATGCTGTCCAACTCCACCCTTGGGCTACTTTGTACCTGTGTTCTCAAACAGGTTCCTCTGGCTCCTTGGCAATCAGCGGTCCTGGTGGCTCCAGCTTTTCCTTGGCATCAGGCTGCCTGAGCTCCTGGCCACCACCTGGCTCATCTGAGATTCACCCACTGGCACTCCCTGTAGTTCCAGCTCATCCTTTCCATTGGGATGTCTCAGGCCCAGTTCACCACCTAGGTCCTCTGGCTTCTCCAGGTACTCAGTGTCCAGCAGTTTCAGTAGCTTCCACTTTTCTTAGGTGTTGAGTCTCTCTTTGTCCAGGGTGTCACCTGGCCCAGCAGCAGGGTCCGTGGGGAGTGGCCTATATCTAGCTTCTTCCTGGGCTCGCCAGTCAATGAACTAGGGGCCCCAACTTTTATGCTTCCTGTTCCACCCCTCCATGTCTGATGTATGGGGTGAACTCAGCCTGCCACGTACCTCACCCTCCAGCTTGGAGAGAGGCCACACCACCTCAGTGAGGGAGGCGCACCACCTCTTTCTCATATCAAAGAAAGAGAAACAAAGGCCAGAACTAATAAAGGTAAAACATGAAAAAGATTTTGTTTTTTGTTCTATGAGAGGTGTGGGCTTTGGAACCTATCCATCATCATACGTAGTGAATACCAGGATTGCCATGAATGACTAGATAGAACTGATGCTAATGCAGTGCAGTGTAGCCTTCCCCCCCGCCCCCCCAATGGCTAGACCACAGAGAGGGATTTATGGGAAGAAGATAAGCCAGTGATTAGGGCACTAGAAGGACTGTTCAAATCTGGGCTCTACAACAGGTTTCCTGTGTTACTTTGGGCAGGACACTCTCTACCTCAGCTCTTACTCTGTAAAATCTGTGTTATAATTTCCTCCCTCAGAAAGCAGTTGAGAAGTTAAAGATTATGAGGTGATTAGATACTAGAGCAAACAGGGGTACCTTAGATAGATATGGGTTTGCTATTGCCTGTGGGATTAGCAGGCCTGCTTTGTTAGCTTAAGCAGTAGAGGCTTTCACTCCCCACAAACAAACTAGTATTGTTTTACACATAAAAATGATTTCTATTTATCTGGTGAATGTTTCTTTTTAAATAACCATGGAAAGGATTTAAGGGTAATCCAGGTTCTTAAGTAGTTGGCAGAGAAACAATCCTCTATAAAGTCCATCATGCATCATGCAATGCCAGCCTACTTTACCTGTGGAGCACTCAGATGTTATGGCAATGGCTGTTACAGAAAGCTTTAAGACTGACGGATAATCAGAATTTTAAAATTCCTAATTCCATTTTTATAAATTAATTATTTGATTTCCCATCTGAACCAAACATTATACAAGTGAAGATGTAAACAATGCTGTTCAGAAATCATCTAGCACAGAATGATCCAAAGCGCCCAGAAGTGCATTTTCAATGTTACAGCAGTTCAGTAAGTACGTATTTACTGTACTTCATTCGGGAGTTGTTTAATAGGCATCCCAGTCTGAGGATTAGATTCTGTGGGCCGAAATTCTGCTCTCAGTAACTCAACTCACATTCCTCTGGTTTTACACTGGTATAAAAGAAAATAGAACTTCCCCTTTCCCCCATGAGGTTTTACCATCTTTTTAGGAATAAGACAAAAATTAATAGCAACTGAAAATATTCACCACTGTTTAGTTGGTAAAATGCAACTTGGACAAATGGGCACTTAAGAACTAAAATTGCTCATCTCTCCCAGATATAAAGGACTGTCCACCAGAAGACCCTGTAATGAAGGTCTCCTGTAAAGGAGGAGAAACTGAACTGTGAGTTCAGTGGTGACCATTTATCAGTGTTGACCACTTTCCTTATTTTATCTTAAGTACCAAAATTAATGTTGTTTCCCAGCAATCTGCAGTTTCTGGAGTTATAAGAATCTCAGCTTACATTTAAAAAACAAAAACAAAACTACGTTTCCAGCCTCTGTGTTGCAGAGAAAACCTTGAAAATATGACTTCCTATACATTCAAGAATTAGAAGGCAAATTAAAGGAACTCACTGTTTATTATTTTTTAAATCTCATAATTTTAAGCCTTTGTTTCTGCCGGGAGGGGCCAGACATCATGATTTTTGAATGCTGAGTTAATGACAAAGTAGTTCCCCGAAATGTGCTGTATTCCCACTGTTCTATATTAGATGAAACTGGAGAAAGAGGATCACGTTTTGGGAAGGTGCTAGATTAATGAAGACATGGAAACTCTGTAATGCAAGTGTAAGGCTGGCTGTGGAGGCAGTAATATTACTAGCAATGTTTCTTACACCTCTTACTGACTGCCCCATTGCTTATTCCTTACTTAGTTGAGGGCCAAGGATCTGGGTAGAAAATGGCCTGATACTTTGGGTTCAGCTACACTGCACTGTTATTTCAAGACAACTAGCGTTATTTCGAAATAACAATGCAAGCGTCTACACAACGATTCTATTATTTTGAAATGGATGGTTTATTCCAAAATCTGTAAACCTCATTCTACAAGGAATAATGCCTATTCTGAAATAGCTATTTCGAAATAAGGCATGTGTAGACGCTCCACTGTTGCTATTTTGAAATAGCCCTTCACCAGGGCAATTCTAAGTTATTCTGCCCCAGTGCCTCCTGGGGCTCTAAATCATCTACATTAGGGAAGACTGCCTTGGACTAATTTTGAGGCTTCCCTGTAGTGTAGACGTGCTATTTCAAAATAAGCTATTTCGGAATAACTATTCCGGAATAGCTTATTTTGAAATAAGCATGTAGTGTAGACCTACCCTTTCAGGGCTGGTGCCTGGGCAGGGCTGGATTAACACATAGATAAACAGGTACTTAGGGACGAGCTTCACAGAACAAAACAACCCCTCTACCTTATTTTTTGATACAGATGATGACCTGGGAAGGACCTTCACTCACTTAATGAGTGGCACTGACACATAATGCATGGAGTTGCAACTCTATTCAAACTTAGTCCAGCCATCCTCCTCTATCATGGTGAACAGCACCTTGTGCACAGCAAAATTAGTAGCTGGTCCCAGTGGATACTGCATGGCCATTTTGGGCGCTTAGAATGTACTGTGTGGATGCTTTGTTATTATTCATATTAAAAGGTAGAAGCCCAGAAATATATATTTGTCTACGGTTCAGTGATGGGTTAATCCAGACCTGGGCTTGAGATATTTCAGATGGGGGAAAAAGATATTATTACAAAACTATCATAAAAATCCAAAAACATTCTATGCTCTATAATAAAAATCCAGAAACAGATGAGCCATTTCTTATGCTTTAAGTTTAACACTTCAAAACTCACCGAGGGGAAAAAAACCCCAGCAAACAAGTTGTCTTAAACAAGAACAAACCCAGTTGTTTCAGTTGCCTAATGAAATAATTCATAATCTGCTTTAAAACATTTACTTCATTTCACTCAGTATTTCCCTGGAGTGTGAATCTGGCCTCCATTACCTCCAGGGAAAGCATCATAAAGCTTGGGTCTCTGTTCCCTGAGGACCCTGAGCAAATCAGAGCCAGCTGTTGAAAAGGGAATATTGAGTAAGCTGGTCTGCTTTTGTTGTCTACCATGGAAAGTGGAAATGACCCAGCTAGAAAAAAAGTATTAACCTGCTGCTGCAGCTGTGGAACTAAAATATTTTTTGCAAAATGCACTATTTTTTAGTATTTTTTCCAAATGCAGAACGAATGAAGACTCAGTTCATTGGCCCTGGTTCTATAATAGGCCCAGGAAGCCAATAATACTACGTTGTATCTGAAAATGTACATAAGGGTGGGGAGAGTTAGGAGCAAATCCTGTCTTCCTCCCCATAACCATCCAAGGGCAAAGAAAGACCAACACAAAGTGAATATGCTATGTTTCTGCTAATACTGTTGGCCAGGCCAAAAATAATGCATGCCAGTGGACTATCAATTCCAGGACTGCTCTCTCTGGGGAGCAGACATAGGGAATTGGGTAACTAGGGAGATGCATTTCAGCAGTGCAACAGCCACAGCCACTTCTAAAACTCATATGCTAGATTAGCAATATCAGCCACACTGCTCAAGTATATTGCAGCCATGTTCCATACTGAGGTCAGTCCATTCCACCAAGTGTCAGCGACAGCGTAACTGTCATTATATAGAAGCAGGATTTACAACTGGAAAAAAATAAGGTAATCGTAATCACAACTATACAGCTCACATCATTTCTCTTCCCTCATTCTGTATCATTAAGGAATATCCATGAAACCCAAGTATGTGTGTGTGGCTTACTACTCTGGCTCCATCTCATTTCCAAGAGAATTCCTTGTCATGCCATGAGCAGAGATTATGTTATCAGATGAGGAATAAGCAACCAGAGGGGAAGAATTCTCATTTTAAAGAGGCCATGTTATAGGCTTACACCATGACAGACGTGTCAGACGTTTGCTATGGGATGTAAAGCCAGTCACTTATAGGGCACCAGTTCAAACTCAACATATGTTATCAGTATGGCAGTCAAACAAATAATAAAATAATCACTCTTAATCATGAGATTAAAAATACAATCATGATTAATTGCAGCTTTAATTGCACTGTTAAACAATATTAGAAAACCATGCATTTAACTATTTTGGATGTTTTCCACATTTTCAAATACACTGATTTCAGTTACAACACAGAATACAAAGTATACAATGCTCACTTTAGATTATTTTTATTATAAATGTTTGCACTGCAAAAAAGAAAAAAGTGCAATCTACAAGTCACAGCAGGAAATGGAATACAAACATTTAGCATATCTAACATATAAATACCTTGCAATAAAATGATGCCATGCAAACACCTGTTCTCACTTTCAGGTGGCATCATAAGTAAGAAGCAGGCAGCATTATCTCCCATAAAAGTAAGCAAAATTGTTTGTCTTAGGGCACGTCTACACAGCAGGGCTAAACCCAAAATAAGCTACGCAACTTGAGCTATGTCAATTGCATAGCTTAAGTCGAAATAGCTTATTTTAGCTTTTGGCGCTGTCAGCACAGCAGGAAATCTGAGTTAGAGCATTCTTTGTCCAACTTCCCTTACTCCTTGGAAAATTATGGTTACAGGAGTCGGAGTAAGAAGTTCTCCAGCTCAACATTATTTCAACATTATGTTGAAATAATTGCTTGCTGTGTAGAAGTGGACTATGTGATTTCAGAATAATTAACATTACTCCGAAATAACGCTTCTGTGTAGACATAGCCTTAGCCATTAGACAAACAAGAAGTAGGGCTAAGTGGACTAGCAGAATCTAAAACTTTACATTTTGTTTTTCATCGCAGTTATGTAACAACATTTCAGTTGTAAATTTCTTTTTCACAATGAGAATGCAGTATAGTATTTGAATGAGGTGAATGGAAAAATACTAGTTCTTTTACACTTTTACTGTGCAAATATTTGTTTCAAAAATATAAAGTAAACAGTTTGCATAGTGTTGTAATTGAAATCAATATGTTTGAAAATGCAGAGAAACATTCACAAGTATTTACAATACATTTAAATTTACATTGTATTACTGTTTTAAGAGTGCAATTTAAACTGTAATCACAACTTTTTAAAATCTATTTGTTAATTGTTGGGGTTATCTGCAATTTATTGGCAGCCCTACTCATTAATAATCGTATGATGGCTACTCAGGGGCTTATATAAGATGTGGTGGTGTCAAAATCACATGTGAAGAGGCCTGTGTCCGTCATACACCTACAAAAGCAACACTACAACAATTAGGAGAGAGTAGTTTCGGAAGAGAGAGATCAAGGATTGCAGGGAGATGCAGCCTAAAATACTGGTATCATCTCTAGAACTGGTTTCTGTAGAACCATTACATAGAATAGTGGAGGACTGTGAGAAGTTTGTACATCCTGTAACATATGGACTACATGCCAGTCTCTACTAATGTCAATCCAAAGTAGTTTACTAGATTTCAGTGGAGTTATACCAGTATAACTGAATTCAGAATCTGGTTTTATGTACTTTGTGGCTAGACAACATTTTCACATTATAATACTGTTTTCTTATAGCCACCCTTAGAAATAAAGAACAGAAATAACAGAAAAACAGAAAAGGCAATGATAAAAAAAAAGAGGCATTTTCCCCAATAAGGTTTTTTTTACACTTTTTTTAGTTTTTTTCTCTGAGACTCTCATGATCATGAGGGTTAGCCAGCAGCTTGGGGACTCAGGGGTTAACTATGTCCCTTACCTAAGCCAGGTAGAGTCGGCCAATAGGAATATAGGCAGGAATTCCAAACTGGGACAAAGGAATTTTGGGGTTTTCTCTCCTTTGTCCTTGGGCAGTTTCTCTCCAGCTACTGAGGGAGACAGAATGTCTCCCTCTAAGAATAGACTCTTCACTATCTGTAAGTAGGGTAAGGTTTAGATAAATCTGTTAAGTTTTATTGTTTTATGGTTTGGGAAATGGGATCTGATGTCTTTGCATGGTGGGGTTTCCCCCATGAGTATATTAATTTGTGACTTTTCCATCTAGTCATTATGCTTGCAACAGGAATATTGTGGTGATAATAAAAGTTCTTTCTCTTTTCTTTTATTAACCTGGTATTGGTTAATTTTTGTGTCCTGGTTTTTACTTTAGGGGTGAGATTTCCCAAGTGATCTCTCCCCTGATTTTCTTATCCTTACTTGGGTGGTGGCAGCGGATTTTATCCCCAAAAATCTAGGTTTTTAAGATTTTGGGGGGAAGTTTTATACCAAAGCCTGGAAAGATAAGGTTTTGGGGTACTTTTGTGGGCTCCCACATCTGTATTTATCATGCCAGAGTGGGGAAGAAGCCTTGACAGAGGCATTAGATGAACTTCAATAAAGGGTGAAAAGCATGATTTTTACAACCAGTATGCTCATATGAACAGCCAAAGCACTTTGGCTAAAACTTTTTCAGCTCCATATGAAGGCAGTAAATGAATTACAGTACACAGTGTATTGAATAACAGTGAAGACTTCAAAGCCTCCTAATAACTAGGGCATGAATGTAAAATGTATTGCTCTGCACATCTAAGAGTTTTACCCTTTCTCATCGTGTTCTTTGAAAAGGTAGCTTTATTCAGATTTTTGTGACTGTTCTTGTTCTACAAAAGCACTTTTAGGATTTTATTGAGGTTTACATACACCACTGTTCAAGACGAAAGGCTTTCATGTCAATTATTAATAACAAAATCTTTCAACTGTCTATTTAAAAAAATAAAAACATGATTCTTTTCCCCCTTTTTGATGTTTAATTTAAAATGAAAATCAAACTCTTTAAAAAAAGTTTTCCTCCCTACCACAAGGGAAACCATGATTTTAAAAATTCTCTCTATGAAAATAATGCCAGCTAAAAATAAAATATAAAAAAAGTTACTTCCAAATAAAATGCCTAGTCCTGAACTGAGCTCAGCATCCACAATTCCCACTGATTTCACCATGAGCGGAGGGTACACAGAACCTTGTGGGAATGCTGATTTAATTATATCAGTTGGGGTAACATCCACTGGCTTGTAAGTGCCTCATTGGGGAATTACATGGCTGCAGAAATGTAGAAGCATTTCAGACTTCATTTACTAACTTTTGAAATAGACACTATTTGAATAGACATCTCATGAGAGGTTCTTAGTGGTCCTTAGAAAACATCCAAAATAACTCACCCAACCCTGAGATCATATTCTAGCATACAGTGCCACGGAAGGCTCAATTTTCTGTCTCCATAAGGACCTCAGTCTTGCAATGAAAGCTACAGAGGCAGACTTGTACACCTGTGGGTATGACTACACTGTAACACGATTTCAAAATAACTAGCACTATCCCAAAATAACTTAGTCCGTGTCTACACAGCAGGCAGTTATTTCAAAATAGTGTCAAAATACTTTCAAACTGGAGGACTTCTTACTCCGACTCCTGTAACCGTCATTATACGAGGAATAAGGGAAGTCAGAAAAAGAGTGTTCTATTTCAAAATAAGTGTTGTATAGATGCTCACTATTTCAAAATAAGCTATTTCGAAATAAGATACGCAACTGACATTGCTCAATTTGCATAGCTTATTTCTAGTTAAGCCCTGTAGTGCAGATGCACCTTGTGTGACATCACACTGAGGTCTGTGGGTGTCTGTAAGGAACCATCCTTCTGCTCTTTTTTGAGACAACTACACTTAGGATGTGTCTAAACTATACCTCTCTGCTGACAGAGGGATGTAGATTAGGTACATCGCTATCGCAAATGAAGCGGGGATTTAAATATCCCATGCTTCATTTGAATAGAAATGGCCGCCATGGCACTTTGCCGGCAAAAAGTGGCAGTCTAGACGGGGATCGGCCGAAAAGGAAAGCCTTTTCCGACGGATCCTGTAAACCTCGTTGCAAGAGGCATAAGGGATCGGTCGGAAAAGGCTTTCCTTGTCGACTGATCCCCGTCTAGACTGCCACTTTTTGCTGGCAAAGTGCCGTGGCGGCCATTTCTATTCAAATGAAGCACGGGATATTTAAATCCCCACTTCATTTGCGATAGCGATGTGCCTAATCTACATCCCTCTGTCGGCAGAGGGGTGTAGTTTAGACACACCCTTAGGGTTCCTAGATTTCATTTAAAGAATTTTTCTCACCATTTTAATCACATTTAGTTTCAGTCAAGAATTGATCTCTCTAGCCCATACTTTATTTCACTTTCAGATCCAATCACCAGGCATATCTCCCAGATGCGTCCAGTTCCTTGTCCATAATGTAAATACTGAGCACTGTTTCACAAAAACGAACGTACTCACCTGCTAGCATGCATCTTTTATCAGTTTGTTTCCTTTTGTTAACATGTAGCCAAATGTACTGATATTGAGATAAACATTTACCCAATTTAGTTTTCTTTCACCGCTCAATGTTTTCAGAATGACAAAAATCAATCTTTATCAGATGAAGCAAAAGAAAACATGAAAATGGGAAGAGTAACATGACATCAACCAAGTGATCAACTGAAATCAGCTGAGCTATGACTTTAGATATTTTGCCGTTGGCATGGTGAAGACTTGTTTACAAAATGTTTACAAAACTCACTCACTCAGTGGAAACAGCACTGGCATCGTTAGAAGCCTAAGTATAGGCAGATCTTCATCTACGGAAGCTTTTTTTTCCCCTTCAGGATTATTTTGATTCCAGCAGAGTTAGACAACATGGTTCTGAAAATCAGACGAGATCTCTACACTGGGGGTAGGTCTACACTACAGGGGTTTTCTGGGATAGTCCGCTGCATCCAGGGAACGCGTCTGATCTTCCACTTTTTTTATGGAAGAGCAGATGCGCTTTTTCAGAAGCCTTGTCTTCCTCCTCTCATGAGGAAGAAAGGCTCTTCTGAAAGAGGAGGCTTTTCTAAAATTTGGCCCAGTGTAGACGTGCCAAATTTTGGAAAAGCCTCTTCTGAAAAAACTATCAGAAAAAGGTATGCAAACTGCAAAACGCAGTTTGTGTACCTTTTTCTGATAGATCATTGTAGTGTAGACATAGCCTGGGGTTCAAATTCTCAACACCAGTTCTACGGAACTGGTGAGAATAATGGTGGGATTATTTTTTTTCCAAAAATAGTTGTCTAATGTGGGCCTAAGAGGCAGAGACTCCCCAGTTGGATTTCTAACTGCCAGACTGTATTTATAGGGCTAATAGAAAAACAGTATCTAGACATTTAAAATGTAATCCGTGAATCATCAAGTAGGAATAAATATGGAACCCCACAAAGTCATTTTACAGACACTCCCCCCCCAACCACCTCTGTGCAACACAGTTGCACTTTATGGCAGGTTCCACAGTACTTTGTTATTATTCAGTCTTGTACTTGGTTTCTGTCCAATTAGTAGGGCAACTATGACTCTCAAAAAAAGTTGTATCTCTTTCATGGTCTTCATAAAATATATGTGAGTTTTTAAAAAGGTCATACCAAAGTATCCTTTAAAAATCATTCATAACAAGCCTATAAGTCACATTTGACAAAACTATTATGGGGAGAGAACAAAAGGGTGGGGGAGGACTTTAAAAGGCAACAAAACATAGTTCTTGGAGAAGAAGACTGTGAGTCACAAACCGGGGGTCTGTTTCCAACTCTACTGTTTATTAACAATATGACCTCAGGCAAATTACAGCTCTTCTGTGCCTTAATTTTTCCTTCTGTAGACTGATGATAATAATACTTACCCACATTTGGAGAAGGCATTGAAGGCTTTGTATAAAGAGCTCTGTATAAGTGCAAATAATTACCATTTGCTTTGGACAATTAATAAGTGGAAAGGACTCTGTCCTCAAGCTACTGATGATTGTAATAAAGAAAAGAAAGTTATTAATGTCCATGTTTCCTGTAACTCCTGGGCAACGCCACTGGCCCTGCATTTGATCTCTCCTCTGTGAGTGCTAATTTGGGGATATGAACAAAGAACTAATCATTTGGTGACTAAACTAGATTCCTTTTGAGATATATGTGTTAGCTTATTTGATTGTACTTCGATTCTTGCTTTCTGGCTCGGAGAAAGAAATAGCACCTGATTTACTTACTCTTTGTATCTTCTTATGCTTTTTTCACAAATAGAGGGCTCGATCCTGAAAGTTGCATAGCTAGTCTTGTGAATGTCTGTGTGTTCTCAGCATCCATTGGTTTCAACTACTAATTGTGAAACTGTCAAGTCAGTATTTCCTTTTTTTCTCTTTAACTTCACTTTCTGGGAGATGACACATCATGAGTAGGGTTGGTTTTTATACACAGCTACTGCATTTGGGAAAATGAAACTTTCTGTAAAATGTGCATGCTTTCTGGGGAAATTTGTGACTTATGTAAAAAAAAATCCTGCACACCTGAAAATAAAAAGCTTTTGGTGTTTGGCTGAAAGCATAAAAAAGTGTGTCCACCCCTCAAAAATAAAGAAACACTGCAATGCCTCATGGAAGTTGTAGTTTCAATGTCTTACACCTTCATTCTCCATTATGGGCCAGGTTCCACAGCTGCTCTACATATCCCATGATGCACCAGCTCTACCAGCAGCTGTTCAAGAAGGACATTGATAAAATACAGATGGTTCAAGAAAGAGCCAGTATATATTTTATTTAGAGTGTGCATAGTCATCTAGCCAAGTGATGCAATATTCAATGGCATGATGCAGTTTTTCTAGACCACTTCTGAACCTAGAAGCGGACATTCATCAGCAATGTGCATCACTGTCTGTGTTACACTGTAGCTGCACAAAGGGCCGTCACAGAGGCCCCAGTGATATTGGCTGGCTGCACAGAGACATTGCCCAGTCTAGAATATGTGCTACAGGGACCACTGATGATGGGGCAGATCAAAATTAGGTGGGCAGATGGTGGGGTCGGCAATAAGGGACTGGCTAGAAATTGTAACACATATTCATTGCTCTCACCTGAGTGTTTCCACTCTAACATCCTAGTGTGGTGGACGAGACCATAATGGACAATGTGATGGCAAGCATGTGGCTGGGGTTTTAAAAAGGCCATTGTGCAGCTTCAGGCTTGGGTTAGTGCATACTTTCTACAGTACTTTACTAGAAGTAACCATTTGTCTGATATGAGAAGGAGCAATATTGCTCGGAATTGGAAGCCGTGGGAGTGGACTCAGATCCAGGGTGCCAGATATGATGCGCATGGTGGCATGTAACTGTATATCCACCAGTTTGGTTTGTGACGAGTGATATGCAGTACTCCACCAAATACAAGGTGACAAGAGCTGACATTTGCTGTTGTCAGCTAATTTCACTATGTCCTGGTTTAAGGTCGAATCAAGCTCGTGAAACATCCAGGCCAGGTTACGGCAATGGATGTCATCTGTGTAAGTGAACATTCATGACTCTGTTATTGTCAGTAATTAATGTAAAGGAAATATCGATGTAAAGGTTGAACAGGGTTGGAGGAAGTACAGAGCCCTGAAGTAAGCCATTGCTCTGTTATCTTCAAGAACTCATCTTTTCCCCCATATGGGTTCTGAACTACCTATCTTGGAGGAACAGTTCAACAACACCTGTGACCTAAGGAAATAAGACCTGTGACACCTTCACAAACAGGCCAGTGTGCCATAATCTTGTCATACACCACTCTTTTATCAATGAAAATAGCACCTGTTTTTAAGTTACTCTGGAAGCCATTTGCAATTAATGTAGTCAGCATGTGTACTTGTTCGCATGTGCTACAGTGTTGGTGAAAACTGACGTGGTCAGGGCTCAAAATTCCACACTGGGTAATATACACTATAGGACCAAGTGCTCTAGTGCCTTAAAGTATACTGACAGCAATGTTATGGGATGATAGTGTGATGCTTGACTTACATCCTTTCCAGGTTTTGTGAGGCCAATGACTTTTGCAGTGTGCCATATCTTCAGTAGCCTGTTTTCACTGGTGACTGTGGTAAAGACTGCACAAGCCAAAGCCGAGTAAGGGTGGCAAGGTTTTCCAGGGCTTTTGTTGATATGTTGTCATAGCCTGCAGCCTGTCCCACACGTGACGCTCCCCAGTGTCTGTTTCAGCTTTGTTACAGTGAATGGTTCTGGGAAGCTTCTGAACTGGTGTACAAGTTTAAATATAGGCCATTTGTTCCTCACATGTCTTCACACTTGTTTCTCCCAACGCGTTCTGTCCGCTTATATAGGTTTCTGGCTATCTGGCTGGGTGTCACTGCAGGTGGCTGCTGCACTGCTCAAAGGCATCAGAGGAGATTACAACACTCACAGCTGGAGTGGGTAAAGCTCATCCTCTTGGCCATCGCTTCCCATCTGGCTAAGTGAGCTATCTCTAATGATTCGATCAGATGGTGAGCGATATCTGGGTCACCAGATGCTTGATACTGCTTGAGCAAGGCAGCACTCTCTTCACTGAGACAGGGGATGTAGCTCAGGTGGCAACCAACTGAGATGGCTCTGGAAGGTGCTTTGTAAATAGCACCACAGAAGTGACAATAGATCTCATTTACCGAGATATGCCAGGCTAGTATTGTCACCACATTCCAGTGCTTCTCTGTATTTTTTCCCAGTCGGGCTTTTGGAATTTCTACTGCTTCTTTTTAGAACTCTTGAAAACTGGGAGCTGTAGCCCAATATGGATCAGTGACAGTATGTGTTGGCTATTGTGGAAAACTATTCCAAGACCTGGCATGTTGATGATTGAAGATGGCCATGAACTGAACTGACCCAGCACAGGAGAATAGTCAGAATCCCATCCAGAAGAATGGAATCTGCCTCACTGCTTACCATCATGGATAAGGGAGAGGTCATTTTGAGATACCCAGTCTACAAGTTCTTCACCATTAGTGTTAGCCTCCTCATACCCCCATTCTGTATAATGGCTGTTGAAGTTTCCAATATGAACAGCTGGATGTGGACAGGCTTGGTAGAACCTATTGGTTCCAATTGACATTTGGAGGCTTGTAAACATTTGCCAGCTGGAAGCCCCCAATACAGATGGTATCACAGAAATTGGTGGACCTCAGCTGAGTGGCACCTGCAGTGTTGGACCAAATGTATGGGGCTTGGATGTACTTTGAGTGTGCCACATGGTACAATAGGTCAAAGCCGACAATATTGTAATGCTCGGGTTCAGCAGTTGGCATGTGAGTCTCTGAAAACAAATGAAGTTGATGGTATGTCAATGAGCAGGAATGCTGAGTAAATCATGTGTAGCAAATGACAATCCTCAACTTTGAGTTGTAACACACATAGAGCTGGTCCAATGACATAGACGTCATCAGGCTGCACGTTGGAGCTGTCAGTAACAACAGCGTCAGGATTCATTGAGTTGGGGCTTGCGGAATTTGGCTCGTTGATTGGATCATTAACTTCTTTGGCTGCTGTCAGGTACTGCCGAGTGATGAGAATGTAGATCCACTTCCTCCAGAGAAGAGCTATGAGAATGATTAAAAGAATAGGAGAGGAAATAACCATAATATCAAGGAGCTCAATTAATTTTGTATAAAATAAAAAATAAAGATAAGGGGTGACTTGATTACAGTCTATAAGTATTTACAAGAGAAACAAATATTTATTAATGGGCTCTTCCATCTAGCAAAGAAAGAAATCAGACATAAAAAATGAGGAGTAACGTTAGTTCGAACCAAGGGGTTTGGTTCAAACTAACATGTCCAGGCGTGCACTTTCACTTTCAAAACAGCTGTTGAGAGGAGTAAAGTGCCAGCGAGATCATGCTAATGAAGTGCGGAATATTTAAATCCCCTCTTCATTAGCAATTTTGGTCACCTACATTTGCATCCCTAGTTCGAACTAGGGAGCAAGTGTAGACGTACCCAGTCAGACTAAATGATCACCAGGGCCCTGACCTTGGAACCTATGAATCTAAGAAAACTCTGGCAGCTCAGCAACAGGGAAATGGTGCACCATGAAAGATAGAGAAGGGGGCACAAAATACACAAACTGGAACTCCCATGGAGCACCACAGTGGCATTTCCTAATCAAAAGTCTTGGCTTACAGATGAAAATGTTGAGGTTTTGATTTTTTTGCTGGAAAAAGAAATCCCAACCCTCATTAGTGTAGAGACCATATCAGCTAAAGCAATACATCATTTGTGATCTTTTATCCTGATTTGGTTTTTTATAAATTATACCAAATCTTTTTATCTATTTTATTGCTGGATAAACTATGGCACACTGAACCAGAGACAAGAACTATGAATTTTGATCCCCAATTCTAACTATTAGATAATATGTACACATAATATTATCTAAGAAAATATCCTCTAAAAAAAAAACGATCACAAAAAAACAAACCTGAGTGTGGTCTTAGACAAATATCAGAGCATTAAGCCCAATAGTTACAAAAGTTAGATTGTGCTGGTCAGATATTGGGGCTCTCTCTTTTCTAATGATATAAAACTACTATTTTTAGCATTGGAAAGTTGAGAGATCTTCAGCTTCAAACACATTATGGACCTAGAACAAATTGTTATAAATTTTGCATCTTGTGACCGTATAAATTCTGTCTGGGGAAGATTCCATGATTAAGGGGAAAACCAGAGAAAATGGCAACTATCTAGAGTTGTGCAGCAGTTTGGAATGTTAGACATGATCCAAACATATGGGTTACAAGCAGAATGACAAGTAGTAAAAGCTTCAAAGGGATAGCTGAGTTAGTCTGTAACTGGAAAAACTTAAAACACGACTAGTCTAGCAGCACCTAAAGACTAACAAAACACATAGATGGTATCATAAGCTTTTGTGGGTACAACCCACTTCTTCAGATGAATGAAGTGGGTTGTGCCCACGAAAGCTCATAATACCATCTACATGTTTTGTTAGTCTTCAAGGTGCTGCTAGACTATTTGTCGTGTTTTAAGTAGTAAAAGGTTCAGGTAATCCAGTTTATCACATATCACTAATGTATATGTAATTATCTTGTCAGAACCACTATAACTGAAATCCAGTGATCATAGTGTGTGTGTGTGTGTATGTATGTATGTGTGCGTGTGCGTGTGTGTGTGTAGGGGGAGGGAGGTAATTAACTGCATAGGGTACACAGGAACACCATACAATAGTCCAGAACAAGATGTGGCCATAGCCAACCTCTGTTGATTTGCTGACACCAGTTAGGTATGTGCATTATTAGCTTGAGAGAAGCTGGAATACAGACAGACAGAAAGAAAATTAAAACTTCTGATTTAAAGTGCTTACCATTACCTCCAGAATTTTGCCAGAATCTGCCCTTACCTTGACCCTGTCTCTTCTAAAATTCTCATCTGCATCTTAATCACTTCATGTTTTGACTATTGCTACTGCCTCTTTTATAGTCTTCCTAAATCTCCTCACTTTAAATTTCAGGAGTTCAAGATGCTGTGGGCATATTACACTCTCATTTCCTCCATTCACATCACCTTCACTGAGTCCTGTTCTTAATTAAATTCAGTACAAAAATTATCCTCTCCTTCAAAGCTTTCCATGGCCTCCTCAACCCTCCTTTTATAGTCCTCACTCAGGGAGCACTCACTACAAGTGTCTCTTCCTGACTGCCCTTGGGATTAGCCTTCCTCTCGCATATCCCACCTGTCCTCTCTCTCTCTCTCTGAAGCCCCTTTCACTCCAGGAACCATAATTTCCTCTTCACGATTCAACCCTCTGACCAGTCACTATATAGTTTCCTCTTCCAGGAAGTTACTGAATGTACTTCTGCACAAACACTCTCAGGCAGTCTTCTCTAATACTGACCTAATGGTGGCACTTCTCCTATTTTGGGTTCCAGTTCAGGAATCCTCAACTCAGCACTTTTGGGCTTTCCTCTCCCAGCCCTCACTACTTCCATCCTGGACTGCTTCCTACAACTCTCAGTTCCTCTCCTTACTCTGTGTGTACCAGATCCAAAACCCCTTCCTTGAGGGTGACTGTTGCCAGCTTCCTGTCTTATATAGGCCCCAGTCTATTTCTCTTCAGCAAGGTACCATTAGCAGTTAGGTCTCAGCCCTCCTTGGTTTCTTCTCCAGGGCAACTTGGAGAGTTAATCAGCCTACGTGGCCTCCTTAATCCCTTCCAGTCCTGTGTGGACAATCCATGGCAGGCTCTTCTGGGTTTTTCCACTCACTAACCCAACTCTTTTAGCCTTGTCTTCTTTCCTGTCCCCCACAAATCTCAACTATTGATGGTCTTTCACTCTACTTTCCAACTGACTGAATATCTCCTTTCCAAGACACTGAAGATAACAAATTTCAAAAGACCCTAAAGGTTGCTATAAAGAGGACTTTGATAATTTTTCCTCCAAGTCTACTGGAGATCAGACAAGAAATACTAGTTTTATAATCTGCAGCAAGGGAGATTCATGAGGAAACATTTTCAGACTATGAGGGTAATTAAGATCTGGAATAGGCTTCCAAGGAAAGTTGTGGATTCCCATTATTGCAGGGGTTATTTTTTTTAAACAAGTTGGACAAACTCTTCTCAGGGAGGGTTTAGGTTTACATGGTTCAACCTCAGTACAGGGGGCCGAAGTTGGTGACTTTCTGAGGTCCCTTCCAACTGAATATTTCTGAACATTTTAGCCTGACTCTTTTCCATTCCAAGAATTTGCCTTTTGCTCAGAAATGGGAAAGGGAGCAGACAACCCAAAGTAAGAATATTTACAAAGTAAAAAGGAGAATTCTGCAGCACTACTCACCTATAAAATAGGTGCATTAGGGATACCGCTTCTTATGCTTTGTGCTAAAGCAAGACTCATCTACTATGAGTGTAATTGCCATCTACAAAATTCCTCATACATTTTTGCTATTATAGTCTCTTACCCTGCTGTCATAATCAGGAGTGCTGACCAGCACCTGGTGACTAAGGGGTTAATTCCTGTACCTAGGCAAGGTGTTGGGCAGTCAGCCAGTAACAATGCAGGTAGTGATTTCAAACTGGAAAAGAGGGGGTTTTCTCTCTCTCTCTTCTTTCTTTGAGATCAGAGCAGTTTCTCCCAGCTATTGAGGAAGATGGGAGATGCTTCTCTCTCCAAAAACGGACTTATTAAAATGTGTTAGTAGGGAAAAGCTAAGATAGTCCATCAGGGTTTATTGTTTTCCTTGTTTGGGGGACTGGAAATAATGTCTGAGCTTGCTAATGTTGTTTTTTTTTCTCTTTTGTAACTAAGTCTTATAGCCTAGGGGTTTTTCCCTGAGTATCTATATCAAATGGTGGCTCTTTCCATCTGGCCAACTTCCTTTGCTTGCAACTGTAGTTTTGTTTTGGTAATAAAAGATTGTGTTTTTTTCTAATTAACCCGTATTGGTTGATTGTTGTGTCCTTAGGACTCAGTGCCTAGTTACAAGGCACAGTCCATTGTTGTCTGTGGACTGCCTCTGTTTTTCCCAACTCCAGGCGAAACGGAGGTTGGGGTAGGAGGGAGAGTTTTACTTTAAGGAGGGGATTTCCCAACTGATCTCTTCCCTGATTTTCTTGGAATTATTTGGATGGTGGCAGCGGGTCCCCCAAAATCTAGGTATGAGGATTTTTTGGGGGGGGGGGGCGGGGTGAGTTTTTGTACCAGAGCCTGTAGAGGCAAGGTTCTGGAGTGCTCTTGTGGGCCCCCAACTTCTACATTCATCGTGCCAGAGTGGGGAACAGCCTTGACACCTGCTCTATGTCTTAAAAAAAACAAAGTAGAACTTTCCTGATACTCTCACTAAAACCCCTCATAGCCTACTGTGTTACCTCATAGCCTACTCTGTCTGATTTATTTTACAGAGAACCTTTCTTTCCTGGAAACACTCTCTGCATTCCCATATCAGATTATCAACAGATTCTGTCACATCACATATGTTATATAACCCATCTTTGTGTCTACTTGGTACATAAAAATTATCATTCAAACCACAATGATTACTTAACAGTCTAATTATGAGCACGTCACTAATCCTTTCATAACTTTGGAGTAGTGGATTAGCTTCTATTTTGGGACATACATCGTCTCCAGGAGCTACCTGAATTATACACAATGGTGTGTGTGATAAGAAACACCCCACATGCAATTCATCGTACTTGAGTTTGAGTTGACTAACCTTTTAACCTCTGATGCATGTAGGAGTTACAATCTTAATTGCTGGGAAATCTTTTTGTGAATCAGTCTGAAGAAGCCAAACTAATAGAGGTTCTAGGAGACATCAGTTAGTGACAGACTCTTGAACATCTTGGCTTTCACTTTGTGTCCAGCTCCAACCACAGAACTACTTAAAAAATCAACATATTTGAATGTGAAATGAGGTGGCAACAAAAAGATAGTTGGCTTAACTTTACCAATGCTTTGTAGTAGTACAGAACAGTGTCTACAGCAGGGCTGGGCTGTCAGTGGGCTGGATCTGCCACACCGAGCACTTTCATCTGGACCACAACAGCTCCCGGCTCCACCCCCTAATGCGTTGCCTGGGATCCACCGGGGAGCTGCGAGCCCTTTCAACTCCTGCTATTTAAAGGGCTTGTGCCTTCCCAGTGGCTGCCAGGCAATGTATTAGCAGCCATGGGGAAGGCGCAAGCCCTTTAAATACTAGGAGTTGAAAAGGTTTGTGCCTCCATAGACGCTCCCAGGCAACGTGTTAGCAGCGGCCTGGGAGCTGTGAGCCCTTTCAGCTGCTTCTGTTAAAGGGCTCGCGCCTTCCCCCTGGCTGCTAAGGCACGAGCCCTTTAAACAGAAACAGTTAAAAGGGTTCGCAGCTCCTGGCCCTGCTGATAACATGTTGCCTGGGAGCCGCTGGGGAGGCACAAGCCCTTTCACTTGCTTCTATTTAAAAGGGTTGTGCCTGCCAGTAGGCTGCCAGGCAACATGTTAGCAGCTGCCCAGCAGGCGCAAGCCCTTTAAAGAGAAGCATATGAGAGGGCTCGCACCTCTCCGGCGGCTCCCAGGCCACGAGTTAGCGGTGGGCTCAGGAGATGTGAGCCCTTTCAATTCCTGCTATTTAAAGGGCTCACGCCTTCCCTGTGGCCACACCAGCCCTTTAAATAGAAACAGTTGAAAGGGCTTGCAGCTCCCAGCCCCCTGATAACATGTTATCTGGGAGCCGCCAAGGAGGTGCAAGCCCTTTCAACACTATTTAAAGGCCCCACCCCTTCTGCCCAAGGCCCAACCCTTCCGCGGTGGACTGTGACCAATTCATCAATTTGTGAAGTGGTCCCTGTTCAAAAATGATTGTCCCTTTTATCGTGGAGTGTTATGACATGCAGTTTCTTCCTTAAAATCCCAGCTCCTGTGATCAAGGGATTACAGGAGGTCCTCTCTGTAAGTCCAAGATACATTCAAAAAAACTTGGACTTATAGCAAAACACCTTAAAGTGGGGAATTTTTTTCCCGAAGCTGATTTCCATTTAAGCAAATTGGGAGGAGTGTTTCGCATGACTTATAGCAGGGAATGGGAGGACTTATTACGCATCAGTTCCTACACATGTCAATGACTTTAGTGTGGAACGGATGTATACTGGGGCGACTTATAGCAGGGACCCCCTGTATACGAAAATCTTAGCACTGAATAACAAAGAAAGATTATAGCCCTCAAGGTTGTGGAGAAAGACTTGAAAACATGGCCCCATTTCATGTTAAAAGGTATAGAAAAAACCCTCAAATCGTATTTATTAAAAATCTCATTGTTTTTATCTTGGTCAGGCACTGGGCAAATGTGGGTGGTAAACAGAAATCCTTTCCTCTGCTGCAGCTTCTCAAATAAGGTGTATAAGCTACCATGTTCCTCTCTTTTCTCCTACCTGTGTGCTGCTTCCACATGAGTGACTTCTGCACCATGTAGAGAGGGCACTACAACTTTGGATCTTGCAGTTTCAATCCCTTTACTTCTACAGTGGGACGGTGCTGTATCCACTTCTGAGTTCAGAAGCTCTTCCTGTGGCGGAACAGGTACGTATGTGTGCAGGGGCGGATGAGAGTTTTGCAGGGCCCAGGGCGTGGGGCCTATTGAAGTGCGGGGCCTGGGGCAGCACAATTGCGTGCATGCACCATGGCCACAGCTGACAGGTAGTAGCGCTGCCCCGCTCACCCTACCCTATATCTGCCGCTGTATATGTGTCCGGTGACTAAATGAAAATGACTTTTGCTTCCACTTGAAGTGTGATATAAAAGTTAAGTTTGCTAAGCAGTTATCAAAATGATACCATGTGACTTGAAACACAAGTAGTGAATAATTGGCTGAACAGCTGCTATGAATGCATTGTGAGCAATAACTAACAGTCTGTTAAATGGCAGCTAGTAATGGTATAGATTTGTAAAAATTTAAAATGGTGTGCTGATAACACTGCTCTACAGCCAAAATGCTTCTGAAATAAATGTAGTCAAACGTTACTAATTCTGGGTCACTGAGAACGAAAATGATGCTTAAAATTGTTGATTGGCTCAAGTTTTTAAGATATGCTATTGGGTCAGTATATATGACCCTTGACTTGGGAATGGCGGAGGATAAGTGACTTATAAAGGGAAGGGAGCTCAATTTAAACCAGAAATGACTAAAATACATCTTTGACTGGATCTATGAATAAATCTATGACTGGGTTTGGACAGTACTTGCTTTTTAGGCAAAACAATGAATGATGCAATCTGACGCTGGTATTGCATCATACATGATATGAATTGCATCATGTTATTCCTAGAAGTCATGGATGATGCAATCATAAGGAAGCTTACATCACTCTGCTGAACAAATTGCCCTATATCAGCTCTAGAAATCATACAGTGTCGTGCTCTCTTATTTGTCAGTGTTTGATTTTGCAAAGGGACACATTTCTGTTTAGCCAAAGTGAGCGGAGATGCCTCGTACTTGCGTGAACAGTGCAGATAACTTCTGCTATGTTTGTGGTGAAGTGACTTTTGCATCACAAAAGCGCAGTATAACCACTATGGTTAAGAAAGCCTATCACCTTTATTTTGGCTGCAAAATTGGAGATCAGGACAAGAGGTGGGCCCCACACATATGCTGCAACACTTGTGCAGCAAATCTTCACCAGTGGTTGAACAGGAAAAGGAAATCTATGCCTTTTGCAGTGCCAATGGTTTGGAGAGAGCCAACAGATCACACCAGCAACTGTTACTTCTGCATGGTGCCTCCAGTTGGGAAAGGTGTGTCAAAGAAGAAAAAGTGGACTGTGCATTATCCAAACATTCCATCAGCTATACGCCCAGTACCCCACGGAGAAGGACTGCCAGTTCCTGATGCACCAGAATCATTCTCACTTGAGTCAGATGAGGAAGAGGAAGAGGATGAAACTTCTGGTCCTGAACCATCAATGTCACAGGACCCACATTTTCTCCCATCCTCCTCCTCTGAACCACACCTCATAACACAAGGTGAACTGAATGACCTTGTCAGGGATTTGGAACTACCCAAGAGTAAGGCAGAGCTGTTGGGCTCCAGACTACAGCAGTGGAATCTCCTGGCAGATGATGTTAGGGTTTCCATGTTCCGTGACCGTCAAAAGGATCTTGTCCCATTCTTCTTCATGGAAGGTGATCTTGTAGCCTGCACATCGATGGTGTGATGGCAGCCCTCAACATCGTTCATGATCCAGATGAGTGGAGACTGTTCATTGATTCATCGAAGATGAGTCTTAAAGCTGTTTTGCTGCATAATGGCAATGTTTTGCCATCAGTTCCAGTTGGTCATGCAGTCCATATGAAGGAAACCTATGACAACATGAAACAACTTTTGAGGTGCATAAACTATGACCAACATCAGTGGAAGCTTTGTGGCGATTTGAAGGTTGTTGCTCTCTTGCTTGGTCTGCAGACTGGATACACAAAGTACTGCTGTTTTCTCTGCGAATGGGATAGTCGTGCAAGAGTTTCCCACTACATCAAGATAGATTGGCCACTCCGACAGTCATTGGAGCCTGGGAGGAAAAGTGTTCAGCATCCACCACTTGTTGAATCAAGGAAGATTTTGTTACCACCCAAGCTCGGTCTGATGAAGAACTTTGTCAAGGCCATGGACAAAACACAAGCAGCTTTCAAGTACCTCCATGGAAAATTTCCAAGGTTAAGTGAAGCTAAGATAAAGGAAGGTGTCTTTGTTGGTCCTCAGATTCGTGAACTTCTTCGAGATGATGCATTTGACCATGCACTGCGTGGCAAGGAAAAGACGGCATGGAAAGCCTTCCAGTTAGTGGCAATAAATTTTATCGGAAACAACAAGGCAGACAACTACAGGTTGTTGGTGGAAAACCTCCTCGAGGCATACAAAAGCCTTGGTTGCAACATGTCACTAAAGATACATTTTTTGCACTCTCATCTAGATTTTTTTCCACAGAACTGCGGAGCAGTGAGCGACGAGCATGGCGAGCAATTTCACCAGGACATTGCAACAATGGAGAAACGCTATCAGGGCAAATGGACCCCATCAATGCTTGCAGACTATTGCTGGACTGTGACGAGAGATGCTCCATTTAATGAATACAAGAGACAAGCCAAGAAGCGCCGAGTAGACACTGAATAGGACTAAACTATGTACATAATAGTTTTTTGCCTTTTGAATCATAATATATTTTATTTATATAACCCTTTTGCTGATTTTTAAAGTGTTACATAAACAGGACAGGTGAAATATTATCATGTAAAGCAACCATAAACACATGAAAAGACCTAGGTTTACAATTTATGATTAAAACTCTACTATCTACACAATATACATAGACGTAAAATGTAAAAACTTAAATATTTTGGAAACAGTAGCCAATCAGTTGTTTTAATTGTCATATTTGAATTCAGCACATCAAAATACATAATAAATAGCACATTTTATCTCTGAAGCAGACGACTTCTAAAAAATTGTAGACCAGTGTAATTTCTTAGGAGAAAGAGGGGCTAATTTCTCTGGACATATCATTATTACAAAATGGTCATCAAGACCAAGAGGGCACTCCATTGTGCCTAATTAGCTTTCTATATGATTTACCTAAGGAGTGAGTGAGCTTCTATTCCCAGTTTGTAGCACTGGCTTACCTTGAGCCAGAAAAAAATATTTTAATCAAATCATTTTTAAATCAAAATTCAGATTTAATAGGAGCAGGGAACATAGTTCTATAAAGTCAACTAGATTTGAGAGCTTCAAAAGTTGTTTGCAATATTCACAAGACCACAAATTCCTATTCTATTTGTTCTTCCATCCCTATTAAACTACATATGACTTCAGATGACTCATTCTGTTGTGATTTCAGAATTCATTCCTTTATATATGAATATATACTAAAGATAGGCTCACCAGAGCTAGTTTTGTGACAGGGCCAAGATGAAAAATTAAAATCCAAAATTTCCCAAAGTTTGGCGATGGTTCAATTATTGGTTTAATAGTTTTAAATTTGGCGTTATGTCTAATTTTGAGATACACCTGCAGACATAGCTACATAAAATCTATCCAGCATTCCAGATATGTGGCTTTTGAGCCTTATTCAGGCCAAATTAAATAAAACAGACAATGTACAGAAGAGATTTTTGCCTGCTGCTTTCAAGCTAGATGTATATATAACCAATAAAAGGGATAGCACGATTCTAATTTTGCTAAACTACAAGGCTAAAAATCAAATTAAAATAGTCATTTACAGAGAACCAGATCCTTCTCTCTCTCTCTTTCAACAGATACTGTGAAACATTTGGCTTGAGCTTTCAGCAAGTTAGGCTCACAAATATTATTGAAGTGTAATAGCTCCCCCTGCCAGGTTTCAATTACAAACTACATTTACACACACACAGTAAACCACACTGTAAAATGTCTATACTGGACTCTTTTGTCACTTGCTTATTCGTCTGCCACTGTTATACAGAGAAAGACATAAGCACTTGCTATGTAATGTGGGCTAAACACATTTTAGAAAAACAAGATAAAAGAATATTACTAGCTAATAAATTACTTAAATGCAATTGTGTGAAGTTTAGGAATAAATACAAAGCAGAGTTCAAATGAAAAAGGAGAAAAAAACAGGACTTTATTATTTGTTTTCTTTGCCATAAATCCAATCCTGTCTCATTTTTTTTCTTCCCTGAAGTTCCTTGAATGATAATTTTATTTTCTATATCATCTGTTGTTTGTTAACTTGGATCCAAATTCTAACCTAGATCATGGTAGCATCCAAAGGTGGTTCCAAATTTGACCCAACCCTGATTACATACAACCACAAATCCATGTATACATAGTGTGAGCTGCAGATGCTTGGTGTCACTTAGGATCACACCAGTAATCTTTTGCAATCTATCCCAGTGTTATACTACTACTTAGCATTTAAACAGAAGTATTATTCCACAGAGCACTGTGAATTCTTGGGTTAATTCTCATGACATTCCTCTGAGAAAATTCAGTATTAATATTTCCATTTGACAACTGATGAAATTGCAGCACAGAGAGGCTATTTACATGGAATTTCTGAGAGCATACCATATCTCAGATGCACCATGAAGCATGGGGCCTGCATCTTCAAAAAGAGTTTGGCACTGAAAAAACTGAGCACTGCAATGCCTATATTTTCAATGGCTTAAAAATAACTGGAAACCACAAAGCATAGGGTAGGTGCTAAGCATGGAGAGAAAAGCACTAAGAGTGGGACCCACAAGAGCCACCATGCCAGATGAACTGTGTAAGCAAGAAAAAAAACAACAAATGGTCTGGTAGCACTTTATAGGCTAACAAAACATGTAGATGGTATCATGTTTTGTTAGTCTATAAAGTGCTACCAGACCATTTGTTGTTTTTTTCTGTAACAGACTAATTCGGCTACCCTGAAGCTGTGTAAGCAAGGGCATTCATCTGAGTGGTAGGGAACCCTGTTCAAGTCCTTTCTCCTCAAGGGGGGGATTAATCAGGCTCTCCTGCATCTCAGAAGAGTTCCTTTACCACTGGACCTCTACCTCCTCCTCTTTTGCGTGTACTTAAGAATACTCAGACCACATCCAAGGGACATAGGCCCACAGGTGAGATAGGCATTTTCCCGCCTATCTCCCCGAGGGTTTAAGGATGATTCTAGTACTTCAGCATGAGATAAGTCCTTACTGCATACTTCAGTGCACAAGCCAAAGACAAAAAAAATATGCCCCTAAGGAACTATTACAATGAAAATTTAAGCGCAGAGTTTAGGCATTCAGGGTATGTCTAGACTACATGGCTCTGTCGACAGAGCCATGTAAACTAGCTTACCCGACATAGTCAATGAAGCGGGGATTTAAATAATCCCCGCTTCATTAAAATAAAAATGGCCACCATGCTGTGCCGACAATCAGCTGATCCGGCACAGTGCAGGAGTCTAGACGTGGATTGGTCGACAAAGGAAGCCTTCATTGACTATGTCGGGTAAGCTAGTTTACATGGCTCTGTCAACAGTAAACCGTACCTTTAAGGGTGTTGCTAAGAGCAAACTTATTCCCCTGCTAATGCTGATGATGTCCATCATAGCCTTAATAAGTACTGATGTAAACTGGAGTTGAAGGTGCTGAGTGCCTTAAAGGACGAGGGCCTCAATCAAAAAATATGGTTTTGAGGCCTGCTTCAATTGAAAACTCTTGCTCTATACTGATGTAAACCAGACTAGGCTTTTGCCAATTGGCCAAAACTAAGAAATGTGACTAGTGATTTTGAGTGGCAAACTTGAGACACTTTGAAGGAGCATGATTTCCAGGAAATTTTGAACTTCCGTCCTATTAAAATCCTGAGGGTAGGTAACACTAACAGCACTCAAAATCCTAGCCTTTGTTTCTAGTTGCAAGATTCTATCTGGTGCTCCAACACCATAGTGAGGTCATGAAATTAGCATACGAAACAGCAATCAGAAAGAAGGCTCCTCTGACAAGGAGCGGTTTTCTTGGCTGAAGTAGCATTGTAATTGAAGAGAGAAAAGGAAATGCTGGGATTTGAGAGAGGGCAGGAGGACAGCACCAAAAAAGATGCATAAAAACACTTGTGTTTCAACAGGAGTTGGTAAAAAGCACTTGGCATAATAGCTTACATATTTTAACAGGCTGGTTTAACAAAGATTTCAGGCTGTCAGCTGAAGAAGAAAAAGCCCATGTGCCCCTTTGATAAGGTATACTACATGTGAATGGGAATGATCAGCAAACAAGGTATGTTTACACTGGAACTGGAGGTGCAATTTCCACCGCAAGTAGACATACTTCTAGTCATTCTGATTGAGCCTGTGTGCTAAAATTAAAAGTGTAAGGCTATGTCTATACTACGGATTTTGCTGGAAGAGGCAATGCAAATGAAGTGTGGATTAGCATTTTCTCGTGCTTCATTTGCATAATCTCTTCCGATTCGTTTTTGTGCAAGAGCTTTTTGCACAAAAACAAGTAGTGTGGACGTGGTCTTTTTGTGCAAAACCCCCTTTTTGCACAAGATCCTTATACCTCCTTTTTTGAGGCATAAGGATCTTGCACAAAAAGGGGTGTTTTCACAAAAAGGAAACGTCCACGCTACTTGTTTTTGCGCAAAAACCTCTTGCGCAAAAACAGATCGGAAGATATTATGCAAATTAAGTGGGAGAAAATGCTAATCTGTGCTTCATTTGCATTTCCTCTTCCGGAAAAACCTGTAGCGTAGACGTAGCCTAACTGCAGCAGCTGGAAAAATATACCTCTAGTTCCATTGTAGACATCTCATCATCATCAACAACCATGGGCTCAATGCCCGTTGGTGTCCAATGCCTCCCTTACTATTTCCTTCCATCTTTCCCTGTCTAGTGTGGTGTGGCTTAGTTTCTGTAGACTAGCTCCACACCAATCTACTATATCATCTCCCCATTCTCTGTGGGGTCTGCCTCTCCTATTCAGACTATCCATTATGCCGAATACCAGGGTCTTAACATTGTGCTCGTCGTTCATTCTGCAGATATGCCCGATGCCCACAGAGATTAGCCAAGAGTGTGAGCACAACTTTTCTAAAATTTGATGGGAGGGTTTGTTTGTTTTTCAATCTGAGGTTTGGCTTGAATTCATCTCTACAACTCAACAAGAGAAGATCTGAAGGGGAGATTAAAATGATAAGTTAAAAATACGACAGCCTGCATGAACTCCTTAGTAGTACTGTACATATTGTGAAAAAATCAAATCAAAGTGTTCACATGCTATAATTATAACTATAAAGTTTACAGAGAGCACTTGTTAGCTCAGTCGGTATTTTCTTCTCGTATGTAAAAACATCACTGAAATTTTGGCAGGAATTCTTCTAATTTAACTTTCATTATTTATTAATATAATCTGTTGTCAGTATATAATTAGCACTGCTGACAGATTGACTTTTGCATGACTCTTCCCTATAATTAGAAATACATTGTTCATCATTGCAAAAGATTTTAGAATGCACCTCTCATCCTTAGGTATGAGGGGCACTGAATACATGAAAACCATGATGAAGTACAATTAGAACATTGTAATATAAATCATCCTCTTACTTCAACTATGGAAGCATTAAGAGGATTTGTAAGGGGACAAGTGAAGGCCAAAGGAAAAGGAGTATGGTTGTGTGATTAAGGAATTGGACTTAGACTCAGGTGATTTGGGGGTCAATTACTCACCCAAACTTTCTCTGTGACCAAGGACAAGTCACTTTTTTTTTAATTCAGTTCCCTATCTGCATTTAGACTAGACCACAGAGCAGGAACTGTCTTACCATATGTTTGTATGAGCATGTCTGCACTAGGAAATCACTTTGAAATAACTTATTTTGAAATATAAGTCCCAAAATGACTTTTTTAAAATCAGCTTATTCCCCACAAGAGCATGTCTACACAGCAGGGCTAAAGCCAAAATAAGTTGCGCGAAGTGAGCTATGTCAATTGCGTAGCTTAATTCGAAATAGCTTATTTCAGCTTTTGGCACTGTCTATACAGCAAGAAGTCAGAGGAAGAGCACTCTTCCTCCGACTTCCCTTACTCCTCATACAATGAGGGTTACAGGAGTCAGAGTAAAAAGTCCTCCAGCTTGACATTATTTTGACATTATGTTGAAATAACTGCTTGAAGTGTAGACGTGGACTTTGTTATTTTGGAATAATGTCAGATATTCCAAAATAATGCTGCTGTGTAGACATATCCCAAAGAAAGCGGGAGTTATTATTTCAGAATAAGCATCCCCATATTTCAAAATAATGGGCTTTGTAGTGTGGATGCTCTGCTTGTTATTTCAAAATAAGGGGTTATTTTGTAATAACTCCCTAATGTAGACCAGAGCTATTCCACCTAGAACAATGGGACCCTAATAACAGTGAGGCTACATCTAGACAGTGGGTCTATTTTGGGATTCTGGAAGTATCCTGAAATAGCAATTCCACATCTTTAAATGCGCCCATTATTTCTAAATACATTTCGAAATAACGGGAGTGCTATTCTGGCGTTTCACGAGGGTTAAGGGACTGTCAAAATAGTGCTTTATTTCAAAATTTGGCAGTGTGTAGACAGTGCCAAATTTCGAAATAAGCTATTTTGAAATAACCTCAAAATTCTCTATGCAATATTCATAGCACAAATTGCATAGCTTATTTTGAGGTAAGGGTGCTGTGTAGACTCACCCTTAGAGCCCAGTTGTACTTCAGTAGTAAAAATAATGAAGGCAATAAATACAGACCAACAGGTAGTTATATTAAATGCCAGAGAAGGGAAAGTTTTAAGATTTGTTCTAAAACTGGAAAAAGAACAACTAAGATAAAGGAGAAAATGAAATAAACAATATCTTTTTAAGCAAAGCACATAACTCTTATGTGTTGATATATTACAGAATAATAAACAATACAAGAATAAACAACCCTTTACACTTAAATAACACATTCTATCCATACTTTAAAATGGATACATGTCATCATCAGCATTTTGTTTTTAGACGGAGAAAACTGAGGCACAGAGATGTTCAGTGCCTCTACTGCGAAAGCCACCTAAAGAGCAAATGACGGAGTCCAGCACAGGACTCAAATCCTTATCCTGTCTTGCAGTTCTCTTTCACACATAACTCTCCAGGGATCTCAATGGGGAAAGTGATAATGAAAGAGTACAGAATGGATCATGTAATATGGACATCTTGTTTTCATCTCTTACGTGTGTTAGGTATCACCTCCTGTATGCATATTTCTAAATAGGGCAAAGAGAAACAAAGAGAGATTGCATTATCCTTGCTGATCTCTTTAACTATGGCCAGTTTTGGGGATATAAGGTGTAGACGGATGTTTTGTGAGATCATTAAGAAGCTGGCACAGGACAGCAAAACTTTCCTCTTTCCAGATGGAGCATTGTTAATATTCTGGATTTGTGGCATCACACTATTTTGAAACAAATAAAATGAAGCAATAAAAAGGAAGTTTGTTTGCCATATGGCTGTTTATTTCTCTGTGTTCCAGCCTTACTGTGAAATAGATGGCTCCTCAATAGGGGACAGCCACACAAACACCAGGTGTGCTTCACATAATGCACCTCGCCTAACCGAAGCCAACCTTCTTTTGACTACATTAAACATGTGGCACCAGCATTTCAGGGATATTTTACTTCATTTGGGTATGGGAAACATTTGATAGCCTGAAGGAGAAAATGGGCAAGAGATAACAGTTAGTATTTAATACAAGTTCAAAAGGAAAAGCTGAGAAGACAAGCCAGGCAGTTGTTTAGTCCATATTTTCTAGATTGGTTTTAAGGGTTTCATCTGAATTTAGTGCTTGTGAAATGTGTCATCCTGACAGTCCATGAAAATGAACCCTCTATTTACGTTAAAAAAAAAGTACAACATGGCCAACATCATTGAAAGCTTCCCCACCAATGAATTTTAATGGTTATGAATTAGGTTGACTGTAGGAACAGTTATGCCAGTAGGAACAGCCAGAGATCAGCTGTTTTAGATATGCCCTTAGATTTAGGGCTGCTAAAGGGGTGCCATCAACCCAGCTCTATTGGATGTAGGCAGTCCAAGCAAAGTTCTATGTTACAGATATTTCATGGTGGGGAGATCTGTTGAGTTTAGGCCCCTGTTGTGATATAAAAGGGCCACTGGAATACTGTGAAATTGGGTCCCAAATCCTAAATGACATGGGTGTCCTGCCTGGAACTAGGTATGTTTTGTTGGCATTGCTTTTTCTTCGCTTGCTTCAATGTATTGCTTCCTCCTGTCATCTACTATATATTTAAGAGTGTTTATGTGTCTGTCTGAGAGTCTGTTCATTCAAGAACTCCTTCTAAATGGTAAGAGCTAGGTATGCAGCTTCCTCTGATCATCACTCAAATCAAGGTCAAGGTTTGGTTGTGTCAGGACAATGGGATGTGTCTGGAATGGGGTTGTTTCTCATAACATAGAAAGGGAGGCATCTGCTTGTAGGGACAGTTATACTGTATAACAGGGTGGGGTTGGGCAAATATGGGTCGCCACTGCTATGTTTACCTGCACCTCCACAGGTATGGGCAATTGCAGCTCCTGTTGGCTGTGGATAGCTGTTCCCAGCCAATGGAGCTGTGGGAAGCGGTGTCCCAGTCTGCATTGGCTGGGAACAGTGATCCATTGCCAATGGGAGCTGCAATCACCAGTACCTGTGGAACAGCAGGTAAGTATAGCGCCAGCAGCTCACTAAATGCAAACCACTGCTGTTTTATTGCCCACATCTACTGTGTAATGCCTGCAGGAGAGCACCAAGGGGGCAGAGATGGGGACCAGGACAGCTACAGTGCAACTGGGGCATTGGAGGGCAGAGGTGGAGAAAGAGACAGATATCTGCTAAATATTTCAGAGAGTTTGTTTGTGTCTGTCCCCTAGCTGGTGGACATTCACCCCTCCCCCAGCTATACCTGCTGCAACTGCAGCAGCCATGGAGAGGTGCTTCTCACCTGGGCCCAAGCTGCTGAGATGAGAAAGGGCTGGGGCTATCCTCTCTCCTCAGGGAAACCTGTGTAACCACCACCAGGTGGATTTGAACCTGGGACTTCTAGAGCTAAGTATAGGTGCCTCTACCCTCTGACCTAAAAGCCAGCTGGCTCCCAGCCCATGCTATAGAGGTCTCTTGATGTTATCTGTTGCTGTGGTCTAAGTGCCACTGCATGGTAACCACACTAGAGGTGTGGGTTACACCTGCATACTGGACTCTTCATCCACCAGCCCCACCCCAGAGCCATGATTTAAATGAAGAAAAACAAAAATTACTTGAGTCAAGGACCTGAGCAATGCCAGGTAAATCCTCTAATGATCCTCAAGGGTTTTGATCTCATGAGTAAATCACCTGAGAGGGAAAAAACTGAGCAAATTTAGCTTGATGTGGGCAAAAACCATGCTTGGGTTATGGAATTCAATCTTAATTTAAGATAAAGGAAACCACAACTAGATTGCTCAGGTTGTTAATAATATGTTACAATCCCACAGTTCTAATTCAGCAGAAACTGTTTGTACTTACTGTTTTATTGCTCTTTTGTGTCCTCATGTGAAAGAATTTTACATTTCTCTGTCCAGGTGATTTATGCATCACAGAAGTTATCAAGCAACATTGTCATGTCTTGTCTGCAGACTCAGATGGCCAAAAACTGAATAATCCATGGAAAGAGTCCTATGGGTCAGAGGTGTGAAACATGGTAGTATAGATTGAGTGAAGCTTACCTTCGTGGTGCCCATGATGCACTTGTTCTGAGGAACTATCGAAAACATCATGCCTCAGAGTCATTATTCTGGTACTTTTTGCCAGCTCTATGTTTATTTAAAACAAACAAAAATTGAAGACCAAAGCACCGGTATAAAATAATATCCTTTAAAGACTTTTGCAATCTGTTGGATGGGTTCAAATGCAGTCACCATGGAGAAATAGAAACAAATGATTCTCAGCAAAAATATAATAAAAAACTTAGATTTCTTTCTGCAGAGAATGTTGTTATACTGTATGGTATCCAACTTTCTAATTGCACAAAACTGAACATCCTTGCCCCCACTCTATCCGACCCCTACCTCGAGGCCAGTTCCTTTTCCAAGGCCCCATACATTAGGTATGGAACTCTGTTTTACTGGATGGGATAAGGGAAATAGAAATCCAAGAAACAGAATAGTTTTTAAGCAGAATCAATCAAAAGATGCTCAGGTAACTCTTTATGTAGGAAAAGGGATGCTTCAATGATGGAAGAATAAAAATAAAAGTCAGTTGATTCCCGAGAGATATGACATCTGTTTTAGTATCAGGTGCATATAATCCAAAATGGACACTCTATGATTTGATTATTCTGATCTGTCTGCTGATATAGACAGAAACATGTCTAAATTCAGTTCATGGAGTGGATGAAGGTGGGGCTCATAGAAGAATGGATAGGCTTGGTGAATCCATGTCTGTGCAGATCTACTGGGCATCCCACCTCCTCCAAGGCAGTACAAGTGTCACCAATTTTTTTTTAATCAATAGGAGAAATAGTTATCTTATATCAACTACAAATAATGGTGCTTGGTGAATGTAGGTAGGGATGGAACCACGCACGGGGTGGAAACTCGGGGCTAGATCCTCAACTGGTATAAATCAGCACTGTGCCATTAGCTTCAATTCAGCTACAACCGGCTCTAAGACAGAAGCAGCAACAATGAAGTGCCTCTGCTGAGGGAGGCTGGATTCTCCAGGCTAGATCATCATCTGGTATAATGTAGCTTCACTTAAGTCTATGAAGCAATATGGCTTCACGCTTATGTCCTAAGTCTCCATTCCCATGCACGTCCCCACCCCCATGCACATTCTCCGAGCATGGCGACTAAGTTATAACTGGGCTGTGGTAAATCCTTGCTTTGATGATTAACAGCTATTTTTTTGGTCACATATAATGGACAGCATTCATATAACTCGCAGAATGTAGAGGACAGCTATATGGACAACGCTACATAGATTCTGATAAAAACAATTCTCAGAAAAAATAAACAGGCAGAAATATTTTGAAGCACATAAACAAACCAACCAACCTAGAGAGTTAGCCAACCCTCATATCCATTTTGTAGGAATGTGTTAAACTGGTATTAAATGAAAAAGCAAAGCAGAACAAGATAAGTACAGTGGGGGTCCCTAATGTGTACTTGCGCTGCAGGAAAATGATCATTTACCATAAGGTAGACAATGAGGGGTCTAACCTACATGCCGTGGTAAACTGTAATTTTCCTGCAGCATGAACACACATTGAGTTGGATTCTCTGTAAGAGAATGATAAAAATACATCATGCATAATAAAAAAATAAAATAAATATCTTCTAGTACAATGAACGCCAGGAGTTTACAAAGCTAAGGATTTAGAGAACTATGCCAATCAGGAAGCATTAATGGTTTAAGAAGTTTAATGGTTGCATTCTGTATTTTTTACTCATACTAGGCAATACCTTATGACACAAGGGGATCCAGACTATTCAACATGAAGAAACAGGCTGAAAACAACGAAACAAGAACTCTAAGACCAAACCAGTCCCTAAGATGAAAACAACTCCACTGGCTTTCTCCACATAGTGAAGGAAAAATGAGTGTGCAACACCTGCTCCCATGTACTTAGACACAAGATTCATGTAGCCCATAAAGGGCTATAACTATAAGTGTATTCTTACTCCCTATTATGACTTTCACAGGTATGCAAGCCAAGCCTCCATTCAGCTCTTGCTCATTCTATTGTGTATTGCAAAAAAAAAAAAATGTTCTTTATTATTTATTAAACAAATTCTAGTGGGTTGATTAAAATTTGGAGAGTATTGTACGTTTCACTAGCTATATTTTCAGAAGGAGCCTCCCAAATTGCAGACAAAGTGTGCCTGTCCACACTTCTGCAGGTGCAGACACTGATGGGTGCACACACTACATTTGCCACTGAAATGGCAGATGCCTAATTACCCAAATCTCATGTGCAAATGCATTCTGAATGCACAAATATATTCAAAATCTTCAAGTGTGGAAAACCATGCCCACCATTTTAGAAGTTTAATTGGTAAAATTGGCCCTAAATATTTGTCAAAGAAATCATTATTTTTGTCCCTAGTATAGTTATAATATTACTATTTACAGGTTGGATCCTGCTCCCACAGAAGTCAGTGGCAGAACTCCCACTGATTTAAATGGTGCAGGATAAGATCCTGAATACACAGAATCCAAAAGGGTCCAAACAGCAACAACAACAAATTCTAGAACCGAACAAACCCTGAAACTGTGATCTTTGAAATACTGATTCAATACTGCCATTTCTCTATTAAGTGTATAAACTCTGTAAGAATACAGGCCATGATTCAGCAATCATGTACTTAAGCATGTGCTTAATTTTAAGCATATGTGAAGTCCCATCAATTTCAAGTTTTGATTTAGGCCTCACTTCAACAAGGTGCAAGCAAGCTGAGCCTAACTTTAAGAACTTGGGTTATTTTCCTGGCTTGAAGTTAGGCATGTGCTTAAGACCATAGTTGAATAGTAACTGGTTTACTCACTTGCTTTAAATTTAGTGCATGCTTAAATATTTAGTTGAACTGGGCTTCAGGTGCTTTTCCGAATCTTTAGCTGTGGAAGAGCTGAGTCACCGCTGGCATACTCCCTTATCACTAGAAGTAGCTAGTGCAGTAGGTTTTTCTGCATTAATAGTGGTTACTGATCCTCACCCCAGTCCTGTGGTGGTCTTTCTTCTCAGGAGTCTGCTAGGGCACACTTCACTGAAACTGATGCTTAACACATCCTCTCTTGCTGGTCCCAGCTCATGGCCAGCGGTCACACTGCAGATGTCCTGCTTCATTTGCCTCACTTTTGAAAGCTCTCTCATTGTATTAGTGTTTCAAAAACCAGTTGCAAAGGGAGACAGCTGAACTGGAATTCATTTGCACATTCAACACTATCAATTTAGAACTGAATAAGAATCTCAACTAGTTAAAGCATTACAAAGGCAATTTCCCCTTTCGAAATATTCACATCTCCAGATCAAATGTTATGAATGACCACTTCAATGCTGACTTGATTAGTTTAATTAACATAAGCTACTTCTTCCTTATATATACTCCTACTTCTGTAACTTCCACTCAAATTCATCTGATGAAGTGGGCTTTACACACGAAAGCTTATGTCCTAATAAATCTGTTAGTCTCTAAAGGCTACGTCTACACTGCAGCACTATTTTGGGAAACCAGAGCTATTTAGCATCATTTGAGCATGCCCGTTATTTCAAAATATCACAGGCTTGCTATTCTGATGTCCCTATAAACCTCATTCCATGAAGAGTAAGGGATGTTTCGGAATAGTGATTTATTTCAAAATAAGTACTGTGTAGATAATGCCAAATTTTGAAATAAGCTATTTCGAAATTAACTAAAAATAAGCTACACAATTTGCTTATTTCGAGCTCTGGGTGCAGTGTAGATGCACCCTAAGGTGCCACAGGACTCTCATTGTTTTGTATCTGAGTAAGTGTAATGGTTCCTCTTCCAATAGTTTACCTTATTTGACAATTTCTGACTTGTAGATGTAGATCTGGCTTTAATAAGTCCAAGCGTGATCTAGGATTTTGGCCCATATATTGCACTGCATATGACTGGTTATCATGGCATTTCGATATACTAACATATATTCCACATTTTGATATACTAACAAGAAGTATGCCAGTTTCTGCTGTAATGACCCCTTCTCATCTGTCATGGATTGCATGGCTTGCTTAAAAGATTGTACAAACTTCTTAAACAAGCTATTTGTGGCTGGGTGGTATATATGTCAAGGTGATACAGCTATTAGCATTCTTCTTTATGAGTTGCTAAAACTTACAACTTGTTCTGGAAGTCTAGTTCTTGTAAACAAACTTCAAAGATATTCTGTTGTCTGTGCAGCTGTGGTGGTTTTTGTGCAAAAATCTTCTGGCCTTTTGGGATTGGCATTCACCGCTTACACACGCCATTTCCCAAAATAATCCTGCAAAAATTAACATGCAGATCTTGCCAGGGATCTAATGGCCTTTCCTTGTGTTTTAATGGCACTGATTTAGGCATGCCCTGCACCTGTTGGCATTAAAACATTCCTGAGAAAGCTGCTGCATTTGTTAGTCAAATATCAGCCCACTATACAAATCTTCTGGTGAGTGCCATCATTTTTACTACCCCTAGGTGACCTAACTGGATTTCTTCTAGGCTTCTGTGCTCCATCTACTAAATAGGACACCACAAATCCACATACCCTGGATGTATGGTAAGCTCAACTTTATATGTATCAAAGGATCATCAGTATTCCAGCCCTTCACAGTGGCATCACAAACCTGAGCTAGTGTAGGATCCCTCTTCATCGCTTGATCAAGCTACAAGTCACTGGGGCGAACTCAATCGGAAACACGTCAATCAGTTTGATAGATTCTGTTGCTATTACAGATTGCCCTTCAACAGGCTCAGGCATATGTGGGAGAGCCCAAGTGCATTTGCAATCACTTCTGTTCCTTTAAATTCAATGTCACAGGTGTAACCAGGTAAGAAGAGGGCCACCATTGCATACGTACTGCTGTGGGTCACAGAAGCCCCCTTCCTTAGATGAAAGATCAATATTAGGGATTAGGTGTCTGTGACAATGATGATTTTTCTCCCATATAGGTATTGTTTGACTTTCTTCACCTCCCATAGTAGACTTAAAGCCTCCTTGTCTCTTTGTCATAGCTATGTTATGCCACTATGAGAGAGCTAGAGGCAAATGGTATGGGTCTCTCTCTGCCCTCTGGAACGGCTTGTGATATAATCACCTCAATTCCATATGCTGAAGCATCACATGCTAACTTGACAGACAAGGATGGATTTAACTGAATAAGCAAACACTAATTGATATGACCAATTATTTTGCTCCCAGGACAGCTTTGTGTCACTCATGTGACTGTATCCTCTTTTCACCAGGCTGCAGTAAAAGTTCAGTGGGTGCAATGCAGTCGGTAGGTTTGGTAAAAATTATCCATAGTAGTTTATAAATCCTAGAAATGATCTGAATTGTGACACATCCCTTGGAAGGTAGAGATTTCCAGACTGCTTTAATCTTCTCCTAAGATGTATGTAGTCATTGTGCATCAATAACATGCCAACAATAAGTTACTGAGTCCTTGAAAAATTCACATTTTATTTGATTGGTTCATAATCCATAGTCTTCTAGCTGTTTTAATACCTTTTCAGGTTTCCAGATGTTCTTCATTACTTCCAGCAGGCACAAAAATGTCATCCAAATAACAGTGTGTTCCTGGACTAGTTTGCAAAACTTGGTCCATTGCCCACTGCCATATTGTAGCAGCTGAAGCAATACCAAACACTAGCCGGTTGCTCTTGAACAGGCCTTTATGTGTGTTGATTGTGAAGTACACTTTAGACCAGTGTTTCTCAACTAGTGGTACGAGTACCCTTAGGGGTACTCGAGAGAAGTCTGGGGGGTACATCAACACAACTGAAATTTGGAGAAAACTGAATTTTTGTTTTAAGTTTTATAACGTTTTATTATTTTTGTACTTTTTACACCCAAAAATTTCATCACCCACCTGACTATGATTAAGTTGTTTAAACAAATGTGCTGCAATGGTAGAAAAATAATTTGTGTGTCTGAAAACTGTAGGTACTGGGGGTACTTATATATGTTTTTTTGAAAAAGGAGTACTTTATAAAAAAAGATTGAGAAACACTGCTTTAGACTATTCCTCAACTCCTGTCTTCAGGTAAGCCAGTGCGAAATCAAATTTTCTGACTAGTTGTCCCCATGCCAGTGCACAAAAATATCTACAATTCAAGGTAGTGGGTACTTTTCAACTTTCAGGGTTTATAGCCACCTTAACATCTCCCATGCTCCTACTTCATCACTTTTTTTTTGTTTTTTGTTTATTTTTACAGTTGGAAGGAAAGAAGATCCCCCTCATGGAAGGCCTCTTTTGAAAACATGGCCTCTCTTTTCAGATGTTACAATTCAGCCTTTACCTTCAAGCAGATACTAAAAGGAACAAGCTAAATGTCATGAAAATGGCTGGCACCTTCTCAAGTAGGATTATTTTAGGCTTCATGTGTTTCATAGAGTTCATAGCCCCTCCTTAAATACTGCTGATGTCTGACTTAACATCCTTGCCAGCTGTTTGACTATTTTAAAGGCATCTGCTGAAAGTGACTGCAATATCTTCCAATCCAGAGGATCTTCATGTAATCATTCATGGACCCCACAGGGATGCTCCCCCTTTTTTGTCTAACAAACAGTGCTTATTGTTGTACTTCACACTCAGTTGCATAGCTGCAGTTGACACTATCTTTTCTCCCATGTATGTTTTAGTAACAGCAGTGCCTTCCTCTCTCCCAGAGTGTCTCACATTCTCAGCGTGAAAGAACAAACACTGCAGAGCCTGTGTCCAGTTCTGTTCTGAGTGTTTCTCCTGCCAGCCAGTGTGTCATCCGGATTGCTGCCTTGTCATTTTTGCTCACACTTTATACCTCCAGGCTGATTACTCCACTCTCACAGTCTGTGTCACTATGGTCGCTGTCTACAGAGCCGTTTGTTGATGCTCCTTTTTTGATACCCTGGTTTGGTCACTTCTTTATCTTTGTGTGAGACAAAGGGCTATGCCCTTGTTTATTATAGCTTCTGCAATATGCCTCTTCAAATCAGAAGGAATGAGGAATTCTTTCCTGCCTCAATAACAGGTCTGTTGGCAGAGTAGCCAGGCTCGTGCCTGCTTTAGCTCTGGTATGCATTTCTATTCCGGGCCTTGCTGGTGCTGTTCCCATCCCCACTCCAATTTCTACTGCGCGTTTAAAGGTAAGATTTGCCTCAGTGAAGAGCTTCTTCTGAATGCCTTTCATTAAGCAGTCAACACACAAATCTCTCTCTTAGGGCCTCATTAAGCCCATGCTTAAAAGCACAGTGTTCTGATAATCTTTTTAACTCTGTCGCAAAGGAGGAAATAGATTCACCTTCAGGTTGATTCCTCTTATGAAACCTGAACCTTTCTGCTATAATCAGGGGCTTGGGCGCCAAGTGCTCTTGAACAATTTGCTCTCTCTCGTTACAGGTTTTACTTGTTGGCTTCTCCGTGGCAATCAGGCAGCGTACTAAAGTGTAAGTTATTCTCCCCATCATATCCACTGATGCTGCTACATGTTGTTCTTAGGAAAGCTTATTTGTTCCAAAACACTATATACATGGGCCAGTCTGCCATGATGCTGCCAAAGGCTTTGGAAGTCTTTTTTTCCCAACATAGACTGCCATTCACCTCCCTGCGGTTAGCTGAGTCATTCAGTGCTTACAGTTCTAGCAGACCCCTCTCCTCCCTGGAGGCAGCAAGCAATGCCATATATTGATTTGCTGCTCTGATGTCTAGGAGAGCCCTGCATGGATACAAATGTATTACCGTGGATGTGGATATCCCTTACAGAGCCCTAAAGCACTGTGAACGGCAAAGGACTAGCATGTTGGACCATTGCCAGCTCCTTCGGCATGACTGTACTGCCCCCAATCCCTTCCATGCAGCAATTTGCATCTCCTCTCCAGGGGCATGCACAATGCTTGAACACATGAGCACAATCAGGGACAGCTGCCAGTGAGCCTGGTGCCCACCTCGGTGGGTGGGGATGGGGGTGGTACAGCCACACTGAAGATGATACCAATGTGGGGTGATGTTTCTTGCAATTGGTGGCCCAACATGCTGTTCTTCTGCAGATCCCAGTACAGCTCTGCTGCTTTGCAGACACTGATTTACACCCATAGATATACATTTGTATCCACACCAGGCTCTACAGAGCTTTTTGCTATTTTGAAATAGTGCGTCCACACTGAGTGGACGCTGAATCGTATTTAAGGCCAGCCGGAACCAGGTCCAGCAGGGCATCAGGTCAGGAGTTACTTTGTGTGGCTGCTGCCTGAGGCTATCTGAGGCCTGTGCTTAAAGGAACCCCGCCCATCCCCATCAGCCGGTTCTCAGCTTTCCCTGCTTGCTTGCCTGCTTCGATGAGGAACAGCAAAGCATTTTGTCTCTGCATGCTCTGGTTGCCTTCATTCGGGACACCACAGCACTCTGTAACATGGAGCCAGAGCTGGGCACTCTGGTGCCCTGGGCACTCTGGTGCTTCTCGTGGATGTGTTGCTGTGAGCCTGGCTGCACTTTCTAGAGGCTGCCATCCGGGAGGTCCATTGGGGGGCCTGTCAGTATCCAGGAGGCCCTGCGGGAGAGCTTCCACCCTGAGGAGCACTAAGAGCCTCCCTGGTCTGCCTCACTGGGGGCTTGTGCCTCATTCCTCCCTCACGTCCTTCCACTTACCCCTCCCTAACCCCCTTTCCTGATGTCAAATAAAATACACTTATTTTCATGAACACAAACTCTCTTTATTTAACAAAACTGGGGGGGGGGAGGAATGAAACTCTGGTGAGACTGGGGAAAGGAGGCGGGAGAGGGGAGGAGAGAGGGTGGGAGAGGGGAGGAGAAAACCTGGGAGGAGGGATCTAGAAGGGGGAAGCAAGGGGAAGAATGGGGAGGGGAAGCTCAGGGCTCAGGGTTGGGGTCTCGCCGGACCAACTTGATTTTCATGCAAACCTGCTCCTGGGTTCGCATGTGGCCTTTGGTGGCCAGGCTGGCAGCTATCCTGCCATAGATGGCTGTGTTCCTCCATCTAGTGTGGAGATCATGGACGTTGGGGACATCACTCCCAAACCTGAATAAGGTCCATGATCTCCACCCTGGACCAGGAAGGCGCCCGCCTTCTCCAAGCCCTGGCAGGCTCCTGGGAGCTGGCAGACTGCTCCTGGGGAGCGGTAGAGGGCTGGCTGCCAGTGGCTTGTTGGCTCATGTTTTGGGGCCACTGGGTCAGGGGCAGTGACTGCTGGCTCTGGGCTGGCAGGCTTGGAGCTGGCACAGGCACTGTGGCCAGAGTCAACCCCTTTAAGGGCTCCGGGGAGGGGGGAGGGAGAGGAGTGTTCTTGGTTGTGCCCAGAGTGGCCACCAGGGCACCCTGGGAAGGCTGGAGGCCCCCTATTTCAAAATAAGTGTCTACACAGCACTTATTTCAAAATAGCTATTTCGAATTTGGATTTATTCCTTGTGGAATGAGGTTTACCAAATTCGAAATAAGCCCTCCACTATTTCAAATTAATTTCGAAATAGCGGTTTGGCTGTGTAAGACGCTAGTAAAATTATTTCAAAATAACGGCTGTTATTTCGAAATACCTTTGCTGTGTAGACATACCCTAACTGCTTAAGAAACTAGTACTTCAAATTTGTATAAACAGATTCAAGTCTCTGTACAACACATTCAAATATATGACAGCCAGCTCCAGCCTTTAAAGGGTGGACCACTTCATTACCCCTCCTCTCTCTTGGGTTTTTCAGTCCTGAGTCCCTTTCCTGAATCTTCCCTGTAGCCTTCACTTCCTTCTTTTAGGAAGACCAGGCTCCCCCGCCCCTCCTCCACCCACTGGATCTAATAACACACCAAGCCTGACACACCCTCTAGGTGCAGTAAGGTAGACTAATTGATTTTAGATGTCCGTTGTTAACCTTTTGTTCACATGTGTGGGGTAGTCATCCCATCACAGGACACTAGTGCCTTAAAAGTTTATCTGTGAATTTCACTGGATTACACCAAGTTTCTGTTTCAAAAAAACCCCAACCCCTCTTTTTTTGCTGGACAGATGAAATTTTAAAACTCCTGGCTGCAGCCCTTATGGCATTTCAGAGTTTTTCATCTGAATGAAACCAGCTTAGGCATAGACTGGCAAGCCTTTCCTATTGCATGCAAAATGAAGGCAAAGAATCTGGTTGAGTTCAAAACATAACTGATAGGGAAAGATGTATAATCAACAAACTAACCTCTCTTTGTTTTGGTTACCTATAAGCCTTAAACCATTTGAGGACTTCAGTATCTGAGATACAGGTGAGAGGATTATTCCAGGAGTGGGTGGGTGAGATTCTGTGGCCTGCATTGTGCAGGGGGTCAGACTAGATGATCATAATGGTCCCTTCTGACCTTAAAGTCTATAAAATGTTCCAAATGCAAATAGGAGACACCAGACTGTGATCAGATTTTCCAGGGAGCGAATGGGAAGCCTACATGTTGAAATATACAGGATTCTTCCACAATAAAACGTATTGATGAATTCTATTGTTAAAACCTGCTTGAGGTAGGACAGAAAAACAGCATGTTCAGAGTCATCCGCTCTATTCAAATGAGAGCAGATATTGAACTTAGCCCATCCCAAAACAAACAAACAAACAAAACACCCTGTCCCCAATTACATAGATATCTCTCCATCACAAATCACATACTGCACATTAGCCTGGTAAACAGTTTTTGGTGGGTGTTAAAATAAGCAACAATATGTTTAAGTCTGAAAGCCGGAGTTGGGAGGAAGGTCTTTTACTCTAAAACTGCCCATCCAACATAAGCAATAAGCATTCACAAAGAGAGAATACTAATTTCAATTTCCTCACACCACTTCAAATAGAGAATTCATAATTCTCTACAGTCATTACAATATAGGAGTGATTTTGTTTGCCAAATGTAAACTTAACACTAACGAAGCAATATGGAAATATTTATTAGGCCAGATCCTCGGCTGCATTCAGTGGGAACTATTATTAAAACCTTCATCCCTGGTTTCTCTATGGGCACATCTACACAGCAGGGCTAAAGCCAAAATAAGCTACACAACTTGAGCTATGTCAATTGAGTAGCTTAAGTCAAAATATCTTATTTTGGCTTTTGGTGCTGTCTACACAGCAGGAAGTCCAAGAAAGAGCATTCTTCCTCTGACTTCCCTTACTCCTCGTAAAATGAGGGTTACAGGAGTTGGAGCAAGAAGTCCTCCATCTCAACATTATTTTGACATTATGTTGAAATAACTACTTGTAGTGTAGACACGGACTATGTTATTTCGGAATAATGTCAGTTATTCCAAAATAATACTGCTGTGTAGACGTACTCTATATGAGGTATATGTCCTGATCTAATGACTCTAATAAATGAAAAAAGGAAGTAACTTTCTGAAGCTCTGGAAAATATTGGTGGCATTGCAAATTCTTCACTATGAGTAGGGAAGAAAATATGTTAAGACTAGAGTTGGGCAAAAGTTTTGGGCAGCATTTTTTTTTAAAGGCTAACTTGTTGACACCTGATCTACCCTCCCAACTTTCCCAGCTTTTCACCCCCCAAAAAAGTTGGAATAATCTGTTTGGAAGGAATACAAACTAAACATTTCCAGTTTTTTATTTGAAAATATTTTTAAATGAAAAGTTTGCTGCAAATTTATTTACGTTTTATTAAAACTTCAACCACTCAATATCTTATCACAATATTTCATTTTGGGTTGAACAAAACCTTTGTTTGGTTCATTTTTTAATTTTTTTTTTGATTCACCAAAAATCTTGGATCAACTTGGTTTTGAGTTGACACAAAACATTTTTTTTTTAAATTTTCGAACTGCAAGTAAATGGAAGAACCATTATTCACCTAGCTCTAGTTAAAAGAAAAATAGTAGGTATAATAAAGGAAGAATCAGCATCAAGCTGTAACAGGGAAGTTTTAGATGTGCCAAAAGTAAATAGTAAGAACAACTGTATTACTCTGTACTGTCACCCTAAGTTTCCAAATGTTCCCTAACTGCACCCAGGAAATAAGGAATTCATAAATGTTAAATTAGAAAGTATTTGCTCTGTGATGCCAACCATGGCTGTGACCTAAAGCAAGAATATACAATACCTTTCAGTTAGATAGTCTGTCGCTCTCATTCTCTTTGATGCTCTTCCTTCACTTTCAGGAAGAGAGCACAGGGAGTTAAGGTTGGCGGCCTGCTCCCCTGTTGTCCCTCATTCTATAGGCACTGAGAGCCAGATGAAACCTCAAACTGCACACAAAACACGCACACACAAGCCCCCCCTTCTACTTTCATCAGTAACTTTTTCCTTTATGAAAGTTTCTATCAGAGAGCCAGCGAGCCTTATTATACAGTCATCCAGCACTAGTCTCCACACACTTCTCAAGATGAAGCATTATAGAAACTCCCATAAAAGGTTTCTTCATCAGAATGAATCCTCAGCCAAGTTCCTTTCTTCCTTACGCTTTGAAGTGCTGTACAACTGAATCATTCTCCATGGACACACTAGCTTCTACAGATCACAGGGACCTCTGTGGCCCCTTATAACTTTCCTTGCTTATTTTTATTATAGCAACAACACAACTATATAGACAGAAAGGTGAGTCAGCATTTTCATTCTATAAATGTTTAGTTGAAAACTTGGACATTAGTATTTGTTCCAGGCTGAAACATAGTGTCCCAGAGGCAAACTCTCTCTCTTTCAAAATTTTATATGTTTAAAATTAGCCCAGAAGCTTTTTAAATTGCAGGGATATAAAACCCCTGATGTTGTAAATATAATTAACTGAAAAAAGTAATGGATTTTAGGTAGAGTGAGAGACATCAGAAAAATGTGCCATTGTAAGCACTACTTCAGGGGACCTTGGGAAGGCAATTTGGTCCTATATCCCTCACTGAATACCACATAGATGGCCTCTGTATTTGAATAGTCTATTCGGTTCCACAAGTGTGCAGGATTGTGCAAGGGCAGGACTGCAGCCTTGTTTTGTCACTGCTTGTGTTCTGGATGAGCCACATATCCATATTGTCCAAAACTTTATAAGAGCATAGGAACATAAGAACGGCCATACTGGGTCAGACCAAAGGTCCATCTAGCCCAGTATCCTCTCTGCCAACAGTGGCCAGCGCCAGGTGCCCCAGAGGGAGAGAACAGAACAGGAAATCTTCAAACAATCCCTCTCCTGTCACCCATCTCCAGCCTCTGACAGAGGCTAAGGACACCTTTCCTACCCATTCTGGCTAATAGCCATTGATGGACCTAACCTCCATGAATGTATCTAGTTCTTTCTTGAATTGTGTTCAAGTCCTGGTCTTCACAACATCCTCTGGCACAGAGTCCCACAGGTTGACTGTGCACTGCATGAAAAAAACTTCCTTTTGTTTATTTTAAACCTGCTACCGATTAAGTTCATTTGCTGACCCCAAGTTCTTTTATTATGGGAACAAGTAAATAACTTTTCCTTATTCACTTTTTCCACATCGGTCATGATTTTATAGACCTGAATCGTATCCCCTGTTAGTCTCCTCTTTTCTAAGCTGAAAAGTCCCAGTCTTTTTAATCTCTCTTCATATGGGACCCATTCCAAAACCCTAATCATTTTTTGCCCTTTTCTGAACCTTTTCCAATGCCAATATGTCTTTTTTGAGTTGAGGGGACCACATCTGTATGCAGTATTCAAGAAGTGGGTGTACCATGGTTTTACATAGAGGTGATAAGATGTTCTCTGTCTTATTCTCTATCCCTTTTTAATGATTCCTAACATTCTGCTTGCTTGTTTGACTGATGTTTTCAGAGAACTCTCCACAATGACGCCAAGATCTCTTTCTTGAGTGGTTATAGTTAAATTAGTCCCCATCATATTGTATGTATAGTTGGGATTATTTTTTTCCAATCTGCATTACTTTACATTTACCATCATTAAATTTAATTTGCCATTTTGTTGCCCAATCACTTAGGGTAAGGCTACACTAGCTCGTTCGTTCGAGCTAGGTAGTCTAATGAGGGCAACCGGAGTTGCAAATGAAGCCCGGGATTTAAATATCCCGGGCTTCATTTGCATCTTCCCGGGCGCCGCCATTTTTAAATCCCCCTTAGTCCGAACTCCGTGCCCGCGGCTACACCCCTGCAATGAGGGGTAACGGTAGTTCGAATTAGGATCTTTAATTCGAACTACCTAGTCCGTGCCGCGTGTAGCCGCGGGCACGGAGTTCGGACTAAGGGGGATTTAAAAATGGCGGCGCCCGGGAAGATGCAAATGAAGCCCGGGATATTTAAATCCCGGGCTTCATTTGCAACTCCGGTTGCCCTCATTAGACTACCTAGCTCGAACGAACGAGCTAGTGTAGCCTTACCCTTAGTTTAGTGAGATCTTTTTGAAGCTCTTCACAGTCTGCTTTGTTCTTAACTATCTTGAGCAGTTTAGTATCATCTGCAAATTTTGCCACCTCCCTGTTTACTGCTTTCTCCAAATCATTTATAAATAGGTTGACTAGGATTGGTCCCAGTATGGACCCTTGGGGGACACTAGTTACTGGACACTGAAAACTGATAATTTATTCCTACCCTTTGTTTCCTGTCTTTTAACCAATTATCAATCCACGAAAGGACCTTCCCTCTTCTCCCATGACAACTTACTTGACTTAAGAGCCTTTGGTGAGGGACCTTGTCAAAAGCTTTCTGGAAATCTAAGTACACTATATCCAAAGGAACCCCTTGTACACATGTTTGTTGACCCCCTCAAAGAACTCTAGTAGATTAGTAAGACATTATTTCCCTTTACAGAAACCACTATACTTTCCTGCAACAAATTATGTTTATCTATGTGTCTGACAATTTTATTCTTTACTATAGTTTCAACTTGTTTGCCCGGTATTGAATTTAGATTTACCGGTCTGTAATTGCAAGGATCACCTCTAGAGGCTTTTTAAAATATTGGCATCACATTAGCTATCTTCCAGTCATTAGGTACAGAAGCTGATTTAAAGAATAGCTTACAAACCACAGTTAATAGTTCCGCAATTTCACATTTGAATTCTTTTAGATTCCTCGGGTGAATGCCATCTGGTCCCGGTGATTTGTTACTGTTAAGTTTACCAATTTGTTCCAAAACCTTCTCTAATAAACACCTCAATCTGAGATAATTCCTCAAATTTGTCACCTAAAAAGAATGGCACAGGTTTGGGAATCTCCCTAACATCCTCAGCCATGAAGATTGAAGCAAAGAATCCATTTAGTTTCTCCACAATGACCTTATCGTCTTTGAGTGCTCTTTTAGCATCTTCATCATCCAGGGGCTCCACTGGTTGTTTAGCAAGCTTCCTGCTTCTGATGTACTTTAAAAACATTTTGCTATTACTTATTGGCTGCGTCTAGATTGGCATGATTTTCCGGAAATGCTTTTAATGGAAAAGTTTTCCATTAAAAGCATTTTCGGAACAGAGCGTCTAGATTGGCATGGACGCTTTTCCGCAAAAGCACTTTGGTCCCTGGCCAATCTTGACTTTTGGTCTTGCTTTTGCGCAAGAAAGCCCCAATCGCCATTTTATCCATCGGGGCTTTTTTGCGCAAAACAATACCACGTTGTCTACACTGGCCCTCTTGAGCAAAAGCATTTGCGCAAGAGGGCTTTTGCCCAAACGGGAGCAGCATAGTATTTCCGCAAGAACACTGATGATCATACATGAGATCGTCAGTGTTCTTGCGGAAATTCAAGCAGCCAGTGTAGACAACTGGCAAGTTTTTCCGGAAAAGCAGCTGATTTTCTGGAAAAACTGGCCAGTCTAGACACAGCCATTGAGTTTTTGGCTAGCTATTCCTCAAACTCCTTTTTGACTTTTCTTATTATTGTTTTACACTTAATTTTACAGAATGTATTTTCCTTTCTATTTTCCTCACTAGGATTTAACTTCTGCTTTTTAAATAATGCCTTTTTGTCTCTCACTGCTTCTTTTCATAGGTTGTTAAGCCATGGTGACACTTTTTTGGTTCTCTTACTGTGTTTTTTAATTTGGGGTATACATTTAAGTTGGGACTCTATTACAACGTCTTTGAAAAAGTTCCATGCAGCTTGCAGGGATTTTACTTTAGTCACTGTGCCTTTTAATTTCTGTTTAACCAGCCTCCCCTTTTGTGTAGTTCCCCTTTCTGAAATTAAATGCCACAGTGTTGGACTGCTGACGTGTTTTTTCCCACCATATGGATGTTAAATTTTATTGCATTCTGGTCACAATTTCCAAGCAGTCCAGTTATATTTACCTCTTAGACCAGATCCTGTGCTTCACCTAGGACTAAGTCAAGAATCACCTCTCCCCTTGTGGGTTCCAGAAGTAGACATTTAAGGTATCAAGAAATTTTATCGCTGCATCCTGTCCTGAGGTGACATGTACCCAGTCAATATGGGGATAGTTGAAGACCCCTACTTTTATTGAATTTTTAATTTTGATAGCCTCTCTAATCTCTCTTAGCATTTCATAGTCACTACCCTGGTCAGGTGGTTGATAATAGATGCCTACTACTATATTATTTATTATTATTATTATTATTAGATCATGGAATTACTACCCATAGAGTGCCCATGGAACATTTGGTTCATTTCAGATTTTTACTTCATTTGATTCTACATTTTTCTTTCACATATAGTGTATGACCCAAAACTTTGGAAAAGGTTTCAAGAGCAAGTCTGACTTATGTGACCTAAAGTAACATACCATGGGGTTGGATATTAGTACATTTTTATCACCCAACAAGAGTTCATCTGAATTGCTGGTGAATTAATTTTCCTTGTGGAGAGAAGCACTGATGTGCTAATATTACAGAGGTTGGGAAGAAATTAAACAAAATATTTAGGGTTGTCACACAGTTAACCATATTAGAATACCATTTATTTAAATTTGGGGGGTGTCTAAATTTGTAGTTGGGGAAAAAATGCTGGCATGCATCCTCTGAAACAGGCTTGAGTTCCAGAATTCATGAGCATCGTGTGCCGTCCCCAACCATCCGACATAAAGCACCCCTTCCTGTTAATGTAGTCAGAGATACTGTGGTCAGGGGTCAGGATGGAGATGTGAGTACTGTCTTTGGCCCCCCTGCAGTTGGGGAAGCCATTGGTGGCAAACAGTGACAATGGGGTCAACTTTCCCCAGGGTGATGACCCTCCACAACAGGATGGTGTTGATGGCCTTGACCACCTATAGAATCATAGAAACATAGAATCACGGGGTGGGAAAAGACCTCAGGAGGTCACTGAGTCCAGCCCCTTGCCCAAAATCAGGACCAACCCCAACTAAATCATCCTAGCCAGGGCTTTCTCAAACTGGGACTTAAAAACCTCTAAGGATGGAGATTTTACCATCTCCCAAGGTAACCCATTGCATTGCTTCACCACCCTCCTAGTGAAATAGTAAAATAGTCAAACCTGAATGAGCACAGCCCTGACTGTGGATTTACCATTGAACTAGTTCCTAATGGAGCAGTAGCTGTCTGGAGTGAAGAGCTTACATAGGGCAATGGTGACACACTTCTGCAGGGTGATGGCAGGTCTCATGCAGGTGTTCTGTCGCTTGAGGGTGGGGGTGAGCCATTCACAGAGTTCCAGGAAGGTGGCTTTCCACATGCAGAAGTTCTGGAGTCACTGCTGGTCGTCTCATCACTGCAGGATGATGCAGTTCCATGTCTCCCTCCACCAGAAGCAGTGTTCCATGGTGTGCAGGGGATGGGTGATCATTTGGTCCATCGTGAGTGCCAGGGCCTGTGTGAAGAGATCTCCCAGTCCGGGCTGCTCATTGTAGTCCTGAATCACTATGTGGGCAGTGTGGATGAACTGCACCATGACGCGCAGCACGAGGCCCATGAGCCTGGCACTGCTTTGCAGAAGTTCTGGCTCCATGTAGCAAGGGTATGCAGTGGAGAAGTGCCGTGTGAGAAGCGACTATAGAGGGGAGCCCCTTTAAGCACGAGTCTCAACTAGCCTCAGCAAGCAGCTACAGGCAGCGACTGCTCTCCTGGTGCCTTTCCCGGACTGCTTCTGGGTGCTTTAATTTCAATGCAGACTCCAATCAGTGTGGACATGCTATTTCAAAATAATTCTGCGCTACTTCTATCATGCTTTGTAAGGTACATCTAGACTACACTCTTCTTTCAAAAGAGATCACCTAGACAGCCAGAACTTTTTCGAAAAAGCGATCTGCTTTTTGGAAAGAGAGCACCCAGGCAATCTGGATGCTCTTTTTCAAAAAAGCCTTGTTTGCAGTCAAGAATGCTTTTTTTCGAAAGACCTCTTTTGAAAAAAGGCATTCTTCCTCGTAAAATGAGGTTTACCGCTGTCAAAAAAACTGCTGTGTTCTTTTGATTTAATTTTGAAAGAACACGGTGGCAGTCTAAGACACAGGTGAAGTTTTTTCGAAAAAAGGCCATTAAAAAAAAAAACCCCTGGGCTACGTCTAGACTGGCATGATTTTCCACAAATGCTTTTAACAGAAAAGTTTTTCCGTTAAAAGCATTTGCGGAAAAGAGCATCTAGATTGGCACGGACGCTTTTCCACAAAAGCACTTTTTGCAGAAAAGTGTCCGTGCCAATCTAGACGCAGTTTTGCGCAAACAAGCCCCGATCGTCATTTTAGCCATCGGAGCTTTTTTCCGCAAAACAAATCTGAGCTGTCTACACTGGCCATTTTGTACAAAAGCTTTTGCGCAAAAGGACTTTTGCCCGAACGGGAGCGTCAAAGTATTTGCACAAGAAGCACTGATTTCTTACATTAGAACGTCAGTGCTTTTGCGCAAAATCACGCGGCCAGTGTAGACAGCTGTCAAGTTTTTGCGCAAAAGCAGCTGCTTTTTCAGAAAAACTTGCCAGTCTAGACACGGCCCTGTAGTCTAGACATAGCTGTAGTGTAGATGCATTACTTCAAAATAGTTATTTCAGGAGTTAGTATTTCAAAATAATTTATTTTGAAATAATTTTCTAGTGTAGACATGCCAAGAGATGTGTTTAGTTTTCTCAGGTTTTGGGGGAGTCGAGTTGATTTAGTTATTTGCCAAGAAGAATACAAGATATGTTACACCCCGTCCTGTTTGTTGTCATGATCCATCTGGCTACCCAAATGTCTACAATATTGGAATAGCTATATACGCTAGGGATAGTCTGAACCTGAGACTCTTGTTTCATGGGAAATTCCAAAATTTAATTTTAATTTCCACTCTGAATTAGAACAAAAGGATGAAATTTCAAATTTTCCCATGGCAAGAAGTTGAGAAATGTTTCATAAAAATGGAAATGACTTTATTTTACTGAAGTATTTCATTTTGATAAGGTTGAATTGTAGCTTGCCTAAGGTAAAAAACATTTTGTTTCTACTGTCTCAAGTTTTTGTTATTATACTATAATGTATCATTCATTTATCAACCATATATTTGAGAGTGTGTTTGTTCAAGAACTCCTCCTAAATGGTAAAAGCTAGGACCACCAAATTTGGTATGCAGCTTCCTCTTATAACTTAAAGTAATATATGGGTTTGGTTGTGCCAGGAAAATGGGAAGTGCCTGCAATGGGATTGCTTCTCATAAAAACATACGGAAAAGAGACAGAATCACCAGGAAGGTGAAAGAGGATGGCTGGGGGCACCCCCGCATCTGGACTGCCCCCAACACCCAGCCTCCCACCCTCCTAGATGCCCTTTAGAGAAGGTGGGGGTCTGAAGCCCTCCCTCCCCCAAATCATAAAGGAATTTCATCAGCGAGTGACGGGAATGTGCAGTTTGCTGCATTCCTCACTCTGGCTGGAAGCGCAGGGGACAGATGAGCTGTGCACTGTGCTCTCGCTCCCTGACAGGGACAGGAAGGGGAAGAGCAAATAGCCCTGGTATGAATTTCAGAGATAGGGGCTTTTCCCGCCCTTCCCTGCCCATCTCGTTACACACACGTACACACACACACACACACACACATACAATCCCTTGCCCAGAGCCCCTCCTTGCCCCCCAAATCCAACTCCTTCACCCCCCATGCTCCCAGTCCCCTGCCCTGAATCACTCCTTAGGGACCCAAGCAATGCCAGGTAAATGTGCTAGTTGTATAATAAAAAGCAAAAATATTTTGACTGCCAGGTCATGTCAAAACACACACTGTTTTGACCTGATTGATACTGTTTTGATAATTTTTCATTGAACATTTTGATAAAATGTATATATTCCTGCGTAATGTTTCAAGTTAGCCAAAGGAGCATTTTCTAATTTAAAAAATCCAAAACTTATCATCCAGGTTTTATTCTCATTGCTGCAATGAAATAATCTCTAAAGAGGGACATGGCAGAGATATTTAAAGCCATGAAATACTATGCAGGAATTGATGACAGGAAGAGGAAAGGAATATTATATCCAGTTGGGATTGCAGAGAGAATTCAAGGAGTTACAATTTAGGATGAATTTAGAATGTAATTACTAAAGTGGAATTTGGCTGGGATACCAAGATCTCTAGCCTTATTCTGGAAGATTGTAATGTGATCATTAATAACCACAAGTGGCCAGAATGACCTGTTTTACAGCTTATTATCTGAAAATACCACCTCCATTAACATTGTGCCACTTAGCCCTTTGAAATAGTGAGTCCATACCGCTTTAGGCTCTGATTCTGCAAAATGAGCCACATGGGCAGATTCCTGCAAATTTTTACCAGATTACCTAGCGTCGGTTGTGATATCAGAAGGCATTTAGCCCTGAAGTGGTACCGTTACTGGGCCACCTGTCTTTTCCATGCTTTAATAGCTCCCAGAGGATATTAGAAACATGGGAGGAGTCCAAATATATAACCCAAAAAACCAGAAGATGTCTATGAAGTTCAAAACCACTGACAAATATAAAGATGTGAAATATTCTCAGTCTCTTGGAAGATACAAAACAGTGCACTTGGGTGTTCATTTAAAGATTATTCCTGAAAGCTACTTAATGAAAATGTATAAATGTTGATGGTACAGAATAATGACGAGTGTTTAAAAAATGCAAAGGATAGCATTGGGAGCTAAACGGGGAAAAATTACTTCTGTTTTGCAGAGAGCATTATGTAGCCAAGGCAATTTTATTAACACGGTTGGATAAAATACAAAGGGACTTCCTAATCTCAAAGACTTCAAAACAGTCTTTTTTTAGAGACAATATCAATATCAAAGCCAGTTGTCACTATTATTAAAATGTTCTCTGCTCTTCATTAGTCACAAATGTTCCCCTCGACTGACAAAAAGGTACTCAGTAAATTAAAAGCTTTTATGTAACACTCCAACAAAGGCTGAATGACTCCAAAGTTAAAAGGGAACCCTGATGTCTGCCAATATTCTGGGTAGTACCCAATTTCTTGCATTTTTAGAGCAGGGATTCATTTAAGTTGTTTATTCATTAGTAGCGCTATTGCTGGGCTGATTAGGAATGACCAATTACTGAAATTCTTAATCTTTCCGGTTTCTTTTGGCAGCAAGCAAAGCCTTGATTCTACAATATGGGGAGTGCCCCAAACCCATATGAAGTCCCACAGAAGAGGCAATGGGTCAATCCATGTGGAGCTGTTATAGGAGTGAAGCTCAAATTTGTGCTTGGGCAAAATCTAGATCTCAGAGGTGCTACGCTAGCGTAGTAGACCCTAGTGTCAGTGGTGGATACTCCCTATAAGGCACCGGTCCTACAATTGACAGGTACCTTCCCCCCATCTTCTTTTTCTGTTATAAATTCTGGGTTCCTGTTATTTCCACTCCAGTTCATCTGAAGAAGTATGTTTTGCCCATGAAAGCTCATGATACTATATGCATTTTTGTTAGTCTCAGGGGGTATGTCTACAGTAGCTCGTTAATTCGAGCTAGGTAGGCAAATCAGGCAACCGGAGTTGCAAATGAAGCCCGGGATTTAAATATCCCGGGCTTTATTTGCATGTTCCCGTCCGGCCGCCATTTTTAAATCCCCCTTGGTTTGAACAAACTGCCTGCGGCTACACGCGGTAGTTTAAAGTTAAACCGAACTAAGTCCTTAGTTCGGATTAACTGTTACTCCTTGTGGAATGAGGTGTAACAGTTAATCCAAACTAAGGACTTAGTTCGGATTAACTTTAAACTGCCGCGTGTAGCCGCAGGCAGTTTGTTCGAACCAAGGGGGATTTAAAAATGGCGGCCGGACGGGAACATGCAAATAAAGCCCGGGATATTTAAATCCCGGGCTTCATTTGCAACGCCGGTTGCCTGATTTGCCTACCTAGCTCGAATTAACGAGCTAGTGTAGACATACCCTAAGGGCTCATCTAGACTACATCCCTCTTTCAAAAGAGGGATGTAAATTAGGCAGATCGAAAGTGCAAATGAAGTGTGGATTTAAATATCCTGCGCTTCATTTGCATATTCGCGTCCGATTGCTGTTTCAAAAAAGGGTATTTCAAAAGTGAAATCGCAGTCTAGACGTGGTTCTTTCGGAAAAAACCCCTTTTTTGAAAGATCCTGTACTAATTTTTTCAGGATTACAGGATCTTTCAAAAAAGGGGTTTTTTTTGCAAAAGAACCGCATCTAGACTGTGGTTTCACTTTCAAAATACCCTTTTTTGAAACAGCGATCGGACGTGAATATGCAAATGAAGCACGGGATATTTAAATCTGCACTTAATTTGCACTTTCGATCTGCCTGATTTACATCCCTCTTTTGAAAGAGGGATGTAGTCTAGACATAGCCTAAGGGTACATCCACACAGCAGTGTTATTTCAGAATAACTGACGTTATATCAAAATAACAAAGTGCACATCTACACAGAAAGCCGTTATTTCAAAATAATTTCGAGATGGCATTCTTCTTATCCAGAGTTCTGTAACTCCCATTACACAGGGAGTAAGGGAAGGCGAAGGAAGAGTGTTCTTCCTTTGACTTCCTGTTGTGTAGACAGTGCCAAAAGCTGAATTAAGCTATTTCAACTTCAGCTGTGCAATTAATGTAGCTGAAGTTGCGTATCTTAATTTGACTTTGTCCCATAGTGTAGTCCCTAATGTGCCACAGGACTACTCACTGTTTTTAAAGTTATAGACTAACATGGCTACCTTTCTGAAGCCCTGTAAAGAAGTACATAGTCTCTCTCTCCAACTGTTTCCCATTATACACTGACCAGAGCGGATCTCAGCCACGGCATTTTAAAAGTTACTTTTGCATCATTGCCCCTTTCACCTGCAATGCATGCTCCTTGCTTGCAGCCAAGGGTTGGGATTGTACATCACTGCAGTCCATGGGGGCATTTCAACTTGGCTGAATATGAGGAAGATTACTGGCTATTATATTTGGTGTGGTGATGGCATTGTGAAAATATCACCCAATGTGTACGATGACATGATGAATATTGAGGTGATGGGGTGGGGAGAGAAATAGTGAGTCCATACTTTAAACTCTGATTTTGCAAAATGAGCCACAGAGGCAGATTCCTGAACATTTTAACCAGATTACCTAGCCTAAGTTGTTTGAAACCCTGGCTGCTGTATGCAGAGTTTCACACTGAGACATTTGTCTTAATTCTTGGGACTAAGGTTTCTGGGTTAGAGATTAACTTCTGTTTTTCATTTCAGTTACACTGGTATTTCCATTTTATGTTAGTCTTGTGGTGCTTGCGTCCTACTGTTGTGTTGTTTTGTGGCACTACAGATACAGTAACAGTGATAGCTAAACTGCAGGAAGAAGTCAAGACTGCTAAGTTCTCTCCCTGCTATGCCACTGATTTACTGTATGACTCTGCGTAGGTCACATTGTTTAGTGCCTCAGTTTCCCCATGCATATAATGTGGATAATAAAGGGTGGTGTAAGGCTGATTTAATATTAGTAATGCATACTGTGTGTCTTGCATGGAAGGTGCTACAGAAGTACAAGGTATTATTCATTAAGGCTATGTCTAGCCTACATCCCTCTGTTGGCAGAGGGATGTAAGTGAAGCACTTGGAAAGCGCAAATGAAGCTGGGATTTAAATATCCTGCGCTTCATTTGCATAATCACGTAATGGCAATCTTTCGAAAAAGTGCTATGTTGAAATTGAAACCGCAGTCTAGACGCGGTTCTTTCAAAAACGGGGCGCTTTTTCAAAAGATCCTGTAAACCTCATGATTTAGACTGCAGCTTCAATTTCGAAATAGCGCTTTTTTGAATGATCACCATTACGTGATTATGCAAATGAAGTGTGGGATATTTAAATCACAGCTTCATTTGCAGTTTCGAAGTGCTTCACTTACATCCCTCTGCCGACAGAGGGATGTAGTCCAGATGTAGCCTACGGGTATGTCTACATTGCATTCCTCTTTTGAAAGAGGAATGCAAATGCAGACGAATGAAATTGCAAATGAAATGCGGATTTTAATTTCCCACGCTTCATTTGCATAATCATGTCCGACCTCTTTTTCGAAATACCCTATTTCGAAAAAAGAAACCCTATCTGCACGTGGTTATTTTGAAAGAAAGCCCTTCTTTCGAAATTACCCTTACTCCTTATAAAATGAGGTTTAAGGGTAATTTCGAAAGAAGGGCTTTCTTTTGAAATAACCTCGTCTAGACAGCGTTTCTTTTTTCGAAATAGGATATTTTGAAAAAGCGACCGGACGCGATTATGCAAATGAAGCACGGGAAATTCAAATCCGCACTTCATTTGCAATTTCATTCGTCTGCATTTGCATTCCTCTCTCGAAAGAGGAATGCAATGTAGACATACCCTAACAATATATCATTTCTATTAAATTGGTTCATGTTTAATTTGATTACAGGATGTGGCTTTGTTCCCATTTTTGTTCTTTTGCCTTTGAGGCTAAGAGCAGCAAGCTTGTAGGAAGGAGACTGGTAAGTATTTGAATTTAAGAGTACTGCTGGTTTCAGTGTATTTAAAATGCTGTTGAAGTTGGGATGATTTAAATGTGTGAAATTTCAAATGTCTCATTGACACACATCTCAAATTCCTTCATTGCCTGAGGGAGCTACAGCAAAAGAAAAAGTTGGAGTCTTTTAGTTTCACTGTTAAGGCAGCTTTTTTTTTTTTTTTTTTTTAAAGAAGACAGTTAGTGACAGAGTATTTGCCTGTGTGGCTGTAACAGAGCAATCTGTCACTGTGAAAAGGTTCCTGGGGTGACTACCAAAACATGTTAACCAGCAATGGAACCTCCATTTTGCAAGACCTGTTGTTACCCTGGGTGTTCCAATGTGCCCTGGCTAGATTTCTGTGTGTGTAATACATATTTCCTCTCTAAATTCACTCTGCAATTTCAAATGCTCAGATCAGATTCTCAGCCAGTGGAAATTAAAGTCAATGGAGCTACACTGATTAATACAAGTTGAGGGTCTGGCCCAATATTCTTCTATTCCTGTTCTAAACATTCCTATATAATGTCGTGAGTTGAATACATCCCCCTCCTGTGATCCTCTCAGAATCAGATGAGTGATATGAAATGGTCTCCCTCTACACTATCTGTATTACATACCCCAAACCACAAAACAATACATTTTCTTACACCCAGGACAACTTGTAAGTATACAATCATTTAACTTTGTAGGAGGTTAGATATAAATGTATTTTAATATTGAATTCAAGATAAATACTACGTTATAGAACAGATTTTTCTTTAACTCCCTACAGCCATGAAGTTACTTGGCATTACACTGGTGTCACTAAGAGCAGAATTTGGCCCTTGACTTTAACAAAAGATTTGTTTGCATATCAGATGCAAGAGAATGGACCCTGAGTTACTTTGGACTGGACATTATTCTATGACTTGCCATTCTCTTTCTTTCCAATTCTTTGTCCCCACAGAGCGAAGGATCTACTACAACCTTCAGATCCATGCCTGTGTTTAGTCCAAGTCAGTGCTCAATTTGCAGTGAAAGAGGTGCCAGGGCTCAAGCCACTAACTGCCAGTAATTCAGCAATTTTTTTTTAACTTTCATAATTGACGTGCCAAACCCAGATGTACTGGGGCTGTGCAGTGCAAAGCCTAAAGCTGCCAAACTTTAGCCTTGGAAAGCCTTGACACACATTAAGCAAAAATCTAACTTCAGAGAAGTTGGGATCAGAGGTTTTGGATTAGGTCCTTCTCTGAGATGTATGCAGACATACTAGCACTGGATGAAATTCTGGCTTCACTGAAGCTAGTGCCAAAATTCCCATTCACCTTGATTGTATCAATATTTCTTTTAGAGTCTTACAAGGGGTCTGGGATCCCATGGGTGCTGCAGAACTCATTGGCATAATAGCAGGAATGGGTAAAATATACTTTAGTGCGAGGCACAACTGGGTGGGCAAAAAAACAGACTGTGGTAATTTGTAGGAAAACGTGAGAGATTTAAAAGCTTCAGAGAGGTTGCCAAGTTAGTCTGTAAGGGTATATCTACACTACAGCGCGATTTCGAATTAACTTATTTCGAATTAGTTAATTTGAAAGAAGCTAAATTGAAATAACGCATCTAGACACAAAAACTAATTCTAAATAGCGTTTTTCTAATTCGAAATAGCGCGTTCACATTGATTGGACCCTGAATCAAAGGTAAGGCTGGCCAGAACCAGTGCCAGCAGGGCATCAGGGTCAGACTTAGTGTGTGGGGCTGCTGCCTCAGGCTAGCCAAGATCTGTGCTTAAAGGGACCCGACCCCCCCATCCCGGACAGACAGTTCTCAGGTTTCTCTGCTTGCTGGTCTACCTCGCTGAGGGACAGCAAAACATTTGTGTCTCGGAGTGCTCTGCTTGCCCTCACTCGGGACATCATTGCACTCTGCAACATGGAACCAGACCTGCCCCCGGGGACTCTGCTGCATCTCGTGGACACGTTGCCAGCAGCCTGGCTGCACTGTCTGCAGGCAGCCATCCGGGAGCACCATCGACGGGCTGTCAGGATCCAGGGGGCCCTGCGGGAGAGCTTCCATCCTGAAGAGCGCTAACAGTCTCCCTCCCTGGTCTGCCCCAGTGGGGGCTTGTGCCCCATTCCTCCCTCTCGTCCTTCCACTTAGCCTTCCCTAGCCCCCTCTTCCTGATGTCAAATAAAAGACATGTATTTTCCAAAATATAAACTGTCTTTATTTAACACAACTGGGGAGAGGAAATGAAACTCTGGGGAGACGGGGGAAAGGAGGCAGGAGAGGGCAGGAGAGAGGGTGGGAGAGGGGAGGGGGAAAACTGGGAGGAGGGAGCTGGAAGGGGGAAGCAAGGGGAAGAAGGGGGAGGGGAAGCTCAGCACTCAGGGCTGGGGGTCTCGCTGGGCCAACCGCCTCCCAGCACGGCGGGGGAGGGGGCCTCAGCATCCCCAGGGGGATGGGGAGGAGGCTGCGGAGGTTGAGGTGGGGGGTGTGGAGATTGAGGAGGAGGGTGTGGAGGTTGAGGAGGAAGAGGTGGGAGGGGGGGCAGGAGTGGGAGGAGGAACAGTAGTTGGGGGGGCAGCAGGCGCAGGACCGGTCCGGGGCAGCGCACACTGCAGCAGGGCCTGCAGGTTTGAGTTCATGGCTCGGTCCTGAGCGACCTGCTCCCAGCGGAGCTGCAGGTCCTCCTGCATCCAGGCCTGGATGGTGCGGTGCAGGGCTCGCAGGGCCCCCAGGTGCTGGTCCCGGTACTCCTGCCACGTGGTGGTGGTCCTGCTCAGGCCGCGGGTGCGGGAGCATGTCCCAGGCAGGGTGGTGCGCCCTGCACGAGCAGCTGGTGCAGCTGTAGAGAAAGAAGAGAAGTGGTCAGTTCTCCCTGGGGACACAGTGGATGATGCCCAGCCCCCCCCCCCCCACGACATCAGGGCGACCGTGCCCTGCACTGTCAGAGCCGACTTGCTTGCACAGAGGCCATGGTCGGGATGTCTGGCTCTCCCCGGGACTGGGAGCTGCCCCAAGACCGCACCCATGCCCCTGTGCTGTGTATAGTGCAGCTGAGGTGGCGGGGAGATGTTTCTGCCTCTGTATAGAGGGGGCGTGTGAAGGGAGAGCGTCCTGCTGGGTCCCGCCCTGGGGTCGGGAGTGTCAGGTCTCTTCACACACGCGTGTGCATATTGGGCCACGGCCCCTTGGTGTCACGCAGCTGGAGCCACCTGCCCAAGGGTGGCATGGCACGTGTTCGCATGTGCACAGGTGGCTGCGTGATCCGTGGGAGGCATGGTCCACGCATGCGGTCCCTGGTCTCCCTCTCGGACCCCCTCCCCCCCCCCCCCGGGTAGGGGACAGTGCTGGCACTTACCTGGTATGGCCTCCCTGGATGACCCTGCCGACTCCGGTGCCAGGACAGCTGGTGGTGGCCCCTCTGGTGCGCCTGGGTCGGTGCCCTCCGGTCCCGGCTTGCTGCCTCCCAGGCTGGCGCGGACCACACTGCCCCCCAGGAGTTGGTCGAGGGCAGGGAAGTAGGGGCAGGCGTCAGCCCCTGCTGCGGCGCCGCCCCTGGTGGCCCTGGCGTACACCTGCCACAGCTCCTTCACCTTCAGGCGCACCTGCTCTTGGGTGCACCTGTGGTCTTCCCTGGCCATGGTGGCCACTATGCGGCCATAGACGGATGCGTTTCTCCACCTAGTGCGGAGATCGTGGATGTTGGGGGCCTCCCCCCAAACCTCAATGAGGACCATGATCTCCGCACTAGTCCATGAGCGCGCCGACTACGGCCCCTGGGTGCTGAGGGATTGGGCGGGGGATAGCTGGCTGCCACTGGCTGCCATCGTGTGGCCACTGGCTGAGGGTCTGTGGCTGCTGGCAGGCCTGGCTCTTGCATGTGCCCAGTGGCCAGAGTCTGCCCCTTTAAGGGCTGCAGGGCTGCGGGGAGCAGACAAGTTTTCCTGGTTGTGCCCAGAGTGGCCACCAGGGGGAACTGGGAAGGGCTGGAGGCCCCATAATTCAAAATAAGTGTCTACACAGCACTTATTTTGAATTAGCTATTTCGAATTAGGTGTTATTCCTCGTAGAATGAGGTTTACCTAATTCGAAATAAGGGCTCTACTATTTCGAATTTATTTCAAAATAGCGGTTTCTATGTGTAGATGCTATTAAAAAGTTAATTCGAAATAACGGCTGTTATTTCGAATTAACTTTGTAGTGTAGACATACCCTAACAGGAAAAACGTAAGAAAACAAATAGTTTTTAAGGTGCTAGTAATCTAACAAAACATGTGGCTGGTTATCATGAGCTTTCGTGGGCGCAACCCACTTCTTCAGATGACAGCTGTGATCCGAAGAAGTGGGTTGAGCCCACGAAAGCTCATGATACCAAATACATGTTTGGTTAGTCTTTAAGGTGCTAATAGTCTATGTGTTGTTTTTTAAGTTTTTCATGAAAGATTTAGTAAGTTTCTCAAACAGAAATTCAGTCATGTATATAAAATTTCTTTATTTCTAAATAAAGATTTTAAGACTTAAATTTAAGCAAGGATAGGAAATTTCAAATTCTATTATAACAGGAATTAAAATATTTTACATAGTTTAAACAAGATTAGGTTTATTTTTAAGGTAAATATTGTGTCTGAATTCAGTTTACATATATAATATACTAGAAGATGTATCCGGCATTGCTCAGGTCCTTAACTCAGATTTGTTTTGTTTTTCTTCATTTAAATCATTCCTCTGGGGGGGGGGGGAGGCTGGGGGTGTGTGTGTGAAGGGATCAGTATGCAGGTTGCCCTGGAGACAGAGGACAACCCCAGTACACTTTCACCACAGTAGCTTGGTGCCAGGTAAGAAGTGCCTGTCCATGGCTGCTGAAGCTGCAGCAGGTATAGCTGGGGAAGAGGTACATGTCCCTTGGCTAGGGGATAGACAGATATACAAATAGGTACACAGTCTATTATATACTGCAATATATAGTAGATAGCTGCCCCTTTCTCCACCCCTGCCCTCTGCTTGCCCAATGGGGTTATAGCTGGCCCAGTCCACATCTCTGGCCCCTCCTGCCAGCCCTCTCTCTTTCCATGTTATAAGAAACAATCAAATTAAGGCATATCCCATTGTTGTGGCACAATCAAACTCTAACCTGTTTTAAATTATGATAAAAAGAAGCTAAATACCAAATTTGATGGCTCTAGCTCTTAGTTAAGAGGAGTGCCTTAACAAATGCACTCACAGACAGACAGATAGACAGACACACATTTCTAAAATATTTAGTATGATAATCACCATTTTAATTCACTTTGTAATTTTTTGCAGCATGGAGGAATCTGTCCCTTTTGTAGGTTCTAAGTTTTTTGCAGGTGGAAGTGCAATAAAAATGAAAGAACCATGGGTCAGGTGGGAGTGGACATAGATGGACAGCACATGAGCAGGATTTAAAAAAAAAAAAATAGTCCCACACAGCACTCTAATTCCATCCACTGTAAATATACAATCCCAAAGGACTAAATTCAGAGGAGAGTCTAAGACAGTGCAACTTACACATTTCTCTAACTTCCAAAGAGAAACATACACGGCATAGCAATTCTTTTTTTATTTTCTTCTTTGTATTGAGAATATGTACTGATGTTGTGGAACTATTGCCACAGGTTGTGAATGATGTATGAAATGAGAGACTCTAAGCTAGTGTACAGACAGAGAATACAGACATTGTTTTGTAGGCAATACCAGGCTTTAGTCATCTTCAGCTTGTTGTGTCCTAGATCACTTGAAACCATGAATTAGTACCAAGACTTGTTATTAAGTTCTAACCATTTTTATTAAAATACTTCCACTTTGACCATGTATTTCTGTAGAATGGTTGCAGCTCTAAACTGGAGCAGGAACTGGATTCTTACTGCGTATTTGCACACCACTAGTTCGTGTATTTGTATAATTGGACCCTCATCTCAGTTAGGACATCTAGGAGCTAGAGCAATAATGAAAATTGTGCTAGCTCTGTAAACCTTAGGCTTAGATATAAATTCAGACGGATCCCCCATGTCTTTACTTTGAGTCTGTCAAGAATTTCCTGCCCAGGAATTTGGATGGGATTTTACCTGGAGAGTTCACTGTTCAATGACAAACAAACAACATAGTTGAGTGGCTAGAGCAGTGAACAAGACGTCAAGAGACCTGGACCCTATTCTCAGCTCTATCACTGACACGCTGGAGCAAATTACTTCTGCTCTCTGCTTCTGTTTCTCCTTCCACCCTTTGTCTGTCTTGTCTATTTAGACTGAATGCTTTTTGGGAGAAAGGATGCCTCTTTATATATATTTGCACAGAAGCTAGTGCATGGTGTCTCTGCACTCAACTGGGACTTATGGGACAGAAATAATTAAGAACAATCTCCTAATTAAAAAAAAAACTTCCCAAAATTATAATTTATTGACAACTAAAAACATCATAAAACTTCAGGAGAGCTGCCTGTAACACGTGGGAGAGCAAGAGAGAATAGTAGTTGGAAAGACAAGCGTACAATGGTTCCTTCCAATATTATTCTAGTGCAGAAGCCCATAAACATTGCATATGAACCATTCCATCATCTGGGTGGTGCGTATTGCCAGGGTAACAAAATCACCCCACTTTGTTCTAACTTGCAGTATTCAGTGTCTGATAATATTCCAGTGGGATCAGGCTCTCTTGAAGTCTAATGAACATATCAAAGCAAGAGTTCAGCATTCCCCATATTGCCAAAAAGCATATGTTAAACAATGCAGGCAAAGAGAAACTGTAACAGGATTCACTTGTCCTAACAGTCCATCTGTTTCCTACTCCCTGCTGAGCACATCTCTTTTCCTGGTTCCTTTTCAGGTGCACTCTTACCTTATGTAACGCTCTTTTTATTGGAGGTTCATGCTGTGACCCTGTCAGAATTGCTACAGCAGGGGTGACCTCAGTAATGACCATCCACAGCCTGCCAAGCTGAGTTGGTCAGCGTTAGCTGATTAAACTTTTAACAACATCCCCTGTGCGATAAAGGGCAAAATGACAACTTTGCCCATCGTCAAGGTGTCTGTATAATAAACTAATTAGTAAACCACACAGTCTGTGGAGCTTTTAATGAGTGCTATCGTCTGGCCTCTGTAATAAAAACCTAGTCTGCCCCCTTTTGGGATTCAATTAAGGCACAGACTGTCATATGCTTGGCCTAGCTGATCAATGAATCCATTCCGACCTTTGTCGGAGCTGTTTGCAAGGTCAGCTGCAGTAGTGAGGAAAGCCAGCTTGATAATGGGGAGACATACCCAACGGCACCCGACAGGCACCAAAATCAGTTGTTCATGTCCTCCTGGTCATTTGACATCAGCAGAAGTTTCTCTCACTCAAAGGTTAGCTGAAAGAGAAGACAGAAATGAAAAAAAATAAAAAAGTATGCATATTGGTATTTCCAAGCAGAAAGGTCCCTCTGTTATTTAAAATCATCATTAATTCTTTAACATCTGCTTGTACCCAAGATAATGCCTCCTCCTCCCCCCATGTAGCACAATATTCCATCAAGGGTTTGCTTCTAAAATATATTTACTGATTTGCTCCTGATGTAAAAGGACAAATTAAAAGTGAAAGAATTACTCTTGCTTACTATACTTACCCCAGAGCCATGAGAAAGCAGAGATGGGATTTTGTTCCCAAAACAGTGCCAGATTTATGCACAAGCTAAGTAAGATACAGTTTAGGGCCTCAGATGATCATGAGGAGCCTCTAAATAAAATGAAATAAAATAATAATAATGCTAGTTCTCAGTTGCATCCTCACCTATGAAGTAGTATATATGGAAATGTAAAACTATTATTTTTATTGTAATTGTCCTTTTTGTTAGAATAACACACATTTTTGGGAATGCTATGGGGCCTTTTAAAGTTAGAGCCTCAGCATGGCTTAATCTGGCCTGCCACAGAGGGTATGTTTGAGTCACAATGTCTCCCAAGGCTATTTCTGGGAAAGTACAGGTTCTGCCTTATCCCTTGAATAGGGCTATGTCTGACATCTCAGATTAGCTCTACAGAAAGTATTTGAGACCTGCAGGGCTGGAAGTAGATCAGGGATTAGAGGAATTCCTGCTTCCCAGGTATGCTGTTAATGCTTGAACAATTATTAATGATTGTTTGAAGGTTTTGTATATTTTGGTGATTTAATTGAGGTTTTAAGAATGATCATACCTCACAAATGTTTAAATATTTTAAAAAGGTGATGTATATAAAATTAAAGATTTTGTGAAGGTAAATTGGGAACCCCCTTTTTCATAAAATAAGAAAAGGGGAACTGTTGTGGAAATTAAAAGGTGGCACCCACAAAACCAATTGAAGAAAATACTTTTTCCTTCTAGATCCCTGATTAGACTCTGGAACTCATTGCCACAGCATGTCATTGAGGCCAATACCTAATAAGGCTCTGAAACAGAATGGATGTTTATATGGATTATAAGAACACCCAGAATTACAACTGTAAATGCAAACAAGTTTTGGAAGTGGTAAAAATCTCATGCTTCATAATTTAACTCAATTTACTGCTCACTGGGTTTATGATGAGACCTTCATAGTGAACAATTAAACACATGTACCTACTATGGATATATTGTACTTTCCTGTGAGGCCTTTGGCACTGGCTATTGTTGAAGACAGAGTGTGGGTCTGAACCACTATGCTTATATGGCAAATCTTGTCTTTCTAAGCAGGTGTGCAGAGAGAAACAGAGGACTTGGCAAGTCAAAGACTCATACATGAATGTCCAAAATTTTGAATGTGAAATGGGGACCAGATACTGTTCCTATTGAATTCAACAGGAATTTTAATATATCATACCCCAAATTCATCAGAAGAATTAACCGTGTCAATATAATTTGAAGAGAACACAAAAGATAGACCCCACAGCAGTAGAGTAGATTATGTTTAGTAGAAGTTGATGCAAATAAGCATTTCTCCCTTGTTCTAAACAAGCAATTGACTTCACTTTGCATATCACTATATTTCACTATACCTATCTAGGCCAATTGTTTCTTTAATTGTGCAATAATTTTCAGTCCTTCATAAAAATCTAGAAATGTTTATGTACTGAACTTCAGTAGGTCTACTGCTTCCCAACTATCCACTAGACCAATAACCCTGTCAGAAAAGAAAGTACTTTGGTATGGCATGATTTGTTCTTGACAAATACATGCTGTCTGAGCCTTACAACACTATTACTATTATCAAATTAGTTAATAATTTGTTCCATTATTTTTTCAGGTATCAGTTAGGCTGACGGGTATATAATTCTGAGGTCCTCTTTGTTTCCTTTTTAAATATAGGTATTGTGTTTGCCCTTTTCCAATTCTACCTCATCCATCTTCCAGAAGTTTCCAAAAATAATTCACTAATGTTTCCAAGGGTATGTCTACACTACAAAGTTAATTCGAACTAACAGCCGTTAGTTCGAATTAACTTTCATAGCGTCTATACATACAAACCGCTAGTTCGAACTTAATTCGAACGAGCGGAGCGCTTAATTCGAACTAGGTAAACCTCATTCTACGAGGACTAACTCCTAGTTCGAATTAAGTAGTTCGAATTAAGGGCTGTGTAGCCACTTACTTCGAACTAGTTGGAGGCTAGCCCTTCCCAGCTTGCCCTGGTGGCCACTCTGGGCCAAACCAGGGAAACTTTTCAGCCCCCCTCCTGGCCCCGGAGCCCTTAAAGGGGCACGGTCTGGCTACAGTGCTCGTGCCAGTTGCAAGCCTGCCAGCACCCAGCCAGCAGACCCTGCACCTGGCACGGCATGAGCCAGACACCCGCTGCCACCCAGCCCTCCGCCTCTTCCCAGGACCAGGCTGGCGGCTCCCAGGAGCCTGCCCGGGGCCGCAAGAGGTGGGCGCCTGCCTGGGCTAGTGCGGAGATCGTGGACTGCATCAAGGTTTGGGGGGAGGCCTCCAACGTCCACGAGCTCCGCACTAGGCACAGGAATGCGGCCGCCTAGGGCAGGATAGCTGCCAGCCTGGCCACCAAAGGCCACATGAAAACCCAGGAGCAGGTTTGCATGAAAATCAAGTTGGTCCAGTGAGACCCCCGACTCTGAGCTTAGAACATAAGAACAGCCGTACTGGGTCAGACCAAAGGTCCATCTAGCCCAGTAGCCTGTCTGCCGACAGCGGCCAACACCAGGTACCCCGGAGGGGATGGACCGAAGACAATGACCAAGCGATTTGTCTCGTGCCATCCATCTCCAGCCTTCCACAAACAGAGGCCAGGGACACCTTTCCTACCCCCTGGCTAATAGCACTCCATGGACCCAACCTCCATGAATTTACCTAACTTCTCTTTAAACTCTGTTATAGTTCTAGCCTTCACAGCTTCCTGTGGCAAGGAGTTCCACAGGTTGACTATGTGCTGTGTGAAGAAGAACTTTTGCTTATTAGTTTTAAATCTGCTGTCCATTCATTTCATTTGGTGTCCTCTAGTCCTTCTATTATGGGAACTAATGAAGAACTTTTCTTTATTCACCCTCTCCACACCACTCATGCTTTTATAGACCTTTATCATATCCCCCCTCAGTCTCCTCTTTTCTAAGCTGAAAAGTCCCAGTCTCTTTAGTTTCTCTTCATATGGGACCAGTTCCAAACCCCTAATCATCGTAGCTGCCCTTTTCTGAACCCTTTCCAAGGCCAAAATATCTTTTTTGAGGTGAGGAGAAGACATCTCTACACAATACTGAAGATATGGCGTACCATAGTTTTAGACTTCCCCTCCTCCTTCTTCCCCTGGCTTCCCCCTTCCAGCTCCCTCCTCCCAGGTTTCCCCCTCCCCTCTCCCACCCTCTCTCTTCCCCTCTCCCACCTCCTTTTCCCAGTCTCCCCAGAGGTTAATCCCCCACCCGCCCCAGTTTTGTTAAATAAAGAGAGTTTCTATTTTTGAACACACGTGTCCTTTATTTTTTACATCAGGAAGGGGGGCTAGGGAGGGGTAAAGTGGAAGGAGGTGAGGGAGGAATGGGGCACGAGCCCCCGATGGGGAGGACTGGGATGGCTCTGCGGGCTCCTCGGTGTGGAAACTCTCCTGCAGGGCCTCCCGGATCCTGACAGCTCCCCGATTGACCCTCCGGATGGCAGCCTGTGGCAAGTGCAGCCGGGCTGATGGCCGAGTGCTGTGATGTGCCGAGTGTGGGTACTCAGGGCACTCCAAGTCAGGACTGCTTTGCTGTCCCTCATCGAGGTAGACAAGCAAGCGGGGAACCCTGAGAACTGTCTGTCCGGGGTGGGGGTCAGGTCCCTTTAAGCACAGCCCTCGGCTAGCCTGAGGCAGCAGCTCCACGCTCTAAGTCCTAACCTGATGCCCTGCCGGCACTGGTTCCGGCCAGCCTTAACTTCGGTTCAGGGTCCACTCAAGGTGGACATGCTAGTTCAAATTAGCAAAACGCTAATTCGAACTAGTTTTTAGGTCTAGATGCACTAATTCGAATTAGCTTAGTTCGAATTAGTGCTGTAGTGTAGACATACCCAAGGTTGCTTCAAATAGTTACTTTTGCCTGCATTCCTTCCCTCTTGTTAATTTTAATTGTGTTGAGTATCTGGTCACCATTTATCTTTTTTTAATGAAGACTGAAACAAAAGAGACATTAAATGCCACAGCGTCTTCATGACATCAGTTATTATCGCTCCTTCCCCACTAAGTAGAAGACCTACACTTTCCTTTATCATTCTCCTGCTCCTAATGCATTTAAAGAACCTCTTCCTTTTACCTTTTCTGGCCCTTGCTTGGAGTAACTTATTTTTGCCTTAGCCTTTTTGATTGTGTCTCAACATATTGTTAAAATAAAAGCTTTGTTTAATACTAGACATTGTTAATGCTTTAATTGTTCCTCCTTTTCTGTATCTTTACTGAAAGGATATTTAATGGCATGTGTAGCATAATACTAAGCAGGTAGAAGTCTTTGTATACCAAATGATAAACCCTATTTAAAACTGTTTAATGTGGGAGAGTGACATAGTCCTGTCAACACCTTTGAATCTTTGGGACTGTATATTCAATCTAAATTAGTATAATAGTGTAGACATATACTTCATGAGCATGTGTGTATGTACAAGTAATTACTTGGAAACATCTGCTTAATGTGCATTGGCAGTCAAAAAAAGCTAACAGAATGTTATGAACCACTGGGAAAGGGATAGTTAATAAGACAGAATGTACAATGCAGCTGTATAAACCATGATGCCCAACACCTGAAATGCTGCATGAAGTTCTGGTCTCCCCATCTCAAAAAAAAAAAAAAAAAGAATTGGAAAAGGTGCATCGAAGGAAAATAAAAATGGTTACGGGAATTCCCTTAAGCATATGGAACAGCTTCTATTTTAGGAGAGATTAAATAGATTGGGACTTTTCAGATTGAAAGAGAGATAAGTAAGTGGAAACCTAATAGAGGTCTATAAAATCATGAATGATGTGGAGAAAGTGAATAAGAAAATATTATTTACCCATTCACATAACACAAAACCAGAGGATCACTCAATTAAATTGACAGACAGAAGGCTTCAAACAAACAAAGGGAAACACTTCTTCACACAGTGCATAGCCAACCTGTGAAGCTCATTGCCAGAGGAAAACTGGGTTAAAAAAAAGAATTAAATACTTTCATGAAGAATAGCCCATTGATGGCTATTAAGTGAAATGGTCAGGGATGAATCCCCAAACACTGGGGCTGCATCTAGATTGGCATGATTTTCCGGAAATGCTTTTAACGGAAAAGTTTCCGTTAAAAGCATTTTCGGAACAGAGCATCTAGATTGGCACGGACGCTTTTCCGCAAAAGCACTTTTGGCCAGGGACGCTTTTCCACAAAAGCACTTTTTGCAGAAAAGCGTCCCTGGCCAATCTAGACACGCTTTTGCACAAGAAAGCCCCGACCGCCATTTTAGCCATCGGGGCTTTTTTGCGCAAAACAATACCACGTTGTCTACATTGTCCTCTTGCGCAAAAGCATTTGCGCAAGAGGGCTTTTGCCCGAACGGGAGCAGCATAGTATTTCCGCAAGAACACTGACGATCATACATGAGATTGAATTTCTGCAAGAACACTGACAAACGGCCAGTCTAGACAGCTGGCAAGTTTTTCTGGAAAAGTGGCTGATTTTCCGGAAAAACTGGCCAGTCTAGACACAGCCTGGGTGTCCTAAGCCTCTAACTGCCAGAAGCTGGTAGCGGAAGACAGGGGATAGATCATGTGATAATTGTCCTGCTCCGTTCATTCCCTCTGATGCATCTGGAAGCAGGGCCGTCCTTAGGATTTATGTTGCCCTACACGGGATTATTAAACTGGTACCCCTATGCTGAGGTTTGTTGGAAAAAAAAAAAAGGAACCCACCAATACAATAAAATCATGTTCCTCCCCAAGACCCTACCCCTTTGAGGCCCCATCCTCTCTGTTCCCCTCCTCTCCATCACTTGCTATCCCAGCCATTATACGCTCTCACTTGGTTGAAAGAGGAGGTGCAGGCTCTGGGGTGGGAATGAAGGATTGGGGTGAGAAGTGCAAGCTCTGGGAGGGAATTTGGATGCAGGAGAAGGGGATGCTGGCTCGGGGAGGGGGCTCCAGGCTGGGGAGTGTTGGGGTCAGGTGGAGGGTTGGGTGCTGAGCAAGCCACAGGCTTGTGGATGTGAGGGTGCAGGAGTTTGGGTTGGATATGTGCGGGGCTCAGGGCAAGGAGGTTGTGAGTATGATGGGCTCAGGACACACATTTGCCATGTGGGGAAGGTGCAGGAATGTTGTGGCAGAAGACTGAGGATGTGGGGATGCAGGAGTTTGGGGATGTAAGAGGCTCAGGACAGGGGGTTCCAGAGTATGATAGGCTCAGATTTGGGGTCAGGTGGTGCAGGAGTGTTATGTTGCTGCAGTGAGATGGGGATTTGGCCCCAATTGGGGGTATGTTGGCCAGGCTTCATTTTTAAATAAAATATTGTCTCAAACTCAAAAGGTTTTAGCATTGTCTTTATATATGAGAGGGGCAGGGAACCTGTTTTGAGTCAAGGGTCACTGACTCACAGAAAAGTCAGTTGGGGCCACACAAGTGAGATGCCCCCCCCCAAAAAAACCCCAAGCCTCACTAATGAGGTCCTAAGGATGCTGGCACAGCTGGCAGGGTGCTGGAGCCAGGGACAGGGTGGTGCTGGGTGCTATGGTGGGTGGCAGGGTGCTAGGTCCGGGGACAGGGTGGTGCTGGGTGCTGCAGTGGGTGGCAGGGTCCGGGGACAGGGTGGTGCTGGGTGCTATGGTGGGTGGCAGGGTGCTGGGGACAGGGACAGGGTGGTGCTGGTGACAGTGTTGGTGGGGGCAGGGGACAGGGTACTTGTGGGGGGTCTGGGCAGGGGACAGGGGCAGCTGGAACCAGTACCTGGCAATCCTGCAGCACCTCTGGGAAGTGTGCAACTGCACTCCCCCTCCCCAAACAGCTGGCGTGCGAGCTGCCTGAGCAGCAGGGGCTGTTGCACCCCAGCAACTTACCTCCGCGATGCCATCCTGCGAGGAGGGGGGAGGGCGCGGGGAGTCCCCGGAAAGCAAAGCTCTGTCCCCCCGGGAGGAGTCATCAGCACAGCATTGTCACCCTTGTAAGCCCCGTAATCTCTTCCAGCTCCCTCCTGAGTTCTGTACCCTCTACCTCCTGTCCTGACTCCTGCTCCCTCACCTCCCTACCCTGAGCCCCCCCCCAATCAGACCCTGTGCCCTGAATCCACCCCTCCTGCCCTCTCTCTATCACCTTCTGCCCTGAGCTGCCCTCACAAACCTTCCAGCCCCATGCCCACAGATCTTAACCCCCTACCCCTTACCAAGAGTCCCCCATATCTCTGCCCTGACTCCAGCCCTGCAACCTTATACTCCAACCCTAATGCCCCGCACCAAACCCTGTGCTCTCAGCCCCCTACCTCCTGCCTTCCCGGCCAGCTGGTTCTCCCCCACTTCCCCTCCTGATCTTCCCCAGCCAGCCCCCCTGCACCGCCCCCAACTCTGCTTTCCGCCGGCCCGTTCCTCTTCCTTATCTCCCCCGGCCAGCACGGCTGCACCCCCCCCCGCCAGCCTCGCAGCCCCCCAGCTTTGCTTCCTGCCCACCCACGATCAAGTGTGTACATTTTTGGGGGCAGGGGTGTCTACTTGGTAACCCTACCGGCAGCAGCATCCACGTGCACAGCTCAAACCAGCTGAGAGGGAAGACGCTGGGACTTCTCCCCTCTCAGCTGTTCCGCAGCATTTAAACGCGCCGCGCAGGCACTCCCTCGGCCCCACACAGTGCCCTGGCTGGCACCGGGGAATTTAAAGTGCCGGTGCCAGGCTCAAGCTGTGGCGTGCTGGCGCCTCGCGTATCTGCCGCCAGCTGGCCTTTCGGCAGACGGCCCGCCGGGCCAGTCCGCCCCTGCCCCAGTCAGCACGCAACCAGACCCTCCCCACCCCTCCAGCACCTCACCCAATCCCCCCTCCCCTTAGCACCTCACCCAACCCAGCCCTGCCGGAGGGAAGGGGGCAGAGAGGGGTGCTCTGTGGGGGGAGGGGAGAAGAAAGGATACTGCCACAGAGCCGCCCAGCCAGCCTGCCTCACCTTACGCTAGGGGAGGGAGTCACACAAGTAAGTTCCTTCCCCCACCCCCTTCCCTTCCCAGAGACCCCAGCAGCCAATCCCTTCCCTCATACTGTGCTGCAGGCAGTGCATTGGGCTCGCTCTAGGACGCAGCAGCCCTGCTGTTGCCTGCTCACTGCTTCCTGTTTCTCCTGGCAGAGTGGTGCCCCAGAAATACTGTGGTGCCCTACGCAACTGCGTACTCTGCATATGCCTAAGGACGGCCCTGTCTGGAAGTGTCAGAAGAAAAGATACTGGGTTAGAAAGACCATTGGTCTGACCCAGAATGGCTGTTCGTATGCTCTGTGTTATCATCAAAATGCTTTATAAGAATTAACTGAATCCATATCACAGTACCTCTATGCCAGGCCGGCACAACATACGGCCCGAGGGCCTCATGCAGCCTGCAGGGGCTCACTGTGCGGCCTGTGCCGACTAGGGGTGGCGCGGCCTCATCCAATCCACTGGCAGGGCGGAGGAGCGGAGCGCCGCCGGGGGCGGGAAGTGTGGCGATTCTCACCACCGGGCTGCCTGCATGCAGCTCTGACGCGAGGAGGCGGGGCGCGAGCCAGAGGGCGGGATGCCGGCAAACTCCAGGACGCTGGCGTGACGTGGCGTTGTGACGTCACGGCCGGCGACCACTGGATTCAAAAAGGTTCCAGCAGCCCCGCAAACTGGAAGGCAGAAGCCAGGTAGGGGAAGGGAAGGGGGTTGTGCTGAGGGGAGGGGGAAGGCACCAAGGGGCAGGGTGCAGGAGAAACAAATGCCAGATGGCCAAGTGGAAACACGCGTGGGTTTTTTTGGTTTTTTTTGCTTGACAAAAATTTTTAGCCCGCGTGTTCTGTATTTTTTGGAAGAGCATCCCTACTTGCGGCCTGAAGTGGTTTTCTTTGGAGTAATATGGCCCTTGCCACTTTCCGAGTTGTGCAGGCCTGCTCTATGCTGAAGGGAACTAGTATGAATACTGACATGTTCAGATAGTGAAAATTCTGGCCTTATTATCTCCATCACCATTTTTGTGTACTCAGGTTAAGTCACTGAGCCCAGAGTTGCAAAGGTACTTCAGAACCCAACTCCCATTGGTATCAGTGGGAGTTAAGTGGCTAGATACCTTTTCAGGTTCCAGTTACCGTTATTTTTGTCTTCCTCTGTTCTTTTCCTCCTACTGTTTATTGCGCTGACTGCTTATGGAATCTAATCTCTAGCACCTGGCCTACACTTATGCAGGCTGATCCTTGGAGCCTCCATTGATTTCAGTAGGACTGCTAGCAGGCACAGTGACCCTTCCAGACAGAGCCAATTTCAGGATCAGAGCCATAAACCCTGAATAAGAAAAGCATCCCATTTTAAGACATGAAATGTAAGCAAATGGTTAAGTGCTGTCCGGAAGAGTTTTAAGTGCTTTAATTGGTGCCAGAGGACATGTCTACATAGCAGGGCAAAAGTCGAATTAAGATACGCAACTTCAGCTATGTCAGTTGTGTAACTGGAGTTGAAATAGCTAATTTGGGTTTGGGCACTGTGTACACAGCAAGAAGTAGAAGGAAGAACACTCTTCCTTTGACTTCCTTTACTCCACGTGAAATGAACATTCCAGGAGTCAGCATAAGAAGTCCTCCATCTCGACATTATTTCAAAATAATGGCTTGCTGTGTAGATATGCATTTTGTTATTTCAAAATAATGTCAGTTATTCCAAAATAAAGCTGCTGTGTAGACATACCCTCAGTAGATAAACTCGGAAGCACAGAGACCGTGCCCATGTGGTTGTACAGAAAATGGCTTTTGAGAACCAGTAGAGAAATAATATATATAATAAAATGTTCTTCACAGGCAAAACTATCTAGGTTTTTTTGGTCAATCATAGATGACCTGGCACTGGTAAGGAAGATAACAGGTAAGCAGAATGGAAAGACCCTGTTTTTGTAGGACTGTAAGCAGGCTTGTTTGAATCTCTGAGGAATAGTTCACTGCAGAACTAAGGCCCATTTCAGAAAAACAAATCCATCCTGAGTCAGTTAAGCATGTGTTTTAAATGCTTTCCTGAATCTGGGGAGATGGTTGCTCTTTTTAATTTCTCCAAACTCCCCTTTTTGTCTCTAGTTGCTCCTCCTTTCTTCTCAACATGCTCTGGGGGCCTTTATCTTATTTGTCAATGTTTGATACTAAAATTAAAAAAAAGTGTTAATCTTTGCAATGACCTTTCTTTTTTATTTCTACTCGAAAAGGGATGCTGCATCTTTTATAAGTAACTTCAAGGTGAGATATTCTGCAGCATTCAAACATATGCTTTTATCCAGTTAATCATTGTGCATTACTTACTTTCATCAATGTTCGGAAGCTTAATTCCAGGATTACTCATCCTCAGAAAAAAACCAAATAGAAAAATCAGAAGTATAGACCCAAACAATAGAACTTTTATACCAGGATAATTAGAAAAGGGAACCTATTACCCAGGATTATAATTAGTGACTAACATATTAAATGACCTTTAACATTTACCTTAAGCCCTGGATTTCTAGAAAACCAGCAAGGTTAGGAATGCCATATTAGTAATCTTTAATCTTTATTACTGCTGTGGACAGAATTTTAATGATTTTTAAATAGGCAGCGGTCACTAACATATCCCTATTAAAATAAAAAAAATCTCATAAAAAATTAAATGGATTAAGACTTCAAATGTACCATCATCAAAAGTATTATCTAATTATGGAGTTCAGTGAACAGGCCAAGTGAAATGGTTGGTAATATTAGTTACTTACCACATGGGAATGCCCGGGATTTATGCACAAATAGATTCTGCTTCTGTTGCAACATAGTAATTAAGAATTTGTCAGGGAAATTTGACCCTCTAGGGTAGAAATTACTTTGTAAAATAAGAATGGCAGAGCACTAGTCTCCTTGCTGCACATAATTTAACTTGATTATTTATACATCAAAGGGAGTCTGCAGTGGCTGCAGTATAATATTTAAGTAGAGGGATATTAGAGAAAGAAGCATCTAGTGAAATCTTTTTCCCAAATCTCCGTGAGAAAATAGAGGAAATTTTCATAAAGCATTTCATTTTGCATATAAATTGGTGCCTAGATTGTGCTTGTGAATTTACTGCTGTCAAATTTAATTTTTCTTTAATTCTTCAGGCCCAGATGTGAAAGGCTCTGCGTTCAGGATGCAATTTTCAATGCTTACAGGTAGCACCCGGATCGATAATGTGTCTTTATGAGAAATTACCATTAATGTTATTGAGTATGCATTTTGCTTTATAGGATAATAAGGTAATATGAAATGCCAATTCATTCATTAGGAAAGAGCTAAGTGCTTAAATGAAATGGGTGACAGGTCTGAAAAAAGATGTAGTTGTGGGCAGGAAGTCAAGAATGGATTTTTAATGACCTAATACCAAAGGGTTTTAACCACTTATTTGCATTTGTTTCCTATAAACAATATTAACTTTAAAATAAATCCCTTTGAATATTTAAATTGCAGTAAGCAATTCTACTTGGAAAGACTATTAAGAAGTGTTAGATTTCTGGGAAGCTTTCAGGTTAGTGCTTTTTTAGAAACAATGCATTGACCTATTATCTGATATAAAATTAAAATATGAGTTTAAATTTGGAGGGATACAGTGAAACTAAATCAAAAGTTTATTTTGTTTAAAACACAGCATTTAAATACTTTTTCACATTTTGTGCTCCCAGGTCAGTAACATAAAGCAAAAATCAACATTATATTATGATCCTTATTAACTGTTCAGGATAGATATTGGAGACCTTTCAAACCCAAACACTCTGAGTTTGGTTTGGCAACATACTTCTGCCTTTTCAGATTTCTGTACTGTAATCCAGGTCTAAATCTGCAGAAGTTGCTTCTTAAACCCAGGAATCAACTGCTCTCAACAATTAGGGTACATCTAAGCTGCAAGCTTCTTTCGAAAGAAGCTTTTTCGAAAGAGCTCTTTCGAAAAAGATCCTTTCAAAAGAGAGCATCCCCACCTCAAAACCGGATCAAAAAAGTGATCTGCTTTTTCAAAAGAGTGTGTCCAGACTGCATGGATGCTCTCTCGAAAGAAAGCTCTGACTGCTATTCACAGAATGGCCACCAGGGCACCTGTGCTTTTTTGGATTGACTCTGCTTTCGAAAAGTGTCCCTGTTCTGCATCCACACATTCCTTTTTTTCGAAAGAGATCTTTCAAAAAAGGCGTTCTTCCTCGCAATTTGAGGTTTACCAATGTCAAAAAAAACCCTGCATTCTTTTGATTTAATTTTGAAAGAATGCAATTGCAGTGTGGATGCAGGTGAAATTTAAAAAAACAAAACAAAACAAAACAAAAAAACCCCAAAACCAGTGTAGTCTAGACATACCCTAAGAGTCAAGCTTTTCTGTTAACTAGTGCTTCCTCAGGGGCTGGTCTGAGTCTGTGGAATGATTTCCCTCAAGAAACCAGGGCCATCACAAACCTTGTTGTCTTTGGCTGCGAAGACAAGGCACATTGCCTTGACCTCGCCTCCTCTAACATTCACACAGCAACAGGTATCAATCAACATGTATTTTCAAAACAAGACTTTCTACCGTATGAGAAGAGAACATCATGTCACAGATATGTAATCACTTTGCTTAACATACTACAGAAAGGTGCTCAGACAGTCAAATTAATTGAATGCTTGAAACTTTGATGGGGTTGTGTGAAGTTCATGAACCTTTTGAGAAACTTTGGTGGGACGCTATTTGCACTTTCATACAAACTCACCTTTCAAGCTCTAGTTTTGCACGGTTGTCACTAAGTTTTTCAAATGTGTTTCTGTTGGATCCAAGAGTGGGTAAAAATTGTGCTAGAAGGCACTGAGGACCAGATCCTCAAAGATATTTATACCCACCCATACACCCCTCTTTGAGGATGTGGGCCCAGAGGATCTGGAATAGTGCATACTCAAGTCAATAATACTTCTTTCATTTACTTTAATGTGCACTGGATCAGAACTTGCAAGAATTAACACTGGGTGTCTCACTATACCTAGAAGGAGTGCTGACTGTTCTGTACCACTTCTGGGTTATCAGTTATCTTGTTAAAATCCTGCTCTTGCTGCTTCTTACTGCACCACCACAGCACAAGACAATCCTCCATAAAGCAAGCAAATTCTGTACCTAAACTAAGAGTACCCAGTATCACCCAACCCTATTTATAAAACGTGTTAATATTTAGCACCAGGCAGGAGGTCTAAATTCACCAGTCTTTGTAGAAAATATTAGAACCCATATGATCTAAAATTACTCCTAATTTAAAGCATTCTTTTGAAGTTCTAGAAATGTTGTGTTCTCAAACTAAACTTTTAGATTGCCAAAGCTGCCCATGGGGTTTGGATGCCTGTTTCCCATTATAAGTAATGGAAAATTAAGTGTATCAGATCTCTTGGGCAGTTTTGAAAATGTCATCTTTACAATTTACAGTGGATGGCATTAAAAAAATTCAACATTTGCCATTCCACAATATCATTATAAGATACCATATTTATTGGAGGCACTTAGAGATGGAGAAGTTTGGATGCCCAGGATTTTAGTGGCTCACACTGTAAAAACAAAGGATAAATACCAGAAGGACCATTGAAGCTTGATTTGTATTTCAACTTTTCCCTTCCATCTCTGTGCCTATACTTTTTTCTTTTTTAACTTCTAAGTAGGACACTTCTGACCTTCCGTGTCTCAAACTACAAAGGGACAACTTTCTCTGATGTTGTGTGAATAGACTAGCCTATTCTTTTAAGGAGCCTTCCACTGATTTTTTATCTTTCAGGAAACATTGGATCCTTTGGTTCTATAATCTCACAAGCTGCAATAAAAGCAGAGTACCCCCATTTCTAGAGCAAAACCTGGATTAGATAACAGTGGAGTTACAGGCTGAACTTCTCTAGTCTGGCTCTTTCTGGTCTGGCAACATCTGTTGTCTGGCATGATTTTAGATAGCCAAATGTCCATTTATCATGGGTGTGACTAAGTTTCCTGTGACCCCATAAAGCTTGTTTACTGCCACCAGTCCTGGCTCTCAGTGTTCTGTGCTGTTATTTAGCTCTAAAAGCTTTCTAAAAAGCACAGTAAGCAGTGAAAGAGTTGGTAATTCTTCTAGACAATAGTCACCTCCCATGGTCCAGCAAATTCTCTGATTCGGTAGTGGTCATGTCCTGAGGGTGCCGGGCTAGAGAGGTTCAACCTGTAGTCTCACCAAGCTCAGAATAGCCAAAAGAAAGCTTTGATGTGTCTCGGCATCCTCTCTCTCTTTGGGATGATGAAGGTCCAGGAGGAATTATAGTAGTAGTAATCTATATTATAACAGCACCAACTGAGTTTGAAACACCATTAAAATAGGGATGGATAAACTGGTTCAGATGTGTATGAAAATGGGATTAGCCTTTGCACCCCTAAATAACTCCTATAGCAAGATTATTAGTTAACAGCTTCCTTATTTTCCACGTATTTTCATTATTTACTAAGGTTTGGCAACCTGCACCACTTTCTATAACAGCTACCTAAAGAACTCTTGTAGAATGTACAAAGGGAAGTGGAGGGAGGAAAGGGCAGATAATTGGCTAACCATTAAATAACACACAACTTATATACCTAGTTTTGCTAAAGGCAAACAAGCCTCATTGTCACAATGTAATATTTTGGCTAACATAAGCCTATACTCAGTATGCTTAAACTGCCAATTCATACTTCATTTTGTTCTTCTTGTGTTGTGGTCTTCCCCAAACTTCCTCTAGTGTTCTTATGTAGGCATTCCCCTTACTCCTTCCTATACTACCTTCAGTGAACCTTTTACACTTGTGCAGACCACCTCACCTAGGTTAATACACCGAGGCTATATTTAGACAGCAGCACTATTTTGGTACACCGAAAGTATCCCAAAATAGCTATTCCGTGTCTTTAAACACGCCTGTGATTTTGATAAAGATTTCAAAACAGGAGCACTATTCCAGCACCCCTGTAACCCTCGTTCCGCGAGGCTTAAGGGACTTGTCGGAATAGCACTTTATTTCGAAATTTGGTGCTGTGTAGACAGTGCCAAATTTCAAAATAAGCTATTTCGAAATTAGATTGAAATAAGATATGCAATTTGCGTAGCTCAAATTACATATCTTATTCTGACCTATGGGTGCTGCGTAGATGCACCCAGACTGACAAAAAACCAACCCTTCAAGGATAATGGGGTGCCATTGAATAGATTTGCCGAGAAAATCACGTGCATTAGAGAGACCAATATGACCAATTTATAGTCCTACCTCCACCAAACAGGAATGGCATAAATCTCCCCACTTATTCATGAGAAATAAGGAAGCTGTCAGCTAGTAGCTGTTTTGTATTGGAGTTGTTTAAGTACTCTCCATGGATATTTCTGCTTTGCTACTTCCTAAAAGAAAGCTGCCATTTCTAGAATAACTTTTACTTTATAAGTGCTCCAAAGACAAAGGGAATCTAGAGAAGCAACTCCAAGTTCTCAACCAGTTCCCACTCTGAGCTTTCAACTACAAACTCCAGAGTATTTTAACTTCCAAAATTAGAGAGGTATCTAATTCTGACTGGTCATTTTGACAGAAGGACAATGTGCTTATACACAAACACTCACAGGTATTACAGTGCAGATAATTCCGTCAGGCTTTCAGACTTGTTAGAACAGATATTGGAGTAGAAAAATCAGTAAACTAGATTTAAGTATAATAAAAATCAAAAGGTTTTCAAAGGGGAGATGTGGTGTATATTTTGAGTAAGCACAGTTGTTGTACTCATGGCTACATCTACAGTAATGGACACCATGAGGATTCTGTTTTATGCAACTGTTCCTAGGTACTTATCTATACAGTATTTGGACAAATTGCTTAATTAAAAAAAAAAAAACGAACTACATTGGTACTTTTTCTTCTTCTTCATAATAGAGTTTCTCCTTCACTGCTCTCTTTCCTAGGCTGTCACTGACCTGTCCTCTGTCCTTTCATAGTGGCACCATTGTTGCTTCAAGAACATTCTGCTCTGCTGCTTCAGGCATCTAGACATGCTTTCTGAGACAAGCACATTGACAATCTCTCTCACTTCAGATCGTTGGCTTAAATCTCATAATTTCATTCTCCCTCTTCCACTTCTTTATTTACAATCAAAACATTTTTGAACTACAGATTATATTGTATATACATGCTGTATTGGATTGCACATTGTTAGTGAAGGCAAAATCTTGTGATCTCTTCCTTCTGGAAGTCATTTCTTTGAAATGAAAAGGAACTTAGAACATGATTTAAAGCCCAGTGAAGTCAGTAGGTATCTTTCCATCAATTTTTATGGACTTTGGATCAGGCACTTAAGAAGCTGTGCCCACATGAATCTGCATGAGGATCTAGCCAAAAATCTGCAGACCTGGAGGAAGAGATGCATTGATTACTGGAGATCCATGGACTGCAGTGGGAGAATCACTGAGATAAGATATTATTCACTGCTCACCCCAAATTTCAGTGCATCATTGGTGTAGAGTGTTAAACTGCTGCTATGTTCTGACCACCTCTGCAAAAGATTGCTTCAGTTTAATGATTCCTTTTGCTAATGTATAAATGGTTTGAGAGCCATCTGAATAAATGGATTTCCCTTACTCCTTCCCTTACTCTGTTAATTTAGGCTTATTTTCTGATCCCATAACTATCTCTTATCTATAGCATATGGTGAATAGGCACACTAGTTTGAGCATAAATTATTCATTATTAATTTGGCACTTGTACTTCTTCTTATACAAAATCCAGTTCCTGCCCCAAAGATGTGACAAACTATATCACGCCAGGTTTACAGTGCGGGAGGAAGGTCAGCTTAAGGTATGGAGTATTAAAAGTCCAAGAATAAATAAGGGAAGGCGAGGGGGGAAGGGAAAGGAGGAGGAAAAGAAAAAAAGAGAAAAAAAAATAGTGAATTAGATTGTTCAAGTTACAAGAAGCTGATAAGAACAATTTGCACCTCTCTAAGTACCCATTGGTTGGTTAAGTCATTAAGATGTGGAAGGTAGTGTGCGAGACAGCCAATGTCTTTATTCATTCCTCTCTGATAGGAATCAAACTTGTAAATGAAGTTAAGTCTTAGCTTGTAAGCCAGTTGGATTTGTTCTGAGTTTGTACTGTGCCTAGCAGAATGGGTTTCATGTTTGGGGCTTCTAGGCTCTACTGCAATGCAAATAATAAATAAATAATGGATCAGGAGAGAACATTCCATATATAAGGGGCAATAGGGAAGGAAGTTAAACAAAAAACTCCTGAAATTTGGCCCAGATCTTCAACTGAACCCAACAATTCTATTTGCTCTTTTGCTTTATATATTATTGGTCAAGACTAGAAGTGGAAGTAGCAAAATCTTGTGCTATTTGCATTTATAAAGCAGGAAATAGGAGCAAGATCAAACTAGAGTTGCCTGAAAACTGTAGAAACAGTATTCCTGGGCGTTCAATTGAATTTTGAATGGCTGTTCAGTTTAAACTTTATACTGCTTCCTTTTTTCTATTTGCAAACTTTCACACAAATCTGTGATTGCTAGCATGACGGGTTAGCAAACAGCTATTCTTAATGGGTAAAATTCTCTTCTGCACAGAGAGAGCCAGCACAACAAAAGTTCCACTTAAGCCCTTAATGTAGGTCTTAAGTGGAACTTATGCATGCATCAGCCTTATTCTGGCCCTCTGTAGCAGGGTGAATTTCACCCCAGATGAATTCTCATATTGGCAGATGAAATAGGGTATTTGTGCGTGACAAAGAGAATTGTTTTTTACTATTTGTATTTCATTGTTCTTCTGTTTAAAAGCTTACAGTGAAGGAGCAGATCAATACTGTTCAACTTAGGTGACCAAGCACATACAAGCCAATGCTACAGCATGGAAGTTGGGACACTAATAGTGAATGTACAGATAAAAGTGAAAAAGAAAATACTTCTTATCCATGCTCTGGATATACTCTCACTAACAGATCCCACATTACTACACAGATTAGGAAGTAGCATGTACTCCATACAGGAGTCAGGGCCTACATAAAGCTGTGTGTATCTGGCACACAGGTGTTTGGTTTTGTATTTATAAGCTAGCTCCATCTGAATGATTAATTAATTGTAAAATAAATTCTCTCCTCTGAATAATAGAGACAATGATAAGAGCACCCAGTGTACCAGAGCAAGCCAGCCAGGAAAAATTGCTGTGCCCACATGTCAAGATGACTCAAATCCTTTTATTTAAAAAAAAATTATCTTCAAACTTAAAGAGGAGACAGACTGAAAGAAGAGTTCTAGCCACATCAACAAAACTTAGCGCTGTTTTGCAAAACCATAGCCACCCAGTTGTCAAACTACTTGTGTGATACTTTTCCACTCCACTTTGAAAGAAAGCTGCCCCTCTCATAGGCAGACTCAGTGTCTACACAACACCCTAAACCTGAAATTAGATACACAATTTGAATTATACAAGTTACGTTTCTTATTTTGAAACTATTTCGAAATAGCTTATTTTGAAATTTGGCACTTTTACACAGTGCCATATTTTAAAATAACGCATTATTTCAAGCCATCCCTTATCCCTCGTGCAATGAGGTTTACCGGGATGGCAAAATAGCACGCCCATTATTTCAAAAAATATTTCAAAATAACGGGCGGCTTGTGTAGATGCAGGGTAGCTATTTTGGGATACCTTCGGTATCCTGAAATAGCAGTGGTCAGAGTGACATCAGACATATTTAAAAAAATAGTACAAAGACAGATCTGAGCAGAAATGCTCCCTTTTTCTCATAGAATGTCTACTTGTAAAGGCTGTGCTTTCAGCCACTTGAGCTAGCATCAGCGTTGTCAGTGAGTACAAGTCACCAGTACAATTATTGAATTACTTATTGGTAAATGTACAACTCATTGTTAAGAGTTACCCTTTCTTTAAAAAAAAACAACAAAAAAAACCCCCAAAAAACTATTTCAGGTCATACCTAAAACAAAGTAAAAAACAAAATGAAAGCTATTTTTCAACAGAATTTGAGGGCTTGCAGCCTATACTATAGATTAAATGTATATTAAATTGTTATTTTTTAAAATTGTGGCTAGTCCCATACCCTGATTTCACAAAATCACAATGGTGGGAATATTGCACAAGGCAACCAATGAAAGGATGGATGCAAAGAAAATTATGTAAACACAACCAAGGTCACAACACAACCAACTGACCTAAAGTCTGACCACAAACCAGATGACAGAATGTAAGATATGTGGGGGAGGGGTATAACTAGGGTGGGATAAATGGAGGAACAAACCATGGACTGGAATGTATGGTGACACTGTACTGCTCCTATATCTGTAAAGGTAAACTGAGCCAGAAGATATTACATTGAGGTGGCTGGGAAATGACTGTGCAAACCAGGAAATGGTTCACATCTGGAAGGACCTGTCTGTTTCAATTACAAAGGATGGGGAGAGAAAGATCAAAAGTTGCCCTTATGTTCTACTAAGGGCAACAGCTGTGAGGATTTGGGGCAGCTACAGAAAACTTCACAGGAGGGTTTTGGGGATAAGAATTAGGGTTGCCAGGTGTAATGAGTCTGGGACAGCAACATGGCCTCCTTCTAACCCAGAAGAGAAAGGGCCCTCTAAGACCCCTTGGTGAGCAGATCCAGCTTCACCAACCCCACCCACAGGAAGCCAGAGGGAGGAATAGGGGCTACGTTGATAGAGGGATGCAAATCAAGCACATCGAAATTGCTAATGAAGCAGGGATTTAAATATCCCATGCTTTATTAGCATAAACATGGCCGCCGCTTTTTTCCGAAACGGAGCTTTTTCGAAAAAATGGCAGTCTAGACATGAATCTGTTGAAAATAAACCCTTTGACGACAGATCCTGTATTCCTCAAAAAATGAGGCTTCTCTCAGAAACTTAGCCAGCAGCAGCTAGCACACGCTGTTTGTCAGTGTCACCCAATCTGTGCCACACTGTCTGTGCCACACACACACAATCACTGTCACATACACACTGACAGACACTCTCCCAATCTCTGGGCTGCTCACACTCTCCTGTCTCTGTGCCACACTCACTCAATCTATGTCACAAAGTCCTCTCTCTCTCTCTCCCCCCCTCTCTCCCCCCTCCTCCCCCCCACTGCCTCCCTTCCGCTCAAGGCCCTGAACCTTCTGGGGGTCCTGAGCAAGCCCGCAACCACATGCCAAAATTTGTGAAATGGCCCCCCCTGCAAAAATAATTGCCCACTCCTACTTTAGGTACTATAAGGAACAGCGGGAGGGAGGAAAGAGAGTGAGTTGGACAGAACAATCTTATAGGAAAGGGATTCATAGTGACAGCTGGAAACATCAAGCAGTTCGGGAGGTTTGATTCAGATTTGATATTCAGAATTTAGCCAAATCTCCAGTGTCTAAGGGATGTCATATGTGAACAAACTCTCACAAGAGTTTCAGTGCCCCTCCGCCTTTGTTTCTGTCTGGATAAAGCCACTGTCACCATTTTCCTTGTGTGACGCTGAAAGGCAGATCCAAATCTGGGACCTCTGGATCTTAGTGCGTGAGCCTCTACAGCTTGAGCTAAAAGCCAGCTGGCTCTCAGCTAAGGCTGTTGAGGAAACTCATCCTTTTTTTCCTGTAAGTGGTTTAAGTGCCACTAAGCCTCTAGGTGGTACAGCACACCACCCCCAATGGGTGTGTGGGTTACACTTGCACAATTTTGGCAGATTTACTTGTGATGCCAGCTATAAACCCAGAAATGCAGATACAAATATGAAATGGATTACCCTTTGATTTTATTTTTTTAATCAGTTTTTGGGTCATCTCTCCACCTTCAACTTTCTCATATGCATTTTTTTAATTCCTTTGCAAACAGTATTTTTTACATCCCCAAAATAACAGAGTCGGGACCATGGAGACCTTGCCACTTGTCAAAAGAACTAAACAGACACTACCCAGGGTAGACAAAGGTAAACACTTCACATAGACCAGGACAAAATATTAAAATGATCTCATCTGTCAACAGAGACTAAAAAATTCTTCCTGAGATATTCTAAAAGCTTTTTATTCTAACTCCTCAGCAAGTGGATGTCACGATCTTAAGTTAGTCAATTTCAGTGTGTATTTATTTTCTGTTAATGTTATAACTTAGATAATTCAAGAGGATGGAAAAGGTGTTTGGTTCTATCCCTAAATGTCAACCATTTAAGTGGTTTGACTTTTATTTTCTATTTGCTTTGGTCAGTGTAAATTTCTATGGGTTTTGCAGGTTGGGGGAAGGGGATTTGGAGATGGGTAGTTCTTGGTTATTAATATTTGACTTTGTTAGTGCTATCTGTTTACTGTATGGCTCCTGGAAAAAAAAAGTGGGAAATATGAGCTTGTGGTACTTAAACGCAATGCGTAGGATCATTCCTCGTGCCTGAAATCTCTCTGCACGATTTAGCCTCTGAATTGCCATTTGGATATTTTGTTTCTGTTTAACATTGGCTCAGTTTCACTTTTATTATTTTATGCTTTACACTTAATATATTTGGGTACTCAGGTGTATTGACAGAATTCCATATCCTTTGCTTTTGCTGAGCTTTAAGACAGGCTGTTATTGTGCATCGTATTACCGGAGTAGGACTTAGCCCTTTCCCTTGTATCTTTTTACACTGACAGGGACAGATTCTGCAAGTTGATGATGCACGGTACCAGAGAAATGAATCTGCCAGTATGGGTCTAGCTGCAGGATCGGATCCTTAAAGCAGAGAGCACAAATTTTTAAATTAGCATTATTGGACCAGCCTTACCTCCTTTACTTTAGTAGGAACTTTGTTCGAGGGACTCCAGGACTTAGCTCAAATGAGAATATTAATATCAGCTTTTATATCGAGGGGCAATAATTTCGTAACACAGATGATATTTATTGCTATAGCAAAGTACTTTATTTAATAGAGAACTGAATTTATTTGAAGCTTGTTTTTACAATAAGTGAAAATGTAGAATTAGGAAGTGGCAGTGATGTGGGCATTTTTTATTGTGAAAAATTAATTTATGGTCAACTGCGTTTTTGTAATCACTCACTCCCTCTTTACTTCTCTCACATGGAAAACTAAGGGATCTACTAATCTCTGTTTTCATTTGGTCCATTTGCACATTCCAGGTCACACAGCTCCAAGTGGTTGGTTCAAGTGCACCTATAATATTTTAAATGGGACTCTCCTCTTCACCCCCTGGCTTACTTTTGTGTGTTCACCAAAACTGGTGACTGTATAAAAAAAGCACAGACATCCTCACTACCTAGCATCTTGGAATCTTTAGAACTGCAGCTCTAACTATTATTTCGTTGGGAATAAGGACATTGCATTCTGTACATGCTGTACACAGTGTGTGCTTATGTTGGGCAGCCACTGGGTGTCAGCATAAATGTAAAAGCACTGAAGCAATTCATTAACATGCTCTGATTTAGTCTGTGTGTGTGGCAATGATGCATACTGTGTTTGACAATACTGAACAGAAGTTAGTGAAGGAAACTTTGCTGTTATGAAGAATAAATAGGTAAATGAGCACTTTTGTAACTAGATCAAACTTCTAGGTCAGACAGGAGGAAAAAACAAATCTTTCTCTCTCCCCTCTAGAACGGATTTTCAGTGAGCTGTTCTAAACAGATAATTAGCCTAATACTACAATGCCTGAGTCAACTTGTGGGGTTGCTTCTCAGACTGACTATAGTTTTTGTAATGAAGACGGAAACCAGCCAAAACTTACCTTTTGCAAATCTGAAATCTGAGCCACATTCCTTTAAGTTTGCAATCCTTACCCTGACTTGGATCAAGATTGGTAGTTTTGACTGGGTTTCATTAGATTATTTACACACATAGGGTATGTCTACACAGTAGTTATTCCAAAATAACATAGTCTGCGCCTACACTACAAGCAGTTATTTTGACATAATGTCAAAGGAACGTCAAGCTGGAGGATGTCTTACTCCGGTTCCTGTAACCCTCATTTTATGAGGAGTAAGGGAAGTCGGAGGAAGAGTGCTCTTTCTAAGACTTCACTGTGGTGTAGACAGTGCCAAAAGCCAAAATAAGCTATTTCAATTAAAGCTGCACAATTGACGTAGCTCAAGTTGCATAGTTTATTTCAGCTTTAGCCCTGCTGTGTAGACGTGCCCATATAGACCAGGGTTGGATCTCATTGTGGTAAGTCCTAGCCCAAGACATAAGAGACCTTGTCTTATTTTGATTTTCTAAAATAAAATAAAAATAAATAATTCACTCAGTCAACAACATTCAGGATGCTTTGTTTTGTTTGTGACATGATTTAGATAAATCTGCAATAGTGCACTGTATAGATTCAGTGTAAGCAGGTTAGGCCTCCAGGAGGGGTTCCTCCGCCTTCGGGTCAGTGGGTGGCCACTCCGCTTCACTTCAGCGGGGACTAAAACAAAGCCCCAAGTCAGTAGTCCAATACCCCAGCCTTGTTCAGGTAGGGGCAGAGACAAACTGTTCAGAGCCCGGCCTTGCTTCAGGGCGGGCGTGAAGCAACAACTAAACCCCATTAAAGAGCCCTGGGCCCTAGGTCAGGACGGGGCAGCAAACAAATACAGTTATAAGCAGTTCAATGGGCCCAGGCCTTGTTTCGGGGGCGGGGGGTGGGGAGGGGCAACAAACACACAATACTGGGCACTGGCCCTGGTTCAGGGTGGGGCAGCAAATGAACAGTTAGTTAGGACTTCAAATGCCCAGGCCTTGTTTCAGGTAGCGGCAACAAACACACAGTTCAGTCTAGCAGGTTTGAGAAGCAGATAGGTTTGTCTCCTTGGTCAGGAGAGTTGCAGGTGCTTCGCCTGCAGTAGTGGTAAGGGGGAGACTACCACCTGGTTGGTGGGTGGCAGGGGGGACGCAGGCCTGCCCACTCAACTGTGTCCCAGCCCAGAGCCTTAGAAGCAGCATTGCAGTCTGCTGCTGGGTCAGCGGGGTCTCCAGCCCGAAACACGCTGACCAGGGCGTTTAACTGTCCCTGGGCCATTTCTCTTCTCCCTCTCAGTGCGTACGTGGGTGTCTGGCAGGTCTCTTGGAGAGTTGAGGGCTGCTAAGTCCAGCTGGGGTCGGGTGGTCCAGGCCAGTCCTTGACAGCTTGCAGGTCCAGCAGTCCCAGCCAGTTTTCCGGGGCAGGCCGCTGTAGGGTGTCAGGCCATTCCTCCACGTCAGGCATGGCGGAGGGTGCATGCCAGTCCTACAGCCCTTGCAGGTCCAGTGGTCCCAGCCAGTGTCCGGGTACAGGCCAGTCCTCTGGGCCAAGCACGGTAGAAGGACACCTCAGCCTCCCAGGCAGGGAGCATTGAACAGGCCTCTGGAGGCTGGGCCCAAACTGAACTTCTTGGCTGGGCTTTTATAGCTCTGGCCACACCTCCAGGTTTCCTGTCAGCTGATGGAGAGGGGCCCGGCTCTGCCCCAAATGGCTCCTGTAAGGGATTCCTCTGCCTCTGGCTCAGCAGGCACCCACTCCCCTCCAGAGAAGGAGGAGAGGCAGCAGGGTGCAGGGGCTGCTCTTCGTTCTCCCTCCCCTTGCTCCTGCACCAGCTGGGGCTCTCCCTGCTCCACCCAGCCACCACCTGAGGCCTCCGTGCTGCTGGACCTGCTCCCCCTAGACACCGCCGCTTCTCACCACCACCGGCTACTGCTGCTGCTGCTGCCTGAGGGGAGAGGGGGGGCCTGCCAGCTGCCCCCCCTCTCCCCTCCTCCACTCCAGAGGAAGAGGACCCCACCAGCACCCACCACCCAGAGGCCTTCCCCCGCTGACTGCTGCCCGCCCACTGCCACTGCAGCTGCTGCGCCCCGCCAAGGAGGAAAAGAGGAGAACCACCATCCAGAACTGTGGAGGGGGTTTGTTCATCAGACCGAGCTTTGTTTTTCCACCTGCTCCAGGGGTGGTGGTGAACTGAGCCACTAAGAAGGGGGGCAGGGGGAGGGGCCCAGAGCCCTCCCCCCAAGTCCAGCTTCCCCCCCCCCTTTTCTGCTGCCACCACCCCCAACGCCCCCTCCACCGCCCCTTACCACCTGGACTGTCTCTTCTCCCCTTGGTGGGGTTTGCTGCCCCGCCTCCCATCTGGGACTCTGCTGCAGTGGTGGGTGAGGTTGAGCCCTCACAGCGCTCGTGGGTGTGCTCCCTCCCCACCCCCTTGGACTTGGCCCCCCCTCCCTCAGCTACATTTGGTTGGGGGGGCCTCCCTCACCCCTGGTCACCCACCCTACCCCAGCAGCTTGTTCCTTTCCCCACTCTCTGCCCTCCCCTGCTAGCCCAGCTCATTTTTTCCCTCCCTCCCCAAAGTTACCCGTCACATTCACTCCCAAAGTTTACCTGCCATGCCCCTGCCCCAGCTAGCCTAGTTGTGCGCCCCGCCCCTCTCAGCTGCTGTTTTGCCTCCTTTTCACCCCTCCCCCCAGCCGCCCGCTAGCCCTTTGAGGACTACCCTGCTTGCCTTGTGCCCCTCCCGAACACCTGTGTCCTACCCTCCCCTTTTTAGTTAGTTCCCCTGTACACTGCACTCCCCCCAATGATCCCATAGCCCCCTTTTATACCCTAGTGCAGCCGGAGGAGCCGGCCCCTGTCCTGTACCTGTTGCTTTGTCCCTTGCCCATCGTGCCAGCACCCTCCTCCTCTGTTCCCAGCCTTACAGGGAGGAGTGGTTGCTGGCCTCTCGGTTCCCCTCATTTCCATCCTGCCCTTCTTGATTCCCTCCCTCCCTGCAGTCAGTCAGCGGGAGGGAGTGGTTGTCTCTCCCCTTCCCCCTCCCTCCCCAATCGCGTACCCCTTCCCTCACGTTCCTCCCCTCCGCAATAGCGCCCTCCTTCTCTGCCACAGCCTCAGCAGGGAGGAGAGGCTGCAAACCCCCCCTTTCTCAGTTGCCCCTCTCCGAAACCAGTGCCCTCCCTCCTCCCTGCCCTCTCCCTCACGGACACCCTCCTCCCCTGCCTGCTGTTTGGTGGGGAGGAGTGGTTAACCCTTGCCTCCCCTTCCTGCCATCTGTGCCTCCCTCCTCCTTCCCCACATGATGGAGGAAACCCCTTCCCCTGTTGATCCCACGGTCTCCCCGTTGCCACCGGGCCCAAAGAATGCCACGGCTGACCTCCCGACCCCAGGCCCGAGCTCCGCCGCTGCCACGGCCGATGCTTCCTCAAATCCGGGAGCAGCCTTCACCTTGGCCGGAAAAAAGGGCCGGGGGGGGAGGAAGGGCAAAGGCCCGGCCCCGAAGGCCAAACCCCCCATGGCCAAGGCTGCCCCGCCCGCTGTGGCCCCATCGTCCGCCACAGCCCCTCCTTCCCCTGCTGTTCCCTCCACCAGCTGTGGGGGCGATTCAACTACGGCCCCCAGAGCGTACGCCCAGGTGGCCGCTGCTGTCCCCCCACGTGCCGCATCATCTGCCCCTACTGCCGCCTCCGGCTCCATCCCTGGTGGCCGGGGCCCCTTTCCCACCATGACCAGGAGGCACGGCGTCCGCTGCCTCCTGGTCGCCGTGTAGATAAATCTATGTATTACTTCATATGACATTTGCATTGTGCCTCTCCATATAATTTTGTAACCTTGTATTAGACCATATACCCTTGTAACTTTGTATTAGAACCTTATGTAGAAAACTTGTAGAAGACTAAGTAGAATAAGATCTCCCCCCCCCCCACTCTGTAATCAATTGCCCTGTTGAATGAATGAGGTGTGAATGAGTAAGACTTGGGAGCCAAGCACCTCCAGACAGCTACAACAGTTGAAGAGGGGGGTGGAAGCCAGACCCAAGGTGTCAAGTGGGCTCAAGAAAGAAGAGCAGACATATTGACGGCCTTGGGGATTAGAAGCAAGCACCTTCTTTGGAAAACACCCTCTCTGAACAGACAACACCCAGAGAGAAGCAGCACAAAGGGACCAACGGACACAGACCCAGATTTTGAATCTGGGATAGATATTTGCATAAGAGGGAAGCTGCTATAAAAGTGAGGTGTCTTGCAGAGGACCCCGGGTTTCGTCTTGTCACCATCGGAGCATCGATCCGGATCGGCAGAAGCCCGGCTCCACCCCTCCCCCATTTAACTCACCTGGCCAGTGAAGTTAAGGGGAGCAACTAGTTGGTAACAACAGCAAGACGGAGTGTGCTTGTGTGTGTGTATGTGTGTGAGTGCATGAGTGATATATAGATATAGATATATAATATCATATGCATATGATAAGTGTTGATTATTGTGTGTGTGTTCAATAAATGTGGCGCGTTGCCTTATCCCTCTGAAAAAGATCCCGAGTACTTCTTTTAGGTACAACAGCCGCCTCGCCCCACGTCGAGACCTATGTGCGGGCATTGGCGAGGGTGGTGGGGGCCTCAGCCGTGGTGGCGGCCTCCAAGATGTACGGCAAGGTGGTGTTCTTCCTTGCCTCGGAGGCCGCCGCCCAGGAGGCGGTGGAGAGGGGCCTGGTGGTGGGGGGCGTGCACGTGCCCCTCGAGCCACTGGAGGACGTGGGCGTACGGGTGGTTCTCACTTCCGTCCCGCCCTTCCTCCCCAATGCCGCCCTGTTGCCTTCCCTCTCCACCTTGGGGAAGCCAATTTCCGTGATCAGCCCTCTCCCGTTGGGCTGTAAGGACCCCACCCTCCGCCATGTCTTGTCATTCCGCCGGCAGGTGCAACTGCAAATGCCGCTGGCGGCGCGTGGCGGGGTGGCGCTCGAGGGGTCCTTCATGGTGCCCTACCAGGGGGCCCTCTACCGGGTCCACTATTCTTCGGGGGAGGCCCGGTGCTTCCTCTGCCGGGCGATGGGGCACGTCCGGAGGGACTGTCCCTTGGCCCGGTCGGAGGAGGCGTCCGGGCCCCCTGGGGCCCGGGAGGGCGCCGACCCTACCACCGCCGGCCCCCCTGGAAGTCCGGCCTCCGCGGCTGCCCCTCCTCCAACCGACGGCTCTGCTCGGCAGCCGAAGGCGTCCCCTCCGGCGTGCCCGAGCGAGCAGGCGGGCCCTGCCTCTACTCGATCCGTTTCTGCGGGGCCCGAGGAGGAGAGGGTGGCGCGGTTGCTGCCGGGCGAGGGAGAGGGCTCCCCCCAGGTGGAGGTCTCCCTACCCTCCTCTCTCCCTCCCTTGCCTCAACGCCCCCCCCGAAAACAAACTGCGCCCCCTGGCCTTGCCCCTGCTGACCAGCCCTCCACCTCCACCTCGGAGGGCTGGACGCTCATTCAGGGGAAGCGCAAAGCCCGCCCTTCGCGGGCTCAATCTCCCCCCTCCGATGGGGAGGGTGGGAAGGCCCCCCTCCGAAAGATCTCGAGGGGGGCCAGCACTGCCAAGAGCGCCCCCGACGAGCTTCAGCAGGAGGCGCCGGACGAGGTGGCCATGGCAAGCGAGGGGGGACGATGCTGCCCCCCCATGGAGCCCCTCCAAGAGGAGGCCTCGGGTGGAGCCCCCCCGGCCCCGGTTCCAGTTGAGCCCTCCCCCACTCCAGCTGAGGTAATTGTTGCCTTGGCGGCCGCGGGGGGGGGGGCGGCCCTCCGGGGCCGAGGGGATGGAACTTAGCTCCATCTTCAAGGAGATCGAGGCCCTGGGTCTGACCCCGCTCGCTCAGGGGGAGGACGACCCTCCGCCAGCAAGCCTCGGTCTGGGCAGCGACTCTGCGGCGCCACCCCTCCCCCCCCAACCCCAACCCCGTGTCCCAGGTGGCCGACCCCGTCCTCACACTTGGGGCGCCCCTGATATTGCTCACTGGCCCGGCCGACTCGAGCACCAGAGTTGATGCCGCCGAGCCCTTAGGGGCGACGGCTGGTGCCAAGTGGCCGGGTCTTGGGTCTGGGGACGCCCCCTTTCCCGCAACCGAGGCGGGGCGGTCATCTCCCCTTCCCGCTGGGGGCCCAGCAGAAGACACCACTCTGGCCAACGCCGAGGTATCAACTCCTACCTCTTTACCTGAACCCGGCGTCGGCGTGGGCCCCCTTCCTGTTCCTGCTCCTGATTCCCAGGTCCCCATTCGGGAGGTGCCGCAGCCCGGTGGGATAGCCATGGGCGACCCCCCTCCAGACCCCGCCCGGGATTCTGATCCCCTCCCATGTCCCGATCCTCCCCCTACCCTTGTTTCCGCCCTCTACGAACCCATCTCCAGCCCCGAGTCCTCCCCTGTTCCTGATTCCTTTCTTACCCCTACCTCTTCCCTGCTCCCCAACCCCAACCCACCGTCCGGCTCAGAGCCCACCCCTTCTCCCCTCCCTACCGCAAAGAACACTTCTCCGCTGCCGTTCCCCCATCCCTTTCCCACCCCGGTCCCTGCCGTAACATTTGATCCATCCCCACCGCCCCCCCAAATGTCCGCTAGTGCCGCCCCCACGGGGGCCGTCTCGTTCCCGCTAGTTGTGGGCGGCCCTCGGGGGGCAGTATTTGTATCCCCGGTCTCCAACCCGTTAGGGGCTGCCTTGTTCCCTCCGCCGCCCCCTCCCTTTCCGGAGTCGGGGACGGGCAGCGCGGCGCCATCGGTGTCGGCGCCACGTTGGGGATTGGATCCCTGTTTGCCCGTCTCCGTGGCCCATGAGCTCCACCCGGGGGCCCGGACGGAGAAGAATCCTGGTTCCCCCTTAGCGCTGAGGAGCGAGCTGCGCCAATTCCTCGCGGATAACCGCGGGGTAAAAGGGAAGGTGCAGCTCGCCCTCCAGCGCTGGGGGGACTTTCATCCCATCCTCCAGGCCACCAGAGCCCTGTTGCGGGAGGGGAGAGGGACCAATAAGCAGGACGACGCGGCCTACCGCCGGACCCGCAGATTCCGAGATGCACTCCTGACCTTCGGGGCGGAGTGCGGTCTGCTGCGGGACCTGCGGGGGGCTGACGATCGTCCTGCCCATGAGGATCCACCCCAGCCCTCTCAATGAAATACACCATCATCGCGACGTTGAACGCCCGGGGCTGTAGGGCGGGTCTCCGCAGGAGCCGGGTGCTCTCCTTCCTTCGGGAGGGGGGGTACTCGGTGGCCTTCCTGCAGGAGACCCACACGACTCCAGCCGTCGAGGCTGGCTGGCGGCTGGAGTGGGGGGACGGGGTATATTTTAGCCACCTTGGCGTTCGCTCGGCCGGGGTGGCCACCCTGTTCTCCCCTGCCCTACGGCCCGAGGTGCTGGGGACAGCCGAGGTTGTCCCGGGCCCCCTGCTGCACGTCCGGGCCCGCGTGGAGGGGCTGACGTTGAACCTGGTCAACGTCTGCGCCCCGAACACGGGCCCAGACTAGGTCACCTTTTATCGGCAGGCGGCCACCTTCCTTGGCACTCTGGATCCTCGCGAGTGTCTGGTCCTGGGCAGGGATTTCAACACCACCCTCGATGACCGGGACTGTGTAGGACTCGCGAACTGCCAGGCGGCAACAGGCGTCCTCAGGGAGATCGTGGACCACCACTCCCTGGTGGACGTCTGGCGAGACCACCACCCGGACGACAACACCACCTTCACCTGTGTCCGGGTGGGGGACCATCGGTCGAGCCACTCCCGGTTGGATCGCATTTACCTCTCCTGTTTCCATCTGGCACGAGCCCACTCCTCCAGCATCCGGCCGGCCCCGTTCACGGACCACCATCTGGTGGTTGTGAAAGCCTCTCTGAGTTCGGAGAGGCTGGGGCCGGCCTATTGGCACTTTAATAATAGCTTGCTGGAGGACGTGGGCTTCGTGGCGTCCTTCCGGGAGTTCTGGCTGGCCTGGCGGGGGCAGCGGCCCGCCTTTCCCTCAGCACGACGATGGTGGGACGTGGGGAAGGTGCGCGCCCAGCTCTTCTACCGCGACTACTCCCGGGGCGCCAGCCGGCGGAGGGATGCGGAGATAGAGCAGCTGGAACGGGAGGTCTTGAAGCTTGAGGGGCGTCTGGCATCCGCCCCCGAGGATCCACCCCTCCGCGAGGCGTACCGGGAGAAGCGGGAGGAGCTCCGGGCCCTGGAAGATCACAGGGCCCGGGGCGCCTTCGTTCGATCTCGCATCCAGCTCCTTCGGGAGATGGATCGCGGCTCCCGCTTCTTCTATGCCCTGGAGAAAAGGAGGGGGGCCAAAAAGCACGTCACCTGCCTTTTGGCGGAAGACGGCACCCCCCTCACGGATCCGGCGGAGATGCGTGGAAGGGCCAGGGCCTTCTACGCCAGTTTGTTCTCCCTGGATCCGACCGAAGCCGACGCCTGCAGGGTGCTCTGGACCGAGCTCCCGACAGTCAGCAAGGGCGACCGAGACCGGCTGGAGATGCCTCTCACCCTGGCCGAGTTCTCGGAAGCCTTCCGTCTCATGCCCAACAATAAAACCCCGGGCATGGACGGGCTGACCGTGGAGTTTTACCGCGTGTTCTGGGACGTCCTCGGCCCAGACCTCGTCACCGTCTGGGCCGAGTCCTTGGAGAGCGGGGTCCTCCCTCTGTCGTGCAGGCGAGCCGTGCTCGCCTTGCTACCGAAGAGGGGGGACCTCCACGACCTTCGGAATTGGCGTCCCGTCTCGCTCCTCAGCACGGACTATAAGGTCGTAGCAAAAGCCATCTCGCTGCGACTGCGGTCTGTGCTGTCAGACGTCATCCATCCCGACCAGACCTACACCGTCCCGGGCCGTAGCATTTTTGATAACTTGTATTTGGTCCGGGATCTCTTGGAGCTCGGGTGTAGGGATGGTTTGTCGTTCGCCCTCCTGTCCCTGGACCAGGAGAAGGCGTTCGACAGGATGGATCACGGGTATCTCCTGGGCACCCTGCAGGCCTTCGGCTTCGGGCCCCGTTTTGTGGGTTTTCTCCAGGTGCTGTACGCCCTCGCGGAGTGTTTGGTCAGGCTCAACTGGACCCTGACCGAGCCGGTCAGCTTCGGGCGGGGGGGTACGTCAGGGGTGTCCGCTGTCGGGCCAGCTGTACGCTCTGGCGATCGAGCCCTTCCTCTGTCTCCTCCATAGGAGGTTGACGGGGTTGGTGCTCCGAGAGCCGGAGCTGCGGCTGGTCCTGTCGGCGTACGCCGATGACGTGCTCCTCATGGTCCAGGACCCAGGAGATCTGGCACGGGTGGAGGCCTGCCAAGCCGTTTACTCGGCAGCCTCCTCCGCCTGGGTCAACTGGGTCAAGAGCTCTGGCCTGGGGGTCGGGGATGGGTGGCGGGCCGGCTCCCTCCCACCCGCGCTTCAGGCCATCAGGTGGAGCGCGGGTCCGCTGCTCTATCTGGGCGTTTATTTATCCGCCACGCATCCTTCTCCGCCAGAAAACTGGCAAGGTTTGGATGCTAGGGTGGGTGAGCGGTTGCGGAGATGGGCAGGACTGCTCCGGTGTCTCTCCCTTCGCGGGAGGGCACTGGTGCTAAATCAGCTGGTCCTGTCCATGCTCTGGCACCGGCTCAACACCCTGCGCCCGGCCCCGGAGGTCGTGGCCAAGCTCCAGAGGACAGCTTTGGAGTTCTTTTGCCAGGACTGCACTGGGTCTCTGCAGGGGTCTTGTCTCTCCCCCTGGAGGAGGGGGGCCAGGGCCTGGTCTGCGTGTGCAGCCAGGTCTGGACCTTCCGCCTCCAGGCCCTGAAGAGACTCCTCTTTAGTGCAGGTAGTCCGGCATGGAGCACTTTGGCGTGTGCCTTCCTCCGCCGCCTCCGAGGGCTCCGATACGACTGGCAGCTCTTTTTTATCCACCCGAGGGGTCTTCCACGAGACCTCTCAGAGCTGCCGGAATTCTACCAGGACCTCCTCCAGACCTGGAAGTTGTTCTCGGCGACCAGGTCCGTTGTGGCCACCAAGGGAGAAGACCTCCTCGCGGAGCCCCCGCTCCACAATCCAGCCTTGTGTGTGCAGGTGGCGGAGTCTCCCTCGGTACACCGGAGGTTGATCCTGGCAGAAGCCACCAAGGTCGGAGACCTCCTGGACTATGACAGGGGGGATTGGGTGGATCCCCGAGCACTCGCTTGGCGCATGGGGCTCTCCACTCCCCTGAACCTCTCTGCGCCTACTCCAGGAGGTGAAGGCGGCTTTGCCGCGGCCCGCTCTCAACTTCCTGCAGCGGTCCGTGCGAGAGGGTACCCCCCCCTTCCCTTCCTGCAAACCCTACGTCCCTTTTTATCGGGCCCCTGTTCCGCGGGCCCCCCCAGCCTCCCCACCCTTGGACCCCCCAGCCAGCTGCAAAACTTGCAGTCGGTTTGCTTTCGAACCGCTCCTAGAGAACATCTGTACACGCTCGTGCTCCACACTCTGCATTTCCCCACCCTCGTGTCCCGCCCCGATACCAAATGGCGGGACTACCTAAGACCCGTTGAGGGTGGGGAACCCTGATGGGCCAGCGTATATTCTACCTTAATCCCGCGGCCCATCAGGGATATCAGTTGGCGGCTCCTTCACGGAGCCGTAAGCACGGGCGTGTACCTGGCGCGGTTCACCCCCATCCCGGACATCTGCCCTTTCTGCGGCGTGAGGGAAAACCTGGCGCATGCCTACCTTGAATGCGCCAGGTTGCAGCCCTTATTCCGGCTCCTCCAGAACCTCTTACTGAGGTTCTGGCTGCACTTTTCCCCACACCTTTTCCTTTATGCACACCCAATCCGTGGCCCCACAAAGTCGCGGGACCTCCTCATCAACCTTCTCCTGGCTTTGGCTAAAACCACCATTTACACTAACAGGGAAAGGATGCTAGACGAGGGGGTTCCCTGCGACTGTGGGGCCTATTTCCGTTCATCCCTAGCGTCACGTATCCGGGCAGAGTTCCTCTGGGCAGTGTCCACTGGCTCCATCGACAGCTTTGCGGAGCAGTGGGCACTGTCCGGGGTTCTCTGTTCAGTGTCCCCATCCGGTTCTCTTGTTTTGACCCTGTGACCCGCACCCCCTGACCATGTTTTTCATTATTTGTCCCAAGTATTTAGTTGAACCCCAGGTCCAGTCGTCCCTCCTTCAAGGCTGGGGGAGGGGCTTTTAGAAGTGGGCGGGCTTTACCCGCCCACTTCCTGGGTTTCAAATAGACCCCACTACATTCAGATTTAGGCCCTTCAAAATGTCAGCATATTTTTATTTGGGTTTGCAGGTGTTCTTGTCTCTAAGGCCATGTCTACACTAGGAGAATAGTCCAAATTTACTAAGTTTTACTTCTAGACACCCGATTTTACAAATTCAAAGTTCTGATGTCCTCATTATGGGGATCAATCGAATGTAGTCTAAGGTAGACTCCATTAATGTGGATGTGCTACCTTGGACTCAGAGCCCCAGGAAGCAGTCTGGGGAGCTGTGGGAGGCCTTCCGGAGGCCATTATATTTGAATTTGCAGCACTGGAGCATCCACACTAATGTTATTTTGGACTTACAAGTTCGGGAATAGTGTTATTCCTCATGAAAAGCAGGACTACAGAGTTCAAATTCTGTGGCTTCTTATTGCAGAATAATGGGCTTGGAAGTGTGGACACATCGTTTACAAATTCAAACTTGGGGAGGGCTAATTTTGGACTAAGGTTCTAGTGTAGCCCAGGCCTCAGTGAAAGGCCTGGTAGCATGTCTGCTATCTTTAGGAAAAGAGTTCTGGTCAAATCTTCAGATGGGCTAAGCAGGCTGAGATAAAGCAATGAATCCTCCTGAATTCAAAGTAGACCCAAATCTTTGATAAAGTGAAATTAACATTGTAGGTAAATATTTCTGAGCCCTGTAGAGATTAGAGACCCGGAATATTGTCATCAGGATGAATGACAGACTCCCTTTATTTCCTATTTACTCAGTCTCTCATGTCTGTAATTAGCCATCGTGCTTCTATTGGTAATGCGTGAAAATCTTCACAACTAATACCACAGACCAATGCATTTTCCTTGTTTACACCAGAAATGGAAACAGTAACAAAAAGCAAGAAAAAAAAGGTATACTGATGGCACTTCCAGCTCAAACCTAAAACTGGAAAGGAACAGACAAAATTAAGCAAAATAAAAAAAAAACCTCAAATTTTTTATAATATATTTTATCCTTTCATCCTGTAAAAGGGTCCTTAGTCGCCCCCCTTTCTCTGACGGGCTCACCGCCCTTCGGGGACCCACCCCTTGCCTATTTACATCTCAATTATTCAGTCTATTGCGTATAGTCTCAGGCTGATGCTCCTTGTTACACTCCGTAGTTTTCAGTAGCTCCCTCCTGCAGAAGCGTTCTTGAGGGAGAGTAGGGGGACCCGGGCCCTCCCTTTTTCACAGGTCCCAGCCCATGGCCCTAAGGACCAATTTCCTCATGGTTTGGTCCGGCTGGTGGAGCTCCTGCCAAAACACACCAGCCCTCGGGCCATAAACGGCCCTGTAGAGGCACTGTAGAGGCACCCAGTAAGCAACACTTCAAAGATTACAGGAGAGCAGCAGATATAACTCCATTGTTTCTATTTGCATACAAATTGTCAGTCCAGAAGCAAACATTTTCTCACACTGAATTATGTCAAGAGCGTGGATTTGGAAGGGTATTTTTTTAATCCATGACAATTAAAAATAGAGTGATAAAAGCTGCAGATCTAGAGTTCCTCAGGATGGCTTCTCAAATGGCACAATAGAAATTATGAATTATTTGTATTACAATAGTTCCTTGAATCCCCAGTCATTGATTAGGTCCCCAATGTGCTTGGTGCTGTACAAATAAAAAGAACATTCCTGACCTAGAGTACTCAAAATTAGACTAACTGATTCCAAGGCCAGAAAGGGCCATTTTGATCATCTGTTCTGACCATAGAATTTCTCCCACATAAATCCTAGAGCACATCTTTTAAATCTTTATGACAGAAAAAAGAGGTGAATGAATTGGACAAAAGGGAAGATGACAGGTGGGAGGGTGAGGTAAGAGGAAAAAAACCACGTGTTTGTATAATAAGTAGTGCTCTCAACTTGCCACCTGCCCAGGTGCTTAAAGCACAACAGCAGAGGTCTAAAGAGAGGAGTCTGATGTAGGTCAAAAAGATGGTTTTACAGATTTTGAAGGAGAACTTTCCTAACACATAAGGGACTACATGGAGAAAGTGGAAAGGGGATTTATTCAGAAAGCCCCATTGATGAGCATCATTACTCTGTTTGTAGTACAAGTTAGAAAACAAAATAAGCTTAATAATAGTGGAATTGAAATACACCTGGTGGTAAATATGGAATGGATTTGGTTATAAAATATACCTTATTTTCCTGTTACCTGAATCTTCAAATCTCTAATGACTCTGCAATCTACAGAGATGCAACCATCTTGTACTCCCTATCATGAAGTACTGGAATAAAAAGTACTTTCTGCTAGAGATTTTACTATGGTGCTTTTTTGTTTATTACCTTACTCTGAAATGAAGACTGAGGGATAGATTCTCAGCTCATGTAAAATGCCATAGCTCTACTGAAGAGAACTGAGCTATACTAATTTTTACCAGCTAAGATCACACTTTGAAATATAAAAATCTTTTAATTGAAAAGCATCACAGAAAGACATTTTGTGGATCTCTAGTAAAACTCCACCCTTAGTATATTAAACACTGGGTTATTTTAACAGTGAGTTCTTTAAGACATAAGAATGTAGGAATGGCCAGACTGGGTCAAACAAAAGGTCCAACCATATCAATATCTTGTCTTTTGACAGTGGCCAATGCCAGATGCCCCTATGGGAATAAACAGAACAGGTAGGTATCAAGTGATCCGTCCCCTGTTGCCCATTCACAGTTTCTGACAAACAGAGGGTAGAGACACTATTCCTGCCCATCTTGACGAATAGCTACTGCTGGAGTTATCCTCCATGAACTTATCTAACTCTTTTTTAAACCTTATTAAAGTCCTGGCCTTCACAACATCTTCTTGCAAGGAGTTCCACAGGTTGACTGTGTTGTGTGAAGAAATATTTCCTACTTAAGACCTAGCATTGCTGCTTGTTAGTTTAGAGAAAACACTATTTCTGTGTTTGGATGCTTACCACAGCTCTGCTAGTAAAATGTGTGTGTGTGTATATATATGTGTGTGTGTACACCCTGTGTGTATCAGTGTTTATAAAGTACCTCTTTTTAAAAAAAAATTGTAAGTACCCCCCGTACCTACAGTTTTCAGACACACAAACTTTTTTTCTACTATTGCAACACATTTGTTTAAACAACTTAATCATAGCCGGGCCTGTGATGAAATTTTTGGGTGTAAAAAGTACAAAAATAATAAAGTGCTGTAAAACTTAAAACAAAAATTCAGTTTTCTACAAGTTTCAGTTGTGTTCATGTACCCCCCAGACTACTCTCAAGTACTCCTAAGGGTACTCGTACCACTGGTTGAGAAACACTGGTGTATATCATCAGAACATAATAATTGAGTGATTATGCTCTCCAGGCATCATATTGTCCTAACAATTATTTTGCCAGATGAACTATTTCATGGGGTGCTGCAAATGTTAGTCATCTGGTGTATCTCACCCTTACATCAATTACTGTCCCTGTAGAAAGCCTTTGAGCAGGAGCTATCAGATATAGTAACTGCCCTCTTTTTCAAAACCAAGAACCAAGATACTTTTTTGGTAAGTTGTTTAGGGTTGAAATAAAAAAACCCTTACCTATTTCTGAGTGGAGAATGTCTTTCCCTATAACTTAGTGTTTTGAATGAACTTATAAAAACCAATACTGAATAAATGGTCCAAACATTCACTGAAAGCAGAATAGCAGCTCCAGATTGCATCCACATTTAGTAAGTCTTTTTCTTCAATCATGGTTCTTCAGACTGAACATTCACTCCACTGGACTGCTTTTCTGGACAATAGAGCAGAAGTTCTCCAGTCTGTACAGCACTTGGTCTTGAATAAAAGATTTTGCAGTAATTTTTTTAAAAAATTAAAGTTTACAAGTTTAAAAAAGGGACATTTCAGATAGCCATTCCTGGAAAATAACATAGGTATGGGGGGAATAGGGCCTGTCTCATTAAAACCAAGTATTTTTAATGTAAGAGGTTTGACAGAAAAGAAATCCTGTGCCCTAAAAAGACAGTTTGGCACAGAGCTGCTGAGTAACATTTGCCATTGCAAATACAGCTCTCATGAGTTGTAACAGCAACTGGCACTCCTGTCTATCACCCCAGGGGACTGGCACCACAAATCCATATGGTCTGTTCCTCATATCCCCAGCCCCCTTCCACTCTGCCTTGGAAAGCGGTGCTCTAGCATAAGTTTCTGCAGTACAGAAAAGATGACAGAGTCCGTCTGCAGACTTCATTCTACCATGAGCAGCAGAGCAGCTGTTTTCATTGTCTAGGTGATAAGTGGGCAATGTTGTGTGTGCTCACTGGGGTAGAAAGGATAGGAACATCATTTAACCCTTCAAATAGACTGTGAACTGATAGTATCTGACAATAAAAATATCACCTCCTTAAATCTCACTATGTATTTTATAAATGTGCATGTCTGCCCATCTGTCTGGGAATGCATTTGTTCAAGAACTCCTCCTAAACAGTAAGAGCTTGAACCACCAAAAGTAGTATGCCACTTCCTCTTATAACTTAAAGCAAGGTCAGGGTTTGGTTGTGCCAGGACAATGGGATGTGCCTGGAATTTGATTGTTTCTCATAAAATGGAAAAGGAGGGATCTGGCAGGAATGACTGTTATACTGCAGAATGACCACAGGGAGCAGAAAGGGGCCAGAGTCAGGGACCAGGACAGCTATAACCTCACTGGGGCAACAGGTTGTAGGGGTGGCAGAAGGGACAGTTATCTACTGAGGCACATGAACCTTTCCCCTGGCTCTGAGCTTCTCACATGGCCCCAAACTGCTGCAGTGAGAGTAGGCGGTGGCAGCCTCCATACTGAACCCCTCATCCCCAGCCCCACCCCAAAGCAATGATTTAAATGAAGAAAAACAAAAGTCTGAGTAAGTCTTCTAGTAGACATTATGGGCTTATCTAGACTAGGTGGAACAGTCGAAAGAGGATATGCAAATTCCATGGGAATTTGCAAATCTTCTTCCGATCGCACTTTTGAAGGCGGAGGTTTTGAAAGTGAAAGTAGTTTAGATGTGGTTTTTTTGGCGAACCTCATCCCTTTTGTCGAAAAGCCGCTTTTCCTCAAAAAATGAGGTTTACACGGCTTTTCGACAAACGGGAGGGGGCTTTGCTGAAAAACTACTTTCGCTTTTGAAAGCTCTGCTTTCGAAAGTGCGATCAGAAGAAGATATGCAAATTCCCATGGAATTTGCATATCCTCTTTCGACTGTTCCGCATAGTCTAGGTAAGCCCTATAATTGAAACCAGCAACTGTACATGTAGCTACTCTTGATGAACAGAACTTCTCTATAATAAAAATGGAGATTGTCCCAAAGCTGATTCCTCTATCCAGACTCGAACTTTGGTGGCATGTTGATACAAACCTGGATAGGCCTGATTCGCTGTTACACCAGTTCAGAGGGACTGAAAATTGTTACCAAAATCAGAATGATAACATTTTGCGCCCACAAAGCACAAAGCAATAGAAATCAGGCCCTCTAACAGGAGCCTGATGCTACATAAACAACAAACAGTTTTGGAATTGAAAGAAAAACACAAATACTTCTTTCACATAATGAAAAGGCACATCAGATTCTGTAATAAGTACCCCGTTATGAGAATGTAAGAGGAAAGGGGAGAAGGTCACAAAACAGTAAAAGACAAAAACATATCTGATGCATACAATCAAGCAGTGATCGTAAATTAATTTTCATCTCTAAAAACTGACTGTCTGCTGGGAAAATTATTGAAAAAACAAGCTATATTCCAATTAGGAAAGAGATCAGATAGAGGGCAAGAAAGAAAAAAATAACATTAACAAAAGCAGAGCTTTGGAGGTTCGGCCCTCATGATATGGCCCAGGAAAAGAATATTTTAGTAGCCTTAATTCAGAATTCCTGTGGATTTGTATTTTAAGTTAAAGATGCAACATAGCTTTGCTTTACAGAGTGTCACCACATAGCACAAACTTCAAAAACAAAAACTAACTTAAAAACAGTGTGTGCCCATGGAAGCCCATCTACATGTTTTGTTAGTCTATAAAGTGCTACCACACCAGCTTTGTTTTTTAAGTTTATCCTGTAGAGACTAACGAGGCTACCCCCTGGAGCTTCACCACATAGCACAGTGCAGCCTGCCATGGATCTGGACTTGGGATCAGTGCTTCAAGTTTCATATGTGAGAACACACACCAAGGGGTGTGTTTTCAAAGCAGTAAATTTCACTGGTTCCAACTGAGGTCAATACAGAATACATAGCAAATCCTAAAAGCAATGACTGTCTCTTAAACTCCGGATATGTCTACACTATCAAGTGTTGATTCCCCAAAGGTAGGCAAAATACAAATTGCCGGAGGGTGTTCACATTTGCTCCCTCTGTCGACCGATCATGGCCATACAGGCATGCCCGCATCCACAGTGTGAGCAAGGCAGTGTGGGTATGTATCACACATGTGCTGTGGGAAGGCGGAGCAGATCACTGCATATCTTAGGATTCCCCCTCAGCTCTCCCACAGCCTCTCTTGAGCTGCTGGGAGGGGCATCATGAGTAGCTCTGTGAGCTCTTCATGCTGAGGAATGTTAAAATAGCACAGCAGCCTGTCCCCCCTCTCCCTGCAGCAGCAGTCTGCCTGCCACAATGTTCCTAGTGGAGGGAAGATTTGTTTTTTATTCCCCAAACAAAGCATCTCACTCAGCTGTCAGACACTTCCCAGAGCTTTGAAAGTGAAGGGGCACGTGCCTGCAGGGCAGCAGAGATCAAAACAGAGCAGGCATTGTGGGACACTGGCAGAAGCCAGTTCTGTGGAAAAAACAAACAGCGACTCTACACTCTCTCTTTACTGACAATGAAGGGAGGGGAAAAGAAAAAAGTCTCTGGCAAGGGTGGAGTTTTTTGTCACTGAAATGGGGCGTTTTTCCCAACAAAAGTTCCATAGCAGTGTGTATGCTGTCGCTGTTTTGTCGCCAAAAGGCAGGTTTTGATGACAAAACTTTAAGAGTTTGTCTGTACTACAGAGCCGTGGTCCTCAACCTTTTGGGGCTGCCAGGCGCCCGGGGGCTGGGCTGCTCACGCGCCAGGTGTCCGGGGGCGGGGCCGCTCATGCGCCAGGTGTCCGGGGGCGGCCGCTCACGCGCCAGGTGTCCGGGGGCGGGGCCGCTCATGCGCCGGGTGTCCAGGGGCGGGGCCACGCATGCACCGCACGCCGGGGCCGGCCCAGATGATTCAGCAGGCACACATAAATGCCCCAGCGGGCACCATGGCACCCGCGGGCACCGCGTTGGGGACCACTGCTACAGAATATGCCTATACTTGATCAACAAGGGTACATCTACATTGTGGAGCTATTTCAGGATACCAGAAGCATTCCAAAATAGCTATTCTGCATCTATTGAAGCAGCCCGTTATTTCGAAATAGATTTCGAAATAATGGGCGGCTTATTCCAACATCCCGGTAACCTGAGGTTTAAGGGGAATTTTGGAATAGCAAGTTATTTCAAAATTTGGCACTGTGTAGACAGCACAAAATTACGAAATAAGCTATTTGGAAATAGCATCAAAATATGCTACACAATTTGTGTCGCACAAATTGTGTAGCTTATTTCAAGCTAAAGGTGCTGTGTAGATGCACCCTAAGTGTAGCTTAACCCTCCCTGCCCATCTCCTTGAACAACAAAGTTTTGCTGGGACAAGTGAAAGGGTGAATGCTCCTTTGTTGGCAGGAGCACTCACTTTGGGGATGGGTGTATTTTGTCAGCAAAAGTGCCAACAGACAGCATTCACACACACACTGACTTTTAGCAATAAGGCTGTGTATTGTAGACATATCCTCAACCTCTATTTTTAAAAAGCTGTAGTCACACCTCACGTCTTTGTTCCTTTGCCTAAAGAAATTCTACTGCTCCAAACCCCCTCAATATAGCCAAATGTGGTCAGACTGGTCCCCAGGTTTCAGCCCGCTTAAAAGGTTCACCCATAAGTGGACTGTGCCCACGAAAGCTCATGATACATGTTTTGTTAGTCTTTAAAGTGCTACCAGACTATATGTTGTTTTTTAAGTTTATCCTGTACAGACTAACTCGGCTACCCCTGAAGACCATGTAAGTTAATTACTTTGGATTCCCTATTCTGGGAGAGGTTTGGGCCAGCTCTGAGTCTGACACAAGTGAAGACCTTGTACACTTGTGAGAGATGTGTGATCGGACGGTAGTTGCTCGATTCAAGCTGGTTTCTCTTCAGAGTGTTTGACAATTGATCACATCCACTCAGTTTAGTAGCTCATTGAAAAAAAGCAAGGAATACAAAGTTCCATTGTGTCTTGTTGACTACAAAATGACATTTGACTCGGTTGAGTTTACCACTGTACTCAACACACTCAGCGAAATTAGAATTGACCTGAGATACACAGACATGCTGGAAGAAATTAACTGCAATTTTCAACATAAATAACATCATTAAATGTCCCATGCCTCATTATCATACACAGAGGAGTCAGACAAGGCAACACAATTTCACCAAATCGGTTTGCAGCAGTACTGGAATTGTTGTTCAACAAATTGAACAGGGAAGAAGGAATCAGAATTGACGGAGAACAATTAACACATCTTCTCTTCACTGATGATTGTATACTATTGGTGAAGGACACAGCAGAATTAGAGAAAAAATTGCAGCCACTGCAAACACTTTTCCAGGATATTGGGTTGGAAGAGAACACAAAGATCAAAGTGGATGTGGAATGAGCATTGCAAAGCAGGAATTATCACTGTAAGTGGGGAACACAAAAAGATTCAGGAAAAACATTTACCTGAGTCAGCAGCTAAGCAGAGAAAAATCTTTCAGGGGGCAATGCAGTAGGAAGAGAAAGGCAGAGTGGGCATATCTTGAATGGATGATAAACTGCCCATAAAGGAAAAGAAAGAACTCTTTGACACTACTTTTCGGCCAGCCATGATAAATGGAGTGGAAAGTTGGTCAACAATGAATGTGGAGGAAGAAAAATTTGCTGTCACCCACAAACCAAATGTGCAAGATATCATTCCATGATCACAAAGGGTATGTCTACACAGCAAAGTTATTTTGAAATAACTTTACCAGCATCTACACAGTCAAACCGCTATTTCAAAATTAAATTGAAATAGCGGAAGGCTTATTTTGAAATTGGTAAACCTCATTCCACTAAGAATAGTGCCAATTTCAAAACTGCTATTTCGAAATAAGCGCTGTGTAGACACTTATTTTGAAATAGGGGGCCTCCAGCCCTTCCCAGGGTGCCCTGGTGGCCACTCTGGGCACAACCAAGAAAACTCCTCTCCCTCCCCGCTCCCCGGAGCCCTTAAAGGGGTAGACTCTGGCCACAATGCCTGTGCCAGCTCCAAGCCTGACAGCCCAGAGCCAGCAGTCGCTGCACCTGACCCAGTGGCCCCAGCATGAGCCAGGCAGCCAGTGCCAGCCAGCCCTCCACTGCTCCCCAGGACCAGTCTGCCAGCTCCAAGGAGCCTGCCAGGGGCCGGAAAAGGCGGGCGCCTGCCTGGTCCAGTGCGGAGATCAGGGACCTAATTCAGGTTTGGGAGGATGCCTCCAATGTCCATGATCTCCGCACTAAAAGGAGGAACACAACCATCTACAGGTGGATGGCTGCCAGCCTGGCCACCAAAGGCCACATGCGAACCCAGGAGCAGGTTTGCATGAAAATAAAGGAGCTGCGGGAGGCGTATGCCAGGGCCACAGGGGGCAGCTCCCAACCAGCGGCAGACCCAGACCCCTGCCCCTATTTTGATGCCATGGACCACATCCTGGGGGGCAGGATGGTTCGTGCCACCCAGGTGGTCATTGACAGAGCTTGCTGCCTCCTGCTGCTCCAGCCCCTGCTGCCTCCCCAGCTACCTCTCCTCCTCCCACTCCTTCTCCTCCTCTCGCTTCTTCCTCCCCACACACCCTGGGATGCCGAGGCCCCCGCACCCGCAGTGCTGGGAGACAGTTGGGCCAGCGAGACCCCGAACCCTGAGCTCTGAGCTTCTCTTCCCCCTTCCTTCCCTTACCTTCCCCTGCCAGCTCCCTCTTCCCAGGTTTCCCCTTCCCCTCTCCTCCCTCCCTCCTCTCCTCTCCCACCTTCTTTCCCCAGTCTCACCTCAGTTTCATTCCCCTGCCACCCCAGTTTTGTTCAATAAAGAGGCTTTGTTGTAATGAACACGTGTCTTTTATTGTACAGCAGGAAGGGGGGTTAGGGAGGGGTAAGTGGAAGAACGTGAGGGAGGAATGAGGCACAAGCCCCCAGTGGGGCACACCAGGGAGACTGTTACTGCCTGCAGAACGTACTGCCAGGCTCAAAGCAACACGTCCAGGAGAAGCACCAGAGTGCCCAGGGGCAGCTCCGGCTCCATGCTGCAGAGTGCTGTGGTGTCCTGAGTGAGGGCAACCAGAGCACGCAGAGAAAAAAATGCTTTGCTGTTCCTCAGCGAGGTAGGCAAGCAAGCAAGCAGGGAAACCTTAGAACCGGCTGTCCGTGGGGGTCCCTTTCAGCACAGGGCTCAGATAGCCTCAGGCAGCAGCCACACAAGGTAAATCCTGACCTGATGCCCTGCCAGAACCAGTTCCAGCCAGCCTTAAATGTGATTCAGCTTCCTATCAGTGTGGACGTGCTATTTCGAAATAGCAAAATGCTTTTTCGAAATGCATTTTGTGTCTAGATACATTATTCTGAAATAAGCTATTTCGAAATAACTATTTTGAAATAAGATATTGCAAAATAATGCTGTAGCGTAGACATTCCCATACTGAATGAGGACATCAGAAGACATACAGAGGTGATCAATGTAGTGCAGGCAATGAATGATGCAAAATGGAGATGGGTAGGTGTCAGCCGGTGGTCAGGGCAGCGAGTGGTGTGTGTGTGTGTTATACACCCGAGACTTCAACTGCTAGGACTGGCTGGAGTTCTTTTTAAAATTGTGCTTGGTTCTGTTACAGCAACTGAAGGAGTCAGGTCACAGCTTAAACAGTTACTATTTTATTGTTACAGGGTAAACTTAGCTGTTAAATGCTACTACTGTGTTACAGATAACACAGCCACTACAAAGGACAGGACAGAAATTACACTAATAAGTCACTTACAGGTACCATGAAACCCTTTTGGTTCTCTGAGCTCTTATTAAATGCATGCAAAATAGACACCTAGCAGGTATATATTCTCACCCCTGCGTTCCAGACTTGGCGTGGCCAGCGTCTTTCTCTCAATCCCTCGGGAAGAAGTAGGGCGAGGCTGGGCGTCCCACAGACCTCGGGAGGCAACCAATACCTGCCAGCAGGTATAGATGATTGGAGCTCAAATGGGGTGGGCTACTAAACCCCTCTTTATACCCCTTGGGTCACGTAGGCTTCTTCCTGGTCTCAAGTGGCCAATTAGGGAAAATGGCTTTGAATGCCAAGTTTCCCACGAAGGGTGCAAAGCATAATTCACACCTGGGAAAATGCAGACAATGGGCACCTCTAGTATGTGATGGGCGGAGATTCCTCTCCTGGAACAGTGTAGGCGTGTCAATTACTGGTGCTAGCCATCAGGGCGGCAGGAGGTCCCCTGGTTGTCAGCTAGCCCATTTACTGTCTGGTTTCTGTTTATTAGAGTCAGAGACAAGCAGCACCCCTGCGTTCCCAGGGCATCAAAGGCTGACTGCCTTTCTCTTGCTCTCTGGGGGGGGGGGGAACAAGATGGGGTTCATGTCTGGCTACATTCCACCCCCTTGACACGCCTCACTATGTCCCAGAACTCAAGATGGCGGTGATGCCAGCACCTTTTTGCCCTCCTTGGAGGAAGCTAAAATCGCCCTATCGGCAGGGTCTGATCAGATAATTTTGGATCAAGGGATTGATTAGGTTCGCTTCCCAATGCCATATATCGGACTTGTGCAGAGGAGGTAGCAGTGTACACCAAACGCTTAACAATACATAGAAGCATGCAGCAAGCAATTACAACAAGAAAAATGGTTAATATAGTATTTACAATAGAGTGAAGGAATGGAGTTAATGAAAATCCTAGGTGTTGGGCTAGCCAATCTAGCCATGAGGCTTTTCCGTCCTCAGTTACAGCGTGTAGCACCTTAACAGTGCCCTTTATAGTGAATGCATCTTGTTTAATTTGTAAGCAGCAAGATTGGTTAATTATCACACATACTTCCCCCCTGCTGGGCTAAAACTGCATCTAAGGGTATTCACTAATGCCTTCTCCAGCTCAGCTACTCCAAGCCAGGGCAGGAATGTGCGGGTGAACTGGTGAAAAATCTGTAGAGCATTCTATAAGGCGGTTGAGGGTGACTCTTCTTGGCATCCGGTGCAGGAAACTTCCAAGGTTAGTGATACCAGGAACCATAATGTGGGGGTGTACAGTGAGTCCCCCAGGGGCAGCATGCCCCAGTGAGCAGCGCCCTATTTAATTCAGTGGCAAATACTTGTTGGCTTTCTGCCTGCAAATGAAAAAGAGTCCTGGCTCTTCCTTTAGAATAGGGGAGTAGGGTCCGTTATGCCACCCTGTTCCAGTGGGTCCTTTCTTTGGGGTATGGTGGGTAGCACAGCAACTATCATTTGCGGCTGTGCAATGCAAGGCAAGCAGCAAGTCCTGTAGGACCTGATCCGCTGCAAAAAGCTCTGCCCTAGCACACTGGTTTGGGAGTAGGGTGTTACTGGTTACCAGTGTGGGGTTGTATATTTGACCGGTGTTAGGAATAATGAATAATGACTGATTGTACCAGGCTTTTCCTTCCAGGTATTGGCTGAAGCTTAGGGGAATAATGGTAACATTGCTAGATAGTGGTGTGCCACCTTGGGAGATGTTATATCCACAACACCTTAAGGGTTTTTGGTGGGTTGCACTGGGATAGACATCCCAGACTTTTAATTTCTCATTAAAACTTACAATGTGGGTACACTGCTGGTCCCCTAACCACCCAAGGTGGGGTCCAGTATCTTTTGTTCTCAAAGCAGATGGGGTATACTTCCCTGGAGCTTCCTGTTATATACTCCAGAGTTTGACCCCATAGTGTAGGTTGCCATTGTCCATGCCACCCCCAAGTTCCCTTCCCAGAGTCATTTAAAAGTTTGTAGCTGCTGGAGCTGCTGTCATCAAACCAGGCTGGGCCCCACTTGAAAACGTTGCTCTTGTTCCACTAGCTCTTCAAGTTTAAAGGAACAAATTCAATCCCTAGTCCTGCGGAAAAGTTCAGCAGTGTACACGTCCAACAGTCCGTGGCGCCAGTTTGGATGGCATTCTGGAAAGGGTGTTTGGGAATGGCGGAGGCTGCTGTGGCCACAAGGAACGTTACAATGAGTCCAAACATCATGCTGTCGCTCGGATCGGGGTCTGCCACACAACCCAGTTTGATTCTAAAAGAAAGCACAAAGTCAACCGGTCTTGGATACAATCCAAGCCTTAGTTATAGTTATTGGCATCTTGTTGGGGTTTGCAATAATCCAAAGCCCTTGTCTTTATAAGACTGAAGTACACAGGTATGTGTGCCCAGGCTGGGGTGTTTGACTACAACAGTATCCCCAGGGGCATATTTGGAGTCCTTATCTGATTATATTACTTGGAGTGTTGGGACGAGTGCTGTTAAGTGGTTTAGTCCCATGATGGTTGACAACCCCGTTGCTGATCGGGTCGGGTAGGCAAAGCCAATTCCCGAGACAATCTCTACTCCAGTCAAAACATATTTCCTTCTCTGTCTGGTGGAGGGTAATGGGCCAATGTAATCAATTCGCCAGTTTGCCCATTACCAGTTTCAGCAAGGAGGGTGGCCTTGTTCACTAAGCCCCACACCTCCTGGTCCTTTTCTTAAGCATATTCCTGAAAAATCTAAGAGTTGCTTTAACTCTCAGTACCCATCCTTAAGGGAATCTAGCTCTGTCTGGGTACTGAGGGACATGCATTTCTACCTCTCCACTTCTGCAGTAGAGGCTTTTACATTTTTGCAGTTTCATATTTACATTCTTATATTCAGTCAATTTGAAGAACACCTCATTACAGGTTTTCCATAGAAGTCAAGCTGCAGCTGCTTCCCCCTTTATTGGGGGCAACGGTTTACATATCCACAAGTAGTTAGCCAATTTATCTTCTAGGTCTGAAATTGTATGGACAGCAGCTAACACTTGATCAGACCAAGGGCTATGCCCGAACTTTTGCAAGATTTTGTTCAAAAGGGGTAGCATCTTTTACAAATGCCAATTTCTCAGTCTCCTCTCTCTGGGAGCCTTCTTAAAAAGACTGCTTACATTTAAACATTTTCTAGTATACCCAACCTCCTATTGGGACTAAAATAGCAACACCAATATCTCCTTTTTTTTTCTTTCTTTCTGGGGATAAGGCAACACGTCACATTTATTGAACATACATAGATCAATCAATACTTATCATATGCATATGATACATTACACTCATCTACTCTTACACACCCACAAGCACACTCCATCTTCTTGCTACCAAAGGTTGCTCCCCCTTTTGTATCTGTTCTCACATTTAGCATTGTGCAAACATAAATCCTTTTAGATTCTGACTTTTATGTTTGACTTTCTGGAGGGCTACAGTTTGAACTTTCTGATCTCAGGTAGTTTGCTGATCAAACTTATCCATTACCTGCAAAGCTTCTTTGTGCTGCCAGCTAGGGCATTTGCATCACAAAGGGAATTACAACCTGTTGTGGCTCCTGGAGCCTCCACAGCATTTTGATTTGTTTGCAGTTTTTACCCCTTCTACAATATACATGGCATGTCACAGGAAAATGTGCAGTCTTTGTTTACAGCACTACTTAGCCACATTAAACTTTGCATAGGGTGTAACTCTTTCTTTATGCTTACAGTTTACCTGTACTTTCATTAAACAACTTGGACTGAAATGGTCTTACTAAAAGTAAACCAAACCAATTTGTTTTAAACCTACAAACCAAGATTACTGGACCTTGAAAACCTCACTTATTTACACTATATATATATCATATACACACAGATACACATACATTCTCTCTGAATCTTTCTTACACTATTTCTACATAGCTGTACAACAATTACATTCCCTTTTATTCATTGGGGTAGTTAAGTTCCAATAGAAACCCCCTCTCTTTAGAGTTCTTTTAGCAGTATCTATAATCAAATGTATGGATTTGAGTCAAATTTGCCTGGATTATTTACAGACATTCCTTTGGAAAAAGGGCCCATTTTTCCTTCAGAATGGCTGCAAAGAAACCACAATTTTCTATCTACACCATTTTAGCATTTGCACAACTGCTCAATTCTCTCCATTCTCTGTAGAGTTAAATTCTCTGTGGGTTTTTCTTTTTCTTAAAACACTTTCTTATCTCTAAAAATAAAAAAAAACTGGCCTTGTTTCAGATATTACTCTTGTAAGTATTGTTTTAAGGATTTAGATTTCCAGGACATGTACTTACTGCCTTTTCCTCAGTTCTACCACAAGGCCTTCAATCTATCTGTTACCTGCCTGCTTGTCTGGGCCTGATCCTGTTTTCCTTGCTAAATGGAAAGTGGCTCTTTTCCACATACTCAGGCTTTGTCCCATTCTTTAACTTGCAAGCAGTTCTATACTTACAGAACTGCACCCACAACTCCTCAGGATTTCCCCAATCCTTTTCTAACATTTCTCTGTTCCATTTGGGTTGCCCCAACCTTCCTGGGCAAAAATTCTTTTCTACTTTACTGAAATCAGTATTTACCATGACTAGCTTCATGTTGCTGTATTTAAACCTGTAACACAATCCTGCCGACTACGCCAATTCTGTCAGCCGGTGGTCAGGGCAGCGAGTGGTGTGTGTGTGTTATACACCCGAGACTTCAACTGCTAGGACTGGCTGGAGTTCTTTTTAAAATTGTGCTTGGTTCTGTTACAGCAACTGAAGGAGTCAGGTCACAGCTTAAACAGTTACTATTTTATTGTTACAGGGTAAACTTAGCTGTTAAATGCTACTACTGTGTTACAGATAACACAGCCACTACAAAGGACAGGACAGAAATTACACTAATAAGTCACTTACAGGTACCATGAAACCCTTTTGGTTCTCTGAGCTCTTATTAAATGCATGCAAAATAGACACCTAGCAGGTATATATTCTCACCCCTGCGTTCCAGACTTGGCGTGGCCAGCGTCTTTCTCTCAATCCCTCGGGAAGAAGTAGGGCGAGGCTGGGCGTCCCACAGACCTCGGGAGGCAACCAATACCTGCCAGCAGGTATAGATGATTGGAGCTCAAATGGGGTGGGCTACTAAACCCCTCTTTATACCCCTTGGGTCACGTAGGCTTCTTCCTGGTCTCAAGTGGCCAATTAGGGAAAATGGCTTTGAATGCCAAGTTTCCCACGAAGGGTGCAAAGCATAATTCACACCTGGGAAAATGCAGACAATAGGCACCTCTAGTATGTGATGGGCGGAGATTCCTCTCCTGGGACAGTGTAGGCATGTCAATTACTGGTGCTAGCCATCAGGGCGGCAGGAGGTCCCCTGGTTGTCAGCTAGCCCATTTACTGTCTGGTTTCTGTTTATTAGAGTCAGAGACAAGCAGCACCCCTGCGTTCCCAGGGCATCAAAGGCTGACTGCCTTTCTCTTGCTCTCTGGGGGGGGGGGGGAAACAAGATGGGGTTCATGTCTGGCTACAGTAGGTCATGTAAGACAATAGGTGGGCAACCCTCATCAGTGCTTGGATTCCCAGTGACCACAAGCATTTTCAAACCTGCAGCAGTGAGTCCCAGAGCCTGCATCTACAGACTGAAGCTTGAGCCACAGCTCTCAAACATCCGCCTAGACATATGAGCCTGGGCTGAGGGTTGGTCTCTGAAGCTTCAGACCTCATGCTCCAGCCCAAGCCACAACACCTATACTACTGTTTCTGGCACTGTAGTGCAAGCCCAAGTCTGTAGATCCAGGCTCTGAGAGCCTCATTGCCATGGTTATTAAAACCCCCAAATCTCTTGAGAGCCTAAGTCATTTAGACACTAGTGAAATTTTTGCATTGGGAGATCCATTGTAGATTACAGAATTTGTTAAATTGGAGACCATATATGTTGGCGTGCCATGAAAAAGCAAATGAATACAAACATTTAAAATGGAGTTATTCCCTAAAATGCATTCACAGGAAATTTTCTAATGACTTTTTCTTGTAATGATTCACAGATAAAACTGGACTTTGAGTGAAACTGGGCTCAAACCGGAATATGAGTGAAACCCCCCTCCAAATAGATTAAGGGGATAACATATTCTGATTTATGGCACCGAAACAGAAAAATGAAGAATTGCTAAATGGTAACATTAAAAACGTTGCTAGTTACATTTTAATGATTTGTAATTATAGACAGTGAATGAGTACAGATGAAGTAATACTTATGCCAAGGCCTTGCTGGCATGAGTGTAATTTTGCAAATTCTTCTTTTACATAGACTTGCTGCTCTGCTTAAAATAATGCTGTTGCTGACAGAACAAAGATAACTTATTGTGCTGGATGTTTTGAGGGAAAAAATACACAACTGTGTAACAACAAATAAACTCTTTTTCTGTCACCTAGAGTAGGGTGACATTAGATGATATGATCCAGAAACTACAGAACCAGCAGGCAAAATTTATAAGTTGAGTAATTGAAACTTGCACATACGTAATGTACAGGTTATTGAAAACCCAAAGGGCTGATGTGTCAAAAGCCAAACTGATAAAGATTACTTAATCAGTAATGTAGTACTGTATAAAAAACCTAAGTGAACAAGGGCCCTAACTGGAAAAACCCCAGACCAGAAACTGAGGGATCAGACTGATGGACCAGAAAAGGGACCAGAAAAGGTGATGACTGTTGTGGAAAGTGAAAGGACTTCCAGGCACCCCAGAATATAGTAGCTTTAGCCCTTTTACCAATTCGATCTTTTCTATTATTTGTCTGGACTAAATATATGTTCAGACAATAAGTGACAGTAGTTCTGCCTGAAATGGTATAAATAAAGGGGATTGTTGATTAAGCCTAACTTGGGTGGTCTTTTGACTCAGTTTCCCAAAATTCTCACAAAACCAAGTCTTCTGCATCACAAAACATTGATTTGACGAATGGAGTTAAGATTCAATTATTTACACCCATACCTTGCACTGCAATATAATCATAAGTGTTCAGTAATATATTTTATAAAAGTAATTAAGTCTTAGTAATGTGAGACCTCACACAAGCACTATGTCTGCTATTAAATCTTTGCTGAAAAATGAGAAAGAAAGCATTGTTCTTAGTGAGAGAATTATAGGACATGCAGATAGGTGAAATGTAAATTAGTGCCATTTTATTATACTACTTACTGATTCAGGGCATATAATTTGAAGGATCAGGTGGGTGGATTTGCATATATGTGTCTTGTTACAGAAACCAAAGGGAGATTTTTTGTAAATATCAAACAAAACCTGTTTTCAATACATTCCTGTGGCTGACAAAAAGGGCTTTGCTAAGCATTCACAGATTCCACTTGTCAATGATTAACAAATGCAAAACCCAAACAGTTGTACAGTAAAGACATTTTAAACTGTGCTGTTAGTATCCAATATACTCCAATGTACTCTCTCAGGTCTTGCAGTCCTGTCAGGAGAAATTTTATAAGAAGCTGGTTCAGTGAAGGTCCTGTGCTTATGAGTGCTCCTTGACTTTCAGCATGACCAAACACTTTATCAACTGTGCTCTCCATTAAAGGATAGACAGCCTGACATGCAAACTTGTCACAATGAACAAAATGCAGAGGGACAATGCAGTTTTGTTATAAACCTGGATACTTGACAATAGGAAGAATGTCTTGTACTTTTTTTCCCCACCACTATGTAAGTCATTGCTGTAGGCCATTTCTCCATGACATATTGCCTCCTGGCTGAGAGACAATAATATGCATAAGAAGAGTGAGACATCATGAGCTCATTCACTGAATTTAAGAAAAAAATGATTAATTGGAAAGGGAAAACACACCATTTTAACACTGGTGATAGATTTAAGGTTATTTTAAAGTGGAATAAGGGGAAGAAGTGGCAGGGCTGGCCCACAACATTTTGGCACCTGAGGCAGGGAGCTCAAATGATGCCCCCATGCCCCCTTGCTTGGGCCAAAACTTTGAAAGTTCTCAATTCTGCCTTCTTCCTGTTCTACTCCTCTCGTGGTACTCTTGTGCCATCTCTGTGCATCTAGAGCAGAGAGAATACATATGCACCAGCAGCAGACACAATTTTCTACACTCTGGGTCCTTCTGGTGCCCCCTCACAGTCTGGCACCTGAGGCGGCCTCCTCAGTTCGCCTTATGGTAAGACCAGCCCTGGGAAGTGGGGCTATCTCCAAATTAAACCATTTCAAGAAACACAGATTTTGTCATTGCTGATCAGACATCTAGGGTGTGTCTAGACTACACCTCTCTGTCAACAGAGATGTAGATTAGCAGGGCTCGCCAAGCAGCGGCGAGCCCCACTCGCCAGCCGTGCGGTACTGCGAGCTGCGCATGCGCAGATCGCGTTGCACATGCGCTGATCACGCGGCGCCGTCTGTGCCGGCTTGTAATCTACTCGCCACGGGCAAGTAGATTACATGATTTGTCGAGCCCTGTAGATTAGGCACATCAAAATTGTTAATGAAGCAGGGATTTAAATATCCCACGCCTTGTTAGCATAAACATGGCCGCCGCTTTTTTTCGAAATGGAGTTTTTTTGAAAAAAAAAAGCAGTCTAGACGCTGCTCTGTTGAAAATAAAGCCTTTTTTGACAGACCCTGTAAACCTCATTTTTTGAGGAATACAGGATCTGTCGAAAAAGGCTTTATTTTTGACAGATCCGTGTCTAGACTACCGGGTTTTTTTTTAAAAAACTCCATTTAAAAAAAAAGCGGTGGCCATGTTTATGCTAATGAGGCACGGGATATTTAAATCCCTGCTTCATTAGCAATTTCGATGTGCTTGATTTGGATCCCTCTGTCGACAGAGGGATGCAGTCAGAACGTAGCCCTAGTCTTAATGATTTGCCTCCAGCTGTGGCCAGTGCTGGATGTTACAGAGGAAACCAAAAAATAGTCCCATAATCTATCCAATTGTAAAGAGGAAAATAATCCTGCATGATTGGTATAGTCTGACGTGTGAAGTCAGAGCTCCCTGACTATTTTAGTTGGTAAAGTAACAGAGGTTAACATTAATCTGGCATTTTTTCCCCCATTCAAATCAATCTCTCCTGGTGAAGTCAGTAGAATTGTTGGGTTCACAATAAATGCAGGATTGGAGCTATTATGAGCGATGCAGAAATTAGACAGGAGGGGTCTTAAAAATTCACTTAGGCTATGTCTACCCTACACACTTATTTAGAAATAAGATATTTTGAAATAATAACCCCCGAAATAATTATTTTGAAATAGCATGTCTACACTACAAATCCCAATTGAAATAGTACAGATTCATATTGAAATAGCATGTCCACACTGATTGGAACCTGAATTGCATTTAAAGACCCCTGGAAGAACTCCGGGCAGGGCATCTGGACAGTAGTCACTTCCTGAGACTATCTAAGGCTCATGCTTAAAGGGGCTACCCTCTGCAGCCATGTCTCAGCCTCTTCTCCATTGCCTACCTTCTTGAGGGACAGTAAACTCACACTGCATGCTCAGGTTGCCCTTGCAGATGCCACAGCAGTTCCACCATGGAGCCAGACCTGCTGCCAAGCAGTCACCAGTTCTTAGACCAGCTGCTGCAACTCCTAGCACTGTTCGTGTCGGCTGCCCTCATGATGACCAGCTCAGAATGGGGCACCTACTCACCCCAGCTTGGGTGCTCCTCATGTCCCACAGTCCTTTCCATCCTCCCCTGTGCACTGTGCACTGCCGCTTCTGGCACTGGGAGACCAGTTCCGACCGGTGGGACTGCATCGTCATGCAGTGGTGGGATGACCAGCAGTGGCTCTAGAACTTCTGCATTCGGAAGTCCACCTACCTGGAGCTATGTGAGTGGCTTGACCCTGCCCTTTGGTGACAGGACACCCGGATGAGACTGGCCATCACCTCCAGAAGTGGATTGCCATCACCCTCTGGAAGCTCACCACACCGGACAGCAACCGTTCTGTCGGTTACCAGTTCAGCATAGGGAGATCGACCAACGGGCCCACACTCATATAGGTTTGACTCTTTTACTATTGTCCTAGGGAGCGGTGAACTACTGGAATGGGTTGCCTAGGGAGGCGGGGTGGAATCTCCATCCCTAGAGGTTTTTCAGTCCCAGCTTCACAAAACCTTGCTTGGGATGGTTTAGTTGGGGTTGGTCCTGGTGTGGGAAGGGGCTTGGACTCGGACACCTCCTGCGGGCTCTTGTAACCCTGTGATTTTATGTTTCTGTGATTCTACAGGTGGTGAAGGCTATCAATGCAATCCTGCTGTCCAGGGTTATCACCCTCGGAGATGTGGAGCCCATCATAGCTGACTTTGCTACCGTGGGCTTCCCCAACTGCGGGGTGGGGGTATTGATGGCACCCACATCCCCATCCTGGCCCCTGACCACCATGCCGGACTTCATCAATAGAAAGGGGTACTTTTCCATGGTGCTGCGGGCCCTGGAGGACCACCGGGGCTGGTTCACGGACATTTACGTCAGGTGGTTGGGGAAGGTGCACAATGCCCACATGTTCAGGGACTCCAGCTTGTTCCAGAGGATGCTTGCTGGCACTTTTTTCCCTGGCTGCACCATAAAGGTCAGGGAAGTGGACATGCCCATCTGCATCATGGGCGAAGTAGCCTACCCTTTGCTCCCCTGGCTAGTGATGCCCTACACTGGGCACCTGGATCCCACAAAGGACGCTTCAACACCAGGCTCAGCAGGTGCTGCATCGTTGTGGAGGATGCCTGGGGCCATCTCCCGGGGAGGTTCCAGTGTCTCTTCACCCACCTGGACCTCAATGATCAGAACATCCCGCAGGTGGTGGCGGCCTGCTGTGTCCTCCACAATCTCTGTGAAAATAAGGGGGAGACTTTCCTGCCAGGGTGTGTAGGCCTGCCACAGTCCCTTGATGTTCATTCTGACCTGGTCCAGCATGTGCATGTGCCCCTTCTGGGCCAAACTTGTGGCCATCCATCCATAGACATCTGCATTCCTGCCACTAGTGCGGAGATCCTGGAGGTAAGATTCCTCACCCCAGACCTTGGTGAGATTCAGGATTTCCGCACCAGTCCAGGATGGGGCCCTCTTTCACCCCTGGCCAGTGCGTTCAAGCTGGCTGCTAGCATGCCTGCAGCCATTGGAATCTTGGCGGGAGCGCTGGGATCTGCCATGGCAGCAGCGAAGGCAAGGCAGGGTGTTGCTGTGTGGCACAATGCTAGCAGGGCTCGCATCAGGACATAAGCTCTTACCCCTCTGCCTGCAGCTTTAAACCCTGCAGGAGAAGGGAAGCTATAGAGTTTTGATGGGTGTGGACAGAGTGCCACCAGGTCAGCTGTGAGAAGCCCTGGAGGCCAATTATTTCAAAATAAGCACAGCTGAGCATCCACTCATCAACAGCAATTTCAAAATAAGCATTATTCCTTGTAGAATGAGGGGTTATTACTTTGCTATAGCAAGCCCGTTATTTCAAAATAATTTTGAAATAATGTGCTTGCAGTGTGGACACTCACCTTGTGATTTCAGAATAAAGTGAGTTATTTCAAAATAATTCTGTAATGTAGACATGTCCTTAATGTTTATCCCCCTAGGACCATCTACTGGCTTTTGGGGTTCTGAGAAGCATATTTGTTTGTGGTGGGTAGGGAAGGAGGTTAAGAGGAAAGAGCATCCAACCGGTGTTTTTCCTTTATATTTGAATGTGAATGATATTTTGAAGTGCCTGTATGACTATAATGTATATTTGAAAAGTTTTGATTCTAGAAACTCGAGATTGTTATTGCAATCTGTGAATGAAAATTAACTTTTTAAAAAGTTAAAAGGGAAATGATGAAACATTAAGATTCAGGTGATGTCTGTTAGGAAATAAATTATAGTGTGGTGTAAAAGCCTACAGGGGAAAGGAATAATGTAATATACTGAAGAAAGGGGTAAATCTAGTGAGGGAATCAAATTTCACTGGTGTCTGAAAGATTGGAACTAGTAGGTGGATTCTCATTTCTAACCATTGTGAAGATGAAAGTTTCTAATGAAGGATGTCTGGAAATGTTTTCCCTTGATACTTTTTTCCAATGGAAAATTGTGTTTTAAACTCATGAAAAAAATTTTTGTGAAAAATGTCTGGAAAGCAGGAAATATTTGATTAATCAAAAAATTCTGAATGCCCGAAAACACCAATGTTTTCAGTTCAGGGCCAAAATTGGAGATATTTCAATTAAAAAATGCCACCACAGTTAAATTGTCTATTGAATGAAACATTTTTTATTGAAATAGAAGAGCAGAATATTGGCAAGTCTGCTGGTTCTGCAAGTGAAACATTTTGGTGCCACCATTGTGATTAAAATCAAATTATGATAATTTAAGTGGGTCCCTAATGCTACTGGTTCTATGTTTGAGAATCTGTGGGGGAAAATGGTTGTATGTTGCATATAAAGTGTTGAAGATGCCATTCAAGAAAGAAGCAAAGCGCAAAAATAAAAAAGATGAAAACTTGTCAGATACAGTCTTCCTAGACTTCAGCAAATACAAACATTGTTGAGAAAGAAGCAGCACTAAATACAGACTCTAAATCACACTGCAGAAATACAGAAGTTCTTCCACAATCATCTTCATCTACTCCACTCCCATTGATACTTGGCTGGATCTCTCAGGCAGATGTCTCTGTATGTACATCAGGCTACTACATAGTAGTTGAAATTTACAGTGAACATGTTAAGAACTTTGTCAAAACACAGCAGGAATTTTATCCGGGGAACTTTATAAAGAAGCACTAAAATTACAAAAGTGATTGAAAGGGATTTTAGAGGGACTTGACAGATTGTGGGCTGCTGACATTTCAGTTAAACTCTCAGTGGAAAGCTGGCTTGATCTAATTAACAACAAAGAACTGAAATTGCACCAGAATAACAGTGAAAAAATGACTAAGATACGGAACCTTTAAGCAGTCTCTGTCTCTGTTACCTTCTTGAAATTACTGTAAATTCCTCTTTCAGAAAAGTATGGAGAACACAACTAGATTCAGGACAAAAGCCACAAAAAAGACAATATCCAAAGTGAAATATCAATTATAAACACAAGAATAAAGGTTTAAAGGGCTATGAAAATGTTAAGACATCAAGATGGCTAAGAGCATTATTACTAATCCCTACCATAAAAGTTCATGATTGAATTCCTCACCACAACCGGCAATGTGAGGGAAGTGGCTGCAAAATAAACATCTAGGTAGGTGAATAGGACAATCCAACTACAAGCAAACTCTATACTAGACAAAAAATTATTGAATGGAAGACCTGAAAATTATAGAACAAAAACTTGCTTGTGCTTGGATGCATTGCCTTAGAGGCCTAACAAGTATTGCTTATTACCAATTGGTTGTAAAACTGGGGATGAGGCAGTTAGCACCAGTCTAGAGAAGCCAAACCAAACTCTCCCTACTTTAGGGACTTATATGGTCCCTGTTATCTCAGTATTTAATTGCCTCACAAACGTATTTACTGTCTAAATGTCCCTGAAGGGTAGGCAAGTGCTATTATCCCTATTTTATGGAGGAGGGAACTGAGGAACAGAAAAGCTAAGTGACTTGCCCAAGGACACACAGAAATTCTGTGATAGAGCAGGGACTTGATTCTAGGCCTCCCAGCCTCTCTGACCACAGGGCCATTGTTTCTTTACATTGGTAGATCACAGTGGCTTGGAAAACATGAGCAATGTAGCCACTGCTACTATTGATTCCAAAAGACAAAGGAAATGAAAATTATGTCACCAGTTTTTGAGTTGTGAGAAAAACAATTTTTTCAGTTCATTGGTAATTCCGAAGAGAAAAATATGTATGAGCACATACACATTTTGAGTCAACTACAAATGAAAATGGTTTGGTTTATTTTTCAGCAAAAACAGAAATGTAAAAATGTTTTATTTGACCCAAAATGACCAGTATCTATATCCAACAGATATGGGTCCAAGCCAAAACTTTGGGTCTGAAGAGCCTTAGAATGTGGATACAAAAATTTCACATCTGCTCTTTTACACCTCAGGCCTATTTCCACTTTTTATGTACAATTATGGACATGACTATTTTGATTTGGTGGTGTTTTTTCACTTGCTTTAACAGGTGTAAGCAGGGGCTAAACTACTGCTTGTTATCAGCCAGCTAAAAGGAGAGAGCTGCCCTGGAGGTGTGTGTGCTCATTCAAATTGTTTAGCTCTGAAAGATACTTAACTGTTAACTGTTGATATGTAAATACAGCTCATGCCAGGATGGGGAAGGAATCTGAGGTGTGGTTATGTAAATCCAATTCAGCCAGGGCTGATGGAGGATCAGTGTTAGAATGGAATGTGATATATTGTAACTAATTTGGGCTGTTGTGGGATCACAAATCATGTGATCACAAAAAATGTGGGAACCGTGAAATATGACACCAGTGCTTGCAGAAAAGACACTATCATTGTAAGAGGTCTCAGATGAACAAGCCTCTCCCTTCCAGAGTTGGGTGAACTTGAGGGGAAGGGCTTGAGTCACCTGCATCGTGCCTGCTGGGTGTGAGCTGTAAGACTGGTTCAATCTGCCACTTCCCCTTCTGTTTTAAGGATAGACCTAAAAGCAGACTCCATCAGGAGTCCTTTTACTATTCCAGTAGAAGCTGGCATCTTTTACCAGCCTAGGTGATGGCTAAAGAGTTGAAATCACTAAGCGCTGAAGTCACTGGTTTGGCCTGGAACCAGACCCATTGCAGCTGGTGGGAACAACCGGTAGATGGTGGAGCGGCTGGTGAGAGTGACTGGCGGGTGGCTGGTAGGAGCAGCGGCAGGCGGCCAGCGGAGCAGCTGGCAGGAACAACCGGCGGGCAGCAGGGCAGAACACAGGTGGCATCATATCAGGCTCTGTGAAGGAAGTCATCAGGGTGATGTGTCTGGGTCTGCACTGACTGGACAGAACTATAAGTGGGGTGTTTGAAGTGGGGTATGGGGAAAGTTTGGGTAAGTGAATGGAACCCTTACCTTGTTGGACTAGTGAGCCTGAGAGGCAAAAGACATTGCTCAATCCATTTGAGCTGGGACAGTTACTCGTGGGGAGTTATGAACTCTGTTCATGGTATTTTCCTAACTTAATGCCGTGTCACTTCTCTCTCTTTCATTAAAAATTTATTTTCTGCACTCAGACTCTGTACTTGCGAGTGGGGAAGCATTGCCTCTCAGAGGAGCCCAGGGGTATGTGAATTTCCTAGGCTACAGGGTAGGGGCTTGAGCCAGTTCTGTGTGAGATGGACCCCTAGATATTGAACCCGGCCCTAGTTGCTGCCAGCCCTACCCGGCAGAAGGGTTACACAGGTGTGAATGACTACACAAGGTGCACTGCAAGAGAGAATCAAGCTTGATTCTTCCCACCCCCCACCCTTAACTCTTAGTATCAATAATTATTGACTAAAGTTACAATCAGTTTTGAATAACCAACCTAACAAGACCAGAAAGTCTCGAAATCAAAACACAAAGCAACAGTTTAATAGCCAGTGCCTATGTGTCTCCTTACATAGGACTTAATTTCACCTAACAATTTTGGAATTATTCTCCTAAGAAGATTCTGCCTGGTCTTATTCACATTATAGGGGAGCAGTATCTTCATGCATGGTCCATAAAAGGATAAAGCAGAATATCAATCTTCCCATTCTGGGAGGGCTGAGACTGTGCTTTCTCAAGTCTTACCGGATCATGAGGCCAACAGTAGAACTGGTTGGAAATCTTCTGGCAGAACATTTTCCTGTTAGAAAATTCTGAATCAAACTTGAGACATTTCACAGGAATGTGTTGAGTTTGATAAAGTTACCAGTGGAAGCCAGGCAGATTTCTGACACTTGCCTGGTTTCCTGCCAGCTAGCTCATTTGTGTATTTCTTCAACAGCTTTCTTGCTGAAAAGCCACGGCTTCCAGGATCCTAGGGAGAATATTTCATGTCAGAAACAGCAATATATTGCCCCTGCTGGATAATTTCAGTGTTTATGAAACTAAATATTATAGAATTTCAACTCCCAAGAAAAAATATATAGATATTTTGGGTTTTTGTCTCAACTGAGGATTTTTTTTTGAAGTGGAATTCAGTTTTCTGGCCCGCTCCATCCTAAATCCAGCTAGTAGGTCTCCACAAATTCTGAGGAATTTGTGGGAACCCACAGCCATATATAAAAGCACCTCTACCCCAACTTCCTCTCCTCCACACTCCCTTTCAATTGGACTCCATTGTAACTGCTCTACTAAGGCTTCCCTCCACCCAGAGTAGCCTATGAACTCTTTGGCTATGTCTACACTCGTGGTTTCTTGCGCCAGAAATATGCAAATGAGGCTAAGCGTGGAATATCGCCGAGCCTCATTTGCATACCTAATGAGTCGCCATTTTTGCAGAAGAGGCTCTTGCGCCAGAAGGAGCTGTCTACACTGCCCCTTCTTGCACAAGAAAAACCCTCTTGCGCAATGTCATTATTCCTGAAAATAATCAGCATAGCGGCATTGCACAAGAGGGTTTTTCTTGTGCAAGAAGGGGCAGTGTAGACAGCTCCTTCTGGCACAAGAGCCTCTTCTGCAAAAATGGTGACTCATTAGGTATGCAAATGAGTCTTGGCGATATTCCATGCTTAGCCTCATTTGCATATTTCTTGCGCAAGAAGCCACGAGTGTAGACATAGCCTTTGAGTAGAGCTCTGTGGAAAAGACAACAAAGCCTCACAAATCTCAAGGGGCAGAAGGAGTGAACAAGTCCCTTTGAACCCACGCCCATCATTGGCCTTCAGCCTCACTATGGACTGTGGCTGTTGGAAGCACTCTCTGCAGGATCTGGAGGGGGTAGGTTGATGCTGTGGAGATAAGGCCCTTTCATTCAGGGAGGAGAAGAAAATCTAAACATGGAGACTCTCCTTGCTGTACAAATCTTAGAATGGGCAGACAGAGAAGAAGTATACACAAGCCTTTGAGGCCACACTTATTATCTGGAATTCAATGTCTAAAGAACTGGTAAAACTCATTACCCACCGTGAACTTCTAACCAAACTCAAAAATTTGAACATGGAAACAGCAGAGATATTAATATTTAACACTTCACTTCCACCGTGGACATGTGTAATAACTTTTCAAAGAAATTTTCAGACTTTTTTTAAACACTGAACACGCAGCACTTGTCCTAAATACATATTTACATGTTGTACTGGAATAGCTCTTTTTAGCAATTTTTCAGTCTACTGGGTAAATAATATCCCTTTTCATATATATATATATATCTCAGAATGGCTGTATTAGACATATCATAATCAATTTTTTTGAACAGCCTAGTGAATGTTTACTGGTTAAGTGGAAGAGGAGACAAATTATTTAAACTTCTCTTCAAAAATGTATTTTTTTGCTATTTTAAATCCCCTAAGACGATAAAATAGAAAACCTCAAGAAGACAATGAACTACCAAGATGATTAAAAAGTAGTATTTAAAGGAACACTGCTAGGTGACAAAAATGTTTTTTTGAACATGATGAGAAACTTCCACATCATAGACCAATATTTTAGTCTTAAAATAATGACAACAAAATATCCCTAGGTCTAGATTCTGCCCTTTACAACTCAGACACATGGGTGAGGCCTCCCCCTTCCAGAAAGAAGACAGGTAGAATTCCAAGTTAGTGCCCAAGAGAACTGAACTTGCTCTTATGTTAACCAGCAAGATCCAGAATGAAGGGAAAGTACACAGAAGTCTGTAACACATGGCTAGTTCACACGCAGGCTGCCATCCTTCACTAACTAGGGGTTCCACACTTACTGCACACATCAGGGGTTCCTTGCATCCCTTTCACCATTTCCTGTGTGCCCCCCCCCCCATCCAATTCTATTTCAGGGACTTCCTACAACTCCACTCAATTTCCTCCATCTCATGGTTCCCATTTTTCCGCTTCCCCTGCCAGCAGCTGTGCGTGAACCACCATTCCTACTTCCCTTCCACACCTTTCAAACCTCCTACTCCCATGACACAAGCTTTATGTGCTCCCAAATCCCATCTTTTCTCTATGCCAAGGGCTCTGCATGCACCTTGTCCTCTACTAGGATCATTCAGTCTCCCCACTGCCAGTTCTTTGTGCACCCCATTTTCTCCCCTCTGCACCAAGATCCTTCATCTCTCCTTCTAATGTCAAGGGCTGTGTGCATGCCCTTCTTCTCTCTTCCCACCACCACCACTATTATGATTTGTGTGGTATCCAACTCATTCAGGATATCGCCATTATTAGCTGCTGGGAGAATGAGATCTGGCGTTTTTATTCTAGTTTGATCTAAACACAATTGTAGAGGTGCTTGAGGCTGTGGCTGTGCTAAAGACCTGGCAGAGGCTTTGTGAATCTCTCATTTCCTCCCTTTCAATGTTTTGATTCCTCACCCCCCAATTTAATTGGCCATTGATGTCGGGAACATTCTCAGAAGTTTTCAATTTGATTAAAATGGACATTCAAAATATATTATGTTACTTACATACAGAGAAATGTCACTGAGTTGACTATAAGGTCTTTGCAAGCTTGGCCAACCAGAAGCCCATACTTCTTTCTTTTCAAGCACCTGACCTTGCAAACAATGACTTATGTGCAGGCATGATCAAGTCCCATAGAACTAGAATCATCCCACTAATTGTCCCTCCAGTCCAACTCCGCCTATGTCATTCTGCTGTTACCAGCAGGATTTGTGGGTCTGCTGGCTCACACCAACCAGTACAACTGGGAAAAGCTGAACAATATTTTCTGCAACCATTTTTAAATAAATCCACTTGGATAGCATTTACGTTCCATCTTTGTTGAAACAGCAAATTTTAAGCTAATATGGAAGAATACTTGTGGATAACAAATTCAAATTTGTATATTTGAGTATTCGTACTGTAAATCTGGTTCAAACTCTACTCTCATCTATTCAGGGAATAATAATACAACATGTATGATCCATGTGTCCCATCCACACAGAATGAAATCTAAACACTGGAATCTTTCAAAGAGCTACAACAATAAGTTAGAGATAAAAAAAAATTGTACATTGAAGTTATTTGCCCATTTTTAAAAACAAATATACATAGATGGTTGAAAAAAATGCCACTTTAAAGGGTTTTTAATTCCTGAAAACTGAAAAATTGGGCGCGGGGGAGGGGAGGGGGAGGGAGAGTGCTGGTTAAAAAAATTGGTTTCTGAAAACCAAACACTTAGTTTTCACTTTTTCCATGAAAGAAAGAACAGCCCCACATTAAGAAAGATATGAAATAAGTTGGAGGGAGGAAAGCCACAAAAATTACTAGAGCTGTAGAAAGCCTGACACATAATGAGATGTTAAAAGAACTGGGCATGTTTAATCTAGAGTAAAGGGGACTGAGAGCACATGACCTATGAGTAGAGGCTGAGGGATTTGGGTTTATTTAGTCTGCAGAAGAGTGAGCAGGGATTTGATAGCAGCCTTCAACTTCCTGAAGAGAGGTTCCGAAGGGGCTGGAGAAAGCTGTTCTCAGTAGTGATGGATGGCAGAACAAGGAGCAAAGGTCTCAAGTTACAGTGCGGGAGGTCTTTCAGGTTGGATATTAGGAAAAACTATTGCACTAGGAGGGTGGTGAAGTACTAGAATGGGTTACCTAGGGAGGTGGTGGAATCTCCATCCCTAGAGGTTTTTAAGTCCCGGCTTGACAAAGCCCTGTCTGGGATGATTTAGTTAGGGTTGGTCCTGCTTTTGGAAGAGGGCTGGACGCAATGACCTCCTGAGCTCCCTTCCAGCCCTGGGATTCTATGAATCTATGAGAGGGGATATGATAACAATCTTCAAATACACAAAAAGCTGTAATAAAGGAAATGATTAACAATTGTTCCCATGTCCATGCAGGATAGAACAAGAAGGTATCATCTTAATTTGTAGTAAGGGCAATATAGATTGGATTTTGGGAATAACCTCCTAATTATAAAGATAGTTAAATGCTGGAGCGAGGATGGTGAGGAATCCTCTTCACTGGAAGGTTTTTAAGAAAAAGTTAAACAAACAATTGTCAGGGATGGTCTAGGTATACTTATTCCTACCTTAGAAGCTCAAAGGAGGGGCTGGACAAGATGTACCTTAAGGTCTCTTCCAGCTCTATATGGGTACGTTTACACTGCAACACTGTTTTGAAATAACCTATTCTGGAATAGTTATTCCAAAATAGCTTGTTTCAAAATAGCATGTCTACACTGCAGGGAAGCCTCAAAATTAGTCTGAGGCAGGATTCCCTAATGTAGACATGCAGTTTCAATTTAGAGCCCCAGGAGGTACTGGGGAGGAATAACTTAGAATGGCCCTGGTGAGGGGCTATTTCAAAATATCAGCAGTGGAGCGTCTACACATGTTTTATTTTGAAATAGCTATTTCAGAATAGGAGTTATTCCTTGTAGAATGAGGTTTACAGATTTTGGAATAAGCCATCCATTATTTCGAAATTATTATGAAATAATGGAATGGCTTTGTAGACACTCAGATTGTTATTTCAAAATAATTCTAGTTATCTCAAAATAACAGTGCAGTGTAGACGCACTCTATTTCTAAGAATTAAAAAAAGGATTTTGAAAAAAAATTCAGTGTGAGAATTTCATAGAAAATAAGTTTCAGAGAGGTAGCCATGTTAGTCTTGTTTCAGCAAAAATCACAGGTACTTCAGTGGCACCTTAAAGGCTAACAATTTTATTATGGCATAAGCTTTCCTGAGTTGAAACTCACTTCTTTGGATACATGAAGTGAAAGAAACAGATGGTAGGGATACAGAGAAGGAATTGTGACTCAGAACTAATTCAATTAGGGTGGATTTGGCCAACTTACAACAGAAGGTGAGAATACCTAAAGGGGAAAATAAAAAATCTTTTTTCTTTTCAGTTTAAAAAAATGGCCAGCTCTATAACTTACTAAAAACATAGTTCAGAAATAGAAAAAGTTGAAAAAAGTTATTCTTTCAAAATTATTTGCTCAGTTCTACTGACCAACATCCATTCTGCATCACACAAAACAAGATTGCGTGTGAAAAATTTAACTCTATGGCAAACCTGATCATGCAGATAAATTCAATAGAAATGCTTTGTAGAACAAGCCCACATAAGTCATCAAAAAGGACTAAAGCAAAGCGTGGGTTTCTCCAACTCACACAAAGGGTACATCTACACAGCACTCTAAACTCAAAATAAGATATGCAGGAAGACAGTATAACAGATCCCAGTGATTTGAAATTACATGAGTTGGAAATGGAAGATGTGGAGAAGGGATATGTTACTTCTCTTTTATTGAACTAAGAGAATTTAGCTCTCTTACTCAGGTCCCTTGAAAATATACTGGCCCTTTAAGAGCTTGCTCTTTAAGGGTACATTACATTGCAAATAATAAACCAAGCCAAAAAAGACCCCCAGCAAGGAGTCTCAGAGCCTGGGTCAGTGCAGTTGGGGTTGCACAGCACCCACCAACATAGGGCTAAAATAGCAGTGTAAAAAGACATTCCTGCTTGGGCTAGAGCCCTGTCTCTGAATCCTGGCAAAGAAGAGTGGTCTCAGAGTTGAAACAGGAATGTCTACACTGCTTTATTTAGTTCAATAGCATGAGCCCCAGGCTCTGACACTAGCTGCCATGGAGTGAGTTTGTACAGCGTAGACATACCCTTAGGGCTTTCATCACAACTCTTCTTCCCAAATCCTCCCCAGCATGTTAGCGAAATGCTAGGGTATACGATCTTTCTCTAGCCCAGTGTTTCTCAACCTTTTTTTTTATGAAGTACCCCTTTTTAAAATATAAATATAAATATACACTCCCTTTTAAAAAAAGTACTGCCAGTACCTACAGTTTTCAGACACACCATTTTTTTTCTACCATTGCAACACATTTGTTTAAACAACTTAAGTGTAGCCAGGCAGACAATGAAATTTTTGGCTGTAAAAAGTACAAAAATAATAAAGTGCTGTAAAACTTAAAACAAAAATTCAGTTTTCTCCAAATTTCAATGTCAATGTGTTGACATACCCCCCCAGACTTCTCTCAAGTACCCCTAAGGGTACTCGTACCACTGGTTGAGAAACACTACTCTAGCCCATGGAGAAAGGAAACCTACTTAGCCTGCAGCCTTCCTCTCTTCACAGTCTCACCTCAGTTCTCAGAGAACTTCAGATCCTGTTCCTTTGCAACTCCCTGACAGTGTGCTGCTAACTCAGCATAGACCTCTACCTCTCTGGCAGCCACCCCTTTCTGCCTCAGCTACAGTCTCATAAACCAGCTGTTGCTCTTAAAATCAGTTAGCCACCGCTGTTCATTAACCCCCTAGGGGCTGTTGCCCAATGGGATTTCGTTACCCCATCATAGGCAGAAGTATCCCAAAAGCTGTGGGGCAGATTTCCAAGTGCTCAGACCCACACATTTGGGACTAGATTTTCAAAGGACCCCCCCAGTAGTTGAGGCACTTAAATAAATATTATTTCAAAATTGCTCTTTATCTAGTCACCTCTTGCTATGACAGGTATGGCCAGATTTTCAAAACAGCACTTGAAAATCTGGCTTTGTTTGGTCAGGGTGGCATGCTGACCTGTTATGTGGCTTTTGTGCAACAGCACATGGAATCTTGCATTTAGTTCTGGGCCTATAATTAGCAGAAAGTTATTGACAAATTGGATGGAGTTCAGAGAAGAGAAATAAAAATGGCCAGGGGACTAGAGCAATTTACATATGAGGGGAGATAAAAAGAGCTAAATATGTATGGTTCAGCTAGGAGGTAATTAAAGGAGGATATATGCTAAAAATCCATACATATCCTCAGTCTGTTGTCAAGGATGGAAAGGAATGATTTAGGGGTGGGGGATGGGAATTAACTAGCAGTAATTGGAAACAGTAATTGGAAATAGGCAAGCGAGAGAAAATTTAAACTAAATTAATAACAAGAAAAATCTTCCTGACATCAAGATCTGTAGGACTGCAGAACAAGTCTCCAAAGGGATATGGAATGCAGTGTATCCAATGGGTGGAAATCCTATTGCTTGGTACATTTAAAACTAGACCAAAGATGTGCTACAGGGGGCTCTTGGGAGTCCCATGTTACAAGCCTGCTACTCAAATTAAAGGAGATTTAGTGATTTCTCTGCCTCAGATGGAGTGTGCACCTCTCCTTGCAAACTGCTAAAGCAGCTCTGAGGGAGATGACATTGATCCCTGGAGACAATAAAATGGAGGACAAACTTTTAGCACATCGTACAAAGTGTTGCAGATTTTTTAAAAGAATTTCCTCAGGACATGCAAGTTCTTCATCACCAACCAATTCATGTCACACAACTTATAATTGTACTGTTTTATAGAGGCACTTTTCAGGTACACAATAAATATAGATGTAGATGTTGGTCCCCTATCAGCAGAACCATGGGCATGGATGAGGGCAGAATTTGGGAATCTTTGCACAGACTAAGTATTATAGAGCTCAGATCCCATGTTACCTCTCCCCTTGCAGCTGAAGATGAACCAGGCCTTCCTCATTCCCTGAATACACAGTATATAATCAATGGGATCCTAAAACGTTTTTTAAAATGAGGTTTAGACTTCTAGATCATTTAGTATTGTGATGCCAACTGTAGCAACTCACAAATAACTTTAAAAATCTGGGCATTACAAACTGCTTGTGAAAATCTGAGCCTAATTTTAGGTGTCCATTTTGAGACATCTTAGCGGTCTTAACTTGGAATCTCAGACAATGAAGCACCCTAAGCCGGGTTTGAAAATGTGTGTGTTAACATGGGCTGTCAAAACTATTTTTGTCAAAACTATTTTCTGTCAAAACTATTTGTAATGGAAAAGTAGTTTTTGACCAAACACATTTTTAATAGAAAAAGTGCTTTCTGTGGAAAAGTTTAATATTTTGTTGAAAAATGGAATGCCCAGAAATAGAAATATTTAAACCAAAACCCAACATATTTTTATTTAAAAATGCTACTGTGATGCCCCATGGGAATTGAAATTCAGTTCTCCTATGTCCCCATTATCCTCTCTGAACCAAGATCCCCAGCCAGATTACATCTGCCATGGTCCACCATAGCTAGAAACTCTCATGATGCTATATATTATACAAGAGATGAGACTATAGAACAATGATTCCCAACCTTTTTCCCATGGAGAAACCCCTAAAGTAATTTTTCATATCCTGAGAAACCCCTACCTATGAAAACGTTTGCTTGGCCAGAAAAAGTTGACAGCGGGGAGCGCAATTCAATTACTGCTAAATTTTTTCAAGAAAATTTATTTGTAAGAGCTGTTTTATATCTATATCTATATCTATATGTCAGCTTACATTGTAAGAAAAAAAATTGGAGCATTTTTCCTGTCTCTCTTTCTCTTCTCCTCTTCCTCCTGTCTCACTCCCTCTTTCTCTTCTCTTCCCCCTCCTGCCTCTCACTCGCAGAGCCCAAATGGCTGCTTGCTCCCGCGCGGCAGCCCGGCTGAGTGGCACAGAAGTCAGCCGAGTGCCAGGGCGGGAGGCGAAGGGAGTGACAGACACTCCAGGCCTTGCCCAGTGTTATTTATTCTGTGATTTCTCGCTGAACCCCTGGTGATGGTCTGCAGAACCCCAGCGGTCTGTGGAATCCTGTTTGGGAAACACTGCTATAGTGTATCATGGAAAATTTAATCCTACTAAGGACTCTGGCCCATAGAGGAGAATGGGAGCTTGAAGTATCTAAACTACAAATCCCATGATCTGCACACCATTTCCAAACTTAAATTTTTCATGTTTCAGGGACATTGTGTAGCCTTCAAATTTGCACCAGAAATATAAATTTTCCATTGAAAAAACCTTAACTTCTCTGTGGGTGTGTCTAGACTACACCTCTCTGTCGACAGAGAGATGTAGATTAGGCACATCGAAATTGCTAATGAAGAAAGGATTTAAATATCCCCTGCCTCATTAGCATAAACATGGCCACCGCTTTTTTTTTAAACGGAGTTTTTTAAAAAAAAACCTCCGGAAGTCTAGAGGCGGATCTGTTGAAAATAAAGCCTTTTTCGACAGATCCTGTAAACCTCATTTTTTTCAAAAAAACTCAGTTTCGAAAAAAGCGGCGGCCATGTTTATGCTAATGAGGCAGGGGATATTTAAATCCCTGCTTCATTAGCAATTTTGATGTGCCTGATTTGCATTTCTCTGTCGACAGAGGGATGCAGTCTAGACGTAGCCCTAGTCTCAGTTTGTTTGTCTGCAACATAGAGATAATAACAACACTCTGATTATTTCGTTAATTTTTATAGATAGCTTTGAGTTTTTTGGATGGAAACCATAGATGTGCAAAGAATAGAAATCTGAGAAATGTATTTCCATGCATCCAATGAATGACTAGAAACAGCTATGTTCCCTCCCACTCTAGTCTTCATGAGTAAATGTTCATCAAAAAGAATTCCCATATTATTACATGTTCTTGGTTCTTTTTTTACTCAGTCCTTCGTCTTGATGGTAAAAACTGCATGGAACACTCTTGCTATTATTGCAATTCACTGCAAGTTATTAGGTGTCCTTTGTTATTTAAATGCCAGATATATGTGATTTAAAGAATACTAACACAGATATATTTCTGGTCATTTCATTTTCAAGTGTTCAGATTTTAAACATGTCAAGGAATGAACTCATTTCAGAAAACCACTGAAAAATGAAGCAAAAATGATTGTGTGAGGAATTAGGGTTATTAGGCTTAATTCAGTCACATTAAATGCGATAATATGTAGTTACTGTGGTTCTCCTCACAAAAAGCAAGCTCTACATCCTGAATGTAAATGATATTTTAGGCTTATAAAACCTTGGAATAAAAAATTCCCGAATAGTCATCTAATCAAATAATCTTTGCTTGGGCACTATACTGATATGTATCTAGGTGAGATGGTCTGTTTGTTTGTGTGTGTCATACAGCTAGCTAGAGAGACACATATAGAAAGGATATGTCCAGACTGCAGGCTTTTTTTGGAAGAAGCTTTTCCTGAAGAGATCTTTCGAAAAAACTTCTTCCAAAAGAGAGCGTCCACCCTGCCAAAGCACATCAAAAAAGCAATCTGCTTTTTTGAAAGATAGTGTCTACACTGAATGGATGCTATCTCTCATTTCAGCTGTGATTACTATGGACGGAGTGGCCACCAGGGCATCTGTGCTTTTTCCTCTTTCCTCTTCTTTCGAAAGAACTCCCTCTTCCCCATCCATACACTCCTTTTTCCAAAAGAGCTCTTACGCAAAAAGGCTTCTTCCTCGTAGAAAGACGTTTACCAATGTCAGAAAAACCCCTCTGTTATTTCAATTTTCTTTTGAAAGAACGTGATTGCAGTGTAGACATAAGTAAAGTTTTTTTTGAAAAATGGCCATTTTTCCAAAAAAACTCTGCAGTGTAGACATATCCAGAGAGGGAGACATGCACACACAGAGTTATTTATAGACAACTTTACAAACACTAATTACTTTTTGAACATACTCACACCAGTGAGGTAAGTAAGCATTATTAGTCCAAGTTTATAGCTGGAGAATCTAAGACCAAAATATTAAATCATTTGAGAAAATGATCCACAGAGGAAGTTAGTATCAGCACTAGGATTTCAGTTTAACAGTTTTTTGTCCTAGTCCATTACGCCACACTGCTTCTCCTGCTTTTGAACTGTGTGCCTACTTGTGACCCGAACGCATACCGCCTGCCCAGCATACAGATAGCAAATAGCGAGAATGTGGAACCCCTACTATTCTACACAACCTGAACAGCACTGTTTTTCCATAGCCACCAACTGATATAAGGCCCTTTCAAATGAATAGAGAGATTTGTCCCCATAGTCCCTAAAAGCTGCCAATCAACAGCTTTAATCTGTAACTGGCATCCACATTTCAATGGGCTGATTTTCATAAGTTTATACTGCTTAATACCTTTACGGCTAACTTTGCAAAGAAAATGGCTAGAAACAGACTTTTAAAAAATGGAAGCTGAGATTTCTTTTATCTTTCTGAACTTTAAATTAGGGTTACTCACGTACATGGTCTCTCTGGGTATGTCTAGACTATATGCCTCTGCCAACCAAAGCATGTAAATTAGACATACCAACATAGTCAATGAAGTGGGGATTTAAATATCCCCCGCTTCATTAGAATAAAAATGGCCGCCGCGTTGTGCCAGCTCAGCTGTTTGTCGGCACTAAGCGGCAGTAAAGACGGGGATTGGTCGGCAATGAAAGCCTTTGCCGACCGATCCCTTATGCCTCGTGCAACGAGGTTTACAGGATCAGTTGGCAAAGGCTTTCCTTGCTGACCGATCCCCGTTTTGACTGCCGCTTCGTGCCGACAAACAGCTGAGCAGGCATAACGTGGCAGCCATTTTTATTCTAATGAAGCAGGGGATATTTAAATCCCCGCTTCACTGACTATGTCGGTATGTCTAGTTTACATGCCTTGGTCAGCAGAGGCATGTAGTCTAGACATACCCTCAAAGAACAGCTCCAAATGGGGATAATATTTTTTACCTGCCTCTCATACTCTGAGTCAGGTTCCAGTCCTGCAAAAGTCTACACACAGTTATTCCATGCTGTAGTGTGGAATTCCATGAAGTTAATGAGGGCCTTTGTGGACATAGCCGTCTGCCTGCACACAGAGATCATTGGAGGATTGGGGTCTTAAGGCTTGTGGTGGGTGGGATAATAGGTTTTATGGGGGGAGGGTGATTTCCAAAGCACACTAAAGTGTTCCACATTAACTGGCCTGTGTATATCCTGATGGTGCATACTAAAGGTTTTCTAGTGTGCTTTAACGTAGTGCTAGTTGAAACAGTACACACCAAATAAAAAGTCAGATGATAATTATAATTTCACTAGACTAGATTAAGGTATTTAAAATAATGAAGGGTAAATCGGACCCTATTCCAGGCATTTCCACATACGAGGAAGAAAACCCGGCCCTCTCAATGGGCTCAAGATGCAATATTCAGATCTGGATCCAGATTTCAGACACTACGTGCTTGGATGCAAGATTTTGATTTTTCCTGTTGTAAAGATTGGTAAATGCTCTCTACTCTATGGATCTCATTCCGGGTTCACATGTAAAACAGCCCATAATGTGGAGTTCAGCATATACCATAAGAATTGTACATAGATTAGAGAACAGATAAGAGCAAGAGTGGTTCAGGAATCTGTGGGTGAATTTTCATTCAGCTCTCCCTCTTACAGTGGTTAAATTGATAGCTTCTTCTCCTCCTCCTCCTTCGTCCCACCTATGAGAGAGGTGGGCTCATTTAGTCCTTCTTCTCCATTCCTGTCCCATCAACATAGCAGTTCCTCTGTAGCTAATTATTTCCTTTTGAATAACATCCATCCATCTAGTTTGGGGTCTTATGTTATCTTCCACTTCTAAATTTAAAACTCTTTCTTATAAATTTGTCCATTCTTCTTTTCATGGCCCAAACCATCTAAGCTGGATTTCTTCAGCTTTCCACTGTCATACTTCCCTTCATTCATTCATTCTGAACATGCTTTATCCTTATAATTCCAACCATACATCTTAATATTTTCATTTCCAAGATCAAGATGAATTCCCATATCTTCTGCAGTGACCAGCATTCAGAGTCATGTGAATGTGCAAGCCTGATTACCATCTTGTAGATTTTACTTTTCAATTTGATAGGCATTCTCCTATCGCAGATCAATCCACTCACTTCTTTCCATTTAGTCCATGACTTTCCAGGTCTGCTTATAAGTTTATTGTTGCGTTCACCATTATCCTGTACAATGGAACCTTAAATATTTGAACTTCTACGTTTTGGTAGCAGCTGGCCCCTCACACTTACAGGCTTCATCTACAGACCACATACTCCGGTCTATTTCTGACTATTTTCACGCCATTTCTTTCGTATATGTACCGCTATCCTGCTAAATCTTCTTCCTCCTCGCTCTCTGACATGAGCGCTACATTATCCGCAAAAAAGCATGTACCAGGACATTATTGTCTGGATGTTTTCTCTGAGTGCATCAAAGCACATTATTGTGAACAAAAATGTATAGTGCTAATGACTCTTACTAGAAACTGTTCAGTTTCTCCACAAAGCCTTCTAACAGTGGTAAGAGTGCCCTTATTATACATATTCTGGATGAGTCTAGTGTAGTCTTCAGATATCTGTTTCATTTTCATACTCTTAAATGACTTTTCTCAGAACATGGTCATAAGCTTTCTCAACATCAGTGAATATTATATGCAGGGTTTTCCTCTTTTTCTCTACATTTTTTCTGCAAGCAATTATAATGTGAAGATAGCATCCATTGTTGATTTTCCCTGGCAAGAGTCCAGACTGATTGTCACTGACCTTTACTTCTCTTTGTAGTCTCTTATCAATATTTTTCTCCCGGATCTTTGTAGAAGTCACTCATATATAGTCTTGTATGTTTTTCTTAAATGTTGGCACTAACATGTTCTTTCTCCAGGCATCTTCTCAGACCTTATGATGAAATTAAATAGCTGTGTTTATATGTACATGTACATATTTTCACACTGCTTGCCCAAGGCATATCCATATATTTGCTGGCATTTGGACTAAGATTTCTAATTTTTCCTGGTGTTCAAGGCATTTTTCATGTTATTATTTTTCTTGTTCTAGCATTGGTGCCACCAGACCTTGTTTTGATTTTATCAGATGGCATGGTTCTCTTAGATTCCCTTGATTCATAAGCCTTTCACAGCAATCTGGATTTCATTCATTAATGTATTTCCACTTTCATTTTTAATGACTTTGATCCCACCAATATTTTTAGCTCTTATCGCTGATCTTTAATAGGCTAAGATGATGATAAAAGAAATCTTTCTTACAAAACAGAGACAACTTGTGAAACTAACTGCTGCAGGAGGTCATCAAATCAGATACTGGTGGCTTGATTTTAAAAAGAGCTTTAAACATTTTATGTCCAAACAACTCTGTAGAGTCAACTAAGCTAAGATAATGGTGATGGAATTTTATGCTTGAGAGTGTAAAATGATTGCTATAGAGTTTAAGTAGGAATTTTTCTTCCAAGGTACAACACTCTGCAATTGGGAAGGCACATTATAGGGCAATTTTCTGGGTTTTTTTTTTTTTCTTTTTCTTTTTTGCCTTCCTCTGAAGAGTCAAAGGTAAGATCTTGGATTTCTTGGACTGATAATCTAGTCTGGTAAATTCTTTTTTCTTAAATATAATTAAGCACTTTAAAAAGACATTTTATTTCTGGGCATCACAGTGTATCTCCTCTAAGTGGTCTCACATTCAGGTAAAACAACTGAAGCAAATCTTAGCAGCTGGCAGGTTTACTTATTCACCCTCCTGACCCTAGCAGTTTAGAGACAGTGAGCTGGCAAGTGAGCCTGGAGAGGTCTGAATCCCATCTTTGATGCAACAACTTGTATTTAATTGAACATCTGGCTTCATTTAATTGGAAAACAAAACAAATAAAAACAATTGATGTAGTGAGTCACAACCTAAGGATAATTTTGACCACTCTCTCTCATTTCCATCAGCACAGTTTCCTCTATAGAAGTTTAGCAAGTAGTTAATTAAATTGGGAAGTGTCTGTAGCTATCTAAAATTTTCAGTGCTATCTTGAGGCAGATTTAATTCACTGGCAACAGCAAGGATAGAACAGTTGCTGAAACACTTAAAACCTCATTACCACATATCCCCTCTTCACCCAGAGAGCCCCCAGCCTGTCCATTATTGTCCTGCCTGTACTTTCTGTGGGATTTTGAAAAGAAAAGGTTCAAAGAGCAAGACTTTCATGATCCCCTTTCCATGTCAAACACTTTCAACTCCTGATTTCAAAGTACCACTCGGTTGCTGTTCAAAGGCCTTTGGACTCGTAGGGGGTGAGATTGGAGTAAAAGGTTGCACTACAAAGCCCATTGCATTCAGAGTAATATCCAGCTTGGAGATACAAATAGTAATATAAACTCAAGCACCTATCAATAAAACTGCCAATATATGAAAGGAGGGACAGAAAAATTCTAAATGGCCTTTTTTCTGTCTTCTCTCCAAACTGGAATCCCACTGTTATTGGTTTGGATGAAAGTCTAATTGATATTTTGAAGTGTTACTTTTTCCTGTGTTTCTGTTATGACCAGGGGACCACAGAAGCGAGTGAGAGCAAGCCAAATCCCAAATAAGTTAGATAAGAATACCTAAAGAAGTTCCTACCAACATCTAAAAAAACCTGCCTGGCGCTAGTTGAGTATTCATCTACCTCCCCTTCTCTCTCTGTATCCTTTTTATCTGCCTGCCCACAAGATTTGGAACACTGTTAATTGGTCCTCAGGGAGGCTGACAGGCCTGTGCTTTTATGGCTTGCTTCTTTGTATTGTACACATGTGGGCATCTCTCAGGAGATAAACAAAGGGAAAAATGTGTTGAAAAGGGGGTAGAATTTGTATAGGTCTGAACACAGAACAGATCACCTTCTTGGTTTACTGTTAATGCTCTAAATTACATGAATAAATCCACATCACCTCTTTTTCTCCCTCCCCAAGTCTGTTTCACTTCATCTGAATTTCCTGATTGCTACAGGCTCCTCTTCTGAGGAATTCTACCTGCTATTTGAAATAAAACATTCGAACTCCTTTTTTGGCCCCCCCTTGCTATTCCCTCCCCATCTCCAACAAAAGATAGAGGTGGTCTTATGGGAAGATAAAAAGAATAGTTGATCACAAGAACTAACCTGGAGCCAACACCTTGGTCTTTCGTCCCTTCAGCAGTTTCTAAACCCTAAGCACCTGCAGCTAATTCTCATAGCTTCCAGCCTTGGTCTTGGATATGCTGAGACGGAGAGACTTTTTTGGCACAGATTTCACTGCTTAGGAAAAATAAGTCCATCATCACCAAATAAAGAGTTTATCTTTTATATCTAAAGGAAATCAACCTATCTTCTACTAAGGCAATAATCTCATTAAAATGTGAATAAGAACCATTTATCGATGAGTTACAGATTGCCATATTTGTAAGAATTTCCACTGGGCATTGGAATTGCCGGCAAAATTTCTGTGTGAAATTGTTTCCCATAGCTGAACATTTGCAAATAAATTCAAAACCAAATCCCATTTAATGTATTCACGTGAAATACATGAGTAAGGAGAATAGAATTTGTCCAACCCAGACCTCAAAGGCGCAGAAGTGTCAGTCTTAAAGGCCATTACCTCAAATATTCCTTTAATCAAAGCAAATAGTTATAAAAAGCGGTTATAAAAATAAAGATGTAGCCGTGTTAGTCTAGTCTAGCTGAAACAAAAAACAGGACTATGTAGCACTTTAAAGACTAACAAGATGGTTTATTAGCTGAAGAGCTTTTGATCTGAGGAAGTGGGTCTGGCCCACGAAAGCTCATCAACTAATAAACCATCTTGTTAGTCTTTAAAGTGCTACATAGTCCTGTTTTTTGGTTATAAAAAGGATTTGAGAATCACATTGACAAGGTTCTATTCTTGTTCTACCACTCACACACCCTATGACAAGACCATGCAGAAAGTGCTCTGCATGGGGGTGACCTACCCAAATGATCTTGTATCCAGCTCTACTGGATTACAGTAGCAGTAAAAACAGTGTGAGTTGAAAAGTTCATTATATATGCAGGGTCTATGCCTGGTCTGTACTGTCTTATGTTTTTGCTGTATAGAGATAACCTAACACAAATCATTTAAGGCAACATTTTCAAAAGTGTCTACCTGATCTAGGATGCACTAAGGGACAGATTTTAAAAGATATTTAGATGCCTAATGATGCAGATAAATTTCTGTGGGATTTTCAAAAGCACTAAGGTGCCTAACTCCCTCTGTATTTTTGGGCACCTAAACACTTTGAAAATGTGGCTTTGTCGAGAATGGGACTTAGCCTCCTTCTACATCACTTAGACGCTTTTAAAAATTTTACCCATAACCTCTGTATGCTTCAATTATAACCACCTCTCCAAGCAGAGGAATGGATTATTCGAGTGGGGAGGATGATTGATTAATTAATAAATAATTTACCATGCCTTGCCATTCTCAAACAAAAGGTGCTGTCTGTTTGATAACTTTTTCATATTGAGATAAGATGTTTTGATGATGAATTTTCTGTCAGCCTTTAAGTGAATGCTCACCTCTAAGAAGCACATAGCTTGGGGGCAGACAGGTATGCTCTCTCAGCCCTGGTCTACATTAGGGAATTATTTTGAAATATTTCCCCCTTTTTTGACATAACAAGCAGAGCATCCACACTACCAAATCCATTATTTCAAAATAATAACTCCTGCTTTTCATGAGGAATAACACTTATTTCAGAATTGTTATTTCAAAATAGCGGTAGTGTGGATGCTCATCCGTTGCTATTTTAAAATAATTGGCCTCTGGAGGCCTCTCACAGCTGCACTAGTAGCCACTCTGACCCCACATCTGACAACTCCAGTGTTCCCCTTCTCTTGAAGAGTTTAAACCTAAAGGTAGAAGGGAAAGGGCTTGTGACACCAGGACAGTCTTGCCAAATCCATGCCACACAGCATCCTTTGTAGGAGCCACGGCCGACCCCAGTGCCCCCTCTCCACCCCCCCCCCCATGGCTGCCAGCACTCCCGCAGCACTCTCTGATGCCCCTGGCCAGGGACGAAAGAGGGCACTGGCCTGGACTGATGTGGAGATCCTGGACCTCATTGAGGTGTGTGGGGAGGAGTCCAGCCTCCAGGATCTCTTCACCAGAAGGAGGAATGCAGATGTGTACGGCTGTATGGTTGCCAGGCTGGCTGAGAAGGGACACGTGGACTCTTGACCAGGTTCACATGAAAATAAAAGAACTGCAGCAGTCCTATTCTAAGGCCAACGAGGAAAGTGGTTGTTCCGGTGTGGCTCCTCACAGCTGTCGCTACTATGAAAGCTGGATGCCATCCTGGGAGGGGGACCAGTCACCTCTCCCCTCTACTCCCGTTGGTATAAAGTGTGACCAGGACATGCCCCTTGTCAGCCTCCATGAAGGCAGGGTTATGGAGGAGAAGAGGAAAAGGAGGATTAGGAGCAGAAGGAGAAGGAGAAGGAGCTGGCCAGCCAGGACACAATACCCACCAGCCCGGAGCTGATCCTCAGCCTGCAGCTGGTCCCCCCATCCAGGATGTCTCCCAGGCTTGGACAATCCCAGCAAAGGCACTTCAGGTGAGTTCTATCACTTTCCCGATACACACACGGGAGCAGGTGGCAGGCTGCAAGGGGCTATGGGATCCTCACTCAGCCTCCTCCGCTTGGGGATCACACAACAGCCTGTGCACCTGGGTGCTCATAGAGCATCAATCTGGAGCACTCAGCTCCATGATGCTCTCACACAGGAACCCCTCAGTCCTTCTAACAAGGTTCCTGGACAGGCCTGCCTTACTCCAGCCTCTGCGGTGGGACACCTTCCCACGACAAGCCACCTGTAAGGAGGCTGGTGTCATGGAAACACACAGCAGTGTTGAACATGGCACAGGATCATGCCCACACTCTCAGGCACCATCTGCTCTGTTTCACGAGGCATAAAGGATCTGCTGACGAAGGGTTCTGGGGTCGGCAGATCCCCATCTAGACTGCCACACTGTGCTGACAAACAGCTGATCGGCACAGCGCAGTGGCCATTTTGATTTAAATGAAGCAGCAATTATTTAAATTGCTGCTTCATTTCCCTTTGTCGTTCTGCCTCATCTACATGGCTCCGTCGATGGAGCCATGTAGTCTAGACACACCCTCTGTGTCCAGGGAATGGGACAAAAGGCAAGCCATGTCCTGGAGAGCATGGCTGCTGCCCCTCCCCCACACACACTCGAAATGGCACCCTTGTCTCCTAAGTTTCTGTGGGGATGACCTAGGCAGTGTATACAAGCAAGGTTTGCCCATGGCAGAATCTCTAGAGAGGAGTGTAGTACAAAGACAGTCTGATGTCTGCAAATGGCTGCCTGGCATCTACTTTTTGAAAAGGGACCCGGCTGGCTCGCACTGCTGACAAGGTCATTAAGGGTATGTCTAAACTACATGGCTCCGTCGACAGAACCATGTAGATGAGTTTACTAGACATAGGAAAATGAAGCGACGATTTAAATAATCGCTGCTTCATTTACATCAAAATGGCCACCGTGCTGTGCCGATCAGCTATTTGGCACCACAGCGCGGTAGTCTGGATGCTCCGCAGTTGACAACGGAAGCCTTTGTTGACTGCTCCGGTAAACCTCATTCCACAAGGCATAATGGAGCGGTCGACAAAGGCTTCTGTTGTCAACCACGGAGCGTCCAGACTACCACACTGTGCCGCCAAACAGCTGATCGGCACAGCGCGGCGGCCATTTTGATGTAAATGAAGCAGCGATTATTTAAATCGTCGCTTCATTTTCCTATGTCTAGTAAACTCATCTACATGGTTCTGTCGACGGAGCCATGTAGTTTAGACATACCTTAAGGCTGTGTCTAGAATGGCATGATTTAGCGCAAATACTTTTAACGGAAAAGTTTTTCCGTTAAAAGTATTTGCGCAAAAGAGTGTCTAGACTGGCACGGATGCATTTTGCGCAAAAGCATCCGTGCCCAGTATAGTCGTGCTTTTGTGCAAGAAAGCTCTGATGGCCATTTTAGCCATCAGGCTTTCTTGCGCAAGAAATTAAGGTGCCTGTCTACACTGGCTCTCTTGCGCAAGTATTCTTGCGCAAGAGGGCTTATCCCTGAGTGGGAGCATCAAAGTATTTGCGCAAGAAGCACTGATTTCTTACAGTAGAACGTCAGTGCTCTTGCGCAAATTCAAGCGGCCAGTGTAGACAGGTGGCAAGTTTTTGCTCACACTTTTGCACAAAATCTTGCCAGTCTAGACGCACCCTAAAGGTCTAGCTGGCGGCACTCCATGCACCTCCTAGAAGCAGTGACATGTCCCTGAGGCCCCTAGGCACAGGGGCATCAAGGGAGGCTCCACATGCTCCCATTGGCTGGGAACCATAGTCAGTTGGAGTTGTGGCGGGAATACTTGTGGGTGAGGGCAGCATGTGGAGACTCCCTGGCTGCCTCTGCACTTAGGGGCTTCAGGGACATGTCACCACTTCCAGGAGCCACCTCACATAAGTGCCACTCAAAGGCCACCCCACACTCCTACACTCTGTCCCCCAGCTGAGCCTCCTCCCACAGCCTAACTCCCTCCTGGAGACCACACCTCTCACTTCCCCTTTACCCCAAATGCCTGCTCCAACTCTGAGCACCCTCCTGCTTTCTGAACCCTTTCACCCCAGCCCACAACCCCCTGTATCCCAGAGCCCATATCCCTAGCTATAGCCCTCACCTCCACTCACACCCTTGCCCCATTCTGGTGAAAATGAGTAAGTGAGCAAGGGTTGGGGAAAGTAAGTAATGGGGGAGGGAAGAATTAAGAGAGTGGGGCGGGGCCTCAGAGAAAGGGCAGAGGGTGGGGCCTTGGAGTAGGGGGTGGGGCAAAGATGTTCAGTTTGCTGCAATCTGAAAGTTGGCAGCCTTACCTCTGCCAAAAATGAATGCCCCTGTGGTATAGTTCTTTTGGTTCATGGAGGTGCAAATTGTCCTTTTCCCCCTAAAGTTGAAATGTTCATTACATGCTAACTACACGGCCAAATTCAGGCCCCTATTTAGCACCAGACACACACGCATGCTTATGCTGCTAAAGAACTCAAGTCAAACCGACTGCTGCTGACACGCAGCATATAGCCTGCATTATTCTTTCCTGCAACAGGAGTCATATATATTAGAAATGTTCTGCAGGTCCAAACGAATTGTAGGGTTAGAAGGGACCACAAGGGTCAGTTAGTGTAATCCCTTGCCAAGATGCGAGATTTGTTGTGGTTAAACCATCCAAGAAAGATGGCCATCCAGCCTCTTTTTACAAACCACTAGTGAACAATCTTCCCTAGGCAGTCTATTCCATTCTCCTCCTGTTTTCACAAACAGGAGAGCAAAAGTTTCCATTTATCAGTTGCATCCCATCCATGAATTTATGGCTTTATGCCTGTGTCCATAAGCCCTAAGTCCATAAGCATGCCATTGGTGTAAAATGAGGTGATCATGTTAATATTGGTCTACAGTTATTCAGGCAGAAGGCCTCGTTCTTGGAATCTGACCCTTATAGCATTGTGCATTATTTTTCAATAAGATAGGACAGCTGGTCTCAGCTCCCTTCTTTTTAATTCTCAAAATATAGCATTGCACTTAGAGCCCTGCAAATCTGTGGATATCTGCTTTATATCTGCAGGCGTCTACATTCACAGATGTGGATGCAGATATCTGCAGCTCATTTTTGCGGACACGGATGCAGATGCAGACATGAATTTTGTATCTAGAACCCTTAAAATGTACAGATATCTGCTTTATGTCTATGGGTATCTGCATCTGTGGATGTCAATGTGGATATCTGCGGCCCATTTTTGCCAGTACAGATGCAGAAGCAGATACAAATTTTGTATCCTTTAGGAGCTCTAGTTGCACTAAATGGGGAGTCAGTTTTCCAAGTCCCTACCCTCCACTTAGGTGATTCTTCCTTCAGAATTCTACACACATCTCAACTGGAAAAATCAATATGTTTTGACATTCTGAACAAAATGTAACACTCTCTTTGAATAGTGAATTTGGTGTGTCAAAAAGTGTCCACATAAAAGAGATCCCTTCTTATTCAGTGTATCCCCATGCGCTGGTGACATAACTATTTGCCTCAGTTTTTTGACAATAAGGGCCTGAATCTCCACAGCTCTGCATGGTGTGTAGTCAATTAATTAATGCAAAGCAAATAGAAAAATGCTGTCATCTTCATTGGATATATTATTAAAATCTTCTTTGTAGAGATGTAAATTACTACGCCAAGTGCAGAGCAATGGAGAAGCACTATGATAATTTGTCTTGTCCTGGTATCCCTACATAGCAGTGCAGCTGTAGAAGAATGAGCTGAGGTTGGGGTTTTTTTCTGCCTCCTGGATCATGAACAAAATTGTTAACTACTATAAATTCCAGTGGCAAAATCTTCACTATTGGTGAAGATGTATAAGGATGAAGGGCCACAGCACACGTTATAGATCCATCTCCAGTAGAATTTGCAGGACTGGTGAGCTAAGGAGGAAAAAATCTAACTTTGTATTGAATGGAAAAAATGTGGAAATGCACTAAAGAGGGTATATAATGTATTAGCCATTCAGGTCTGTATCTGAGGTTGCTCTATACTGTGGGCTTTCAGAGACCATAAGGGATCTACCACTTCTACTGGTGCTCAGTTTAAGTGGCAGAAGCTTATTTTTTTTGGTGGGGGAGGGGACACTATAGGTTTTTAATTTCAACTCATGGGTGCATGTAATGAGGTGAAAAGGGAGTGAGGATTCATCTAGGAAATATCAGTTGGCTGAAAAGAATCCATGGCACAAATCCCAGTAGGAGTCAAGTAAATCTGGCCAAAATTTCTTTTCTTTTCCTTGACAAAAAATGGCCTTTCAATCAAACTGAAAATTTTGTGTGGAAAATATACAATTCAGTTGATGTTTTTCAACAGAAAATGAATATTTTGTTTTTGGTTACTTATGTTGCCAAAAATGTTTTTAAAAACCTCAGAAAGTTTCAGAGTTGTTGGTTGGTTTTTTTTTACTTTTAAAATTTTATTAAAATAAAATTTGTGTAAGAAATTTAGAAGAATTCTTTTTTAAATTAAAAAAAATCCTACAAAAACAATTGATATTTTTTCTACCAGTCTCTGAGCACCTCCTCAGAGTCAATTGCATTGCAGGCTGCTCATCACCACGGGAGGCAGCACTTAGCCAAATCAGACCCATAAACTGCACTTTAAGGCCAGGTCCACACTATACCTGGAAGGTCGGCTTAAGATATGCGACTCCAACTATGTAAAATGTGTAGCTGGAGTCAGCTTACCTTAAGCGGAGCCTTGGTGCTGTCCACACTGTGGGAGACCCATGGGAGCAAATGCTCCCATCAGCTTCCCTTACTCCTCACAAAGGCCATGTCTACACTAGGAGATTATTTCGAATTTACTAAGTTCAACTTTTTTTTTAACACATTCAAAGTTCTGTGTCCTCACTATGGGGAACTATCAAATGCAGTCTGAGGCAGGCTCCATTAATGTGGATGCTCTGCCTCAGACTCAGAGCCCTAAGAAGCACTCTGGGAATCTGCAGGAGGTCTCCCAGAGGCCAGTTAGTTCAAATTAGCGGCACTGGAGCATCCACACTAATATTATTTCAGACTTAAAAGATTGGGAATAGTGTTATTTCTCATGAAAAACAGGACTACAGAGTTTGAATTTCATGATCCTTTATTCCGGAATAATGGGTTTGGTAGTGTGGACTCATTGCTTACAAAATCGACCTTCAATGGCTAATTTCAGACTAAAGTTCTTGTGTAAACCAGGCTAAACAGAGGAGTACAGGAGTAAAGGATGCTGGTGGAAGCTGCCCTCAGCATTCAATTTACAGGTCTATAATAGACCTGCTAAATCACACACCAGAAGATTGACCTCCGGAACGCTGATCTTTTGGTAAGTATAGACGTACCCTTAGTATTTACCTGTATTTTATCCTGAGCTCTTCAAGGCATATTGCTTATAGCTATTGTCAATGCTAAACTGCTTATGCTGCTATAACATTGATCAGTTATGGATTCTGAGGAGAAATGTTCTTAGTAGTTGGCATCTAGAGATATTCGAGACAGACCATTTTTTATTCCCTTCATTAATCCCTAACCAATCAAACAGCATGTGTGGAAGAAAAAATCAGAGGACTTGAGGCCCAAGTATTGACCCTACCTTCTATCAGAAAGGATGAAGACTTCCTCGATAGAAGGCAGCGTTTAATCCTGCAGGCACAGCAGGCTGAAGAACCAGTCAGGGCAGTACAGGATAAGGAAGAGAACTGGCAGCATGTAATCTCTAGAAGGAGAAGGTGGCCAACTCAGCTATCCCCCATCCCTGTAGAGATAAGTAACCGCTATCAGGCTCTCTCCACAGGCACTGTGGTGGAGAATGCTTTGGCAGGGACCTCTCAGGGAAGAAATCAGAAGGGAACACCATCTACCTGAAGGCATGGGATGCATAGTCCTAGGGATGGGAGTTCCATGACCACCACCCCAAAAGAAGAAAACCGGTGGTGGTGGTCGGGTACTCCCTCATAAGAGGGACTGAGTCCCTCTGCCGTCCAGACCTGCAATCTCAAGAAGCGTGCTGCTTACTGGGAGCTCGCATTCAGGATGTGACCGAGAGTCTTCCAAAAGTGATTAAACCTTCGGACCGCTACACCTTCCTGCTTCTCCATGTAGGAATTAATGATACAGCCAAGAATGACCTTGAGCGGGTCACAGCAGATTATGTAGTGCTGGGAAGAAGGATCAAGAAAATTGAAGCACAAGTGGGGTTCTTGTCTATCCTTCCGGTTGAAGGAAAAGGTCTGGGTAGGGATTGTTGAATTGAGGAAGTAAATGCATGGTTATGCAGGTGGTGTCGGAGAGAGGGCTTTGGTTTCTTCGACCATGGGACTCTGTTCCAGGCACAAGGATTATTAGGAAGAGATGGGATCCACCTAACCAAGAGAGGAAATAGCATCTTCTCAGGCAGGCTTGCAAACCTAGTGAGGAGGGCTTTGAACTAGGTTCGTTGGGGGATGGTGACCAAAGCCCTAAGGTAAGTGAGGAAGCCAGACACCAGGAAGAATAACAAGGAGAAATGAGCAACAAAGGAGGACCCCTGATTCGGATGGAGAAGGTAGGGCAATCAACTGGTTATCTAAGGTGTTTGTACACAAATGCAAGAAACCTGGGAAACAAACAGGAAGAATTAGAAGCCCTGGCCCAGTCGAAGAACTATGATTTGATTGGAATAACAGAGACTTGGTGGGCTGACTCACATGACTGGAGCACTGTCTTGGAAGGGTATAAACTGTTCAGGACGAACAGGCAGGGGAGAAAAGGAGGAGGAGTTGCATTGTATGTAAGGGTATGTCTACACTACAAAGTTAATTCGAACTAACTTAGTTCAAATTAGTTAATTCGAACTAAGCTAATTTGAACTAACGCATCTAGACCCAAAAACTAATTCGAATTAGCGTTTTGCTAATTCAAACTAGCGCGTCCACACTGATTGGACACTGGGTCACATTTAAGGGCAGCTGAAACCAGTTCCGGCAGGGCATCAGGTCAGTAGTTGCTTTGTGTGGCTGCTGTCTGAGGCTATCTGAGGCTCGTGCTTAAAGGGACCCCCCTGGACAGCTGGTTCTCAGCTTCTCCGCTTGCTTGCCTACCTCGCCGAGGGACAGCAAAGTGTTTTCCTCTGCGCCTGCCTGTGTCGGTGGTTCCCATTGGGGACACCGCTGCAGTTGGCACCATGGAGCCAGAGCTCGTCCTGGGCATTCTGCTCCAGTTTTTGGACTTGCTGCTGCAAGCCTGCCAGCAATGGCTGGAGGCTGCCTGGCACCACTTGGTGCACGTCAACCCCCTGCCTCTCCACCTGGCCTCCCTGGGGGCCATGGAGGAGCCGCAGCAGCGCCCGGATGCCAGCGTGCCCCGCCGCATCTGGCGTCTGGACACCAGCAGCGACTGGTGGGACCGCATCGTCCTGGAGCGCTGGGGAGACAGACAGTGGACCCAGAACTTCAGGATGAAGAGGGACACCTTCCTGGAGTTCTGCAAGTGGCTCGCCCCTGCTCTGCGGTGATGGGACACTCGCATATGGCCCACCATCCCCCTCCAGAAGCGTGTGGCCATCTCCCTCTGGAAGCTCTCCACGCTGGACAGCTACCGATCTGTCGGGAACCCGTTCAGTGTGGGGAGATCCACCATCGGAGCAGTACTCATGCAGGTACGGCACTCACCGGCCACTGGGCCGGGGGGGAGGGGGGCTGCAAGGAGGGAATGGGCCGCCCCAGGGAAAATGGAGGCGGGGGAGGAGGCGACAGTGCCCCACATGGGAGGGTTTGGTCTGTCCCGACCGTACTACAGGCCACCGGCAGCGGCCAGGATCTCAGCGGGGGTTGCTTCTGGGAGTGGGGCGCGGGGCAGTGCCAGGGAATGAACACTCCCAGCCACCCGGGCGCCCCAGTGATTCGCGGTTTGCTGTGTCTCTCTGCAGGTGGTCAAGGCCATCAACCGGGTGCTGCTCCGCAGGGTGGTCCGTCTCGCCGATCCAGACGCCATCATCCATGGGTTCGGCGCCCTTGGCTTCCCCAACTGCGGGGGACCATTGATGGGACGCACATCCCCATCCATGCCCCGGAACACCAGGCTTCCCAGTACATCAACCGCAAGGGGTACTTCTCCATCCTCCTGCAGGCTGTGTCTGACCACCGGGGCCAGTTCACGGACATTAATGTGGGCTGGTCCGGCAAGGCACACGACACCAGGGTGTTCCACAACTCCTCCGTGTGCCAGAGGCTGCACGCCGGGACCTTCTTCCCCGACCGCCAGATCAGGGTTGGGGACATGGACATGCCCGTCTGCCTGGTGGGGGATGCGGCCTACCCCCTACAGCCCTGGCTGATGAAGCCGTACACGGGGCACCTCAACCCCTCCCGCCAGGCCTTCAATGCCAGGCTCACCAGGGCCTGCATTGTGGTTGAGGGGGCCTTCGGACGACTGAAAGCCAGATTTAGCTGCCTCCTCACCCTCCTCGACCTCGCCGAGCACAATATCCCTCCCATGGTGGCAGCATGTTGCGTGCTGCACAATTTGTGCGAGCGGAAGGGGGAGGCTTTCCTGCCAGCCTGGATGGCTGAGGCTGAGCGCATGGCTGGCCACTACGCTAAGCCCTGCACCACCGCCATCCGGGAGGCCCAGTGGGGGGCCGTCCAGATCCAGGAAGCCCTGCGGGAGAGCTTCCTGGTGGAGGAGGAGGACTGAACTCTCCCTGCATGCCCCATTGGGGCCTTCTTCCACCCTCCCCTTCTTCCCCTTTCCCCTCCCTAACCCCCCTTCCTAATGTTAAATAAAGACACCTGTTTTGCAAACAACAATCTCTTTTTATTTTACATAACTGGGGTGGGGGGAGGGGGGAATGAGGATGGGAGAGGGGAGGGGGAAACCTGGGAGGAGGGATCTGGAAGGGGGAGGAAGGGGAGGAAGGGAAGGGAAAGCTCAGGGTTGGGGGTCCTGCTGGCTCTCCCGTCTTGCAGCACTGCGGGTGCGGGGGCATCGGGGGGGAGTGGGTGTGGAGGGTGGGGCAGGAGGGACGGGGGGTGTGGAGGAAGCGGGAAGGGGAGCAGGGGTGGGAGGAGGAGCGAGAGCTGGGGCGGCCGCAGGGGCTGGAGCAGGAGGAGGCAGGAACCTGTCCACCAGGGTCTGGAGGTGGCCTCTGAGGGCACGGCCCTGCTCCTCCAGTGCCTCCAAGCTCCGCTGCCGCAGCCGCAGGTCCTCCCAGACCCAGTGGTCCTGGGTACAGAGCTGGTGTTCCAGTAGCCGCAGGTGCCGCTGGTGGTAGTCCTCCAGGTTCCTGGTGCGCCTGCTGGCCCGGGTGCGGGTGGCTGTTGCAGGCGGGGTGGTGCACCCTGCAGTCCTAGGTGCTGAGGCTGTGGTGAAACAAGAGCAGTGGTCAGTTCTCCCTGGGGACACAGTGGGTGAAACCCAGCCCTCCTGTGCAAGGCGAGGTCGGCATGTGGGGAATGAGCCAGGGCCCCTGCATGACACCCAGCTGCTGCTCCATGGTGGGCAAGGCCCAGGCACACGGTCCCTGGGCTCCCTCTCCCCCCATCCCCCTGTACACATAAGGGGAGCATGATGGCACTCACGTGTGTAGCCCTCCTCGGCCTCGGACAACACAGCCGATGTGCTCTGTGGGATGCTTCGGGGGTCCTGGGTCCTGGGCAGGCACCCTGCAGGCTCCTGGCTCTTGGAATCCTCCTCCTCCTCCTCAGTGTCAAGGACGGGTCCCTCTGCCCCAGGGTCGATCACCACCCGGGGGCCATGGATGGTGTGAGTCCCTAGGATGCGGTCCAGGGCCTCATAATGAGGGCATGCGTCCGGGTCGGCCCCTGGCTGGGAGGCCCTAGAGTAGGCCTGCCGCAGGTCCTTGATTTTGCAGCGGACCTGCTCCCAGGTCCGCATGTGGCCTCTGGTGGCCAGGCTGGCAGCCATGCGGCTGTAGACGGCCGTGTTCCTGTGGCTAGTGTGGAGATCATGGACGTTGGAGGCTTCCCCCCAAACCTCGATGAGGTCCACGATCTCTGCACTAGACCAGGCGGCCGCCCGTCTCTTGTGGCCCCGGGCAGGCTCCCGGGAGCCACCAGCTTGGTCCTGGGAAGAGGCAGAGGGCTGGATGGCAACGGGTGGCTGGCTCATGCCGTGCCAGGTGCAGGGTCTGTTGGCTGGGTGCTGGCAGGCTTGCAGCTGTCACGAGCAGTGTAGCCAGACCGTGCCCCTTTAAGGGCTCCGGGGCCGGGAGGGGGGCAGAAAAGTTTCCCTGGTTTGGCCCAGAGTGGCCACCAGGGCAAGCTGGGAAGGGCTAGCCTCCAACTAGTTCTAATTAAGTGGCTACACAGCCCTTAATTCGAACTACTTAATTCGAACTAGGCGTTAGTCCTCGTAGAATGAGGTTTACTTAGTTCGAATTAAGCTCTCCGCTAGTTCAAATTAAGTTCGAACTAGCGGTTTGCATGTGTAGCGCCTATGAAAGTTAAAATTCGAACTAACGGCAGTTAGTTCGAATTAACTTTGTAGTGTAGACATACCCTAAGAGAGCAGTATGATTGCTCGGAGCTCCAGTATTTAGAGGGTGAAAAGGCTGTTGAGAGTGTATGGGTTAAGTTTGGCAGTGGAAGAAACAGGGGTGATGTTGCGGTTGGGGTCTGCTATAGACCACCGGATCAGGTGGCTGAGGTAGACGAGGCTTTCTTTGGACAACTGAGAGAAGCTTCCAGATCACAGGCCTTGGTTCTCATGGTTTAATCACCCTGACATCTGTTGGGAGACCAATACAGCAGTACACAGACAATCCAGGAAGTTTTTGGAGAATGCTGGGGATAACTTCTTGGTACAAGTGCTGAAGGAACCGACCAGGGGCCATGCGCAGCTTGACCTGGTGCTCACAAACAGGGAGGAACTAGTAGGGGAAGTAGAGGTGGGTGACAACCTGGGAAGCAGTAATCATGAGATGGTAGATTTCAGGATCCTGACCAAAGGAAGAAAGGAGAGTAGCAAAATACACACCCTGGACTTCAGAAAAGCAGACTTTGACTCCCTCAGAGAACTGATGGTCAGGATTCCCTGGGGCGCTTACATGAAGGGGAAAGGAGGCCAGGAGAGTTGGCAGTATTTTAAAGAAGCATTATTAAAGGCACAGGAAGAAACCATCCCGATGAGCAGCAAGAAAAGCAAATATGGTAGGCGACCAGATTGGCTTACCAGGGACATCCTTGGTGAGCTTAAACACAAAAAGGAAGCTTACAAGAAGTGGAAACTTGGACGGATGACTAGAGAGGAGTATAAATATATTGCCTGAGAATGCAGGCGAGTTATCAGGAAGGTGAAAGCGCAATTGGAATTGCAGCTAGCAAGGGATGTGAAGGATAACAAGAAAGGTTTCTACAGGCATGTTAGCAATAAGAGGGTGATCAGAGAGGTGTGGGGCCCTTACTGGATGAGGGAGGTAACCTAGTGACAGATGATGTGGGAAAAGCTGAAGTACTCAATGCTTTCTTTGCCTCTGTCTTCATGGACAAGGTCAGCTCCCAGACAAATTCACTAGGCAACACTCTACGGGAAGGAGGTGGACAGCCCTTGTTGGGGAAAGAACAAGTTAGGAACTATTTAGAAAAGCTAAACATACGCAAATCCATGGGCCCAGTTTTAATGCATCCGAGGGTACTGAGGGAGTTGGCAAGTGTCATTGTGGAGCCTTTGTCCATTATCTTTGAAAACTCATGGAGATTGGGAGAGATCCCGGATGACTGAAAAAAGGCAATTGTAGTGCCCATCTTTTAAAAAGGGAAGAAGGACAATCCAGGGAACTACAGACCAGTCAGCCTTACCTCAGTCCCTGGAAAAATCATGGAGGGGATCCTCAAGGAGTCCATGTAGAAGCACTTGGAAGAGGAGAAAGTGATCAGGAATAGTCAACATGGATTCACGAAGGGCAAGTCGTGCCTGACGAATCTGATTAGCTTCTATGATGAGGCAACTGCCTCTGTAGATATGGGGAAGTCAGTGGATATAATATACCTTGACTTTAGCAAAGCTTTTGATATGGTCTCCCACAATATTCTTGCCAGCAAGTTAAGAGAATATGGATTGGATAAATGGACTGTAAGATGGATAGAAAGCTGGGTAGACTGTTGGACCCAACGGGTAGTGATCAACAGCTCGATGTCAGGTTGGCGGTCGATTTCTAGGGGAGTGCCCCAAGGATCTGTTCTTGGACCGGTTTTGTTCAACATCTTTATTAATGACCTGGATGAGGGGATGGATTGTACCCTCAGCAAGTTCGCAGATGACACTAAGCTGGGGGAGAGGTAGATATGTTGGAGGTCAGGGATAAGGTACAGAGTGACCTGGACAGATTAGAGGATTGGGCCAAAAGAAATATGACGAGGTTCGACAAGTGTCGAGTCCTGCACTTGGGATGGAAGACTCCCAAGCATTGTTACAGGCTGGGGACTGAATGGCTAAGTAGCAGTTCTGCAGAAAAGGACCTGGGGGTTACAGGGGATGAGAAACTGGATATGAGTCAACAGTGTGTTCTTGTAGCCAAGAACGCTAATGGCATATTGGGGTGCATTAGGAGGAGCATTGCCAGCAGATCCAGAGAAGTGATTATTCCCCTTTATTCGGCTCTGGTGAGGCCACATCTAGAATATTGTGTCCAGTTCTGTGCCCCCCACTGTAGAAAGGATGTGGATGCAATGGAGAGGGACCAGTGGAGGGCGACCAAAATGATTAGCGGGCTGGAGCGCATGACCTATGAGAAGAGACTGAAGGATTTGGGTTTGTTTAGTCTGAAGAAGAGAAGAGTGAGGGGGGATTTGATAGCAGCCTTCAACTTCCTGAAGGGAGGTTCCAAAGAGGATGGAGAAAGGCTGTTCTCAGTAGTGATGGATGGCAGAACAAGGAGCAATGGTCTCAAGTTACTCTGGGAGAGGGCTAGGTTGGATATTAGGAAAAACTGTTTCACCAGGAGGGTGGTGAAGCACTGGAATGGGTTACCTAGGGAGGTGGTGGAATCTCCATCCCTAGAGGTTTTTAAGTCTTGGCTTGAGAAAGCCCTGGCTGGGTTGATTTAGTTGGGGTTGGTCCTGCCTTGGGCAGGGGGCTGGACTTGATGACCTCCTGAGGTCTCTTCCAGCTCTGTGATTCTATGTCTGTATCCATTTCATAAGGGGGAAAAAACAGTTTTTTTAAAAAATTTCCAAGCTAATCTTTAAATATCTTGCTTTGTCTCCACTTCTTTTTGACTCTTTAAGATGGGACAGTTACATCAGCAGTGTCACATACACTAAAATAGCCTCATTCTGCTTGATTTATACCCCCATTAAATCCTACTGCCCTCAGCGGGATTGCATGGAGTGTACGTAAGGCTTGAGTTTGACCCATGTTAAATATTAGAGTATCATAGTTATAGGCTTATTGCCATTAGTATTGCTCCCTGTGGTTATTTACTTATTTTGTATCTCAGAGTTCTGTACTTAAACTGTGTGCTTCTAGTGGCATAGGAGGAAATAAAAGTACAAATAGAAAGAAAATTGATTGAGCTGGAAAGTGTCTGGGCCTGGTTCCATGCCATAAGTTTTTACAAATTCTAGAAATAGAGGAGGGGACTTTTAAAGTTATTTCCTGAGTTATTTAGGAGCACAAGTTGCCTTGATTTTTAATGGGATTTGTGCTCTTAAGTAACTTATGCCTGGTAGGATTTAGTCTCTTGACAATGAGATTTTAGATGCTTAAAAAGATGAATGAGCAATAAGTGGCTTATGGGCTGGACACGTTTCACCAGGGTTAGCTCCTGATGGACCGCTGGATGCTTTATTTACCTATGTGTCCACAGGTACAGCTGCTTGCAGCTCCTGTTGGCCACGGTTCACTGTTCGCAGCCAATTGGAGCTGCAGGAAGCGGTGGCCCGGCTCACAATACTTTATTTACCAGAGGTAAATAAAGCATCTGGCGACCTACCAGGGACCAACCCTGAGGAACCGTGTCCAGCCCATGGGCCACTTATTGCCCACCCTGTGTAAGAGTCATAAGTGCCTAAATCCCTTTTGAAAATGAGGGTTAGACTTCTAATTCACAGCAGTATCTAAATGCCACAGGTTCTTGAAAATCCACCCAGAATCTTTAGAATCTCTCCATACCTATTTGAAATATGTTCCAAAGCTCAGGAGTAAAATCTTTGTCCCACTGCCAGGGCCAGGGCAAGTAAGCCTGAGTATTAGCATCAAGTGCAGGTCAAGCATCCAGAATCCAATGACCAGGAATCAGAAAAATTAGGAGATCAGAAATAAAGAAACAAACCAGGGGGCAGAGATCTAGAATCAGTTACCAAGAGTCAGGGTAACAGGAGGTCAGGAACAAATGGCAGAAACAGGTAAAGATCAGGCCAGACAGACAGTCATGGCTGGCTGAAGCCCAGTGGAACTGACAACCTGTTCATACCTTTTGTTTGACTAGGGGTTGTGACTCAAAGACTATGTCTACACTGCTGGCTTTGCCGACAGTGCCTATGGAAATGAAGCACAGATTAGTATTTTGCCGCACTTCATTTGCATAATTTATTCAAGCTGTTTTTGCGCAAGGGGTTTTTGCGCAAAAACAAGCAGTGTGGACATTCTCTAGGCATAAGGATCTTGAGCAAAATGGGCTTTTTGCACAAAAAACCCATCCACATGGCTTGCTTTTGTGCAAAAACGGTTTCAATAAATTATGCAAATTAAGCACGGCAAAATGCTAATCTGTGCTTCATTTGCATAGGCACTGCCAGCAAAGCCAGCAGAGTAGACAAAGCCAAAGGGAAGCCTTGTTGCTCTCTCCCAACCAGTAAGAGTATAAGGCCGGGCTTGCATCTCAGCTGGGCATCATGGAATCGACTCCCAGCTGCTGGGTGGAGTTTTGATGTGAGAGGTCTCCCTGAGTTCAACTGCAGTAGGGCCCAACACCTATTGAAGTCAATGGTAGAACTCCCAATGATTTCAGTGAAATCAGGATTTTACCCCAGATGAACTTCTAGCCATGAATTTTAACTTATAATCAACATCAAAGTTTAACCCTGTGTGAGTGGGAAATGTCTAAGGAGAGGGAGGGTGTCAGTGCTCTCCTGCAGACTGATGTATAGTGTAGAGTACCTCTGAATAAAATGGAATTGTTAGCAGAAAAACCCTAAGTGCTGTACAGTCTTTACCTTTACCTTCAGAAAATTCTGTGGTGCACCATTAAGACTAATTCTGTTACTGATTTTTTTCTCTCAATATGATGTGATGATGTTTGATGAAAGACAGTGATCCCATTTTTGAAACTTAAGAGCTGAACCAGACATCTGAGATTTGGTAACGAATATCACATCTTTGTGCACAGTTGAATAGTTAGTAGAAATAGACTCACACTGAAAAAAAGTTGTTTAAATTTCAACCATCCTCAAAGCTCGGGAAAGCTCAGGTCTGGAGTTCTAGGCTTTCCTGTTTTGTAGTATTTGTTGGAGAGTACCTGAGTTTGAAAATTGGAGTACCAGGGAAAAAATCCGAAAAGTGAATGAAATGGTGTAACTTAGCCCACCTTCAGCTAGACTACTCTACATCTATTTGAAAGCACAGACACTCTATCCACATCTGATGGGATCTACAGGAGTTTAATTTATGGGCTGAAGAAGTGAAAGAATGTGTGAGAATGTGCAAGTTATAATAGAATGCATAATACAGTGAGTTATGCCTTCTTCAGGCTCCTCAGCATATAAATTAGATTGACTTGGTGTCTCAGAGTATATCTACACTGTAATGTAAGCCCGGGGTTCAAACACCGGCTCAAGCCTAATCCGCGTTCCGTCTACCCACAAATCATGTTGAACCAGGGTTCCAGGGGGGGTAAAGCGTCCTAGCATAGGTCAAGCTGGGACTCAGGATGCAAGCACTACTGCTTTCCAGTATAGATGCAGGTCCCCTGAGCTCATGCTTTGAGACTCCACGAACAGTATCTCATGATCCCAGAAGCCACCTTTCTTTTATCTGCAGCCACATTGGGGAGGGCACTAACAAATCTGGAATATGGTTTTCTGGACACAGGTTTGTGAACTGCAAGTTTGGGCCCAGTTAAAAAAATTCTTAACCCAGGTTTGACAATCAGAATAGCTGCTCAAACCCCAGGTTCTATCCTTAAGCTTATACTGCAGTGTAGACAGACCCAGGGAGTCATAAAGCTTAGTGTCAGAAAAAAACATCACATCATCTAACCCTTCCTGCATATGACAAGCCACTAAACAACACCCAGTCACCCTTATAACAAGCCAACAACCAGAATTAGAGCAAAGTATTACAACCCACAGAAGATTAAACTACTGTGTGCTAGGGATGTGCATCGGTAACTGGTTACCCAGTAAGCATCACCCTTATGAGCTGACTCTTACAAGGTACAGGTTAACCAGTGCCTGGGAGCAGCCCCCCACCCATGGCCTGCTGTTGCCGATCCCAGGGCTAGAATCCGCTTAATCAGTTAACCGGTTAAATGGTAGGTTAATCTAACGTTTAACCGGTTAACCGATTAATCAGGATTTTACATTCCTACTATGTGTCATAAGCAGAGAACAGGAGGGACCAAAGTTCATTAATACCCAAAGCCCCTCCAATGGGCAGGAAAATGATTCAGTGGTATATCCTGATGATCCTAGCAAATAATCCACAGCCTAGGGTGCAGATGAAGGCAAAACTTCCCTACGTGTAAGTATAAGTGGCATGAATTAGAGCTGGCCAAAACTTTTCCAACAAAACAATTTTTTTTACAGAAAATTGGTTTGTCAGCTAATTTATTTGGTCAGCAAATTTATTTTGCAGAAAGTATTTACTTTCATTGGAAAACTCGATAGCCTTGGATCAAAACTTTTTAACATTGTTTTCTAATGAAAAGTTGAAGCTTACAACTGTTTAAAATGCATTTTCCAATCAGCTCTAGAGTAAACAGCTTTAGGGTTTCTGGCAAAATGTTAGGGAGTCTAAGTTCACAGATTCCAAGGCCAGAAGGAACCAATGTAATAATTTAATCTCACCTTCCATACAGTCCACAGAACTTCCCCAAAATAATTCCTAGATCATATCTGTTTTTAAAAGTCCACTTTATCTATCATTTTTCAATTTGGACAACCATGCCTAGAAATGATCCTTCCCTATAATTGCCCTCTAAATTTATTTTAAAGGGTTTCAGTTTCTCTTAGCCAAAAGTAAGTGGGCAACAGAATTACATGGAAAATATTTCTCCTACTAAGTGTAGCTAATTCAGCTTCTTAAAAACTAATTTGTAGGTTCAAAAAAGAAAGCCTGCTCTTTCTTTTTGTGACATCCACTAATCTGTCTCACAACAGTTACAGGAAAATTTATAATTCTTCTTAAGCATTCCGTGGAAACAAATTTGTGTATCAGGGGCAGGGGGAGGAGGAGATGGAGGGTGGGAGCTGAATAACCTTGGAAAAACGTCAATTACAAACAGCTGCAGCATGAATTAAATGTAATTATGATTGATTCCTATAAATAATTCTTTGTGTAAATTTCCATTTAAGCTGGATTTGCTGTTCAGGTGCAATGGACAAGCCTGCATTAAGTGATTACCTCTTTTCAGTATTATTAAAAATACTGATTCTTTTCACATACATGGAGAGATGAAGAAAGAAAACTTATTGTACCAGCATGAACTGATGAAAATCATGCTCTCTCACAAGGAGTGACTCCTCACTCTGGCCTCAGTGTAAGTGTGTCTAAAAGGAGGATTAAAATGAAGGGTGTAAACAATTCAGGAAAAAGGGCATGCCATGCAATATTACTCACAGCAAAACCTCATAATTCTTATTTCTACAACACAGTAAGCATAAAACCACAGATAACACCTGATGAGTCACTATGGTGCAGTTGGCTATATTAGGACTAGACTTTTGTTCTGTTGAGTGGAGGAAGTGCTGAGCACTGAACAGTTTTTCTTGTGCTAATGCTAATAAGTTAAATGTCTTTTTTTTTAAAGAATCGATATAAAATACATAAGAACATAAGAACATAAGAACGGCCGTACCGGGTCAGACCAAAGGTCCATCTAGCCCAGTATCCTGTCTGCCGACAGTGGCCAGCACCAGGTGCCCCAGAGGGGGTGGACCGAAGACAATGATCAAGCGCTTTGTCTCCTGCCATCCCTCTCCAGCCTCTGTCAAACAGAGGCCAAGGACACCATTTTATCCCCTGGCTAATAGCCTTTTATGGACCTAACCTCCATGAAATTATCTAGCTTCTCTTTAAACTCTGTTATAGTCCTAGCCTTCACAGCCTCCTCTGGCAAGGAGTTCCACATGCTGACTACACGCTGTGTGAAGAAGAACTTTCTTTTATTAGTTTTAAACCTGCTACCCATTAATTTCATTTGGTGTCCTCTAGTTCTTCTATTTAGGGAACTAATAAATAACTTTTCTTTATTGGCCCTCTCCATACCACTCATGATTTTATACACCTCTATCATATCCCCCCTCAGTCTCCTCTTTTCTAAACTGAAAAGTCCCAGTCGCTTTAACCTCTCCTCATATGGGACCCGTTCCAAACCCCTAATCAATTTAGTTGCCCTTTTCTGAACCCTTTCCAAGGCCAAAATATCTTTTTTGAGGTGAGGAGACCACATCTGTACACAGTATTCAAGATGTGGGCGTACCATAGTTTTATACAGGGGCAGTAAGATATTCCGGGTCTTATTTTCTATCCCTTTCTTAATAATACCTAGCATCCTATTTGCCTTTTTGACCGCCGCTGCACACTGTGTGGAAGTTTTCAGAGAACTGTCCACGATAACTCCAAGATCTCTTTCCTGATTTGTCGTAGCCAAATTAGCCCCCATCATACTGTACGTATAGTTGGGGTTATTTTTCCCAATGTGCATTACTTTACACTTATCCACATTAAATTTCATTTGCCATTTTGTTGCCCAATCACTCAGTTTGGTGAGATCTTCTTGGAGTCCCTTACAGTCTGCTTCTGTCTTGACTATCCTAAACAGTTTGGTATCATCCGCAAACTTTACCACCTCACTGCTTACCCCTTTCTCCAGATCATTTATGAATAAGTTGAACAGGATTGGTCCTAGGACTGACCCTTGGGGGACACCACTAGTTACCCCTCTCCACTCTGAAAATTTCCCATTTATTCCTACCCTTTGTTTCCTGTCTTTTAACCAGTTCTCAATCCAAGAAAGGACCTTCCCTCTTATCCCATGGCCATGTAATTTACACAAGAGCCTTTGGTGAGGGACCTTGTCAAAGGCTTTCTGGAAATCTAAGTATACTATATCTACTGGATCCCCCTTGTCCGCATGTTTGTTAACCCCTTCAAAGAACTCTAATAGATTAGTAAGACAGGATTTCCCTTTACAAAACCCATGTTGACTTTTGTCCAACAAATTATGTTCTTCTACATGCTTCACAATTTTATTCTTTACTATTGTTTCGACTAATTTGCCCGGTACTGAAGTTAGACTTACCGGTCTGTAATTGCCCGGATCGCCTCTAGAGCCCTTTTTAAATATTGGTGTCACGTTGGCTACCTTCCAGTCATTAGGTACGGAAGCCGATTTAAGGGATAGGTTACAAACCACAGATAATAGTTCAGCAATTTCCCATTTGAGTTCTTTTAGAACCCTTGGATGAATGCCATCCGGTCCCGGAGATTTGTTAACATTAAGTTTTTCTATTTGTTCCAAAACCTCCTCTAATGACACTTCAATCCGGGACAGTTCCTCAGATTCATTACCCACAAAGGACGGTGCAGATTTGGGAATCTCCCCAACGTCCTCAGCCGTGAAGACTGAAGCAAAGAAATCAGTTAGTTTCTCCGCAATGGCTTTATCGTCCTTGATTGCGCCTTTTATAGTTCGATCGTCTAGGGGACCCACAGGTTTTTTAGCAGGCTTCCTGCTTCTAATGTACTTAAAAAACATTTTGTTATTTCTTTTTGAGTTTTTGGCTAGCTGTTCCTCAAAATCTTTTTTTGCTTTTCTTATTACATTTTTACACTTGATTTGACAGTGTTTATGTTCCTTTCTATTTATCTCACTAGGATTGGACTTCCACTTCTTAAAAGATGCCTTTTTGTCCCTCACTGCTTCTTTTACATGGTGGTTAAGCCACGGTGACTCTTTTTTAGGTCTCTTGCTATGTTTTTTAATTTGGGGTATACATTTAAGTTGGGCCTCTATTATGGTGTCTTTAAGAAGTTTCCATGCAGCTTGCAGGGATTTGGCTCTAGTCACTGTGCCTTTTAATTTCTGTTTAACTAACCTCCTCATTTTTGTGTAATTCCCCTTTTTGAAATTAAATGCCAGGGTGCTGGTCTGCTGAGGTGTTCTATCCACCACAGGAATGTTGAATGTTATTATATTATGGTCACTATTCCCAAGCGGTCCTGTAACGGTTATTTCCTGGACCTGTTCCTGCGCTCCACTCAGGACTAAATCGAGAATTGCCTCTCCCCTTGTGGGTTCCTGCACTAGCTGCTCCAAGAAGCAGTCATTTAAGCCATTGAGAAATTTTATCTCCGCTTCTCTTCCTGAGGTGACATGTATCCAGTCAATATGGGGGTAATTAAAATCCCCCATTATTATAGAGTTCTTTGTTTTGGTAGCCTCTCTAATCTCCCTCAGCATTTCAATGTCAGTATCCCTGTCCTGGTCAGGTGGTCGGTAATATATCCCTACTGCTAATTTCTTATTTTTGGAGCATGGAATTACTATCCATAGCGATTCTATTGAACATGTTGATTCATTTAATATTTTTATTTCATTTGATTCTACATTATCTTTCACATACAGTGCCACTCCGCCACCCACCCGGCCTGCTCTATCCTTTCGATATATTTTATATCCCGGTATGATTGTGTCCCACAGATTTTCCTCATTCCACCAGGTTTCAGTGATGCCTATTATGTCAACCTCCTCATTTAATACTAGGTACTCTAGTTCACCCATCTTATTAGTCAGACTCCTAGCATTTGTGTAGAAGCACTTTAAAAATTTGCCACTGCTTATTTGTCTGCCCTTCCCTGATGCATTGGATTCCTTTGTACACGGTTGTTTGTCTGCTCTGGCCCATGGTTTGCCCTCTCCCCTCCTCTCTTTCTGACTACAGCTTAGAGAATCTCTATCAATGGATTCTCCTCTAAGAGTAGTCTCCCTCCGATTTACGTGCATCTCCACACCAATCGGCTTTCCCCCATCTCTCAGTTTAAAAACTGCTCTACGGCCTTTTTAATGTTTAGTGCCAGCAGTCTGGTTCCACCCTGGTTTAGGTGGAGCCCATCCTTCCTGTATAGGCTCCCCCTCTCCCAAAAGTGTCCCCAGTTCCTAATAAATCCAAACCCCTCTTCCCTACACCATCGTCTCATCCACGCATTGAGATTCTGAATCTCTGCCTGCCTACCCGGCCCTGCGCGTGGAACCGGAAGCATTTCCGAGAACGCCACCATAGAGGTCCTGGATTTCAGTCTCTTTCCTAGCAGCCTAAATTTGGCCTCCAGGACATCTGTGACTCTGGCAAACTAGGTCAGGCCAGGGCCACAGGCCAATTCACTTATGTTAGCTTAGAACAGATCAAAGTGGTTGTTGATGTACAGGTGTGTATTTAGATTTAAACTTCAGGAAAATGAATGGGTTGTTACTTGTATCGTTCTCATTTATTTAATCCTGTTATAATGTAACAGCAAACATTATGTATACCCTGTACCTAATTACACATCAAAGAAAACTTGTGAAATGCTAAGGAAGAGCTTATGGACTTTAGCAGAAAATGCTCATTTTCAAAGCAAAAACAAAAGTAAATGGTAGAGAAGAGTCCTCAGTAGTACTTTGTAGTATCAATCCATATACTAGTCTATAGCCCTATCTTTCTCTCATTTTGGTGAGCGACCAAACTCCAATTGACTTCAATGGAAGCAGGATTGGCTTGTATAGTTGGGCATTCTTTAAATCTACAGAGACGAGTATCAGCAACCTGCCATCATTATTGCTGCATGTTAAACAAAGTCAGCAGAAATAAAGCCTTAAAGCAGCAGTCAAATGAAAGCTGAGATGCTGAATTAGTCAAGCGAATTAATGAACTTGATCATTTACTTACTGATAATTTTGCTAAAAGGTGAAACAGAATGAGCCTGAAAAGTAATTCCAATTTTTTTTTTAAATAATGTAAGGGGTTGTCTTGCTGTCTGGAATAGCTCACAACTCTGAGTGCTTACCTCACAGCAGAAAACAGGGCAGACAGCCCAAGATGGTGGAATGTTCTATCATTAGATTTCACCAAATTAGTAACAAATACAAACTCCTGGATCACTATATCAGTCTTTATGGAGTCACAATAAGTCCCCTGAGAGCCTCCAAACTATTTTACCTTCCAGACAAACTGAAATTTGTGATAAAAGGTTACTAAAACCTAAAATCACACCACACCAGTTTTCTCCCTATCCCAAGAGACTACTCGCTGCAGATCAATTTGTACTCCAAAGACAATGCTGGCAATTAATGCTATAATAAACTAACTATAGTTTATTACCTAAGAAAAAATAATGAAAGTTATTGAGAGGTAAAAATGGGTAAAATATACTAACAGGTAAATCACAGTTGGTAACTCTAAATGCTGGCAGTGATGTAATAATCTGCCTGTTTCCAGGTTACCCAGAATATCTCTGGACCTGTGTTTTCTTCTTCACTTATTCTGCCCTGTTTGAATCCAAACAGATCAGAGATACAAGATCTTTCTTTGAATCCATATTTATTTATATCTTCTTCTCACACTAGACAAAAGCTGGAAGTTTTTCCCTTTGAAGGTGTGGGGAATGCAGGCACACTTTTAACCTCTTGCCATATACATAATGGCCACTTGCATTATGTAATAGAGAGGTAGCCGTGTTAGTCTGATCTTGCTAAAACAAAAGGAAAAACTATGTAGCACTTTAAAGACTAACAAGATGGTTTAATAGGTGATGAGCTTTCGTGGGCCAGACCCACTTCCTCAGATCATATTCTGGAAGAGAATTGGCATGAGGTAAGCACTCAGAGTTGTGAGCTATTCCAGACAGCAAGACAACCCCTTACATTATTAAAAAAAAAAAAAATTGGAATTACTTTTCAGGCTCATTCTGTTTCACCTTTTAGCAAAATTATCAGTAAGTAAATGATCAAGTTCATTAATTTGCTTGACTAATTCAGCATCTCAGCTTTCATTTGACTGCTGCTTTAAGGCTTTATTTCTGCTGACTTTGTTTAACATGCAGCAATAATGATGGCAGGTTGCTGATACTCATCTCTGTAGATTTAAAGAATGCCCAATCCTGTTTCCATTGAAGTCAATTGGAGTTTGGTCGCTCACCAAAATGAGAGAAAGATAGGCTATAGTATATGGATTGATACTACAAGGTACTACTGAGGACTCTTCTCTACCATTGGCTTGGCTGTGGGAGGATCAGACATTCAGCTGCACTTTGCATGGGCCTACACATCAGGATGGTTAAAGGCATCTGTGTAGCTTACAGCTTAAAAACTGAGTGTTGTTGGTTCAATCCTTCATAGTAAATGCTATGTCCAGCCCAATGTTCAGGCCCTACTTCAGCAAAAATCTTGAATATATGTCTATTTGTGTGCTTCAACGCAACTGAAATCAATGGCACATATTCATGCTTGCCCATGGGCAGGGACAAAAGGGGCAGTGGCCCCGGAGATTCAAAAGGGCCCTGGGATCCTGTCGGCCACCACTGTAACTGTGGCAGTGCTGGAAGCCGGAGTCCCAGGCCCCTTTAAATTGCTGCCAGAGTGCCATGCTGCATGTTCTACATGACAATGAGGACTGCGGGGTGGGGGGTAGTGCTGGGGTCTGGGCAGCACTAAGGGCTGTTTCTCCTGGCCCCACCTCTTGCCCCTGAGGCCCCGCCCATTCCAGGGGCACAGAGCCATGTTCCCACACCTTACGTGGGGCCTGTGAAAGCTGTCAGCTCCCCCTGCATGTGCTTAAGTACTTTGCTGGAACAGGAATGTGTATATTTTTACACACCTTCTCATTAATGTCCAATTCAATTAAGATTTTTCCAACTAAATTACGTAGTTCAAATTTTAAATGAAGCACATACGTGAATACAGCACATGCAACTGCCAAATACATTTATAGGGGTAAAAATAGTGGCTGCATATCAGTTTTGTAAACATAATTAGAAATTCAAGAATATATGTTTCCCTTCAAAATCACTACAAATATTTTATCTTCAATAAACCTGAAAGCTTATATAACATGCTTTATCTCTAGATCTCAGAGAGTTTCACAAAGAGGAATAAAGATTATCATTAGAACTGTGAGAATTAACAATTCAGAAAAATTAAAAAATAATACCCTCAGAGGGGTAGCCGTGTTAGTCTATAACTTGAAAAATGATGAGTAGTCCTGTGACATCTCTACAAGCACATCTACACTAAAGTGTTATTTGATATAACACGGTGAGTGTCCACACAGCAAGCCCCAAAATTCAAAATTATTTCGGAATGACAGACTTCTTATTCCGGAATAATAAACCCTCATTTCACAAAGAAAAATGCCTATTTCAAAATTGTTATTTCAAAATAGCAATAGTATGGATATTCCAATGCAGCTATTTCGAAGTAACTTTACTCCTCAGTGCTGCCTGGGGATCTAAATCAAGGTAGCATGTCCACATTAGGGGATTATGCTTTGGACTAATTTTGCATGTAGTGTGGTCATGATATTTCAAAATAGTTATTTTGGGAGTTATTATTCCAAAATAATTTATTTTGAAATAGGCATAACCTTGGGGCACATCTACACAGCAGCGTTATTTTGGCCCAGGAGAGAGAGTCACATGGGTCCTTGTGAGAAACTCTCCATCAGGGCCTTCCAGATGCACATGGCCCCTTGATGGGCCTGCCAAATGGCAGCTGTGTGCAGCTGCTTGAAGGCACTGCCAATGCAGTCAACCTCTGCCCCCCACCCTGGCAAGAATGCCTTCCCCTTCCTTTCAAATATTGTGAAGGACATAGCACATGGTCACCACTTGTGGGATGTTCCACTCCCCAACATCCAGCCAGGTGAGATGGCAATGGAACCTCACCTTCAGATGCCTGAAGACACCCTTCACCACCATGCAGGCCCTGATGAGCCTGGCATTGTAGCGTTCCTTGGAGTGGTCAAGGTGACCAGTGTAGGGCTTCATTAACCAGAACAACAGAGGACAGGCCACTTCCCCCACCATACACATGGGCATGTCCACATCCTCGACCCTGATGGTGTGGTCAGGGAAAAAAGTGCTGGTGTGCAGCTCCTGGAAGATGTTGGAGTTGCAGAAGACATGGGCATCGTGTGTCTTCCCCAACCACCCTACGTAGATGTCCATGAATTGGCTTTGGTGGTTCATGATGGCCTGCAGAACCATCAAAAGGTATCTCTTCAGGTTGATGTACACAGATGCCCCGTGGTTGGGGGCCCAGATGGGGATGTGGGTGCCGTGAACAGCCCTCCTCCCTGCAGTTGTGAAAGCCCTTTTTGGCAAAGCCAACAATGATGGCATCCACGTCGCCAAGGTTGATGACCCTGCGCAGCAGGACTCTGTTGATGGCCCTCACCATCTGTCAAGGAGACCAACAAACAAACAGAGAATTGCAGGATTTCCAGAGCCCTTGGGAGGTACCTGGATCCTTCTTCTTCCCCCCGACCCCCAGCAGGCACAATCCCCCAATTACACCATCCCCTGGCAAGGCTTTGTGAGGGGGGGCACTGAAAAATGTCCAAGGCTTCCACCACCACTAACAACAACAACAACCCCCCAGTTCCCTAGAGAACCCCATTCCAGCAGTCCACCCCTCTCCTGGGACAACAGGACAAGAGCCATAGCTGCATGACTAGGGCCCCGACTGTCTATCTCCCCATGCTGAACTAGTTCCTGATGGATCAGTAGCTGTCCGGCGAGCTTCCACAGGGTGATGGTGACCCATTTCTGGAGGGGGATGGTGGGTCGATTGTGAGTGTCCTGTTGCCTGAGGGCAGGAGCGAGCTGCTCACAGAGCTCCAGAAAGGTGTCCTTCCTCATCTGGAAATTCTGGAGCCTTTGCTGGACACCCCACCGCTCCAGGATGAGCTGGTTCTCAGCAGTTGGCACTGGTGTCCAGACACCAGAAGCGGCAGTGCACAGTGTGCAGGGGAGGGCAGGTGGAATCCAGCAGCATGAGCCGCGCCCACGGAGAACCGCTGAGGATCTCCAAGATGAGCAGGGATTTGGGTTCCTGCAGGGCCTGGGAGGCAGCCTGCAAAAACTGCTGCATGAGGTGCAGCACAAGCTGCAATAGACAAAAACTGCCCAGAGGCAGCTCCAGCTTGCTGAGGGGTCTGCAAGGGAACCACAGCAGGCAAAGGAATGGGTTGTTGTCCCTCAGTGCGGTAGGCAAAAGAGAAGAGCCTGAGACACTGCTGTACTTGGGGGTCCCTTTAAGAACGAGCCTCAGATAGCCTCAGGAAGCAGCCACAGGAAATGAGTGCAGTCCTGATGTCCTGCCTGAAAAGGTTCCAGGTGGCCTTAAATGCAATTCAGCATCCAAAGAGTGTGGACACTCTATTTTGAAATAGCTGAATACTATTTCGATGGGCATTTGTTGTGTAGACGTGCGATTTCGAAATAAGTTATTTTGGTGTATTTCTTCCGGAATAGCTTATTCCAAAATAATCATGCAGTCTGAGCTTTTGTGGGCAAAACCCACTTCTTCAGATGAGCTTCAGGGGAGAAAAAAGGGGTTAACATAATCAGAGAAAGTTGAAACATTGCTCAGTCTTTTAGCGTTAGGTGTATTCACATTTTCTTCCTTGTTTGTGTGCCTATACCATTAACCTAATTCAGGATTAAATGTTGCTCACTTTACTTGTATAGCCTCAGTGAAATTGCTTATATGCATAAGCTGATCATCATCTTACCTCCTCCCTACCCTAGATGTGTATTATTTTCACAGAATGCAAGATGGATAATTAGTATTTCAGAATTTAAAAGCTCTTTGATGAAGAAGAAAAATGTTATTTATTCCCAACAAAGTAAGTTATATAATAGCTCTTCTGCTGCTCTGTCTAGATACAATACAAAACTTAGGGCACTGCTGTTTGGGCTCCACACAATACTGACTGATTTGATTGTATGCCTTTCAAACCTAAGCACATAGCTAAAGCAAATTTAACTCTTGAGGCAACATTTCTAAACCAGTCTCTAAAACTTCACTATAGTACTGTATGAACACATTTTTGCATACATTACTAGTATTTAGGTATGGAAATCACATACAGATACACAGGTCATGTAGATGGAGAAATGATGTCACAAATACAGATTCAGAAGTTTCCATCATTTTGACCATAAAGGACATCCCTTTCCTACCCTCTACCCCTTCGCTCATTACTAGATTTCTGGGGCTTTTTTAAAGTAGTCAACACATTTTGTAAATGAATATGCAATCAATCAATCAATAATCTGCATTTTTTTCTGCAAAAACATCTTTACATCAATCCAGTGAATAAACATTGGCAAGAGAAAAACATATTCAGAGTGATTTTCCCCTTGTTCTATAGTGGGTTGCCTCTTTCACACTATATAGCTGGAAGAAAGTAATTCACCTTTCAAAACAAAATATTAAACAACAAAATACGACTATGATGTACTTCTGCCCAATACAGTCTAATTTCCATAAAATGTCTGCAGGGTTTTGCACATTCCAATTTCTCTTACTAAAAAATGTTTATGGAAATAGGTCATTATGCACATTACTAATAGAGAGCAATTTGTTGCTTTTAAAGGAGCTTTTACACTAATAGTTGTGAATAAACACATATTTATCTAGTATCCTAAATATAAACAATGTTCATGCTGGTGTGCATGGTATCCCATCATACACATAGCAAAGGGGATTAAAGAAGGTAATTATACAGGGCCCAATCCTGCTTCCACTGAAGCCACAGGACATTTTTACCATTGCTGTCAAAGGGACTAGCACTGGGCTCTGGTCCTAGAAATGTATCTAACTCTATGCCCATGAACAGGCCCATTAGAACTACTCACGTGTTGAACGGTTGCCAGGGTTAGCACTGTGGTTTCTGTTGCTTGTCTTCTCACCCATAGAAGGTGGTCTAATACATGATATTACCTCATCCAGTTCGTATCTCAGGAAAAAGATCAGATAAGATCTGAACCTGAGCTGCCCTATTTGGCAGAGGCAGGAGCTTATGCAGAACTGTCTCATCCATAGGATGGTTTGGGGAGGCCACCCCAGGCCGCGTGGGGGCCGCCTCAACCATCCTATGGACAGGTCCCAGGATTCCTGGGGGATTATGAGTAGGGACCCTCATGCAAGGCAGCGGCAAATATCAGCCCCCCTGCACTCCCCAACCCGGCAGCCTGCTCCATCCTGCCCCACAGAGAACCCCAGCCCCAAGGCACTCTGCTTGCCATCACCAGGGGAAGCAGAGCGCAACAGGCTGGGAGAGGGCAGCGGGATGGAATGGAGCAGGCTCACTCTGATTCCTGCTGCCGCAGTGAATGTGGGGCGGGGAGGGGGGCGGGAGACGACTTGTACTGCTGCTCCACACCAGGCCCCCGGTCATCCCCCAGCTCGCATTGCTGGGAAGAAGAGGCTTCATCAAGGCGGTGGGCGGGGCAAGGATAGAGCTTGAGGGAAGGGGGTGAAGTGGTGGAAGGCTGGAATGGAGCAGAGGTGGGGAAGGGCGGAGCCTGCAGCAGGGGGGACACCATTTGCCCCATGTCTGGGGTGGTAGGGGAGGGAATACCCTGGGCCCCATGGCCCCTAGAGACAACCCTGTGCATACGCATGGAAAACTGCTTGCATTATCCCAGCTTTGGAGTTCAATCCAGCAAGCCCTTACTAATCCAGCAAGCCCTTACCCCTTATAAGCTCTAAAGCAGCCTTCCTGGAAGCAGAGAACTACTTGTGTGAGTAAGGTTTACTCTTAGGGCTCATCTAGACTACATCCCTCTTTCGAAAGAGGGATGTAAATGAGCCCGATCGAAAGTGCAAATGAAGCGGGGTTTTAAATATCCTGCGCTTCATTTGCATAATCGCGTCCCAATAATCTTTTGAAAAAGGGCATTTTGAAAGTGAAACCACAGTCTAGATGCGGTTCTTTTGGAAAAAAAACAACCTTTTTCGAAAGACCCCATACTCCTGAAAAAATGAGGAGTACAGTATCTTTCAAAAAAGGGTTGCTTTTTTTCCAAAAGAACTGTGTCTAGACGGCGCTTTCACTTTCGAAAAACCCTTTTTTGAAAAAGCTCTCGGACGCCATTATGCAAATGTCGCATGGGATATTTAAATCCCTGCTTCATTTGCACTTTCGATTTGCCTAATTTACATCCCTCTGTCGACAGAGGGATGGAGTTTAGACATACCCTTAGACTGTAACTTCCCGTTTCTTTTCTGTTAACGATGCAGAGCCTACTATCAGCACTTAGTAATAAATAATGATTATAATAAAATAAATAATAATGATGATACTTTACCTTATATTCCAAGGAACTAAAAGGGTGCAGAGTGACAGTTATTCTGAACACTGCATGGCAGTTATTTGAAGCAGAAAAACGCCAGATTTAAAATGTTAGGCTTACTTTCACCACAAAGTACGTTTACACACTAGCCAGAATCAATTCTCCTAAAAGCCACACTTAACCACCATATTAGATCACCTAGAATGTGCACATAAAATGAACTAGTTTAGAAAGATGTGTATTTGTGCAGTCCCTTGCTCAGTTGTCAGTAAAACTGAAGAAAATGTAAAACATCTATCCAATTATTTCAGTTAATATACAAGCATTAGACATTCAAATTCCTAATTAAGAGACAACATGCCCTGTCAGGCATCTGCATGGGCTATTGAACATTGCCTAGATTGTTCCATAATTATCCCAGCTTAATAGCTCTAAAAATGTAAGCAATGTGCATCCATTGAGGAAACGCACTGCTTATCACATGAGAAGGAACACTACACAGAACATGCTCTGCTAACATGTATTTGCACTGCGGGTTTTTAGTGGAACATGGTTTAATTAACGAAGAGCAGCTGCAGCCTGACTTTCTACTGGAAAAAAGGAAACATAGCCTAGATATCAAAATATATTTCTGTCATACAAAGTCAAACACAACTCAGTTGTTGGTAGTGTTCTATTTCAGACTACAGCATGAGTTGAGTATTGAAGATAGGAGAAAACATTATGTATAAATATATTTTTGGACCTATTTCAACATGGTATGTTTTAAAATTCATTGGTTTGTGTTTGTTTTTTGTTTTTTTTTGAACACCCTACAGCCTTATCACGTTGTCACGGAAACTGATTTTTGCATCATCTATGATGATTGCTGTACTTTAAATATCAGTTCTTTCTTTCCAGAGCTGGCTATGTCTAGACTGCAGGCTTCTTTCGGAAGAAGCTTTTCTGGAAGAGATCTTCTGAAAAAAATTCTTCTAAAAGACAGCATCCATACTGCCAAAGCACATCGAAAAAGCGATCTGCTTTTTCAAAAGATAACATCCACACTGAATGGACGCAATCTCTCATGTAAACTGGGATTATTATGGACGGAGTAGCTACCAGGGCAGCTGTGCTTTTTCCTCTTTCCTCCTCTTTCGAAAGAACTCCCTCTTCCCCATCCACACATGACTTTTTCTGAAAGAGGTCTTTCGGAAAAGGCTTCTTCCTCATAGAAAGAGGTTTACCTATGTTGGAAAAACCCCTCTGTTCTTTCGATTTTTTTCGAAAGAATGCGATTGAAGTGTGGACGTGAGTTTTTTTTGGAAAACAGTCGTTTTTCTGAAAAAAAACTCTGTAGTGTAGACATACCCTCTGTGTGTGTGTGTGTGTGTGTAAGCTGAATAAAACTGTCCATGAGTACTGATGACATGGAATCCAGATGTTTACTTCCTAAGCTTTATCTGGAAAAATCTGGTAAAAATTAAAAAGTATTTTCTGCTCAGAATTTTGAAACCAAAAATACTTACTTTGTTGTGAATTTTTTCATGGTATTTTTCCTTTTTCAATAAAAATGAATTTTGTTCATTTCAAAACATGAAATATTGTAAACGTTGAGGGTTTTCCAACACTTCCACTCTCCTCCATCCCATTCGGAGGAGCAGAATAAAGGAAGAGAAAGGAGAGGTAGAGAAACAAAACTCCTGATACTGTAAAACTGACAATTGTTATTTAATTGAATAACTAACATTTTGACAAAAAATTCTCTGCAAACTTTTGAGTTTTGCATTTCTCATTGCAAAAGATATTTGGTTTTTTTTAAAAGCCATTTTTCCTTGCAAATTTATTTATTTGTTTACTTATTTACTAGTTCTATTGCCTGGTGCTCAGATGAAATATCTTTGTAGAAATGGTGATTGTGGGAGAATTGGTAGGAGAACAAAGAACTGCATTCTTATTCTGTACCTGTAGATGAGACAAAGAAACAGGCCAGAGGATCTGAGATCCCTTGAAAAGATTTGAGATTTTTTGGGCTGCTGTGTCATCAGCACATGTGGCTGGGAAATAAGGAGAAAAAAATACAAAAAAAATCTTTGAATTCTCCCTCCCTATTTTTCTGCTAAATAAAGAGTTGATGAAAGTTTTGTGACCAGTTCTGGTCATCAAGGTGGGGAGGATATTTGCATTTGCCCTTTTTATGAAGCCAAATTCCTCAAATTCATGTCCCCCCTTGCTGGGATTTAGAGTCTGTGGTCCAGCTGAAATTATTAGCTCTGTTGTGAAAGCCCCATGAGCCTGAAGCAGTTGATCTGGACTCTGAGACACTGTCACAGGCCTTTTTTTTTTTTTTCCTTTTAGACGTGCTCAGATTGACTTAGGAATACCTGCCCAATAGAAAGATGTGTGCTCTGAAGTCACTTGGGAACTTAATTCTCCCATCCCTCCAAATAACACTAGTGGATGATTAGACTTTGGCTCCCGCGGACTTCCTTCTCTTAAGAAATTCTGAGAGATATGTCGTATCACAGCAAGTCTGCTTGCTATGGTTCTGTCACAGACATAGAGCAGTCCTGGGATACACTAGCAGTAACCGCAACAGTCCTGAGGCTTTCCCACTTAGGCAAATAGTTAAACTCTTAATGGTAAAGCCACAGGACTGTCATTGTTTGAGCTGCAGGATCAGCAGACTGCTTCATGGACAGTGCTCTAATTGCTCATTAATATTGAAGACCAGGGTAATTGCTCTAGTGAAATCCCATGGCACTTGCTTTTTGCCAATTTTTCTCTTCTGGTTTGTAATAGAGAGGTGGCCTCTGAGCCACAAGAGAGCACAACAGGAACCACTAGAGCATGCACTCTGCCTGGCAGAAGAAGCAGTCCACAATTCCTCTCAGGCACGCTAGTGAAAGAAGGAGGAGCTGGGGGTAGGGGGGTGGGGAGAAGCACACTGGATAGAACAGGCAACTTTCCAGTGAATCTATTAAACCCTGTCTACCCCAGTAAATTGAAATTGAGCCAAAACTGAACTCAATGAGCAAAGGCAACAGAGTGCTGGACTTGTAATTTTCACATGAAATATACGTGTTTTCATCCCCTCACTTTCCAATGACAGGTATCTAGTTTTTGTAACAATTTGTCACTATTTAGACTGCCAGTTGCATAATTTAAAAAAAAACCCAACCTCCCCTACCTGCTAAATAATAATATGGGAATCCTCCAAATTGTCTGTAAGAGAGAGCAACAATTCCAGAGGTAAGAAAAAAGTGTTTCAGCAAGAAATTAAGAGTATTTTTTCATCTCAGAGCTAGGCCCCAATCCAGCAAAACAGTTAAGTATGTGAAGAACCCCATTAATTTGTATGGGGCAATACACATGGTTAGGTGTTTGGGTAAATCAGCACCCTAGACTTCATAATACAATGATTTGCACTTTACAAATACCATAGCTAGGGAGATGTTATAGGCCTCAATTTTGTAAAGACTTAGGCATGTAAGTAGTCCAACAGAATTCAGTGGAATTACTCATGTATACATTTAGTTCTGTGTAAATCTTTACAAGCCATAACAAAAGACCCTACAGGACCAAGTCACATCTACCACAATCTTGTGTTACCCACATTCTGCAAATTTTGTTAAAATGTAGGTAAAATACACTCTTTATTTTAAATAGGTACACTTATATAAATAGTACATTTGTTCATATGTCAATTTGCCAAGACCCAAATGTGGGATGCAACATATGACAAAGTTCCAAATTGAAGAACTCAGAAAAAAACATTTATGCTGGAATTTGAACATGCTGTCACATTCATTCTCTTAGCACAAGTAACTTCCCATAATCTCTGTTCCACAAGTCTTAATTTCTACTGCAAATTGTTTTAAAGAAACACAAGTGAAAGAGCAAGGCTGTGTCTACACTGGCGCGATCTCGCGCAAAAGCCACCATTCTTGCGCAAAAACTTGCTGCCTGTCTACACTGGCCGCGTGTTCTTGCGCAAGTAAACTGACGTTCTAATGTATAAAATCAGTGCTTCTTGCACAAGAACTCTGACGCTCCCACTCAGGAATAAGCCCTCTTGCGCAAGAGCTCTTCCAGAAGAGGCCAGTGTAGACAGGCAACATGAATTTCTTGCGCAAGAAAGCCCCATGATTAAAATGGCCATCAGAGCTTTCTTGCGCAAGAGAGCGTCTACACTGGCATGGATGCTCTTGCGCAAAAGCACATGCCAGTGTAGACGCTCTCTTCTGGAAGAGTTTTTGCAGAAGAACTCTTCCGCAAAAGAGTTTTTGCGTGAGAATGCGCCAGTGTAGACGTAGCCCAAGAGTTTTGTGTGGAATGCTGGTAATCTCGGAACTAAAATAAGTAACATAGCTCAAAATGAGTGTCATCTGTAAGAAATGAAAATGATGCTGCAAAATGCAAACTATCACAGTTGATATGTAAGTATTTAGTTTTACTGTATTGTTAATTGAGTACATAGTCCAAAGAGGAAGAGATTTAAAAAAACACACACAAGATTAGATTCTTATCTGTATCCAAATAAACCCCAATTTTATGATCTCAGGAGACACACCAAACTTTAATAAAATCTGGCACTCACAAGACAAAGGGAAATAATAAAATAGTTCATCATCAAACAAGCAGACTCAGATTCTTTTGAGGTTAAAAAGAGTTTTGTAAATCAGATTTCATCAAAAGATGTGTTTACCTATGCTGCTGTTTTGAAACACAAGTCTTTGGCTTTTAAACACTCACATTTACTGACTTTACATTTACGAAACCCTGTACCCTTAAGTGGAGTGAGAGGAATTTCTTATAATGAGTAATTCTGTCATGAAACAGAGGAGTGTAAATCAATTTATTAGAGATCATCTGCATGTATAACTGTGAAAAGGACCTCAGGGCAAAAATACAAGGCTGCTGTAATTTGTACTTTGGGAAACCATATATAAAATATCTTCAGGCATCATAAATTTAGATGGCTTACTGGAAAACATTGATAATTTTCCCAGCACATGGGTTGGGGGTGGGTTGTAAAAAAAAAAAATCGCATTTGGCAATTTTCATCTATTTCCAAAAATGTGTCTGTTTCTGGTAAACATAATGCCTGTTAGGTTTGGTAAAAAAATAAGAGAAATATGTCATTTTTTTCTCAACTGATATTCCATTTATATAGTACCAATCACTGTTCTATATTTATGCAAAATTATTTTAAAATATTTAGCTTGACTAAAAATATAAAGGAGCCACACAATAGGGAGTTAATTCTCCAGCTTCCTCTTTTACAAACCCTAATATGTCTCAGGGTACATCTACTTGCATCCACACTGCAATAGCATTATTTTGACAAAAGTTGAAATAACAAAGGGCTTTTTCCAGCAGCAGTAAACCTCATTTTACAAGGAATAATGCTTTTTCTAAAAAAGCTTTTTCTGAAAAAGGTGTGTGTGGACACGGAAGAGGGAATTATTTCGAAAAAAGAGGCCTTCAGGAAATAACACAGGTGCCCTGCTAGCCACTCTGGGTACGTCTACACTACAGCGTTATTTCAAAATATCTTAATTCAAAATAGTTAATTCAAAATAAGATATTTCGAAATAACGTGTCTACACACAAAATGCAGTTCGAAATAGCGTTTTGCTATTTTGAAATACTGCATCCACACTGAGTGGACACTGATTCGCATTTAAGGCCATCCGGAACCAGGTCAGGCAGGGCATGAGGTCAGGACTTACGGTGTGGGGCTGCTACCTGAGGCCATCTGAGGCCTGTGCTTAAAGGGACACTCCCCCCCTCGGGCAGCCAGTTCTCAGGTGTCCCTGCTTGCTTGCCTACGTCGATGAGGGACAGCAAAGCATTTGTGCCTCTGAGTGCTCTGGTTGCCCTCACTTGGGACACCACGGCACTCTGCAACATGGAGCCAGAGCTGCCCCTGGGCACTCTGGTGCTTCTCGTGGATGCGTTGCTGTGATCCTGGCTGCACTTTCTGCAGTCTGCCATCTTGGAGGTCCATCGGGGGTGCTGTCAGTATCCAGGAGGCCCTGCGGGAGAGCTTCCACCCTGAGGAGCACTAAGAGCCTCCCTAGTCTGCCCCACTGGGGGCCTGTGCCTCATTCCTCCCTCACGTCCTTCCACTTACCCACCATCCCCCTACCCCCCTTCCTGATGTCAAATAAAAAACACGTTTTTTCATAAATACAAACTCTCTTTATTTAACAAAACTGGGGGAGGGATGAAACTCTGGTGAGACTGGGGAAAGGAGGTGGGAGAGGGGAGGGGGAAACCTGGGAGGAGGGAGCTGGAAGGGGGAATCAAGGGGGAAGAAGGGGGAAGGGAAGCTCAGGGCTCAGGGGTGGGGGTCTTGCCGGGCCAACTGTCTCCCAGCACAGCGGGTGCAGGGGCCTCGGTGTCTCTGGGGGGATGGGGAGGAGGGGATGGAGGGTGAGGAGGGTGTGAGGGGGAGAAGCGGGAGGGGGAGAAAGAGTGGGAGGAGGAGCGGTAGCTGGGGAGGCAGCAGGTACTGGAGCAGCAGGAGGCAGCATGCTCTGTACCAGGGTCTGCAGGGGTTGGCAGATGGCACGACCCTGGGCAAGCAGCTCCTGCCAGAACTCCCGATCTTTTTGTACCCAGTGCTCCACGGTGCGGTGCAGGGCTCACAGGGCCCCCAGGTGCTGCTGTTGGTACCCCTGCCGTGTTTGGGTGGTCCTGCAGAGCCCTCGGGTGTGGGAGCATGTTGTGGGCAGGGTGGTGCGCCCTGCATGTGCAGCTGGTGGGGCTGTGGAGAAACAAGAGAAGTGGTCAGTTCTCCCTGGGGACACAGTGGGTGAAGCCCAGCCCCCCTCTGCGAGGTGAGGATGACCGTGCCCTGCACCATCAGAGCCAATGTACTTGCACAGAGGCCATGGTCGGAATGTCCGGCTATCCCCGGGAGTGGGAGCTGCCCTGAGACCGCACCCAGGCCCCTGTGCTGTGTATAGTGTGGCTGAGGTGGGGAGGAGATGTCCCCTGCCTCTGTGTAGAGGGGGCTTGTGAAGGGAGGGCACCCTGCTGTTTCCTGCCCTGGGGTCAGGAGCATGTCATGTTCTTCACACACGTGTGTGGCTATCAGGCCAAGGCCCCTGTGTGGCAGCCAGCTGGAGCCACCTGCCCAGGGGTGGCACGGCACGTGCTCGCACATGTACAGGTTGCTGCGTGATCCGTGGTAAGCAAGGCTCACGTGCACAGTCCCTGGTCTCCCTCCTCGCCCCCCCCTTCCCCCCCCAGTAAGGGGACAGAGATGGCACTCACATGTTGTGGCCTCCCTGGATGACCCTGGTGACTCTGCTGCTGGGATGGCTCGGGGGTCCTGGCGGCGTGGCACCCTCCATCTCGGCTCCTGCGGTTCCTCCTCCATGCCCTGGGCAGGGCCCTCTGCTCCTGGATCGGTGCCTCCCAGGCTGGCACAGACCGTCCCGCCCCCCAGGATGCAGTCCAGGTCATCAAAATAGGGGCAGGTGTCTGCCCCTGTTGGGGAGCTGCCCCATGTGGCCCTGGCATATGCCTACCGTAAATCTTTAATTTTCATGTGCACCTGCTCCTGGGTGCGCAAGTGCCCTTTTGTGGCCATGGTGGCAGCTATCCAGCCATAGACGGCTGCTTTCCTCTGTCTAGTGCGGAGATCATGGACATTGGAGGCCTCCCCCCAAACCTCAATGAGGTCCATGATCTCTGCACTAGTCCAGGAAGGCACCCACTGTCTCCGGCCCCTGGCTGGCTCCTGGGAGCTGGGGGACTGGGTGGTGGACAGCTACCTGGCACTGGCTGCCCGGCTCATTGTGGGGCCACTGGGTCAGGGGCAGCGACTGCTGGCAGGCCTGGATCTGGCACATGCAGTGTGGCCAGAGTCTACCCCTTTAAGGGCTCCAGGGCTGAGTGAGAGGAGAGGATTTTTCCTGGTTTGGCCCAGAGTGGCCACCAGGGGAAACTGGGAAGGGCTGGAGGCCCCCAATTTTGAAATAAGCATCTACACTGCGCTTATTTCTAATTAGCTATTTCGAATTTAGTGTTATTCCTCATAGAATGAGGTTCACCAAATTCGAAATAGAGCTCCACTATTTCGAATTAATTTCAAAATAGCGGTTTGGCTATGTAGACACTAGGAAAGTTAATTCGAAATACCCTCTGTCCACACTTACAACTCTATAGTTCCTGTCTCCGGGCAGCTCTTAAAGTTACAGACACCCAGGACAGGGCTTGTGCCAGAAAGCCGGCCCTAAGAGCTGCAACTCATCAAACAGCTGCCAGTTCCTGACTTGCGGGCACCCATGTTCCAGCCACAAGCCCCGCAAGAGTCCACTGGCCCTCCCAGGGAGCATACACAGGGCTCCCAGGAGCTTGGCAGGGGCAAGAAAAGGCATGCGCCATCATGGTCTGGGCGGAGATCCTGGCCCTCTTGGAGATATGGGGTGAGGAGAAGACTCTCCAGGATCTCCACTCCACACGGCGCAATGCCGATATCTATGGCTGGATGGCTGAGAGCCTGGCTACAAGGGCCACAACAGGAACCTTCAGCAAGTGAGGAGCAAATTGAAGGAGCTGCAGCAGGGCTATGCCAGGGCAAGGGAGCACAGTTCTCGCTCCAGGGCAGGACCCCACTCTTAGTGTGTGCTCTTAGTTTTTCACACACACAGGGCGGGGGTGGTGGGCGCTGAGGAGCTGTGATCATCGCTCGGCCTTCTCGGCCTGGCCCTCATGCTGCACTCCATGCATGTGGATCCATGTGCAGCTCCAGTGTGCACCACGCAGCCCCAAGAGGTATCCCTGAAGCAGCAACAGGTTCCTGCTCACAAGCTCTGGGGAGGCCACACACCCTTCTGACCCCTGGCAGAGGACGTCGCTGGAAGGAGGCTGAGGACAAGGACACATGCAGGCCCGCACACAGACTCTGGAGTGCTGCACACGGCACACGGGCATGCCTGCAAGCTCAAGACACCACCTACTCCCAGGGATAGTGCTGCCAGGTGCAGGTGTATGTACAGCCCCGATGGAAGCTCAGGCTGCTTGAGGCCTCTCTCCTGGCTATGGGATCCCAGTGTGGCTGGACACTTTCCTTGCCTGCTTGTCCATGGGATGGGCATGGGAAGAGGAAGCCTGGTTCCCTGGGGACCTCTGGGCCCCTGTAAGACAGGGTCTGCTGTCCAGGCCATGCATGACCTTGCTCCTGGGACATCACGATCATTTGGCCTGGGAACTGTTGCTCTCAACTCGCTGATGAGGGCAAGGCCTCAGGGACAGTGTCTCCATGGATGACTGATGACCTCTCTTTATACTCCCTGGCCAGACCAGCCATGACTGTGGGGTCATCACCACCAGCAGAGCCAGCTGCCCAACCCCCGGGGAGCCACAGGTGTTGGAAGGTCCAGGAGGACATAATGAGGGAGCACATGTCCGTCCTCCGGGCAGATGCTGGCCCAGAAGGTCTGGGATGATACACAGTGGCGGGCCCAGATGTGGACTGAGCTGCTGCAGCAGGGCCTCAACATGTGTGCCACAATCCGGGAGATGATGGCCTTCCCTGCTCCTGTCTCTGCTCCTGACCCTGCCATGCCTGCTCCGCTCCCCCTGCTATGCCTGACCCCGCTCCTCATGCCATGCCTGCCCCAGCCCCCCTGGCCATGTCTGATCCCACTACAGCCCCTCCCCCGTGCTCCCTGAATCCCCCACCCCACTGAGGTCCCTGGACCTAAGGTGGAACTTCCACCCACACTACGTGCCACTCTCAGCCCCAGCTCTAAGCCTCTCCTTCCCCGTCCAAGGTTCTCAGCTCCCTCCTCCCAAGTTACTTTTATTTTTTTTTAATACTTTTTTAAACAGAAAACTGGTGTTTGTATTGACTGTACAGGGAAGAGGGGAAGGGAGGAGTTGTTGTGGGGAAGGCAGAGAGGGGCAAAGCAAAGGCATCTAGTGGGGAGGCCCTGGGGAGTATTACTGGGGTCCTTGTGAGAAACTCTCCCTCAGGGACTCCCGGATGCGTACTCCCATTTGATGGGCCTGGTGGATGGCAACTGTGCATGGCTGGTCAAAGCCCCGTCCCTCCCGGCTGACCTCTGTCTCCCCACCCCAGAAGGAAGGCCTCCCCCTTTCTCTCCATGATGTTGTGGAGAACACAACACATGAAGACTGCCTGGGGTATGTTGAGCTCCCCCACATCGAGGCGGGTCAGGAGGCACCTGAACCGTGCCTTCAAGAGCCCAAAGGCGCATTCCACCTGGATGCAGGCCCTGCCCAGGAGGGCATTGAAATGGTCCCTGCTTGGGTCCAGGCGGCTGGTGTATGGCTTCATCAGCCATGGCATGAGAGGTTAGGCCATGTCCCCCACGATACACAGTGGCATCTCCACATCCCCAGCCTGGACGTTGCACTGGGGGAAGAATGTGCCAGCCTCCAGCTTGTGGTACAGGCTGGAGTTTCTGAAAATGCGGGCGTCGTGCACCCGCCCCAATCAGACAACAAGAATGTCACTGAACTGTCCATGGTGGTCGACCAGGGCCTGCAGGACCATGGAAGAATAGCCCTTTCGGTTGATGTAGTGGGTGGCTTGATGTTCGGGGGCCTGGATGAGGATGTTGGTTCCATCTATTTCCCCTTCACAGCTGGGGAAGCCCAGGGCAGCAAATCCAGTGATGGTGAGGTCCGGGTCTCCTAAGCAGATTACCCTGAGCAGCAGGACAGAGTTTATGGCCTTCACCACCTGCAGAAGGAGACAAAGACAGAAAATGGAGAATTAAAGGGGTGCCTGAGCCCTTGGGAGGTCCCTGAACCCACCCTCTCTTTTCCCCCCACAAATACCCCAGGATCCATGCCCTATGAGGCCACCCTCCCCCCCCCCCACAGGGTTGTGTGAGGGTGGGACTGCAGAACTCCCTGTGGATGGTACTCCACCCCACCCCCAGCCCACCCCCCATACTCCCAATCCCCCCTTTCTCTAGGGTCCCCTTTTCCAGTAATTCCCTGCCCCCACCTCCAGGGACTGCAGCCCGAGAGTTCCTTACCTCCATGAGGAGGGCCCTGACGGTGGACTTTCCCATGCCGAACTGGTTGCCCACAGACCGGTAACTGTCTGGAGTGGTGAGCTTCCAGACGGCGATGGCAACCTGCTTCTCCAGCGGGATGGCAGGTCGCATCTAGGTGTCACATTGATGGAGGGCAGGGGCGAGCCAGGCATACAGTACCATGAAGGTCTCCTTCCTCATCCTGAAGTTGTGGCGCCATCTCTGGTTGTCCCACTGCTCCATTACCAGCTGGTCCCACCAGTCGGAACTGGTGTCCAGCTTTCAGAACTGTCTCTCTACTGTGGGGTGTGGTTGCAAAGGCATTGCTCCTGCACACAGGCAGAGGTTCTTAAGGATGAGCTCTGAGTTGTGCTCATGTAGGACCATGAATGCAGCCTGTACAAACTACTGGAGAAACTGCAGCATGGCAGTGTGGGGCCATCGCATGCCCAGAGGCAGCTCCAGCTCCATGGCAAGGAGTGCTGTGGTGTCCTGAAGCAGGGCAACCAGAGCACACGCTGCGAATGCTTTGCTGTCCCTCAGAAAGGTAGGCAAGCAAGCAGAAGAAGTTGAGAAATGGCTGTCCAGGGGGGTCCCTTTAAGCACGTGTGTCAGATAGCCTTAGGCAATAGCACCTGGAAGCAACTGCTGACTTAATGCCCTGCCTGAACTGGTTTTGGGTGGCCTTAAATGTGAGATAGTATCCAATCAGTGTGGACAATCATTGCTATTTCATTGCGCTTTTTGCGTGTGGACGCTCTCTTTCGAAAGAAGCTTTTCCGGAAGATCTCTTCCAGAAAAGCTTCTTCTGAAAGAAGCCTGCAGTCTAGACATAGCCTCAGTATTGCAGAGGTCTGTGAACAATCAACAAGTACCCTGGGACATGTTAAGAATCATATTTTAGCCTCGTCTGAATTTTCTCTGCTTTTCTTAGGGTACAGAGGTATCCTGAAGGTATCCCAGAAAAGCTCTGCTGAGTCAAGGGAAGGCGTCTGTTTTTTCTGAAAAAAAATAAATGTCGGAAAAGCAGACGAGTTTTGTCGGCATCCCTGTAAACTTCATTTTATGAGGAAGAAGAGATGTTCTGAAAGAGAGATTTTTTTCCAACATTTGGCCTCATGTTGTCGGAAAAGCCTCTTTCAGAAGAAAAGTGGAAAAAGATACACAAAGGCTACGTCTAGACTGGCATGATTTTCCGCAAATGCTTTTAACGGAAAAGTTTTCCGTTAAAAGCATTTGCAGAAAAGAGCGTCTAGATTGGCATGGATGCTTTGCCGCAAAAAGTGCTTTTGTGGAAAAGCGTCCGTGCCAATCTAGACGCGCTTTTGCGCAAAAAAGCCCTGATCGCCATTTTCGCGATCGGGGCTTTTTTGCGCAAAATAAATCTGAGCTGTCTACACTGGCCCTTTTGCACAAAAGCTTTGCGCAAAAAGGACTTTTGCCCGAACGGGAGCGTCATAGTATTTGCGCAAGAACACTGACGATCATACATTAGATCATCAGTGTTCTTGTGCAAATTCAAGCGGCCAGTCTAGACAGCTGGCAAGTTTTTCCGCAAAAGCAGCCGCTTTTGCGGAAAAACTTGCCAGTCTAGACACAGCCAAATTGCGGTTTGTAATTTGCATATCTTTTTCCGACTTTTCTTTGTAGTGTAGACACGGCCTAAGTTGAATGCTATTTTAACGTATGAAATTTTAATGGGGAACTATTTCCTTTTATTTTTAATTTTGTGTTTATATAGCTGCCTGCTAAAACTGCACAATTATATTAAAGGTTGACATTGGATCTTCTAAATACATAATGAGAGAGTTTTGATCACACTTGTTCTTTACTGGAACCAGTGAGAGAGATTTTGGGGGGGGGAATTAACCCCCAAACAGATCTTGTTACCAGCAAACTAAGACCTCAATATTATAAGGAATTCCATGCAGGCAGATCCTTGTGCCTGCTGGAGCTCATTGTGGATCAGGGTCCACACATAGAGGGGGCCACTATTCCATCATCAATAGCTCCTAAAAGGATTGCTCCCAAAAGAAAATTTGTGAGAGTGATAGAAAAATATCAGTTCGATCAGCCCTATCAGTATCCTTCAATGCCACACAGCTATATTACTAGGTAAAAGATAGATAGAATGGAGTCACACGTTGGTAAGAACCTTACCATTGTGATGTGAAAAAAAAGTGGTTAAAGTACAGATCTAGGAATCCCTAGGTGAAATCTTGGATCTATTAAAGTCAGTGGAAGGATTTCAGCATAGGGGTCTATTTCTGGCCCTGTCACAGATTTCTGTGTGACCACGAACTATTTAAAATCTGTGTCCCATTTTCTCCATCTGAAAATTAGGGAGACTACTTTGTTAATTAATTATCTCAGAAGACCTATACTGAGATCTACATCTTTAATTAGTTTACTTCTGTATAGATTCATAGACTTAAAATCTTTAATGTTGGTAAAGTGCTTTGAAGTCACAGAATGGAAAGAGCTCTAGGAAAAAGAAAAAAAAATATATTTCTCAGCCTTACTGACAAAGTTGATGAAGTTTATTTATATGCAAATTCTGATGCCAAGTATATAGTCATTAGCTTGAATAGCATTTTCCTGACCAAAGACTAGTGCACTATAGGGGTGCATCTACACTGCACCCATAGCTCGAAATAAGCTACACAATTTGAGCTACAAAAATTGTATAAATTATTTTGAGTTAATTTTGAAATAGCTTATTTACTAATTTGGTGCTGTCTACACAGCGCCAAATTTTGAAATAAACCACTATACTGAAACATCTCTTAATCCTTGTGGAATTAAGTTTACAGGGATGCAGGAATAGCGAACCCATGGTAACCCGAAATAGCACTGCAGTTTAGACATAGCCTAGATAAACAGTATTACTAGTTGAATTTTATTTTGCTTTTTTATATCACTGAAGGACCTGTGCTTTCCTCTATTACAGCATATGTTATTTAAATATAAGTGTTAATTGCATGAGACTCTTTCTCTTTTAGTTTATGGTGTAATGTTTAATATATTGCAGGATCAGGTCAGTAAGAAAGAAGCTAAACATTGAAAATGCTCGATGGATAGTTTTGAATAGATCTGTGAGAGCTGAACCCCCCCACCCTTCATAAAACAAACCGAAGAACATTATTTATATTTTCTCTTCTGTTTTTAAGCAATGTTTTAGAATGTAAAGTCATGTTTGCATAAATCAATGGAGAAATTTAAGCAGGTCAATCCAGCGAGCCATAGGAAAACAAAAGAAAAATACACAACCAAGTATTGAGCACTTCATCGGGGAAAATGTGCTCATGCTGGGTACAATAGCACAAAGGTCTCTGTTTATAATTAAGGTGAAGCTACCCTCTTGAATCCTCAAGCAGATCTATTTGTTGAGCTATGTACTGCACATGCACAGAACTTTTGGGAACATCAACGTAAGAGATTACATGACTGAACATGGAGCAAGAGCTAAATATCAGTCAATTCTATGAGAAGTTACCTACATGCAGGACATAGGAGGGAGTGGGGGTATGTCTACACTCGCCCCCTAGTTCAAACTAGGGAGGCTAATGAGGGCGACTGAAAATGCAAATGAAGCGTGGGATATTTAAATCCCACGCTTCATTTGCAATTTCGGTTGCCCTCATTAGCTTCCCTAGTTCGAACTAGGGGCTAGTGTAGACATACCCTAAGGGATATTTTTTTATCCCCTCCTCACCAATTCAGAGGACAGGGTATTTTTCCTTTCCCTGGAGGCCTGGGAAAGGGTGCTTGTAAAGCTATAAAAGAATGTGTTCTTCTCTTGCTTTCCCTCTGCTTAACTGGAAGGAAGATCACATGGTGCATCCCAGTCGTGTAAGTAGGACACAAGAAGAAGAAGCTGGGGGAGAGGTAGGTCACAAATCACGGTTACTCCATGGTCCCTTTTCACAGTCATATGACCATCCCTGAAATTAATAGCTCCCTTTACCTCCCTTTCCAGATGCAGAGCCAGCTCTGCACTGCCCCTGCAGAAGCCCTCCCCTACGCAGCAGGAGTTGTTCCAGGAAGGCAGGGTGTCACGGGGTCGACTCACTGCTGTGGCACCTCCTACTGGCTGCTCCAGGGAATTAGTCCTTTCATCAACAGGGCGCCTCCTTCAGGCAGGTGTTTCCCCTGTCTGTGCTCCACAGTCTTGCTCTGGACCTGCATCACTCCCAGACCACAGCGTCCTCCTCTGGACACTGCCCTCGAGCAGTGCCCCCTACACTGGTCTCTCGTTCCCCTTCTGGGGGTTGTATTGAAATCCTTGATAAAGTACCTGCCACGGTGGCCAAATGCAGCCTCAGTCTAGCCCCTCACTTCAGGGGCAAGCCACAGTCCTTCCGGGGTACACATCCATGGTGGCTAGATGCAATGCAAGGGAGAAAGGGGGGACTCAGGCCCACCCACTACTCTGGGTCCTGAACCAGGGATTCTCTGCTGGCAGCCTCATCCTGCCTTCTGGCACTTTCCTTCCACTGCCTCTTGCTCCCTGGGCCACTTCCCCTGTGACCCTTTGTACCCTCCTGGCCCTTATAGCAAGGCCTGCAGCCTGGCAGGTATCACGCTGGAGTCTCCCTCTCTAGCCCCCTGAGCCTGCCCAGCGCTGCTCTCCCAAAAGTGCTTCTCTGAGAACCAGGTCCTGCACCTTCCCTAGTCAGGACCCATCTCCCTACTCTCTGCTGGGTAGCTCCTTATAATACGGGACTGCCCCGGCAACCTGCCCTCCGGTTGGCTTCTTAAAAGCCTCTTTCTGATTGGCTAGGGCTCTGCACCAGTGCCCTCCCTCCCACTTTAACGCCTTCCAGCCATTGTGAAGCAGTCGTCCCACCACAGAAGGAATATATCAAGGGAGCAGTCCCCTGTCTATGGTAGGCCCATAGAAACAATGGCAGCTGAGATGCAATTTGTGAACTGTCCCCCTGATGGCTGTGAAACTGAGGCAAACCACCTCTCTTCCGCTCCAGCGCTTGCCCTAGCATGGGCATAGGATGAATTGGGCCTATTGTGCCTATTGCATGGGCTCCTAGCTCAGAGCTGCTGCTGTCAGCAGCAACTGCCCATAAGTGACATTTTACTGGGAGCTTCAATGGAATGTGACACAGATTCCTGATGCCAAGCTAAGATGCTCGGGGGTAGTGATGTTGAAATTAGGCAAAACTCATCTGCCCATCTGTAGTTATTGTTAAGTTATTAAATTTCTCTGCACTAATCCACAGTTTTGTATGTATGTGAGAGGCTGGAAATATTCATTAAAATAGGATAATGTTTAAAATTCCAGTACATTACCATTGGCATTTTGCCTTCCAAACAATCTCAGGTAATGAAGGTCAATACAAGCAAACATTCTGTCTCTGGACCTTTGTTAGAGGTTTACTGTGCTTGGACTTCACAGCAGGGGACTGTCAGAGAGAGTGTTTTCCTCTGTGCTGCTTCTCTCTGAATACTAGCTGCAGCTGGCTCCAGCATATGGTAGAGTATGAAGATATTTTCTGGGGTCCGCTGCCTCAGTTGGTATTTAATGATTAATTACTGCAGGCTGGTGTCAGGGTGAGATAGTCAAGGCTTCGGGCAAAAGTCTTAACTATAAAAAATGACAGCAGGCAGCATTTTGCCAAAAGAATAACTTTCCACCACTTGTTCTGATGATTCATTCTGCTTTTTGATCCATTTGTAAACAGTAAGATGGGAAAAGAGAAAAAACATGTAGTAAATGCTCATGATGCGAACCAGGATGGTGCTGAGACCACGGATCATGGTAGTAAGGAGATCCATAGGAGCCCAATAGTGACTTCTGTGCTACCTTCCATCTGAGTCTCTCAAAATTCAACAGGCATTAATGAATTACACCTTCTAATGGGTGAGGAAGGTAAATATCATCCCTGTATCACAGAGGGGAACAAAGGCTCAGGGAGGCTGTGACTCACCCAAGGTAACATGGGAAGGCTGCTTCCGAGTGAGGAATAGAATTTAGAAGTCCTCTGTTCTTAGGCCCATTCCTGGTGTCCATCCTATATGCTTCTCCAGGGCCAGCTCCTTCAGCATTCCTGCTGCTCAGGGTGAATCCCTGAGTTGTATATAGTCATTCCCCTGGCAGCCTCTGGTTAGAGGATGTCAGTGAACAAAAGACAGTCAAGACATCATTATGCCCTAGTTAACAAAGCAGCCCTTTGGGCACATTGGCAGCTTGGCATATGTTAAAGCAGCCTATGGCTTTTAACTATGGCTTACACTGCTTATGGCGCACTATGGCTTACACTCTTGGCAAGACTTGTGCAATGAGGAGTAACAGTTAATTCGAGGGAAGGGTTTTGGATCGGACTACTGCGTCTACACGCGGCAAGTTAAATCAGGCAACCGGCATTTTTAAATGGCGACCAGCCGCGAATATGCTAATCAAGCGCGGGATATTTAAATCCCGTGCTTCATTAGCAACTTCGGGATGCTTCGTTTGCCTCCCTAGTCTGAACTAGCGGGCAAGTGTAGACATATCCAGAGGAATTTAAAGATGTTATAAAGTTATTGTTACTTCCCTGTGATTGAATGCAGCTCAGCCAGAGCACAGAATGTGGGTCTTCGCACTTTTAAGATCATGACCATCCATCCTCCCTCCCTCCATACAGGATATCTGCTTGAAGGCAGGGGTGGGCAAGAGGCTGCCAGCGGGCTGGATCCAGCCTGCCAAGCTACCAGATCTGGCCCACGGCCCCCTCACTGGAACCCTTAGGCGGAGATCAGTTCACGTTTTAGAAAGCCAGATGTTCTCCACTCTGGCAGGCTGGGGTGGGAGGAGGGAGACTTCTCATGCCGCTCTCGTCCCCCAGTAAAATCTCTTAGCTGCCATTGGGCAATCTCTCAGTTTCTGGCCAATAGGAGCCAAGAATTTTTGCTGGGAGCAGGGGCAGTGTAGGAAGCCTTCCCCCTCCCTCCTCGTTCCTCCTCCCTCTCATGCCCGGAGTGGAGCCACGTGGAGCAGCAAGCTACTTTCAGTCAGGGCCTGCCTCTGGCACCCCAGCCCCTCCTTTCCCCAACCTTCTGCCCCCCCCCACACATACCCAAACCTCCTTCACCCATACCCTCTCCCAGATCTGGCACCCCAATCTCCTGCCCCAGATCACAAGCCCCTCCTAGCCTAGGTCACAACTGCCTTCTTCACCCAAAATCTCCAAATCCTGCATCCCCGTCCCCTGCCTCCTTCACCCAAACTCCCTCCCAGACCCCATTCTCCCTCCTGCACTCCAATCCCTTACCCCAAGCTCCCTTCCGCACCCAGCCTCCACCCCAGACCCTGCACCTCCTCCATTAATATCCTGAAAGAATGCAGCCCTCAACCACTTTCCAAAATCTTGGAGTGCCCCCCTCCCATCAAAAATTATTGCCCACCCTTTACTTTAAGGTGACATTCCTAGGGCACAATGGATCAAAGCTGTTAATAAAGACTTGTGTTTGCATGTTTGTCTTTTTAGAAACACACCTTAAGAAGTCAATTTCAGTATTATCTGTGTGTCACAACTGCAAATAATCAATGTAACAAAATAATTGTTAGCTTCCACCAACACAAGGAAGAATTCATATATGCAGAGGGTTTGTGGGGTGATCTGGGACAGGAAGGCAGAGGTTGAAAGGGAGGGTGGGGTGGGGGTGCCAGAGGCAGGCTCTGGCTGGGAGGAGCTTACCTGAATGGCTCCTAGCCAGCAGCCCAGTGAGACCCAAAGGCAGGTGGTCTGCAGGCTGCAGTCCCAGGGTTCAGAACCGCTGACTGTTCTATGTGTCTCTGTATCCATATGGCTGTCCCCATCCCCAACACAATCTCTCAGATCTCATTGGCCAGAACCAGCAAATGGGAGTTGAGAGACTGTGTTGAGGGTGGAGGTAGCCAATGGGAACCAGCCAATAGGAGCTGAGAGATTATGCTGGGGCTGGCAGTAATACGCAAAGCCTCCCCTCCCCATCATGTTCAGCACAAAGAGCTACATAGTGAAGCTAGCCACTCTGAGCCTTGGGGCTGCTCCCCAGGGGGACAGGCCACAGGCTGAATTCAAAGGCTTGGTGGGCTGGATCCAGCCCATGGGATGTATCTTGCCTGTCCCTGCTTTAGCCCCTAACATGGCAGGTTTAAACTGGGTCTATCGGCTTTACACAAATATAGCCTGTACAATCCAAGCATAGCTTGTCCCCAATCTACAAAAGGACCTAAACAGCCTCTCTGATCTCATTTGGTTGATCTGGCATATTTATATCCAAAATTTTATGAGGCTTGAATATTCAAAGTAGTAGTGTTATGAGGAGTTAACACCACTGCTTAGATTGTTCACCAGCCCAATAGCAAAATTTCCTAATGTCATTTTTATGGGACTGATAAGACATTAAACTAAATATGATTGCTGCTCCATAAAACAGCAGAACAGTTTTCCCTATGTATGCAAGTACAATATCCCATCTCAGCCTCCAGTGCCCATAGTAAGTTAGCTTTACAGTTTGGATTGAGTAACTATTATTAGTTTACATGCTCCTAAATCTTTGCATTTCATGTAACTAAGATAGACCGAGGCTTTCGAAAGAGAATGATGCAAGACTGTCTCATTTAAAAGCTTTTTTTCTCCTTTTGCATAAAGTAGGATGCTGATCCAGTTGAAATATATTTTCTGTGTGAGGCAGTGCCAAGCACATTATTTTCAGAACTGAGGCAGTGTGTGGCCCCTGAAAGGAGTTTCAGAAGAATCTCTTCTAAAACTAAAACAAACAATCAGACACATTGGGTGTGTCTAGACTACATGGCTCCGTCAACGGAGCCATGTAGATGAGTTTACTAGACATAGCAAAATGAAGCAGCGATTTAAATAATTGCGCTTCATTTACATCAAAATGGCCGCCGCACTGTGCCGATGATCAGCTGATCCGGCACAGCAGGGCAGTCTAGACGCGCTGCGGTCAACAAGGGAAGCCTTTGTCGACTGCTCCAGTATGCCTCGTGAAACGAGGTTTACCGGAGCGGTCGACAAAGGCGTCCCTTTTCAACCGCGGCACGTCTAGACTGCCCCACTGTGCCGGATCAGCTGATCGTCAGCACAGCGCTGCGGCCATTTTGATGTAAATGAAGCGCAATTATTTAAATCGCCGCTTCATTTTGCTATGTCTAGTAAACTCATCTACATGGCTCCGTCGACGGAGCCATATAGTCTAGACACACCCATTGGGATCCCAGTTCACAGCCTAGGAGCAATCTGCAGCTACAATCATGTCTATACTAAAAACTTTTGTCAAAGCATGAAATGTTGGCAAGCCATCGCAGTCAATATATTGCTTGTGGATATGCAGACCTGGCTGCTTGCATTGGCACAGCATGTACTCCCCAGAAATGCTTGTGTTGATGCACAGTGCAGTACACAATGAGTAGTTATCCCAGTGTTCAGCTTGCCATCATCGGGCACACTATCTTGTGGGAAATTTTTACAACACACAGTGGGCAGGGATGCCGATAGCCTCTGAGGGTCCCTGGGCAAGGTGTTGGGGGCAGCCGGGTCTGTGCTCCCAAAAGGGGTGGGGCCTTGGGTGGAAGGGGTGGGGCGAGAGGCAGCCTGCCCTGAGCACCACCCGCAGTGCACCATGCTGGCCCTACAGAAGCCCAGAGCGCCATCCAGAGCACACCACACGGCCCCCCACAGCTCCTAGCGCTGCCTGGAGCATGCAGCACTCCAGCAGTGATTTAAAAGTCCCAGGGCTCTGACCCCTGCTGCAGTGGCAGCTGGGAGCCCTGGGCCTCTTTGAATCACTGGATCCCGGGGCAACTGCCCCTTTTGTCTCCCTCTGTCAGCGGCTCTGATGGTGGGGCAGAAAAAAATCAGGCAGAGTTGGCTGGAAGCTAGGGAGAAAGTCCTTCCCATGTGACTTTTTTCTTCCCATAATTATCCCATATACCAATTGTTCGTGCCTTTTTTCAAACTCCTGCAAACCCATGAAGCCCTTCTCTCTATCCACCTTCTCTGACAGATGCATGGAGATTGCAGAGAGCTGCATTATTGTCACGAGTGTTGCAAACACTGGACAAATGACTCTCCAATATTTGCAGAGCCCCAAGAAGAACCACAGCAATGTGGCCAGGGGGAATGACACTTTCCCGGAGGGCAGACTGCCGTGGGGCAGAGCAAAAATCAATTCAAGGTTGTTGGTGGCATTCATAGAGTCAGGTGCTGCTTCTGGCTCCAAGAGACCTGCACCGACAGTTGAGTTTGCATCATAATGCAGGCAGGCCCGCTGAGAGGGGAGCAAAGGGGAGCTGCTCTACTACAGCAGTGGTCAGAGTCTTGGGCCCTTTAAATCACCTCTGGAGTGCTGCGCCACACACTCCAGGCAGCTCCGAGGGAAGGGAGGAGGGGAGATGGAGAGTTGGCTGCCCCCCAGCTCTGCTCCTTCTGCATGAAGCCCCTCCCCAACCAGGAGCACAGACCTGGCCCCTACTACCTTGTCCAACGGCCTGAGGAGGCTGTCAGCACCCCTGAATTCAGGTTTTTATGCTGACCAGTGGCTACAGAACTCTCAGATGAGAAAGGTGACATTCCTGGATCTGTGTGCTGTGCTTGCCCCAGCTGCCCAATGTAGAGACACCAGAATGAGAGCTACTTTGACAGCCGAGAAGTGAGTGGTCATTGCCCTACGGAAGCTTGTAATGCCAGACTGATAAAGGCAACTTTAGGAAATTCAAGGAAATTATTGTGGATCTGAAAAATCCACGGCGCCCCATTTTCATGCAGATGCGCAGGGCCATTTGTAAGAATCAAGGTCGAAACACCTCAAGGGGCAAGTAGGGGTCTGAACCCCAAAGATATGCAACCGAAGCAACTGATTATATGCAATATCATTGTGTATAAATACATGTTAAGTTAGGTCTTTATGAAAGTATGCCATGTTCTGAACTTGATGGTCAGGAGATGCACACGGGTTATGTATGTTTATATGTCTAGAATATGGCAATTTTAACTAGGCTGCAACTATAGCATCGTCTCACAGCACTGTGGGGAAGCAATCAGAAAGAGAGTGGCATCCCCAGGCTAGTTATTTAAACAAAATTAACTCCCCATACCCAGTGTTGCACACATCTCAGGGAAACACTGCTGGACCACTACAATGAATGGACCCTGAAACTGAAAGGAGACACCTCTCCCCTCCCCTAGGAAAAATAAGGCAAGTGGGTGTTTTCCCCTGCCCTGTGCAATCATGAATGGCCATTGTATGGAAAGAAAAAAAACTGCACAGCCTGTTACAAGGGATAAGATTTGAAGTGAAGCCTCTCCAGAAACAGAGCATGTGTATGTAACGGTATGTCCACACTACAGTGTTATTTAGAAATAGCTTATTTCGAAATAATGCGTCTAGACACAAAATGCATTTTGAAATAGCATTTTACTATTTCAAAATAGGGTGTCCACACTGATAGGATGCTAAATCGCATTTAAGGCCAGCCGGAACCAGTTCTGGCAGGGCATCAGGTCAGGAGTTACCGTGTTGGCTGCTGCCTGAGGCTATCTGAGACCTGTGCTTAAAGGGACTCCCCTGGACAGCCGGTTCTAAGGTTTCCCTGCTTGCTTGCTTTCCTACCACACTGAGGGACAGTAAAGCATTTTTTTCTCTGCATGGTCAGGTTGCCCTCACTCAGGACACCACAGCACTCTGCAGCATGGAGCCAGAGCCGCCCCTGGGCACTCTGGTGCTTCTCCTGGATGTGTTGCTGTGAGCCTGGCAGCACGTTCTGCAGGCAGTAACAGTCTCCCTGGTGTGCCCCATGGGGGCTTGTGCCTTATTCCTCCCTCACGTCCTTCCACTTACCCCTCCCTAACCCCCCTTCCTGCTGTACAATAAAAGACACGTGTTCATTACAACAAAGCCTCTTTATTGAACAAAACTGGGGTGGCGGGGGAATGAAACTGAGGTGAGACTGGGGAAGGAAGGTGGGAGAGGGGAGGAGGGAGGGTGGTAGAGAGGAGGAGGAAACCTGGGAGGAGGGAGCTGGCAGGGGGAGGAGAAGCTCAGGGCTCAGGGTTAGGGGTCTTGCTGGGCCAACTGTCTCCCAGCATCGCGGGATGCAGAGGCCTCAGTGTTGCTGGGGGTGTGGGGAATGTGGGGAGGAAGAAGTGGGAGAGGGAGAAGGAGTGGGAGGAGGAGCGGTAGCTGGGGAGGCAGCAGGGGCTGGAGTAGCAGGAGGCAGCAAGCTCTGCCCCAGGGTTAATGACCACCTGGGGGGCATGGACCATCCTGCCCCGCAGGATGAGGTCCATGGCATCAAAATAGAGGCAGGGGTCTGGGTCTGGCCCTGGTTGGGAGCTGCCCCCTGTGGCCCTGGCATACACCTGCCGCAGCTCCTTTATTTTCATGCAAACCTGCTCCTGGGTTCGCATGTGGCCTTTGGTGACCAGGCTGGCAGCCATCCATCTGTAGACTGTTGCGTTCCTCATGGATGTTGGAGGCATCCCTCCAAACCTGAATTAGGTCCCTGATCTCTGCACTGGACCAGGCAGGGCCCGCCTTTTCCGGCCCCTGGCAGGCTCCTGGGAGCTGGCAGACTGATCCTGGGAAGTGGTGGAGGGCTGGCTGGCACTGGCGGGCTGGCTGGCACTGGCTGCCTGGCTCATGCTGGGGGCACTGGGTCAGGTGCAGTGACTGCTGGCTCTGGGCTGGCAGGCTTGGAGCTGGCACAGGCACTGTGGCCAGAGTCTACCCCTTTAAGGGCTCCGGGGAGTGGGGAGGGAGAGGAATTTTCTTGGTTGTGCCCAGAGTGGCCACCAGGGCACCTTGGGAATGGCTGGAGGCCCCCTATTTCGAAATAAGTCTACACAGTGCTTATTTCAAAATAGCAATTTCTAAATTGGCGCTATTCCTTGTGGAATGAGGTTTACCAATTTCAAAATAAGTCCTCCACTCTTTCGATTTAATTTCAAAATATCAGTTTGGCTGTGTAGACGCTGTGAATGAAACACTGGTTCTCCGGGAATGCTGGGATTTGTTCAGAGGAAATGAGTAACTTGTACCAGAGAAGAGAAATAAGCTAATATAGGAGTGTAAAGCCTAAGTGTACGAGTCGGGGTGGCAGTCCTGCTTCGCCAGGTAAGTACTAAGCCACCCCCACTTGCATTTTCCCCGACCCGGGGTAGGTTCCTAGTGTCTCTTGGGTGCTCCGGCCCATTACTCCGTGCTTTGTCTGCTCGTTACCGCTAGGAGGGTGGGGTAGGGGGGCCCGGGCCCACCCTCTCTCACGGGCCCCAGCCCAGGACCCGAAGGACAGGTTCATTGCAACCCGTCCCGCCGGAGGGGCTAACACCCGCAACGCACCGGCTCACCGGCTCCACGCCCCGCCCTGGGCTACTTCCTACCCCACAATCACTCCCTAGACCCCTTTTAATACCCGCGGGTGCGTTCACCACTCAGGGCTACCACTCCCCTGAGTGAGCTCTCCCCCAACTGCCCACCCTCTCCTCGCCTTCTCTTCCAGTGTCCTCCCTCTCCCCGGGTGCCTCCCCCCCACCTCTTCTCCGGGGGTTTAAAAGAGAAAAACCCCGCGCCGGTGTCCTTCCGACGTGACGTCGGCCGACGCGCACGTCACGGGTCACGTGGCGTGCCCCGGCTCCGGCACGCCGGCTGGCACTCCACTCCGGCCCCGCCCCCGCCTCTCAGCTGAGCGGTGGCGGCTGTACAAGGGCCACACGCCACCCTCTCTCTCCGCGCCACCCCTAGGAGCGCGAGCGCGACTGCGGGGTCAGTGCGGGGCGGGTCTGCCTCCGCGGGGAGGAGGCCGCCCGTCCCGTCACACTAAGGTTGTGTCTTTATGTTTAATTTCTGTATAACTTGTGTTTCCTTTTTCTTACTATTTTATCCTTGATTCTGGGATTTTTCTATTACATAAACGTTGTTTATTTTTACCCTAATTTGGGATCTGTTGTACAATTTGGAGTGGGTGTCTGGCCCTGAATGGACTATTAGCTGAGGGGCAGGTTCCACTCAACTGTGGGGGTGAAAAGCCAGAAGGGAAAAATTGAAGGGTCTAGTAGTTAAGAACTTGAGGGGATGGATCTGGGGAGACATGGGACCAGAAGGGCTTTGGCGGTCATGGTGCAAAAAGGCAGAGGGACATCAGGGGAAGACCTTTATGCTTATGGGCTGAGTTCTGTCAGGGCTCTTTGTCATAGCAGCTGAGTATTAAAGTTACAAGGCAGGCAGTGGAAGAACCACTTACTGGTTTGGGTGACAACATCACACCATGAATTGTCTCCTACTTTTCAGGATTGTGAATTTCATTAGTGTGCAGGACATCGTGGATGCATTTGTAGCAAAGGGGTTCCCAAAGCATGGCGCTGGAATAGAGGGTGGTGCTCCCATTTTGGCATCAGACAATCTTGAAATAGAATACATCAACAGAAAGGGCTACTTTCCTATCATTATGTAAAAAGTGGTGGATCACCAGGAACACTTAACCAATATCAATGTCGGCTGGTCAGGAAAAGTCCATGGTGCTCACATTTTTAAGAGTACAGGACTGTTCAGAGATATGCAACTGAGGACTTTCTTTCCTGATTGGTGGATTACCATTGTTGATGTCTAACTCCAACAGCGATCCTGGAGAAAGAAAGAGTGGATAGGAGAAAGTCCAAACAGAAAAAGGAGAGGGGGGATATACCAGGACATAAAGGGATTTGTCCAGAAGCTAACACAGATGCTCCAAAGCCGCCAGGAACAGTATGCTTCTAGCCAGTTCACAGTAATGATGCTCATTGAAGTCATTGCAGTTTGGCATGATAAAGTATTCTATTGTAGAGGAAGAAATGAGACTAGAATCCCTAGAAACCTTAAGGGGAGCATTGCAGAGGACGTCCCTGGAAGTTTTATTGAGATTTTTCAGGATGAGTCAAAGGACATTCCCATGTACCCAAACAAACTGCTCTACATGCCCAGGGGAATGAAAAGCAAACAACTCTACTTGTCATAGTTGTACCACTAGCTCTTCTAGTATGAATAAATTAATGGGAAGTCAATAGCTGTGTCCTTCTCAGTACAGGGTCAAGTGCCATCTGCATATTTCAATGTTCTAATGCAAAAGGCATTCACACACTTACCTAAGGTTCCTTCCTGATACTCAGCTATGGGACTGGCTAGACTGCAGTGGATTCTTGAATAGGTCCGGGCTGGTGGCATAGCTGGATTTCCCAGTCTCATGTATCCCCATCCTCCTCTTTGCTATTTGTGGCATCTCGGACTTCTTGAAAGTATCCACACTGCTGTTCAGGGTGCTGGTGCGGTCTCCTCCAAGTATGGCAAACAGCTCATTGTAAAAGGAGCAGGTCTCTGGCTCAGCACTAGTTGGCTTTTGACCCTTCCAGCTCTCTGATAAGCCTGCTGCTATTCTTTCACTTTCACACAGCTCCCCCAGGCAATCTGTTTGTAGATGTCTACATTTTTATGACTGATCTGTAGCTATGCCTGTACAGCCTCTTCTCTCCATAGGCCCAAGAGACCCAATACTTCCTGTCTGCTCCAGAAAAGAAAGTGTCTGGAATGTGTACTAGCATGATCAGTTGGGCAGTTTTATGCAACAAGAGAGTGCTGTTAGGTCCTGGGGCTATGTCTATACTACGGGGCTTTATTGGTAAAAGGTACACATATTGCACTCCGCAATTTGCGTACCTTTTTCCAATAGTTTTTTCAGAAGAGGCTTTTCCGAAATTTGGTCCGTCTACACTGGGCCAAATTCTGGGGAAACACCTTGTCACGAGTTCACGTTTGTGCCTCTGCGAGACACAGATATTTTATTGGCGCACCACACTCCTATGGGGTTATGCTGTCCGCCTCACCCCATTACACTCTCCCTATACGGGATCAAGTCCCCGAGAATTGACTCGGATTACAATCGGCAAGGTCACCTGCCGGTGGCAGAGAGGGGGTCCGGACCCTCCCTCACTCCTGGACCCCAGCCCAGGGCCCTAACGCTGGGAACCAAGCTCCCAGCGTTAACAGGTAGGGGTTTACCCCTAAACACACCTGCTCTCGGGCTCCGTGACCCCGCCCTGGGCCATATTCCACACTGCCACCGGGAACGCGTTCTATCCCACTCCCGGGGAGACTCTCTCCCCCGGCCCTTCTTAACCCCTTTACCTGGTGCCTCCTGCTCCTCCTCCCCCGTTTGTGCTCCCACCCCCACTTTTATCCTCCCCTTGTGCTGCTCCCGGTGTGTAATGTCTGCCCCTCAGTCTGCCCCCGCCGAACCTTCAGCCCCGCCCCTTTGCGTCACGCTGGGGACGTCACGTGACGTCACCAGCCAGGGCGTTGCCTCTTGCACTTCCCCCGCCCTCCCTGCCTGCCGTGTTTCAGCGTCGCCGCCGTCCGCTCCCTCCTCGGGCGCATTCTGCGGCGCTTGTTTTGCCGCTGCTTGGGTTGCTGCCGTGCAACTCCCCGTGGCGTCCCACCCTTCCTGAAAGGGATAGTGGCGGGGTTGCCTCACCCCGCCACACACCTCTTTCGAAAGAGCCTTTCTTCCTCGTGGGAGGAGGAAGACAGGGCTTCCAAAAGAGTGCTTCTGCTCTTTCAAAAAGAAAAAAAAAAAAGCAGAAGAGCAGACGCGCTCCCTGAATGCAGCGGAGTTTTTCCGGGATACCTTGGTATCCCGGAAAAAGCCCATAGTCTAGACATAGCCCAAGATGGACAATCAGAAAAAGGTATCCTAAAAATCTGGCATATTTCAAAGTGGGGAGAGAATGATTTCAATGATTCCTGGACAGTGGAATTCACAACTCTGACCAGAGCAGTCAGAAATGGGCATTGAAGGATTACTGTTGGAGTACTGTTAGGATCAAGATAGGTCAGGGAGCATCTACACTTTCACTGCTTTGAGCACAGTAAGTTGACTGCGGCTGAATGCTGTTCAAGTAGCTGCTGTTACTTTGTCACCGTGCTAGGATGCTTACATAGGCATGAGACAAATTTGAGTGTAGACACATGCACAGCTAGGCTGATGCAAGGTCACTTACCTTAATCAAACTTTCTAGTGTAGACCAGAATTAATGAGGAGTGCAAAGTGGCTTTCAGACACCTTGGATAGCATTAGCCCCCATATCTACATCTCAGGATCTTCTACACTGGGCCAGTCCATCAGAGCAAGTCTGAAGACCCTTAAGACAGCTCTTATTGCAGGGAGTGCCAATGGCCCCAAGGAGATGTACTGGCAGTTGGGAATCATCACAGTGCAAGGATGTCATGGCCACATCCTTTTCCTTTAGTCATGACTCCTAAACAATCCAAAAGGAGGGTGACTGTGTAAGACCCACTATGGCAGCTGTATGCAACTAGACACAAATGCCTGCACACTGCATCATCCTTATTGTCAATTAAGTCAGCTTTAGAGTAGCTTTGCACCAGCAGAGCAGTGCAAAAGTGCCCTTATGCACCAGAGGATCTGGATGTGAAATTATAAATTACAGTAAAGAGGTGCTACAAGGAATTACTGCTAAAAGGGGAAAGATATAAACCTACTCATCAGCTTCTAGCTTTTCCAAATTCTCCAAAGCCTTCTTATTTCAGTTCAAACTACTGTCTCCCATCGTGAAGTTAATTTTGCTCTAAGTGACTCTATTCCTTCTCACCATAAGCGGTCTTTCACTGAAAACAGTTACATATAGAAAAGATGAAAACATCTAAAATAATAAATGAATGTTATCATCAGATTATCACTTTTTTACTTTGCCTTCTTTCTGATAACGGTGGCAAAATGGTTCACTTTTGGTGTATGCTTCTTCTTTCACTAAAACGATGTTACAGAATTAGAGAGGGTTCCCAGGAAGTGGAAGAGGGGCATAGAAAAAAAATCTGCATAGAGAATTTGAAGTGAACAGGATTATTTACCTTAGAAAAGGGAAAAATAAGAAGGAACATGCTAACAGGATATAATATAATGAATGGCAAAGAGAAAGGAGAACAGGATTTCTATTCTCTCTGTGTCATAATGCAAAACAAGTTGTCATTCAATTAAATTTAAAGGTCAAAAGTTCAAGCCAGAGCAAAATAAATACTTTCCCCCACAATGTAGAACTGGACCATGGAACAAACTGCCATAGACTGTTACTGTGGTCCTGAACTAAGCAAGGTTCCAAGAGGGATTGGATGTTATAAGAATATCTAGAGTTATAGAGCTGATGCTGACAAAAAGAGTACCAAAAGGCAAATAAACCTCTCTCTTAAATCTTACGACAACTCTAACTTTTAGGGTGTGTCTAGACTACATGGCTCCGTCAACGGAGCCATGTAGATGAGTGTATTCGGCAAAGGGAAATGAAGCAGCGATTTAAATAATCGCCGCTTCATTTACATCAAAATGGCTGCCGCGCTGTGCCAATCAGCTGTTTGTCAGCACAGCGCGGTAGTCTAGACGGGGATCAAACGACCCCAGATCCCTTTGTCGTCAGATCCCTTATGCCTCGTGAAACGAGGCTTACAGGATCTGACGACAAAGGGATCTGGGGTCAGTTGATCCCCGTCTAGACTACCATGCTGTGCCGACAAACAGCTGATTGGCACAGCGCGGCAGCCATTTTGATGTAAATGAAGCGGCGATTATTTAAATCGCCGCTTCATTTCCCTTTGCCGAATACACTCATCTACATGGCTCCAGCGACGGAGCCAAGTAGTCTAGACAGACCCTTAGGGACTAGAATAAGACCTTAATGGGGTGGAGGGGAGGGAGGATATTTCCCTATGCCTGTCTACTACCAAATGTCTTGCATTTTCCTCTTAAGCATCTGATGTTGGCCATTGTTTCAGTCAGAAAAATGATCTAGATGGACCGTGGGTATAACCCAGCAAATCTTAATTCTTAGATCATGCAGGAGCTGACTTATTATGGAGCCACGACTATAGTTCTATAGCTGAGTTGCAACCTAGCTTTCCTTATAGCTGCCACTTTCCAGTATCTCCTTCACCCTTCTTATGCTTGATCTCAGGCCAAGCATTAATTATTTTTCAGGAAAGGGAGACAGAGGATGGTAGAACTCTGAAACAAACTGGCCATGCGTTTTCTGAACACTCAAAATAAAATGATTACAGTTATTTTTCAATCAGCTCTATTTAGGTATGTATTTAGGTCCTTTTAGACTTCTTTATTGCAATAAGTGCTTTGTCCTTTTCGAAAAAGGGTCAATGAAAGTCTCTCCCCTTTTCTTCTTTGTTTCATCTACAGTTCCCATCCATGCTGTTCCTAACAGCACATTTGTTTGCCATATGGTTACCTACTTTTCTGCTTCCATGGCCACAGAGTTATTGACTTATTCACTTATCTCCTGTACCTCACTGCTGAGAAAGACCTGTTGGTGGTCTGCTCATTCCCTTGTTTTGCCACTTCAGCCTATGTGGCAGCATCCCTTGTAGAATCAGCTAGGCTGCTCTTCTTTCTAGTTTCCCTCTGTATTTTTAAGGCCCTCCTATTGTTCTTTGGAGTGAAAGAATCTGTTGGCCTATTAAAGATAATGAAAGTAACAGGAGCCAGTATGAAATGACCTGAGAGCTTTCCATGATCCACTAGCATGCAGTTCATGGAGCACCTTTGGGAATGGCTGTTTTAAGGTTAGCATAACTACCGCTCATTGCATTTTCCTTGTAATGTATACTCAACAAGACAGATAATAAATATTTACCAGACAATGGGAGAGCTCAATGCTATGTGGTTGAGGGCAGAAGAACGCACAAGTTTTTAATAAGTGGGAGTTGGAGTGAAAAGGGAACAGCTTGGCATATGAAAATCACCAATTAATGAATCACAAGTTAGATAATTTCTGAAAAAGTCATGTGTGCAAGTCAAAGTAATAATTCATACAGCCACTTATCTTGGCAGCATTACAGAGGTAACATTTTTACAAGGTTAAGCTGTCTTTGAACTTTTCTATAATATATTAGGTGCAAATAGCCTTTTATTCCATATCAGGCATACATGTCTTTTTGTTCTTGCTATCTGTTTTTTATTTAAATGCATCAAGTTATGACCACTGCAAGAAAAAAATCCTTCTCCATGTATATTTGACTTCCCCTATATCTCAGCTAGACTATCTCAAAGTATTAATACAACTGGGCATTGCTACACACCTGCAGCCTTTTGCTGAACCCTTCTCTGAAATAAGATGGCTTTAGAGCAACCAGTACTGTTTAGTGATCGTATGCAGCTCTTTCTTGGGGGCATAGAAATTAGTTATTTGCAGCATGTCATGTGAAAATTGAGCCTTGGAGACACTTCTTGTATCAGCCCCATAGGCTTGTCGAAGTGTTGTTGATCTGACAAGAATCTCAATAAAACGTATTTGAAAATAAAATAAGCTGTCATTGATTGCTTTCTGTGGGCAGCCTCAGAGCTGTTTATAGAGGCTAATGCCTAGTGATAATATAAGAGTAGAGAGAGCCTGTCAAACATGATGGGGGAAGCATAATGGCAATAGGATACAGTGAAGTTTATCGTGGGGCTTCTGTTTCAAATGCAGCCCAGGACTGAAAGTCATTACTTAAAGGTTGTTTGGTGCCCTATGTGCAATGAACTAGTGGTCTCAGTATAGACCACGATGAACCACCATCCCTATCACACCATCACACATAGCAACACCACCCTTAACACTGAATGGCAGAGCAGCTTGGTTGACAGTCCCAATGGAAAGGCCAAGAATGAAATGAACATGTGCTATGTAAGTGCCATTTTCTTTATATCACACATGCAGGAGACACACACACACACACTGTGCTCTCACAGAGTAACTTTAATTTTGCTTTTTCCTTTAATCTAAAATGAAAGTATATGGCTGCTCACTGCATATGAAAAAAGCACAGCAACATAGAGACTAAACTGCTCTGACACCGAGAGATGACTGTCCAAACTATGGGCTTGTCTCCACTATGCCAGGGATTGATGCTGCAGCGACCGATCCACCATCCATCAGTGTATTTTGTCTGCTTAGACATGATGAATCAATCTCTGAGTTCTCTCCCATGAATACCGGAACTCCACCAGGATGAGAAGAGTAGCCGACATCCATAAGAGAGCAGCCCCCATTGACCTTACTGCATGCAAGATGCTGCAGTGAGTACATTGACTTCAACAACACCATTTGCCTAGCTGAAATCACATGCATTAGATAGTATCAGAGGGGTAGCTGTGTTAGTCTGAATCTGCAAAAGCGATGAGGAGTCCTGTGGCACCTTATACACTAACAGATTTATTGGAACATAAGCTTTCGTGGGCAAAGACCCACTTCGTCAGATGCAACATGCTTATGCTGTAATAAATCTGTTAGGGTATGTCTACACTGCAAAGTTAATTCGAAATAACAGCCGTTATTTCGAATTAACTTTAATGGCGTCTATACATGCAAACTGCTATTTCGAAATTAATTTGAAATAGTGGAGTGCATAATTTGAATTTGGTAAACCTCATTCTATGAGGAGTAATGCCAAATTCGAAATAGCTATTTCGAATTAAGTGCTGTGTAGACACTTAATTCGAAATAGGGGGCCTCCAGCCCTTACCAGGGAGCCCTGGTGGCCACTCTGGGCACAACCAGGAAAACTTAGTCTCCTGTCCCCCAGCCCCAGAGCCATTAAAGGGGTAGACCCTGGCCACAGTGCCTGTGCCAGCTCCAAGCCTGCCAGCCCAGAGCCAGCAGTGGCCACCGGGGCCCCTGACCCAATGGCCCCAAAACATGAGCCAGCAAGCCACTGGCAGCCAGCCCTCCACCACTCCTCAGGAGCAGTCTGCCACCTCCCAGGAGCCTGACAGGGGCTGGAGAAGGTGGGCGCCTTCCTGGTCCAGGGTGGAGATCATGGACCTTATTCAGGTTTGGGGGGGATGCCCCCAACGTCCATGATCTCTGCACTAGATCGATGAATGCTGCCGTCTATGTCAGGATAGCTGCCATCCTGGCCACCAAAGGCCACATGCGAACCCAGGAGCAGGTCTGCATGAAAATCAAGTTGGTCCGGTGAGACCCCCAACCCTGGGCCCTGAGTTTCCCCTCCCTTTTCTTCCCTTTGCTTCCCCTCTTTCAGCTCTCTCCTCCCAGGTTTCCCCCTCCCCTCTCCCACCCTCTCTCTCCCCTCTCCTGCCTCCTTTCCCCAGTCTTCCCAGAGGTTCATCCCCCCCAGTTTTGTTCAATAAACCCAGTTTCTATTTTTGAACATACGTGTCTTTTATTTGACGTCAGGAAGGGGGGCTAGGGAGGGGTAAGTGGAAGGACGTGAGGGAGAAATGGGGCACAAGCCCCCAGTGGGGAGGACCGGGGTGGCTCTGAGGGCTCCTTGGTGTGGACGCTCTCCCGCAGGGCCTCCTGGATCCTGACAGTCCCCCAATGGACCCCCCGGATGACAGCCTGCAACAAGTGCAGCCAGGCAGATGGCAACGACCCCACGAGATACACCGGCATGCCCAGGGGCAGCTCTGGCTCCATGTGGCCGAGTGCTGTGGTGTCCCAAGTGCGGGCACTCAGGGTACTCCAAGACAGGACTGCTTTGCTGTCCCTCATCGAGGTAGACAAACAAGAGGGGAACCGTGAGAACTGTCTGTCCGGGGTGGGGGTAGGGTCCCTTTAAGCACGGAGCTCAGTTAGCCTCAGGCAGCAGCCCCACACACTAAGTCCTAACCTGATGCCCTGCCGGCACTGGTTCCGGCCAGCCTTAACTTTGGTTCAGGGTCCACTCAGTGTGGACGCGCTATTTCGAAATAGCAAAACGCTATTTCAAAATAGATTTTGTGTGTAGATGCATTAATTCGAATGAGCTTAATTTGAATTAACTATTTCGAATTTAGATAATTCGAAATAGCGCTTTAGTGTAGACATACCCTTAGTCTTTAAGGTGCCACAGGACTCCTCTTCACTTATACATTAGATCGCTTATAGAGCACCTTTCATCAGCACTATGGCCTAAATCCTCAAAAGGTTTTTAGGTCCCTAACTCTCAGTGAATATGTAATTCTGCCACAGTTGAATCAATGGCAGTTTTACCATTGACTTCAATGGGCACAATCAATCCCGAAACATACTTAATACTGTGCAAAAACACAAGTGTCACTGTTGCCAGCAAACTCCTGATATTTTTTGCACAGCTTTTTGAGAAATACCAACTCGTGATACAGCTGCTACTGAAGTCAATGGGAATTTTACCGATGATGTCAAAAGAAGTCATGCTGAACCACAAAGTTACTGCATCCTCAGCATCCTCTGGAAAATCCTGCATTTGTATCATCACACACATCTGTCACATTGCATAATGACTTCCACCAGTTCCTGTGAGATAGACTTTGGGCCTGATCCAAAGCCCACTGAAATGCAAGGGCATCTTTCCATTTACTCTCCTGAGCTTCGGATGAGGCCACTTGAAAGTAACTGCTTCTTCATTGGCAAACTCTATGTGAAGGGTGCTGTCTATGTTCAGACCTATACAGGACCTTCTGTAGAACTACCAAAGGAAAGGAAATCCCGTTCGACTGTTGAAATTTACAGTGGATGTGGAGCTGGTCAGACCCTCAGTGGGTACATGAACAATATTCAGGCAACCCATTTGCCCTATGGCATTATGAAGTCACATAAAAATAAAGAAGCAATGAAAATCAATTACATAGACATTGAGCCCTCAAAGTAGAATTATTAACACTTTGAATTAAATGCAGTTTAAGTGAATATTAATGATGTCCTTCACTTAGTAGTCACATGTGAATAGGACATGAGTCTCATGTGCTTTCTATAGCTAACTGATTCACTTAAAAAGAAACCTACTCAATTGCTCTCCATTTTATAATATATTCATCAACCCCCTTTGTTGTATGAGTAAATATTTTGCTTTGTAATTCTACTTTTTTAACTAAATAAAAGTTGTAGCATCAAGTTTTAATATCATTTTAAAATATGTCCTTGTAGAAGTTGCCATAAATGTCAACATTTTCAGCAGCATGGATTTATGGTGACACTGAATTTTTATGGCACTATAAAAGTCCATAGTCATGATGACATCTACAGCTGCATTTTCACCAAAATATAAGAAACTGTGTGTCAGACCTGCAGGGATCTGAAGGAAGAAAACACTCATATTAACAAATGTTTACAACACCCCAAAATTAGGAGAGAGAACAACTTCTGATTATTTAGCATCTTTATATTTAAAATTCAGTGATCTGAAAGGACAAATATTTTTCTTTTGGATTCTTTGGAATATGGAGGTAAATATGGGCTCATTGGATTCTATAACAAGCATCCCTGGACCCTGACAATACTGTCTTAATTGAACCATTATGCTGACTAGCAGAACTATCACATAAAATACCCCCACATAGATTGTTATTCATAAGAGAACAAATAATTTACATAGGTGTGAGAGATGGGGAACTTGTTTGGTGAGAGCATATGGCCCTGATCCTGCTTCAATTAAGACAATAGAAAGACTCCCATTTTTGATGTCTATGGGAGTTGGATTGGGCCCCAAATATAGGAACAAAGGGTATGTCGAGACTACATGGCTCCATCGACAGAGCCATGTAGATTAGTGTACTCAAAAAAGGGAAATGAAGTGGCCATTTAAATAATCGCTGCTTCATTTACATCAAAATGGCTGCCGCGCTGTGCCGATCAGCTGTTTAGCGGCACAGTGCGGTAGTCTGGACGCTCCGCGGTCAACAAGGGAAGCCCTTGTCGACCACCCCATTATGCCTTGTGGAATGAGGTTTACCGGGGCAGTCGACAAGGGCTCCCCTTGTCGACCGCGGAGCGTCCAGACTACCGCGCTGTGCTGCCAAACAGCTGATTGGCACAGCATGGCAGCCATTTTGATGTAAATGAAGCAGCGATTATTTAAATCGCTGCTTCATTTCCCTTTTTCGAGTATACTAATCTACATGGCTCCGTCGATGGAGCCATGTAGTTTAGATGTACCCAAAGAGACCATGAATTACAATGTCTGCCTTGGATAATTTTGAAGTATCTACTCTGCTGAGTCTGAGGGAAGCCAGGATTAGGACAATCTGCCTTTACATTACAGTGTCTCTATGGTTTTCCTTTCAAAAGCCTGTTAGTGCTTCATCATCAGAATTTAGCTCACAGTGCTCATATTTTTAAACAGACTGTATTTACACAGAAGAGCCCTATGAATAATAGCTATGATGGAAAATTAAAAAGATCCAAAAGCATATTTTAAACTGCTCTGAATTCCTGGACACATGGGCTCTGATTCAAATCCCATTCCTATCAATAGAAGTTTTTCAATAGACGCCAGTGACATTAGGATCATGCCCACAGGGCCAAGTCTCAGCCTCAGTGGGCTGATAAAGGGCTTCAGAAGTTGGCCCATGAATATTAATATAACATTTAATGAAAACTTTCTAAAGACTCTCTATTAAAGTTGTGGGGAAAAAAAGTAAACAACTCAATAAGACTAGTCCTGAATGTCACAACAGCAAAAATATCCAGCTTAATGCAAACATTGGGCTCAATCCAGCAGTTGATACACACTCAACATTTCCATTGAATTAAATATGAGTTACATGTACATAGGGACTGCAGCAGTCTGTTCTAATTATTGTGAAAATGTCAACTCCCACTATACAGTGCCAGCTTCCAGACAACAAGCCAGTTAACCCTTTCACTGGAAAGGGTTCTGGTAAATGTTCCAAATGTGTCCAGGCTGCAAACCTCTGCAGCTCGACTCACATGGAACAAAGGCCAAGGCATCTTAACAGTCCACTGTTCTCACTGCACTATTATTGGAATAACAGGCACACAACAAACCCAACAAAAGGCCACCAGCAAAAGGATTACATTAAAAGTCAAATCTAAATGCATTTTAAAACCAAGGAAAGATTTTCCTAGATGGGTACCTTAAGTTAGGCTTCCAAATTTAGTTAGGCACTTAAAAAAGAGGCCTAATTCTGAAAGCAGCTGCCATTGGCTCTGACAGGTGCTCGGTAATTTGGCAATGAAGCCACTTAATTTAGGGCCCCAATTCAACAGTCCATACCTATAAAACAAAGCACTGATTTAGATAATGGCACAGAGAGTACAGTTATAAATTTTGCCGATAATATCAACCCGGGAGGGATTGCAAGTGGGATTAAAATTCAAAATGACCTGGACAAACTAGAGAAATGGTCTAAAGTAAATAGGATGAAATTCAACAAGGACAAATGCCAAGTTCTCCGCTTAGAAAGGACCAATCAGTTGCACACCTAGAAAATGGGAAATGGCTATGTAGGAAGGAGTACTGCAGAAAGGTGTTTGGGGGTCATAGTGGATAACAAACAAAATAAGAGTGAACATTGAAACTTTGTTGCAAAAAACAAAACAGCCATTATCATTCTTGGATACATTAGCTGCTGCATTATAAGCAAAACATAGAGAAATCTTCTACTCTACTTTATGCTGGATTATTTTGTCCAGTTCCTGCTCAGGAAGGATAGACAGGGAAAAAAGGGGGGAGGTGTTGCTTTATATATTAAAAATGAACACACTTGGGGTACGTCTACACTGCATCCCTAGTTCGGACTAGGGATGCAAATGGAGACGACCGAAGTAGTTAATGAAGAGGGGATTTAAATATCCCGCGCTTCATTAACATGATCTCGCCGGTGCGCTAGTTCGAATCACAGCTGATTCGAACCAGGAAGTGCGCGCCAGGACGCGGTAGTTCGGACTAAAGCCATTAGTCCGAACTAACGTTACTCCTCAAAAAATGAGGAGCACAGCACTCAGCCGAGCACCACAGTGGGAGGGGAATGGGGGTGAGGCAGTGATGTACACGGCCAGGGGGTGGGGCTGTGTACGTCACTGCCCCGCCCTGCCTTCCCCTCCCGCTGTGGCGCTCATCTGAGTGCTGCGCCACTCAGCTGGGCAGTGACAGGGGAGCAAGTGGCAGCAAGCAGCAGTTTGGGGTCTGCGCTCCCCATGCAGCATGCTCCCCATGCAGCGAGCGCCATGGCGGGAGGCAAGAGTGCCCCCCAGAGGCGAGTCTGTAACGCTACAGCAGCGTTACAGACTCACAGACATTGGGCTACTATATATATGATTAGAAGCAAGAGGAAGACTAAGGACAGGGTAGGCCCACTGGTCAGTGAGGAGGGAGAAACAGTAGCAGGAAGCTTGGAAATGGCAGAGATGCTTAATGACTTCTTTGTTTCCGTCTTCACCGAGAAGTCTGAAGGAATGCCTAACATAATGAATGTTAGTGGGATGGGGGTAGGTTTAGAAGATAAAATTAAAAAAGGACAAGTTAAAAATCACCTAGAAAAGTTAGATGCCTGCAAGTCACCAGGGCCTGATGAAATGCATCCTAGAGTACTCAAGGAGCTGATAAAGGAGGTATCTGAGCCTCTAGCTATCATCTTTGGAAAATCATGGGAGACAGGAGAGATTCCAGAAGACTGGAAAAGGGCAAATATAGTGCCCATTTATAAAAAGGGAAATAAGAACAACCCAGGAAACTATAGACAAGTTGGTTTAACTTCTGTGCCAGAGAAGATAATGGAGCAAGTAATTAAGGAAATCATCTGTAAACACTTGGAAGGTGGCAAGGTGATAGCGAACAGCCATCATGGATTTGTAAAGAACAAATCATGTCAAACCAATCTGATAGCTTTCTTTGATAGGATAACAAGTCTTGTGGATAAGGGAGAAGCGGTGGATGTGGTATACCTAGACTTTAGTAAGGCATTTGATACGGTCTCGTATGATATTCTTATCAATAAACTAGGCAAATACAACTTAGATAGGCCTACTATAACGTGGGTGCATAACTGGCTGGATAACCGTAGTCAGAGAGTAGTTATTAATGATTCACAATCCTGCTGGAAAGGTATGTTACCCTGAAATGGCTTTTTTGAATGTTAAAAGGTTTGTGTTCAACATTAGGTTCGGTGTGTTAAGGAGTCTAAGGGCTTAAAGTTTGGACATTAGTTCGAGTTGGCTGATCGAACTAAGGGCTAGTCCCTTTGCTAGTTTGGATTAACTGTTAGTTCGAACTAAGGGAGTAACTGCCACTTGGAATTCCTGCCTTTATTCAAAATTCCTCTGCACACGACACCATTTTGGCTCTGCACACGGCTCAATACCTGTGCACTCAGCTCAAAATCATTGCACTAGGCACCAATCTTTGTGCACTAGGCACTAAAACTTATGCACATGACCCTATGGGGATTTTCCCGCCTAAGTGTCAATATAAACCGCTTTTGAGGTTTGTTCGTGTTCTTCGTTTGTTCCATAGGTTCGTGTGTGGTTCCTTAGGTTTGAATGTTGTTCGTCTATCCTGTTTGTTTGTATGACTGAGGTGAATGAATGATTGGATAAGTGTGGGTTACTGTCTGGAAGGCGCTTGTCTGTGGGAAATCCCAGGCATATGACAGCCTATGTCAGGGAGACTCTGAAGAAGTCAAGGCTCAGACGGAGTGCGGAAGGCCTTCGTACCTGAATCCTGTTAACCTGACCGTGCAGACCAGTGACCAGAGCAGTGTCATCGAGGGATCGCCTCACTGTTCCTCCGTGGTGGCTCGCACTGAGCCAAAGCGTCGAGGTCGTGAGCACCCCTTCTTCTGTGGCTTATCCGCGATGAATGTACAGTATATTCCTGTATCGGGGTCTTTCTTTCATTCTTTACTTCTGGGTTAGGGTGGACTTGGTTAAAGCATTTACTTGTTGGCTATTGAAATTCTTATAATATATGGTTTGGCCCTAAACTATGTCTCTGACTCATTTGTAAAACCAATCAGCCGGTGATAGATAGGGCCTTGGGTCGTTCCCGTCTTCTGGGACTTGGGACTTTAACATCATAGATAGCCAGAGCGTGCCAGTTAGACCTTTTAAATTAATCGTTACCGCATCCCAGGGTAACAGGTATAACAAGTGGGGTTCCACAGGGGTCTGTTTTGGGACCGGCTCTGTTCAACATCTTCATCAACGATTTAGATATTGGCATAGAAAGTACGCTTATTAAGTTTGCAGATGATACCAAACTGAGAGGGGCTGCAACTGCTCTGGAGGACAGGGTCATAATTCAAAATGATCTGGACAAATTGGAGATATGGTCTGAGGTAAACAGGATGAAGTTTAATAAAGACAAATGCAAAGTGCTCCACTTAGGAAGGAACAATCAGTTTCACACATACAGAATGGGAAGCGACTGTCTAGGAAGGAATACGGTAGAAAGCAATCTAGGGGTTATAGTGGACCACAAGCTGAATATGAGTCAGCAGTGTGATGCTGTTGCAAAAAAAGCAAACATGATTCTGGGATGCATTAACAGGTGTGTTGTGAGCAAGACACGAGAAGTCATTCTTCCGCTCTACTCTGCGCTAGTTAGGCCTCAGTTGGAGTATTGTGTCCAGTTCTGGGCACTGCATTTCAAGAAAGATGTGGAGAAATTGGAGAGGGTCCAGAGAAGAGCAACAAGAATGATTAAAGGTCTAGAGAACATGACCTATGAAGGAAGGCTGAAAGAATTGGGTTTGTTTAGTTTAGAAAAGAGAAGATTGAGGGGGGACATGATAGCAGTTTTCAGGTATCTAAAAGGGTGTCATAAGGAGGAGGGAGAAAACTTGTTCATCTTGGCCTCTGAGGATAGAACAAGAAGCAATGGGCTTAAACTGCAGCAAGGGAGGTTTACGTTGGACATTAGGAAAAAGTTCCTAACTGTCAGGGTAGTCAAACACTGGAATAAATTGCCCAGGGAAGTTGTGGAATCTCTGTTTCTGGAGATATTTAAGAGTAGGTTAGATAGATGTCTATCAGGGATGGTCTAGACAGTATTTGGTCCTGCCATGAGGGCAGGGGACTGGACTCGATGATCTTGAGGTCCCTTCCAGTCCTAGTATTCTATGATTCTATGATTTCAGGAAAGACATAGACAAAGTGAAAAAAAAGTCCGGAGAAGAGCAATAGCAAATGATTATGGGTCTAGAAAACATAATCTATGAGGGAAGACTAAAAAAGTTAAGTTTGTTCAGTCTTGAGAAGAAAAGACTGAGAAGAGACATGATAACAGTTTTCATGTATATAAAAAGTTGGTACAAGAAGAAAGAAGAAATATTGTTCTCCTTAACCTGTGTTGATAGAACAAAAAGCAATGGGTTTAAATTGTAGCAATGGCGGTTTAAGCTGTACGTTAGAAAAAGCTTCCTGTCGGGTTGGTGAAGCACTTGAATAATTGCCTATGGAGGTTGTAGAATCTCCATCACTGGAGACTTTTAAGAACAGATGAGACAAACACCTGTCAAGGATGGACTACTTAGTCCTGCCATAACTACAGGGGACTGGGCTAGATGACCGCTGATCTCCACCCAGGTTGTTATACCACTTAGCCCATTACAGAGCTATCTACTTACCTTCCAATGTTCAGGTTTGGGCTTCTTGCTTTTCCCTTCAGGAACTGATTGTTTAAAGATGTTAGTAGGGCCATGAGTGCACTTCCCTATTGCATTCCAGATGTTAGAAAAATTGTCAGCTACTAAAGGGAAAAAGCCTCAGAACTCAGGTCTCATATTATAAAAAGCAGCTAAAGTTATATTTAGCAATTTAATTCCATTAAGAATGTTTCATAATATATTTCCATTAATAGTATTTTAAGATATGAAATCCCATAGAGAAAGGGACACAAATAGCAACTTCATAAAGTGCAGTAGTACATTAAAAATGAGTGTTAAAATTATAGGGTGAACTTCTATAACAAGGACAGCAACATCAAATTCTTGTAAACAGCACTCTTAAAATTGAAAAGATATTTCCCCCCAACCACTTTTAGAAAATATGCTTTCTATCTGCAGGAAACTTCCACTCAGCACCATGCAGGATGCATACAACCTTTCCCAGGATTAGGATCTATATTTCTAAAGAATTTGGGGGCAGAGGAGAGGGGTGCAGAAATAGCTCTCTTTTTTTGCCAACTCTACAGTAGCCCAGAGAGCTTACACTAAAGGTTCCTGTTTTACAGAGATTTTCCAGCAGGAGGTCCACTTTAGGAATGCAGGTTAGAACTCCAGAAATAGAACACAGCTCCAATCTGAGTGCAGGACAAAAGAGGGAATTGTGAATTACCTTTTCCTTCTTTCATATTTATGCATATGTGTAGTGTTTTAAATTGAAGCTCTAGCAGTGCACACATCCAGGATCTGAGAAAACAATAAGCTGTGCTATTCTGTTAACTTATTACTAAATTTGTGAAAAACATTTCCATCACAGAATAACTTTGCAGATATCACAACAAAGGTGGATGTTTTCAAAGGCGCCTATGTAATTTAGGAGCATACACGCAGTGGAATATAGGCTCCTAAATCCCTTAAGTACTTTTAAAAACCTTCACCTTATATTGCAAGTTCTTTATTTCAGGGACTGCATTCTGAATACATATTTGCAAAATGTCTAAGACAAGGGAACCCACAGCACTCCAGGGCTGTCAGGGTTGTGGGATGGTGCTTGCTTCATGTGTCTTGTAATCATTCTGGAGCATAACTGTCCCTATTATCACAGAGCTCCTTTTTTCTTTGATGAGTAGCAATCCCATTAATCCCATTCAATGCACATCCCATTGTCCTGGCACAACCAAACCCTGAGCTTGCTTTATAAGAAAAAGTCACACACCAAATATGGTGGTTCTAGCTCTTACCGATTAGGAGGAGTTCTTGAACAAACAAACTCACAGACAGAGGGATGGATAGACAGTGTGTGATAAACTGACTTTACTAAAAAAAACCCCTTACATTTACACAACCATGTACACTGCACAGCCAACGTAACTTAAAGAGAGAGAGATGGAGATGCTAACTCTGCACCATCAGCAGAAATGTTAATTTAATTCCAACTGCATGATCAAATTCTGCCCTCCGTAACAGCTGTACATTGTCACTGAAGACAATGTGGTTGCACAATTGTAACTGGATGGAATTTAGCTTCTGGAATCTTTATTACTTATGATGATCCACAAGCCAGAACACAACTTGACTCTCAGATCTCTGCTTGAGCGTTCAGGCCTCTCAAATAGCAAAAACTTTCTCACATATGTAATAAGAGCAAATTCAAAAAGGAGTCACTAAAATTTATGTAGCCCTATAATGCTATTTTATGCAGTAATTTTGCAGACTACAACCATATTTAAAGGTTGTTTTGTGGTTTTATTTTTGTTTTAAAGCCGCTGCAATAGATTTGTCATGTATGCTGTCATCAGGGAGTTATTCAGGGAAGTTCATCTGAACCCACACACAATATGCTCATTGGCAGGGGAGTGCAACAGGGTCACCCCTGAAATATGATGATACAAGGGTTTGGTTCTCTCTTACTAAAATCATTATAAAATTCTCTTGGTCTAAGAGGGTTGAGCCTAGTGAAATGCATTCAGGTTAAGAAAGAAAAGATTCATTACTTTCATCTTAAACTTCACCCAGAAAGAAGCTCATTTGTGGATTGGAAACAGTTTGGATAATTTTTTAAAATTTTCATTGTCCTCTGATCTTCCAGTTCTAGGCATGGGCTGGCAAGGTATTTTCCCAAGTGCAGTTGCTGTGTTTGAGTTTATCAGAAGAAAGAAGTAATGTACAGCTCAAGAAAAACAGTTTTCTCAAGATTTCCTGAACCAGATAGCAGACTTAAAAGAAAAGCAGAGCAGCCAGAGTGCAATTCCTATCCGTGGTTTAAAGACAGGGGTGGGGTTAGAGCCCCAAAAGCTTGTGATGAATTCATCTTCAGATCTGGTCCACAGGCATTGCCATAATTCATGTATTATACTATAATAACGGCACATTGCATGTCAGGATATGAAGACTGGGACCTTGAATGTGTACAATAGGAGCAACTAGCCACAAACTCTTATGCAGCCTGTCCGTCTACAACCCCCTCATAGAATAATCAGTGTCACACACAGCCTGGCTCTCTGTTAAGAGAACTCCAGCAGAACAGTTTCAGTTCATTTTCAGGTATATGTCACTCCACTTCAGCTGAATTGAATTGACCCTCTAGACCTTTAGCGGTCTGCTCATTACTAAGAACCTAAGAAAGATATCAAATTCTATAAGAGCTCCGGGTCACATTTTGTTCCAAGTTTATTACAGGAGCTGGCCTCAGTGAGATTGCATGTTTATAACCAAAAGCCTCTCTTTTTAAACCTGAAAGCCTAATTTTTAAAATTCATAATTTAAGATTATTACAGATGTTGAGTCACAAATACAAATCTTTTAACCAGAGAATCTTTAAAGCAGTGCAATCTGTTACCTGCCAACCAGTAACAGATATTATATACGTATATAATAAAGATAAAAAAGATTCATGTGGCAAAAAAAAAGTTCGTGTCCAGTATTATCTTTGTCCTGAAATCAAACAACTGTCTCCAGATACCATAATTAAAATTTAAAAGCTTCTTAATCACAGCACAAGTTAGTACGATATGGACAGACATAATTACATAGTAAAATTGTCTAAGCTCTGCTAACTCCAATATTAAGATATTTCATAGGAACATGGAAAAAACAATGTCACATTATTTCTCCAATTCATTAATAAGCATGTTTTTTTGCACATTGTTCTTCATGGTGTATTAACTTGTGACAGGGGTCAGGGTTATATTAAATTATAGAATAAATTACTATAGTTAACAGTGCTATTTGACAGTTTTTTAGGTACCTGCTGCTCTTAAACTTGTTCTGCATAGATTTTATTTTAAACAGTGCAATATGTTTTTTAAAAAGTCTTCTTCTTAGATCTAAACCCTTTCTATATTAATTCCCACCAGCTCCCCATCTTATTCCATAAAGCAGGTTGTGACGTAGGATAAGTACAATGAACTATAATCGAATGTTAAATTTACCAATTAACAAGCTCTGAAGTGAAGAAACACGCAAGTCCAGGTTGAATGCACACCCTTAACTTTGTCCCCTCGTGTATCTATTTCAGACAGCATCTGATCTCAATTTCTTTGAATTAAAATGGTTTTAAATGATATCAGAATCTGGCCCAGAGTCTTCAATTACAGGATCATTTACTATTTCTTAAATAAAATACTATGCAATTGTTTTCCCCTGGGGCAGGACTCAATGCCCGAAATTCCCCCATCGGCTTAAATGGGAGTTGAGACTCTTCAGCACTTAATAAGAGTAGGCTCTTTAGATGCATATGCATAACATCTTGGGCAATCTTTTTGGTCAAGTTCTCCTCTCCACCATAATCAAACTAAGATGTCATGGCCCAGAGGGCATGCACTCCATCTTGACTTTATATCTCACCCTCTCCCTACTTACTTTCTTAATGTGTCACTACACTAGGCCCTTCACTCTTCCAAGGAATGTAGAGCTAAGTCTACATTGGCACTTTACAGCGCTGTAACTTTCTGGCTCAGAGGTGTGAAAAAAATATCCCTCCCCTGAGTGTAGCAAGTTACAGTGCTGTAAAGCACCAGTGTGAACCAGGATACAGCACTTGGAGAGAGATCAATCAAGTCTAGCAGGAAAACTAAAAGGTGATTCCTATTGCCCATCTAAAAGATGGTCAAATATAACATTGGAGCAAGATACAAAGAAAATTTGTTAAACCATGGGTTCCTGGAACAGTTAGTTCTAGAGAATGCAGAAAGCTATTTTTGACTTAATTGCAAGTGACACAGAGAAAATATTTCAAAATGTAATATGTGGTACTCATCACTCTATCACTAAGTAAGAAAAGTTCCAATTAAGTTCAACATCAGGGGAACAATCATGTGCAAAACTAGCACTATGACAGTAAACTCAAGAAAGTGAGTTTTTTTTTAAAAAAGACGTAAGTCAAAAAGAGTCTAAAGTCACAAGTAAGGAAATTAAAATCCTTGGGCTCACTATAATGATTACTTAAGTAATAACATTACCATTAAAGAAGGCATGCGTGCCCCTAAACTAAAAAGTAAGCAAATAGAGGGGTGCAGGGGAAGTCAGGGACTGTGAAGTAGTGAAGTTTTAGAGATTATTTGATCCAGGCAGACTTCCTTCAGGGAAAATGAGACCAATTCTTTTCCAGTGAACATGAATGGCCTGCACTAAATCTCATCATCCTCTCTGAATGTAATTCATATACAAGATTTTAAAAACAGAGGAGGACTTTTGAAGGTTTGACTGCCCTGGTGATAGAATGGAAATCCAGCTATTTTAAACAGTACAAGCATAGGGACTGTGCAGACTTCTCCACTCCAATGCACCAACATGCCTCAAACCTGCCTTGGCAATAAAGCAGTTTAGCCTCAATAGCCAATTCAATCCATGACCTTTCTCTAGAGGCAGTCACCAGTGGGTAAGCCAATGCCATTTGTAAGTAACTTTTATGATGTTGACACCTGTCCATGAAGAACTAAATTAATACCACCAAGCTCACTTCATGTAGGCCACTGAGCAGAATGCATACAGTGGTAGCTACTGAATGGGTCTGGTTTTGGGGAAAAGATGAAACATACCTCAATTAAAAGTTTTTCTAGTTATATTGTAAGGACTGTTCCTGCACACAAAACAGGTCCTTCTTTCTAATTTCTTACTAACACTGTGAGGATTCTGAGTTGTATTTCCAATAGGATACAATGAAGTCAATTGCTGTCCTGCCATGACAGGAGAAACATTCAATTTATGGTCTTAGTTCTGCCCATGTGAGTCACTGAATTCCAATGTACTCTATTCTAATATCCACTGCTGCCTATATTCATCACATTTGATTTGCGGGCTATCTGAAATACCTTTAATCAATATTTATATTACTGAGGACAAAGGGATCTAAATGGTAGTTACTAGCTTTTTGCATATTTAGAGCAAAACATAAATGCTGGGTGCCTTTTAATTGAGTATCTTCTCTATTTTTTTTTTTTTTTTTAACACATAGAGGGCTAAGTCCAGACACTGGTTTGATAGCAAGCCCTCTTGAACTTTACAAAATTTTAGGTCCAGATCTTAATTTCTTAATTTTCTTTTCTCACTCTAACATGGATTTGAATAAGAATATAAAGAACTATGATTCTACCTCATAGAATTCCACTAATTCAAAACACTTTGGGGTGAAATCTTACTCATACTGAAGTCAATAGAAATTTTGCTATTGACTTCTATCAGACCAGGATTTCACCCTGTGTTTTTAGAAAAACCAGGTGGCATGCTGGTAATTTAATGCAGTCCACCATTGACCAGATAAAAAATACAAAGTACCAGATCTTCAGCTGGTATAAATTGGTGTAGTCAGTGGAGCTATATTGATTAACACCAACTGAGGTTTGGACGGAGGTCTTTCTCAATATAACCTTGAGCACTGCACGGTACTATAAAAGCATGTAACTTCCCCTAACTTTCCTGCCCCAACACCATGACATCAGATAGTCAATATAAATATAGTTCACTGAGATGCTGACTCAGCTTCCTATGTAGACAGTTGCAGATAGATGGGAATTCTTTAACACAGGATACAGCGGGTCGATGTAACTATGCAAAAGTCACCTTGCCAGATCTATTCTGCCAAAGGAAATAAGTATCTGGGACATCCATAGATTACATTTAAATCTAACAAAGACTTTGTTTTGTAAGAAACACAACATTAGGAAACCTAGTTACATTTGGAATTGTCAGAGGTGGGGGGGAGGGCTGTCGATACAGTCTTCGTGCCTTGTAGTATTTTTACTTTTACTGTATGTACCGCACACTGCTGTTCCCTTCAAATATCAGTGCCCTAATCAACACTCACTATGATTACAGTCCCACGAGTTGCCATGTCTCTGCAAATGTGTCATATTGTCTTTGATATTTTCTATTCGTTGTGGGAAAAAATCAGCTCCTGTGAATTCTATTTGATGATCTGTGATGCAGAGGCTTCTGCCTGATCTATGATTTTGATTGCTAATCCCATGTAGTCAGATGAAGGTTACAGTTTAGCCTTTGATTCATTATGCAGGGTTAACCTGCTAGACACTAGTGCCTAAAACCCCTTTGCCATATGGGAGGTCTGAGGACAAATTGGTAACTGTACATGTTAAAGTGCATGAAGAAATTCAATAGTTGTCAGTGTAACAAAATCTTTACTTTTACTGTTACTATACTGTTTTACCATAGAAATAGAGAGCTTAGCTGTCAAGCCACAGCAGGCTAACATTTTTTAAACAGATGGCCACGCTTGTTCCAATACCTCTCTGTGAAAGGTCAGCCCAAGGTCTGGAGCTTGCCACTCTATAGGTCAGGTCTGGGTGGTGTGAAGGAAGATGTCTTGGAGGTTTTGGTTTTGTCAAGCAGATTAAAATTAAGTGTTTAAATTTTACATTCCACCAAAATTTAGGATCCAGAGTTTTGGCCCAGATTTGTCTCTAATCTCAAATAAAGGCCTTGTGAGCCAGTAATTAAAGAGGAGTAGGAGTAAGGAGATCTATGAATTATTTCTGGCTTTCCTGTGTACTTGCTATAGGACCTTGGGTAGCCCACTTTAACTTTTCTATGCTTCAGTTTGTCCATTTGTTAAATGGAGATGATAATAGACTGTCTTCTTTTATAGAGCCTTGATAGGTAAGAATGAAAACTGTCATGTATACAAGTGCAAAATATTATTATTAGAACATGTTAGCTGTTATTATCTGTACTGCAGTAGTGGCAGGAGTTCCCAGGCAGGGATCAGAGTCATATTGTAGAATAGTACTGCTCCGGTCCTTGCTCCAAAGAGCTTCCAATCTAATTCATAAGACAACTTACAACATATGGATTCAACAAACAGAAAGAGACAGCATCACATAACAGTGAGGCAATTATAATCAGCAGTGTAACCAGTGCTCACAGCCCCCCTGCTACCTAATCGTGGTTGAGTATGCTGCAGGCTCAGTCAGGTGTGGATAAGAACTAAAGAGAGCCTGGATCCATCAAAATACCATGAGCCCAAAGGAAAAATTCTTCCTGCCCTGCAGGACAGATTTTCTCAACACATTCCTTGCTTACAAATAGAGCTGGTTGAAATACAGAATTTCTGTTTTGCAGGAAATTTTGACATTGCAAAATTTGTTTTTATTCTAAATCAGAATAAAGCCCTTTTTTAATATATATATTTCCCATGAAACAGAATTCCAACATTCCCTTTAGAAAATTCTGTTTGGGGAATGTTTCATAATGTTGCTTCAAAACCAAGTTTTTTTGTTTTCAATTTTATTTTTTAAATGATCATTGATATGAGAGCTGGATGGAAAATGGAGAATCTTCCTTAAAATATTTTCATTTCAAACGGGGATGAAATGGCAATTTCTGTAAAATATTTTATGGGAGAGTGTGACATGTTTTACTCTCCTGTCCTGGCTCCTCTCTTTGGCTGAGTGTTTGCACCTGCACCCCCTCTCTTGCAGTTTCTTCCTGCTCCCAGGTAGAACAGTGTCCCAGGTCTCCCTCCCTGGAGACAAGGCCTTTACCCTTTGGGGGTACATCTCTCAAGTTGGGCCACTATGCTTCACTTCCCCTCTGAGGTGTGACTCAATATCCAGGCCACTTCCCCCAGAGGCTAATAGGGGTTGGGGGATCCCAGTTTGCCCATTATTCTTGTTCCTGGCCCAGGAACCATCTCAGGGCTACTTCTCATTCTCTTCCGCTCCTAGCAGCGCCACCCTGTCCAGGGTGCTGCAGCTCTGCTAGCCAGCCACACCTTCCACATTCCTGCAGCTCCCAAAAGCCTGCACTGGCTCTGGCCCACCAGCTCTCTTTATATTAGCTTGCTGGGCTCTGATTAGCTGTGTCTCACATAGCTACTCCAGGGAGCTTGGAGGACTTCTGTATTGCTCTTTTATAGGGCTGGGAGTAACAGGGCCTCCAGCAGCGGGCCTTGGGGTCTAGTCCACCCTATCACAGAAAGGATTTAAAAAAAATATGTTTCCAAAGAATGGAAACAGAATTTTTCAGTGTCCAGGCTGCCCACCTAGAAGCCTTCCTGTCCAGCTGCCGAAGAGCAGGGGAGCTCACATTTTTGGGCTACAGCGTAGCAGAGACTCTATTCTCAGATCTCTGCCTGTCTAACCCAGAGCAGGGGTCAACCCTAAGAGTCAGCGGATCAGGGTCTTTCCATAAAGCAGCCAATGTTTCCATCCAGAAAGGTGATTTTTTTTGTGGGGGCAAAACTGAAACGTTTAGTTTTTTTCAAAAACATTTTTTATCGGAAAAAAATCCTTCCAGTGAGAATTCTATGTCCAGTGCTAATCTAATATATGAAGGAGAATGTTTGTATGTTTGTGCTCTCATAACTTGGACACTATGGGTATGTCTAGACTACATGCCTCTGGCGACAGAAGCATGTAGATTAGGCTACCCAGCATAGGAAAATGAAGCAGCGATTTAAATAATTGCCACTTCATTTAAATTAAAATGGCTGCCGCGCTGTGCCGATCAGCTGTTTGTCAGCTCAGCATGCTAATCTGGACGCTCCGCGGTCGACATCAAAGGCATTTGTCGACCTCCCCAGTATGCCTCTGGAAACCAAATCTAAAGCCGGCCAGCCTTTCTGCTCAGCTCACTGGGCTATCCGAGCAGAAGGAATCCATGTGCCTGCTGCAGAGCAGGGCGGAGGGGCCGGGTTAAACCCTCTATGCGTTTCACTGCTGTGAAGCCAGACAGCTGCTGTTCATATTGTGAGTGGGGCTCTTCTGGGTCTGGTTCCAGCCATCAGGGTTAGATGTGAGCTCTGAGCTTTTGCTTGCCAAGGCAGGGCAGGTGGATCCCTGAGCCAACCTTGCAAAGAGAAGTCCCTTTGCTACTGACCGCACGACTGTGTACTGTTCTCCTGGGGGCTGGCTGCTCTGCCCTGGGGGGAGGAGGATCCTGCTGCTCTCAGAGAGTCAGGTGTGGGCCAGGAGCCATCAGCCCCCAGGGTCTGTGGCTCTGGAGGTCCCCTGGCTCAGGATCCCCTCCTTTCCTAAATTTTCTGAATTTTGTTCCTCCGGTTTTCCGAGCAATGCCAGGTAAGTCCAGCTAGTTTTAAAATAATGTTTACATTATTTCATGACATGTCAGTAGTTGGAGTACATAATAGGACAGATCATAGTCTGTCAAGGCATGCCAAAGTACAATATATGGCAACAGTCCAAATATTCTATTACTGCGTTTTCTTTCATTTTAAAAATTATTAAAGGGAGCTGCTGTTACCTACTGAATATTGAAACATCTTATCTTATTATCAGATCACCTATGGAGGTTGTGGGATCTCTGTCACTGCATGTTTTTAAGATCAGGTTAGACAAATACCTGCCAGAGACGGTCGAGATAAAACTTAGTCTTGACTTAGTGCAGGAGACTGGACTAAAACACCTATTGAGATCCCTTCCATTCCCACATTTCTATGATTCTATCTAGATCAAAGTGTCTCCTACTTATGTTGCAATGAAACAGTTTGTCATTGTGATTTAGAAACAGACGTTAGGGCAATACTGTGTGCTTCACAAAATCCCGATCCAGATTTCAGAAATATTAAAAAGGTACAGAGTATCAGTTTTGAGATGGGATGTTGCAAAATATTACAAACCACAAAACAAACAAAAATCACTTAAAGAACTTCTCGGAGAAGAAGTTTTCTTATTGACATCAAACTTTCCCCAAAAGATTTCAAATTTCACACGGAGAGAATTTTTATTTTGACAATGAGAAGCGTATATCTAACTATCTATCTATCTACTGCATGGAATGTATATACTCTGTACCTTCTTTCATATTGCTTGTAACTTTAGCATGTCCTCTCAGAAGCTATAATGTTCAGATACCTTTACACAGTTCCCAGCCATTACATTTTCATATCTAATACATCCAGAATTTCCCAACCAACCTTAATAAAAATCTTCCTATGAACTCTTTCTGCTGAAAAATAAGATGAAATATATTTGTCGTTTTTGTTAAAAATAGGTTTTTGAAATATACTTTGAAAGAAAAATTTGAAGACTTTTCAAAAAGAGTTACCATTTTTTCAAAGTTACATTATCCCAATTAATAGCCTAGTAACCTATGCAAGTTACACTTTCGCCCTTAATTGTTTTTTGTTCTAAAGATAAGCAAGAAGATTTTTCAGGAAAAAAGAGTGTTTTTACATAAACTTAAGGGTAGAAGGATCAAACTATAGCATTTAAAGGCAACTGTAATGATAGCTTTAATTATGGGGTCAACACCAAAATTCCTTAAGAGGGAGGATTGTTTCCTGCTTGGAAGATCTAGCAATTTAGGCACAGACTAAACATTTTCAGACATATATTACACTAGCTCATACTAAAAACTAAAGGTAGTGCAGAAATCATTTAAATAAGTTTGAGTTTTAATAAAATAATGAATTATTCAGATTTTTTAAAAATTAACACGAGCTTTAAGTTGGCAATCCTAATTAACCAACACATCTAATAAAAATAATAATATACTGTTCTACAAATCGATAAATCCTCCCTGGGTTGGAAATAGTATGACTATTGAATCATCATCACAGACCCCTGACAATCTTATTTCCAGCTTTTTCCACATGCTAAAGCCCATGGCTTGTGGGACATGGCTGAAGACTGGAGTTATGCTTGGGGTTGATGCAAAGAACTGTAAGCTGTTAGAAGAAATTCACACTTAAAAGACAGAACTCAAACTAAGAATAAATTTGTTTGCCTTTGATTTCCATGGGAGCAGAGTTACACCAACTCAGAGCACTACCCCAAATCCCATGCTAGGGATTCAAATGGAATTTCTGGATCCATACATGTATGTCCCTGCCTCATAGGGATGAGGATAGTTGGGAAAAAGTGAGGCTTGGATACATGGTTGAAAACCGACTTTAATTCTTACTCCTTTTGCCTGCTGTTATAAAGAGTTCCTCTAGGCTATTCAAGAAGCAGCTATCCCACCGTTCCTTGCATCACACAGTGACATGACCAGGCTCATGACATAATGTCAGGTCACACAGTGTAGCAAAGTCAGTGATGTTCCAATCTACTGGTCACAGAAGGGCCAGATTCAGAAACGAACTGTGTCAAGCCCTGTACTTTTGAAGGGAAGGTCATGTGACTCAAGATACTTAAGATACAGGGAGGGGCAAGGAAGTAAATAGGGTAGAACAGGAGAAAAACATAGAACTCTAAGGTTGGGCTGCTAGATTTGAGCAATATAGCTATGTGAAAACCAAATCCTAACAGCAGAGAAATCAAGCTTCTTAACCAATCTGAATAATTACTTCAGAAGAACTGAATATTTCATGATTGGTCGTGGAAAAGCAAAGGGAGGAGAGGTTTGAGTGAAATTTACCTAATTTTTTCCTGGAAATAAGTTTTACAGGTGCAGTTATAACAATTAGAAATTAAAATGGTCACAAAAAAGTTGTTATTTCTATATTGCTCATCATTCATTTAACCTCTGGCAAATTCCCATTTTATCAAAAGGACCAACTATCACTGGTGCTAACTGGAGGATGACAACAACTTTCAGGTTTCAACAGTGTTTGAGGTTTCAGAATTAGCTTTCATGCCATATTGAACAAGATTTTGGTCACTCTTTTGCTGGTAGCAGTTGGCAGCCAGAAGGGCTGGGTTCAGCATCTTTTAACAAGGTAACCAAACTGGCTCAAGCCCCCATCCAATAAACTGGGAAAATTCCAACCTACCCACTGGGCACCTTTAGAGACGATTCTTCCCCTCTCGCAGGCACGGAGTCGGAGATAGAAACAGTCTGTTTTCTAACAGTAATCTAGCATCAACCTACAGGAACACACACAAACAAAGAAAACCTGTAAGCAAGGTACCATCCCTGGAGTCCGCAGGGCAGAGTCTTTTGCTTAAAGATCTTTAGTCCAATGCCCAACACATATAGGCTATGTCTACACTGGCGCGATCTTGCACAAGAAGTATGCAAATGAGGCTAAGCGTGGAATATCGCTGAGCCTCATTTGCATATCTAATGAGCCACCATTTTGCAGAAGAGGCTCTTGCGCCAGAAGGAGCTGTCTACACTGCCCCTTCTCGCGCAAGAAAAACCCTCTTGCGCAATGCCATTATTCCTGAAAATAATCAGTGTAGCGGCATTGCGCAAGAGGGGTTTTACTGCACAAGAAGGGGCAGTGTAGACAGCTCCTTCTGGCACAAGAGCCTCTTCCACAAAAATGGCGGCTCATTAGATATGCAAATGAGGCTCGGCGATATTCCACGCTTAGCCTCATTTGCATACTTCTGGCGTATGATCGCGCCAGTGTAGACATAGCCATAGTGTGGTTTCCCCCACTTCAAACACCCCACTCACGGCTCTGTTTAGACAGTGCAGACCCAGAGTGCATAGGTATATCATCCTGATGTCTCACTCATTGAGCATGTGGTAATGCCATCTATGTGCTGCTCCCGCCGGCTGCCCTGACAGCCACCTGCTGCTGCTCCCACCGGCCACCTGCCAGCTGCCCCTCCGGCTGCCTATTGCTACTCCCGCCAGCTGCTCACACCGGCCACCTGCTTGCTCCTACCAGCTGCCGCACTGCCGCTTGCCACTGCTCCTGCTGGCCGCTCCTTCCGGCTGCCTGCAGGCAACTTGCTCCTGCCAGCCACTGTGCTGGCTGCCTTCTGCTGCTCCCACCAGCCACTGCTCCTGCCGGCCAGCCTTGTGATAGATTTGGCTCTAGGCCAAACCTAGTGATTTCAGCTCTCTGTGATGTCAGCTTCTCAGTGATTTCAGCTCTTGGCCTGCAGTACAGTCCAGCTGCTGGTTTAGAGCTCTGCCCTTCCCCCCAATTCACTTCCCAGAGTTTGGAAGAGAAAGCCTTGTCCATCTGAGATTCTTTAGAGTGACAGTGTCTCTCCTTTGAACTGAGTTAAACACAGTCGGACTTTTCTGCATTCCCAATAACTGCAAGCATTGGTTGGTCATATTTTACAATTTTTACAGTTAGGGATAACATAGTTTGTGACCCCACAACAGCCAAATTGTTTACAATAGGCAAAATACCATTCTAACAATTGAATATCTAGCAGGCCTAAGCAACTGAGTGAACTGCATTTACATAACCACACCCAGGATTCCTTTCCCATTCCAGCTGCCTGTAATGGAAGCATTGGTTCAGACCCTCCTTACATTTCAAATGTTTTAAAGAAAATGGAAATGTGCTGAAATATCTATTTTCTGACTGAAACAGGGGCTTCTTCATTTTGTGAGTAAGTGGATTAATGGTTAAGGAAATGGCCTGAAAAGTGAGATACTCAGGTTCACATCCTTGTTTCAGCAAATTTAGAAAAGCATTTTTCATCCTAGATCACATAAAGCAGGGATTTGAACCTCAATCTCCCATATCTAACAAGTGTCCTAAGCATCAAGCCACAGAGCGCATCAAAGCTGTGCTTACAGCCCAAACCTTTGACAAAACCAACACATCTCCATGAAATTTCATTTAGTTGAAAATGTTCTGACCAGCTCTCAACACCCTCTTTGTTTTTCTGTAAGAAAAGGCAGATAGACATGCCACATATTTTGCTCCCTGAGGCCCTGTCATACTACAGATAAGATAGAAGCAGCCATGGTCGATCTTCCAGGGTTCAAATTAGCAGGTCTACAAAAGATGGAAGGGAACAAATTAGCACATTGTGATTCCTCCAGAAATGAGGTATGAATAACTTAGAGCGTCTTCTGTGATATGTCTTTGGCTCAAATCTAAGCCCATTGTAGTCAATGGGAGGGCTTTGGATCCAGCCATTAGGAGGGGTGCCAGAATTAACTCAAGTTGTAGAGCAATCTCATCTTTAAACTCATTCACTTTGAAATGTGTCAGCATAAAAAGTGTGGTCCCCCCTTTTCTGTGTACCTTTTGTCTTTCTGTAGCTGAGTGACCTGTACCCCAAAGAGGTAGGCCTGCTGAGCAACCAGCATCAACCTTCCCTAACTTACATGCCTCAAAAAGCTATAAAAACATACTGTAGTGGACAGAAAATGTAGTTGTATGGGTTTTTATTTGCCATTTTTTTTTGCATGAGTACTGTTGTGGCACACAGGAATCAACACTAATCTTTGAATAATTCTGTAAGCTATTTTGCTCAGTCTGCTTGATGAAATACTCTCTTATGAATATGCAGTAATGCAGCAGGAGCATTTCTATAGGTTTTAAGCCTATTTGGCCGTTACTCTTCAAGCTTTTTAAATCCAGGCTGTGATTTTCTGTGTGTAGGCATCTGTATGTGCGGCAGCTCATGCCCCCGTGTCACCTCATTTTACTTGTGCACATACTAAAATGCTAAAGTGTGCATATTCTCATTTGGTTGTATTGTGTATCATGCATATACAGAAACCCATCTGCCCTGGGACCAATTTTACTTCTTCTAACAGCATGAAAGATTATCTCCCCAAGGGGTATATCCCATTACAACTATTAGGAACATCTGCTGTTACCCACTGTTGAAAATGTAAAAGAAACTTTTGTGAATTGCAACCAACCACTTTACAACAACCAAGATTATCAAGGGTGACTAGCAAATTTGAGTATCCCAGTCTTTTGAATGTCTAATTCAGAGGTGGGCAAGATGCAGCCCACAGGCTGGATCCAAAGCACAGGGCCACTGGATCCAGCCTTTGGGACACCCCGGTGGGACACTCAGGCACAGAGCAGCCCCATGCTGTTGTTGGCTGCTCACTGTGGCTCTCCTCAGGGTGCTGAGTGGGAGGCTTTGCGTACTGCTCCCAACCCCAGCACAATTTCTCACTCCTATAGGCCAGTTGACACCCATCATGATTTCTCAGCTCCTATGGGCCAGTTTTTGGCCCATAGGAGCTGAGAAGTTGTAGTGGGGTGGGCAGTGCACAAAGCCACCTCTTTCCCTCAGCGCCTGGAGTAGAGAACCACAGGGAGTAGCTAGTCACACAAAGCAGCATGGGACAGTAAGCCTGCCTTGTGGTTCTGAAGGGCTGCTGACTGGCAGCCACCTAGGGAAGCACATCTCACCCAGACCCTGCCTCTGGTAAGCCACCCCCTCCCACACCTCAATTCCCTGCCCCAGATCACCACCAAAATCCTTTGCACTTCCACTCCCCCAGGTCACAACTCCCTCCCAGACCCTGCACCCTCTTTTATATCCCTTCCCAGGCCAGAATCCTTTCCTGCACCCAAACTCCCTCTCAGACTCCACACCCACTCCTGCATCCCATTTTCCCTACCCTGGGTTCCCTTCTGTACCCTACCTCCATCAAAGACCCCACATCCCCATGGTAGAAAAGTGCGGCCTTTGACCACTTACCAAAATCTTAGCGTGGCCCCTCATCAAAAAATACTGCCCACTCCTGACCTACTCCAGGCTACATATATACTGCAGCCTTCTTCCACAAAAGCTTATGCAAATGAAGTGTGGACTAGAATATCGCCATGCTTCATTTGCATAAATAATTAGCAGCCATTTTTGCACAAGAGGCTTTTGCGCAAAAGGAGCTGTGTAGATGGTTCCTTTTTGCGCAAAAACTCCCTCTTGCGCAAGAGCTGTTCTTCCTCATTTTTTCAGGAAGAACAGCTCTTGTGCAAAAGGGGGGTTTTGCGCAAAAAGGAGCCGTCTACACAGCTTCTTTTTGCGCAAAAGCCTTTTGCACAAAAATGGCTACTAATTAATTATGCAAATGAGGCGTGGCGATATTCTACTCCATGCTTCATTTACATAAGCTTTTGTGGAAGAAGGCTGCAGTTATAGACATAGCCTCAGTGAGGGGTATCATAGGCTAGTGAGTGGGTCACATGAATGATTCTACTCCATCTCAGTGGGTTAAACGATTATTGTTATCAAGATAGTTTTGCTAATTGCGCTTGCATACCTAGAATCTGCAGGCTGTTGCAGCACTTTGATTGGATGCAGAGGGAATACGCCACTCTCATGGTCAATGTTGTGTGCAATCAGCGCACACCTCACACTATGTGTCCCTTGCTTTACATGCATGTTGCTTTTGTTATACTGGTAGGAAAAAAAATCGATGTGGATGAAAACCAGCAGAATCTGGCAACCCTGTGTGTGGGCAATGGAAAACAGGCCACACACAGACTCCCAATGGGCTGCCTGAGGTCCTTGGGCTGCAGGTTGCCCAACACTGATCTAACTAGAGGCCCCTTAGAGCCATGTGAATTTTAGAGGGTGGATGCTCAGCATTCTCTTAAAGCCTCATGAGTTTAAGCAAGGCCCCAGGTATTCTGTGGCACAGTAGCAAGAAACTCAATTGAAAAACTTCTTGCTGCCCTCAGAAATACATCTATTGAGTTTGTTTAAACCAGCTTGGCTTAAATAAGTTTTTGGCCAATAGGAGCTGAGAAATTGTAGTGGGGCGGGAAGCACACAAAGCCACCTCTTTCCCTCAGCACCCGGAGTAGAGAACCACAGGGAGTAGCCAGCCACACAGAGCAGCATGGGGCTGCAGTAAGCAGTAAACCTGCCTTGTGGTCCTGAAGGTCCTCAAATCCATACATGGTGGGAGCTGCTAAAAAGACTTTTTTTCCCATTGGATTGTGCTTATGTACTCATGTGTGACATATGTGTTCCTATGAGGACACAAAAAAGGGAAAAGACTATGGAATGAGAGAATGAAAAAGAAAGAGATGTATCTGTCTGTTACTGTTAGATTAAATTAGACTGTCATGATTACTGTGTGCCTTCACAAAAGACATTTTGTAGCATTTAAGATTTCTGCTAATTGAACGAGGTGCATTATCATGCAAAAGAATGTTAGTGAAGGTTGAAAAGGACAAACCAACTATTCTCGTACATCACCATAATTATGCAGCCCCATGTTCGAACAATTACATTTATGTAGACCCACTGTTAAAATCAATGTTACTTGTACAGCTAGTCCTTAATCAATGAAATCAGTCAATTTACCATGGTCACATCCTTCTTCTTAATTAAGACAGTGATATCTCTGGAGCGCAGGGTCTCAAAGAGATAAATAAGTACAGAGGTTGGGAAATGTCAAAGAGGTGACTCCCTGATTTTACTCTCGACGAACTTGGGAGGAAATAAGACAGTTCCTTCAGTTCAGGGAAGCAGCACAATCTTCTAAAGAGATGGCTTAGCATTCATTAAGAAAAGAGCAGGTAGCAGTGTCTGACAGAAATAGCACTAATGAGCAAAGAGCGTTTTCAACATGCATATCCTTCATAGTCATAGTCTGAATTATGAAGGTTGTGCCACCTAAGCCAATTTTAATTAGAGTGAGCATGGACCTCTTTGGACAGTTAGCCTTTCTTTCCAAAATCCATTTCAATATGGTGTCATTTTGTTGTCATAATCAAAATGGCAAAGTGATGGAGTAACCTACTTAAAATGTCTACGGTGTTAAAGCAGATATGGCAAACATCCTCTAATGACACATGTAATAGGGGTTTTACCTAGAGAACTTTGACAGTGTGCTCTGTGTTGTCAGCATAGTTGGAATAATGATAGAGGTCTTCTTTGGAATAGGACAGAGGACTTCAAAGACCTGGCCTAAACTTCTTGTCCTACAGGTAAGCCATTAAACTCCTGTGTGTTGAAAGAAAGGGGAAAATACAGATCTACTGAACTGCCAAATGCAGATGTACTCATAACTCCAGTGATCTTTTCCCTCTGCAAAACATATTTGAACTGTCAAGCCAAGATTAGTGATTCCTTTTATACAAAAAGCACTTAACAGCCTACCAAAAAACCAACAACCCACCTTCCAAGTCATTCCCCTAAACTCAACAACCTTGCAATTAACTTGCAGTTTGTTGTAAAGAGTTAGTTTTACTACTTCTCTCCCACAGAACACAATTCTCTAATATCAATATGTTACATATAATTCAACACATTTCACCTAAAAAATTCTGATGTGTTATGAGCCCTTGGGGGCAGATTTTCAAAGGCATTTAGGCACTTAAAGATACAGATAAATGCCTACTGGGGTTTTCAAAAGCTTACGTGCCTAAGGCCTATTGATTACAATCATTCAATTGGAGTTTGGTCAATTTTGAAATCAATGGGTGTTAGGTACCTGACCTGTCCAGGTGCTTTTGTAAATCTCAATAGGCACCTATCTGCATCTTTGACACCTAAACACTTTTGAAAATCTGGCCCTAAGTGCCTAAATCACCTTGAAAACAGGACAGATTAAGTTGCTTAAACTCTTGAAAAAATAGTTGCAAATTACCATCTTCACAGCAAAGAAGATGTGAAATCTGCCTTAATTTACACACTAATTCCTTAGCCAAGGGGAAATAATGTAGTGCCTGCTACTACACTACAATAGTCAATAGTAAAAGTCCCTTTGGCTTAGAAAAGAGCAGGGTTGCCGTATCATTCTCTTTACAGTTCAAAATGCCTGTTAAATTATATTCTGTTTGCAACATTCCTTCAGAGGAAGAGAAATGTCAGCAGCTTTCATCTTCTCAACACGCCAAGAATGAACATAATTAGCTAAGTAAGAAGACTGTGATGACTCTTTATTCAGGTACAAAAGGTGCAATGACTGATGATATTTTAATTCAGAAGGAAAAGGATTTCAGTAATAAGATCAACAATGAATCCACATCAGGTTATTCTGTGGGGTTCTTATATCAGTTCAGAAATGGTAATCCTGCTTAGAACTAAACCTGGTCAGGTTTTTCTTTTGTTTCATGAAATGTTTCAGGTTTTCATTGAAATACAGACCCCATTCACACACACAAACAAACATACACACACACACACACACACACACACACACACACACAAAGTTAAAAATCCCCCTAAACAAAACAAAAATCACTTTTTGGAAACGTTTTTCTTTTTTTTCATAAAAGCTTGAAAAAATCCATCAAAAACTGAAATGTCTTCACTGTGGAACAATCATTCTTTGTTTTAAAAGGTTTTCAACTTTTTTGATCAGCTCCAAGTAAAAACTGGTCAGAAAATGTTAGTAAAATAAAACAATAAAATAAAAAATGCTGAGAAACTTTGAAAAGCATACTTTTTCCAAATTTTCCTCAGCAAATGTGTGGGTTTTTTTCACTGAAAAACTGAAATAAAAAAAAAACGGCTTTTAAAAACCATTTTTGGTGAACAGTTTCAAATCCTTATCTTCACTGTTCCAGAGGGTAGCAAAAAAACTGAAAGGAAAATTTAAAAAAATGATATAATTCTTCAAGCAAGACACTAGCATTTAATTGCAACACCACAAAAAATAAAAAAATCGCAAAATAATCCTCATGGTAACTAAATAAGAAGGGAGCTAATTATGACTTTTCTTTATGAGTGCCTCCTGCAGTCAATTCAGCCTAAAAACTATGAGCTGGAAGGAAAGAAATAAATAGGGGTCAGTGGGTTAAAACTAGAGTTAGGAAAGAAGCTTCTAAATTTCTAATTTTGGATCTGCCATAGACACTCTGTATGATTTTAGGCAATTCTTTTAACCTCTCAGCCTTACTTGCCATAAGTGCAAAATGGGTCTAGTTTTCCACCATCCAAGTGTTGTGCAACTTAAAAAATTCATGTCTGTAAAATTATATGAAGAATTTAAAATACTATAGACTACTCAAGAACACTAGTATTCTTATTGGAAAATTATTATCTTGAGGTTGATGAAGAAACACTTTTTAGATTGGTCTTTGGTCTGGACTGGGAATGGAATGAAAGTAATGAATATAAATGTCCTTTCAACTCTGCTACAACAATGGGGAACATGGATAAAATGTATCAACATACAAAGAATAAACAATCGGAATCTCCTCAAGTAGGAGGATTTTTTTTTTTTACATTATGATTTGAATATGTATTTCACTATTCCACATTTATTTGCTTCTGCATTCAGGGTATTTTGAAAGCCACAGTTATACAGTGAAATTTGAAGTGATTTACTATTTGGGGAAAATTACAATAAAAAAATCCAGAACAGTTTTCAGAGTTCTTTCTGTGCAGAAAGAGAATTAAGAGAAAAAAGCCAAGAAAGCTGCAGGGATTAACAAAGATATTCCCTAAATTTGAAAGCAGCTGTTCTACCATATGTGCTTACCTGTTCCTTTCTTCCTCAGCTAAAACACTGACTCTGGATCTCTACCAACCTGTCTTGTTTTTAATCCAGTGGTATCATCAACTGAATAATACACACCTCCTTCTTCTTTACATTAAAATAAATGGCAATGCATTTTTACTGCAATCATATTAAATATATATCTCATTTCAAAGCCGCCAGTTTCCAGTAAAGAGCAGTACTAATGATACAAGTTCCCTAAAACAATTCGTTCCTTGTCAACGGGGTGGTCCATAATTATATGACACTATTGCATATGCTTAAGATCTCAAACCACTAAGACCCCAATTGAGCAAAGAATGTAAGCAACTGATTACTTTTAAATATATGCTCAAGTTATTTGCTGACTAGAGATGTACTAAAGCACATGTTTAAATATTTTGGTGAATTAGGGATTAACACAAAGCATGAGCAGGCTTTAAGATTATCTATAGATAGAGATAGAAATACACATTTTTACATAGACACAAACACACACACACCAAGGATTAAGATGACACAGAACCCAAACCCAAATTGAAATACTTCCAAATGGTAGTGAAGTCCAGGTCTCAATCTCAGTATCACTTTTCTAGGAACCCTTTTGATGTACCAGGGAGCCTGGTTTTCTCTATTGTACACTGTCATGTACACATTTTTTCTGTCCAGTATATTTGTTTCATTTATTCTGGATTGAATTTTGGAGTTGGTGGTGATCATGCTTTTGTCTTCCGCGCTCCCTATTCATAGGGAAACATGTCAAATGGGGAAAAAAAATGAAGAAAACGATAGCATGCTCAGAAAAGGAGAATGAATCATTGCCATGCAACAATGGATCATTTTAAAATTGTTCTTAGCGCCGCATACTTTACAGTCAATGGTCAGTCATTGCACAAACTAGTGCCTGAGCTATGGCTTCTGCATCTCATTTATCATAGCAGAACTATATCTTTGTCATTTGAAGAAAATTACAGAAAATAAAACTGCAATGAAACCAAAAAGCTGGAAACAAGAGATGACACCCATGACAACATTAAAAAAGTGGTTACTGGAGATGTATGGCCATCCGTTCAGCTTACAATTAATATAGCCCAAGATAGATGTCTGCCTTGTCCAATGCTAAATCCATGAGATAACCTGAAAGCAGAAGAAACATGATACAAGTTTCCTGAAAGCTATGTTACCAATAGTACAAATCAGAACCTCAGTTTAAGTAGGGATGGGAGAACTAGTTCAGATAAAATTAGGAATACCTCAGACATTCACACAATTTTTAAATACAGAGATGGGTCCAGCTAAAATTTCTTATCCAAACACATCCAAAGCTTGGCAAATTACAAAACCCACACCTAAAACTGTAAGAGCTCTTTGATGCAATCTTTTCAGTATTTTGAGCTCTTCAGAATCTGATCTGGATTTGAATTCGATAGCTGGAGGCCATCTTTTGTAACAAATTAAAGATAAAATATTTTCCTGAAGTTTGAAAAAAGTTACATTTTTCAGTATTTCTTTTCCTTTTTGCTTGATTCTCCCCTCCAGCTTCCAGCATTCCCAGAAAAATATGTGCTGAAATACCATGAGAAAGCTTGTTATTGAGAGTTTTCCAGGCCAGTATTGCATCCTCAAAAGGGTGATATTATTTGACTAACATTTGGATAATCATTCATATTTTGGAATATTGACTCAAACATGGCTTTCACATATTTTAATTAATAATTTAAAAATCTTGCTGAAATTAAAAAAGCATGTAGAAATGTTCTCTCCTTCACATTAGAGCAGGGGTGGGGAACTTGAGGCCCTGGGGCCTGGATCTGACCCCCGAGGCTCAGTTCCCCCCTACCCTGCCAATGCTCCAGCCCCCCCCACTGCCCCACCACAGGGCTGCAGCACACAAAATATACTAGGCTGCCCCTGCTAGTCTCCGGTGTGAAACAGGAATGTAGGCAGTGTCTTCCTCCTTCCCAGTTGAGCGTCACATCAGTGAGGGGTTTTTGTGTGCGGCCCTCAACTGATTTTTCTGTGGGTTAGTGGACCCAAAAAGGTCCCCCATCCCTTCATTAGAGTATTCTCCTTCATAGTGGGAGAGAACTACATTGGGGGTTAAAAGCATAATTTGGCCCTTCTTGTATAAAGAATTAGCTAATAAAGAAATAGTCAAACTTCAATAAATATAAAAGTCTCAATCTAGTGTTAGAGAAGTAAAATAAATAGTATTCCCATCTTGCTCACAACTTTGCGTACAACCAGGTCATAAGGCAAGTATGAACTTCAAAGAAATATACTTACCTCTGCAGACAAGACATCCATATGGTACGATGAGACTGCTAAGTCATTAAATTGATGAGATTCAGATAGATACTGGTTGAGTAATTGAATGTAGTGAGATAGGAAATGCCATGGAGTGCTACTCTTTTTACAAGGATAGTGACGTCCCAAAGCTCAACAAGGGTCTCTTTCCTCCAAGAACTTGTAATCCTGGTAGAATGAAAAGTCCTGGAAGTCTTTTCAAAAAATATTATTGGGATAAAAGTAAAAAAAAAAATCTTTGTTTTCTCATTAGAGTGCAAAACTGAAACAGTGTGTTATTTTGGTGGCAGTCCTTTAAATATCATTACCGCAAAGTGGTTCCTTATCGTGCTCCATTACAGAGTTATAACTCTGCGAAAACAAATCTCAGAGTGAACATCAAACATCAGAAAATAGAGGTGCAGAGAAGACACAAAGAAAGGCTAGTATAGTACAGTTAAGAGGGTTTTTTCCCCCCTCGCTTGTTGAATATGTATTGGCACAACTCAGGCACCATACAGAATAAAATGAAATTTGTTTTGATATATGACCTTTCATACTCAAGGTATCTCAAAGCACTTTACAGAGCAATGAGTTAGATAATGTAGTGCAGTGATTGTGTTGGCAAACTTGACTGTCATTATACATGCAGCAATAGATCATACATAGCCTAAGAGATCAGAAACTGTTTAACAGAAAGGAAATGTTGGCCACGATATTGGGGATTATCCCTTAATCTTTAGAGGAGTGTCATAGGGACTCAGTTCTTTAATGGATAACAGGAACAGGCAGAATGGACCTCTCTTTAATGTTTAATTTAAAGGATGGCGAATCTAACCATGATGCAACATCATCAAATAGTGCAATATTGTTATCAGAATTAGCTGCAAAAGCAAGTTTTGATGTGGGGATTGAAGTTTTCAAGTCAGTACTGCTACTGTTGCCACCCTTATCACTATGAAGAAATGGAACAACGGGACTAATGGGCCAAATTCTCTACTGGTGAAAAAAAGGACAAAAAATTTTGACCCAACATATTAGGCTGGGAGTTTCTCAACTGAATGCCTAAACAGGGATTCTTCTTCCATTCAATCAAAGGTAGCAATTCAAATGGAACCCACTGTCAATGGCCAATATTTGTAATATGCCAACCCAGCTATGTAATGTATTTTGCATAAATAGCAGTGACTCCCATGTATACATAGCCCCCTCCCGGTGTGGGAAAACTCCAAACCTTGCTGAGGTGTTTTGTTTAGGCCTTCTCTGTACTGCTTATTGGAGCCAAAATACTCCAATTACCAACTGAATTGAGAAATGTGAGTATCCCAGAGGCTACCCTTGTTTGGGGAGATTCTGACAGTCCTCAGGGTGATCTGGTGTTAAAGTCCATGTGCTGGCTGAGGAGAAGATCGGGGACCTTGTAAGAAAAGTGGTTGCTGGCTTAAGAGCTAGTAACTACTATTCTATGGCCAGAATTATCATCAGATAATGCTGGCTACAGTTTAACATGCTCTATAGGAAACTGTCTCACTGGATTCTGTCTGCTAATTCAGAGATGCCTAGTGCTGCCCTTGAATTCTCATTCATTAAGTCCACCATTGAGAGCCAGTCATAGGGGTGAGCAAGCCAGGTGGTCGCCCGGGGCCGCCATTTTCAAGGGGTCGCTGACAGAGCGGTCACAGCCCAACCTCCCGAATCCTCCCCCGACCTTTTTTTTTTTTGTTTGGCAACTTTTTCCTGGCCTTTTTTTTTTTCCTTCGGGGCTGCCCTGCCACCATTGCAAGTGTGTCTAGGATATGAAAACTATCACATACTCAGGGACGGGATATGTTTGCATAATGTAATGGTGAATGGCCTTGTGTAAGTTTAAAGGTTCTTTTAAACATAAGTCTCTGTCAAAGTAAGTGGTGGATAAGTTTACTCTAATGTTTGTAAGTAGGCACTATGCACTGAACCTTTGCTGTGCCACCTATTGACTTGTCACAGTCATTGCAGTAGGTACTTTATTTTATTTTAATACAATGTCATTGCATTTTGCTATATTACTTCTAAGTGAAGCTGTTCCTGGCTCTACCTTTGGTATGCAATGCTTTCCTTACAGTGATGAATATCATCTTCCTTTCTTTACTAGACCAATACGTGGTTTAGGCCAGCTCTGTTCCTGAAAGTAACCAGGGTATCCTAACACAGGTATGTGGCGCATATCCTGATGGAGACACTGCCAACTGTCTTGTCTTCATATGAGCAGAGATCTGCTGCAGGCGGACATGATAGCCATTATCCTGAAGAGCATCAGGCCTCAAGCAAGAATTGAGCACATGCATGTTTCTGGGTGATGCCAGAGGGAGGAGAAACTCTCAACTTGTTTGATCATGTAATGTTAGGTCCAATTGTCTGGCTTATGACAGCAGGGACACAGCGAAGGTTGCTGTGGGAATTATAACTGATTTTCTACACATTTGGGCAATAAAAATCTCACTTATAAGGCCTGACTGTGCAAGTCTTACTCAGCTTCATGAGAACTGACACAAGACCCTATTAGGGTCACAAGGGCAGCTCATATAAATAGGTGCACCTCAGAATGCATACTGATGTTGCCAAATGTCTTCTCACAGGTACAGAGAAGGATTGGTTGACCTGGAGATGTTTAAATAACCTCTGAATAAGAGTTAGCAGGTCAAAAGTCAATATATGGAAGTGAGGCCTTCTCAACAGCATAGACGCATGAGACTGCCTTAAAACACCAACCATGGGACATCTGTTGGTCTGTGTACCATGGGAGATCTTGTCAGGACTACCCTGGAAAAATTTGTGATTGTAGTGAGTAGACATGAGAAGACAAAGCCACAGGAATAAGCTTTGCACAACATGGCTTTATCTGTTATCTTAATGTAAACCATATTACAATGGATTTGATAAATGAAATAGTAGAAAAATAGAAAATTATCTAAAGAATTATTTGAACATCTGATTGTCACAGGTAGCAGACAGCACGACTTTACATTGAGAGAGAGAGAGAGAGAATATGCAAGAGGACCAGGCTATTAGTTATTCTGTCTGGGGGGGGTCTGTCTAGCTTTCTTGTTGGAACTGTTCCACTTTGTATAATGAAATATTCATTTAAGACAGAGTCTATATCCCAGTGGTTAGAGCATGTCATTGGAATGTGTGAAAATTGAATTAAAATCTCTGCTCCAAATCAAATTCAGGGATTTGACTCTGGTTTACCCTTATTCCAGGAGAGTTCCCTAGTGATCTGGCTAGTGCAAGATGCATTTCTCTTTTATGTTATGTGAAAATGACAAAAGGTTTGTTTCATTCCAAAGCAGAACATGAATTTTTTTTTAAAATGTCAGGAAAACTATTTCTCTCAAAGACTCTTAGCATGTGAGTAGGTGTCAAGGCCATTTCCCCATGCTGGCACTTTGAGTCCAGAAGATTGTGGCCTGCAAAGGATTTTACTATAGTTTGCCACTAAAGGCTTGCATTAAACCACTCCAAGGTTACAGATTCCCTGGCCTCAGATTGATATGGCCACTGCCACCCAAATGTAAAACTCTTTTTGAGAAGCTAGGAAGGAGCACTTGAGAATTCTTTCTTGTGAAGTACCCACAGTCTCTTTTATCCCTCCCTGTGGAGAGAAATTGAAACCCAGCTGCTGAGATCAACTGAAAATGGAACTTTAATTTCTTATAGTAATTTGGCTGAGCAGTCTTAGACAAGTGAACATAGAACTTCCTGCCTTGTAGGACACAGGAATCAGATCACATTTTAAAAGGGTGATTTTTATTTTAAAAAACCCACATTTGGTGAAACATTGCATAGTTGCTAGGTGTTACAGAGCAACTGAGAACAGGATTAAAAACACAGAGAATTGCTTCCCTGGGATTCAGCTTGGAAAGCTACAGTATGATGGGGAAGTTAGATTTTATCAGCTCAGTGAAGTCCAACAACCCAGAAATAACCTGATCATATCTGATTAAACATTCCCTATTCTACTCACACATTTGTAGTTTTAAGACTTAGCCCTATCCTACACATGAATGTCACTAGATTCTCCATGCCTGGCTCCCTGGCTTCTTATGTGTTCTTCCTGGAGGTCTCCCTCGGCCACAGAAAACAGAAAGGGCTGCTGCTTGCAATTCAAAAGCCCATACTCTGTTTTCATCCATTCTTCTAGCATCCTGCCAACTCCTTCTCTGCTTCCCTCTCTTCCTAGGGATTCTGTAGGATTCATTGTCTCTGGCTTTAATGCCTTACAGTCGAGTCAATTAGAGTTAAAGAGTTAACAACTACTGAGAAAAGATTTTAGCTAACTGATTGGCTGGAACATTCAGAGAAATGGTGCCCCATTCCTCTTTTCCACCACAGTAGACTGTATGTAAATCTCTGGGTACACATGGTTCATTTCTGGGCCAATGGACTTTCTTCAATATGGGTGCATCTACACAGCACCCTATACTCAAAATAAGATACTCAATTTGCTTTTCACAAATTGTGTATCTTATTTCAGTTGTATTTTGAAATAGCTTATTTTGAAATTTGAAACATGTACACAGTGCCAAATTTTGAAATAATGTGCTTTTTCGAGACATCCCTCAACCCTCATCAGACAAGGGTTACAGGGATGCTGAAACAGTGTGCCCGTTATTTTGAAAAATATTTCAACGTAACGGGCATGTTTAAAAGACATGGGGTAGCTATTTCAGGATACCCAGGGTATCTCTAAATAACCCAACTGTCTAGATGTACCTTATGTCTTAGGCTACATCTACACAACTTCCCTCTTCCACAAAAGCCTATGCAAATGAAGCGCAAATTAACATATTGCCACACTTCATTTGCATAATTAATTAGGAGCTGTTTTTGTGCAAAAACCCCCTCTTGCGCAAGAGCCGTTCTTCCTAATTTTTTCAGGAAGAATGGCTATTGCACAAGAGGGGGGTTTTGTGGAAAAAGGCGCTGTGTAGACGGCACCTTTTTGCACAAAACTGGCTCCTAATTAATTATGCAAATGAAGCGTGGCAATATGCTAATCCGTGCTTCATTTGAATAGGCTTTTGCGGAAGAGGGAAGCTGTATAGATGTAGCCTTAGAGTGAACTGGGGACTTGCAAGCCTTCCTCTGAAAAGTATGTTTAGGAGCTTCAGGGGGTAGCCGAGTTAGTCTGTTACAGAAAAAAACAACAAATGGTCTGGTAGCACTTTATAGACTAATGAAACATGTAGTTGATATCATGAGCTTCCGTGGGCACAGCCCACTTCTTCAGATGACCGGAGTATGAGTAGGGGATATGAAAACTCTAAATAAATAGGAGAGGTCTACATTAATACATGGCTTTATCTGTTGTATTAATGTAGAGCTGTTCCTTTTTCCTTTTTTTCTTTCTTTCTTTTTCTCCCCCCTCTCCTTTTCCTCTCCTATTTATTTAGAGTTTTCATATCCCCTACTCATACTCCGGTCATCTGAAGAAGTGGGCTGTGCCCACGAAAGCTCATGATACCATCTACATGTTTCGTTAGTCTATAAAGTGCTACCAGACCATTTGTTGTTTTTTTCTGAAAAGTATATTGAGCAAAGGAATGGTCTAAAAGTTATATATCATTAAGAGAACTTCCTTGAATGCATAAGCAGTTTGTAATTTCTGAGAAAGGGTAAATAAATAAGATACCAATTATAAAATGAAAGTTCTGTTATACAACTCAGGGAGTGTTAATACATAATGTGGTGATTTATATATTGATAGTTTGACAGTTATATTTTTCTTTATGAAATCATAGGCTGGTAAGATAGGAAAATGCTACTGACCCTGGAGTTCTTGAAGCCATGGTTCCTTCTACTGGGGTAATGAGCAGAAGTTGAGGATGCTGATTCTTGAGGGTTATGTATTCTTTGAGTCAAAACCCAAGGTCCTTGGCAGATATGTTGTTTGACATTGGGAAGCCATTTTCAAAAAACATTTTTGTGTGAATGTGATTTTATTAAAGGGATTTTTGTACTAAATATGCAAGGATATTTCCTAGTCCAATTGCAGCGCATATGGGTTAATTTATTTGAGTGTGTATTATTCTACAGTTAATGACCACTTTTCCAAGTCTATGTGCACTCTTTACATTCTATTGAACATACTACTAATAATGAAACAGACCCAAGTTATGGCCAAATCAAATATCCTACCAACAACTTAAATATGCCAGATATTATATTGAAGTGTTTACTTTAGCTTTAAAAGTTTCTGCCTTTCTTATCTGGAAATAGTTAGGACTGTAGACTTACAACAAAACTGGGTGATTAATGAAAGTTGCTTCAAACTGCTACAGATTTACTTACTGTTTCCATAAGAGAGACCATTTTGCTTCCAGTGAACTTAATAGGTAGCAGGTTTAAAACAAACAAAAGGAAAGTTTTTCTTCATTCAGCACACAGTCAACCTGTGGAACTCCTTGCCAGAGGATGTTGTAAAGACCAGGACTTTAACATGGTTCCAAAAAGAACAAGATACATTCATGGAGGTTATGTCCATCAATACTTATTAGCCAGGATGGGTAGGAACGGTGTCCCTAGCCTTTATCAGAGGCTGGTAATTGTTGAAAGGAGAAGGATCACTTGATGATTATTTGTTCTGTTCACTCCCTCCGGGGCATCTGGCATTGGTCACTGTCTGAAGGCAGGATATTGGGCTAGCTGGACCTTTAGTCTGACCCAGTATGTCTGTTCTTATTGCCATTGACTTCAGTGGTCACCAAGTGCCTACATGCATTTGAACAAGATACAGTGGCATCAAGAGCAGATTTCAAATAGTAAGAGAAAAGATGATCTCGACCTATCATTTTTAATGACTTAGGGAGTATAGCTGAATTGCTGTGTCACTGACAAAAATTTCATCCCAGGGAGAGAGTGTGTAAAGATGAACCAAATGATGACTTGGTACTTTGGCAGAATCACCTAGCGTTTGCTGAGTCTTAGAATCACACAGAAGGAACTCATTTGCTTCTTGCTCATGTCCTGAGCCATAGCCCACTCAGTCAACCATTTCAAAAGAAGGAGCTGCTGCGGATAGAGAAACACATTCTAACTGGCAGCTGCACTTCATCTCTGGGGTGCTTAGAAATCAATACTTGTATAAAAAACACCAAGGGAATTTTTGAAAGAACTGGGCTTGGCCAAGCAGCAGCAAATAAATAATAGCTTTAAAAATGCATTTGGCAAGAGATGCCAGGAGAAAACATCAGGAGAAAACAAAGTAGTAAAAATGTCAGAAAAAGTTGGTAAAAAGCAAAGAAAAAGCATTAGGGAGACTGAAACCCATTATTATCACAGATAGGAAAAAGGAAAAAAAGTAGGAAGAAGACTCCCCATTTATCAAATTTCAATGTACTGCATAAATGAGATAGCAGAACACAATCCTACAACTCTTACTTAGGTTCACACTCCTGACACATGCAGATAGTCCCATTGAACTCAGCCCCCTAGTTCGAACTAGGGAGGCAAATGAAGCATACCGAAGTTGCTAATGAAGCGCGGGATTTAAATATCCTGTGCTTGATTAGCATATTCATGGCCGGTCGCCATTTTAAAATGCCGGTAGCCCGAATTAACTCATTGCACGAGGAGTAACAGTTAATTCGAGGGAAGGGTTTTGGATCGGACTACCACATCTACACGCGGCGAGTTAATTCGGGCTACCGGCATTTTAAAATGGCGACCGGCCACGAATATGCTAATCAGGCATGGGATATTTAAATCCCGTGCTTCATTAGCAACTTCGGTATGCTTCATTTGCCTCCCTAGTTTGAACTAGGGGGCAAGTGTAGACATACCCTAAGAGAATGTGCATGGGGCCAGATTCTGAAACTGTTAGCTGTGCTATTGATTTCAGTTGATACCACGACAAAGTGAGAGTGACTGAATCTGGTCCACAACCAAAAATTTCAGGATGAATCTTATGCTTTGCTTACGTCTATACATTCAGGATGAATTGTCACCTAGAAAGGATAACAGCCATGCCTTTCCTCCTACGACCCCAAAGCCCTTTACTGACTATACTGCATTGGCAGCGATAATAAATGACTATTTAGTATTGCAATCACCACTCTACTGACCTTAGATACTTGAGAGAGATATGACATTATGGCCTCCATAGTATCTGAACAACTCACAATCTTTAATGTATTCCTCCTTATAAGATCCCTATAAGGTTGGGCAGTGCTTTTATCACCAGGAGGAACTGACACACAAAGGGATCACGTCCAAGGCCTTATAAGAAGTCTGTACTAGAGCAAGGAATTGAACATGTCTCCCCAGGTCCTGACCATTGGATCTAACTTAGGCTATGTGAGGTGGGGAGGACCTTAGCAGCCCCAGGCAGGGACCAGGATCCCACTGTGTTTAGGTGTTTAAAAACGCACCAAAAAGACTATCCCTGTCCCAAAAGCTTACAATCTAAGGGTGTGTCTACACTACAGGGTTCTGTCGACAAAAGTGGACTTTTGTCGACAAAACTATACCTATGTCTACACTACCGCCGAGTACTGTTGATATAACTTCGACAGAACTCGGCAGTTTTGTCAACAGCGGTAAACCTCATTCTACGAGGAATAACGCCTTTTGTCGACAGAGTTCTGTCGACAGAAGGCATTATTGCATCTACACTGTCCTTTGTGTCTACACTCTCATGTCGACAAAGCGGCTTGCTTTGTCAACAGAACTGGATGTAGTCTAGACACTCTTTGTCGACAGAAGCTTTGTTGACAGTATCTGTCAACAAAGCCTCTGTTGACAAAAGCCTGTAGTCTAGATTTACCCTACGTGTAAAACAAAGGACTACATGTGGATACAGGCAGACAGATGGGGCAGTGCAAGGAAACAATCCTGATCAGCATAGCAAGCAGTGGTATCAGCACGCTAGCCCCCTAACCATTGTCAAGCTGTGGACACAAAGCAAAAGAGGGATTTGGAGGACTGTAGATGTCTTTATGAGGCAGCCTGCGCAGAAAGCACAGATTTAAAATGTAACAAGCAGGCAATGGAGGATGGCATCATGGGCCAACCAGAGGTGGAGATCAACATCTTGGCAGTGAATGAGAGCTAATAAGTGGGATGGGGATAGGCTGTGAAGGGGTTTGTGAGAGAAGACAAGCAGCTTATATTTAATGTAACAGAGAACAGCAGTGTTTTCCCCAGGAATTGAAATTGGGAGGGTGTTCGAATTTACGGGGGGGGGGGGGGAGGGTGTCAGGGCCGATGAGGGGTGAAACCGTGAGGGTGAAGGTTGGTTGTATAGCACCACAGTAAAAACTGAAAAATGTTTCATGACCATTTTATTAGATTTAACTCATGTTTTAAAATCACACAAATTAAAGTTGGCTACTCAAGCCTTCTATGACACACTATGTCTATATCCTTCTTGGTTTCATGTTATAATTTTGCACAGCTCTGTTAATGAACTTCTCGAATGCAATGTGTTCATCTTCGGTGGCTTCTTGCGTGTCCGGTACTTCCATTCCTTCAGTTGATATGCTCATTAGTTCAGTCACATGATCAGGCAGAAGGCGACTTCTTTCAGAACACAAAACTCTATTCAATGATGAAAAAGAATGCTCAACTGTAGCTGTTGTGACTGGGAGTAGCAATAGATAAATTCCTACTTCTTTCATCCCAGGAAATATAGCACAAAGATCCGGTCGAGCCACTAGTGATAATAAAAAAGAAGTTGAAGTTAAATCTTCATTCATTCGTCGTATGATATTCCACTCCGTGTTCAAATTCTCTATTCTGTCCTGAGCACATGGCAGCCTCATTGCTGGTAGTGCCTCACTCCACTCAATTGTCCGTGTTTTATAGGACAGGCATCTGCAAAAGCTACTTAGTGGTTGAGTAGAATCTAGAAGTCGCTGTTGTCCATTTTTAAGAATCAAGTCTGTGTACTTTTTCAGTTGTCTTAACAAACACTTCTTGTCCTCTTCACTTAAGGATTCAATATAAATGCCATCATTAGTCAAATTCTGGACTGAAATCTTTGCTTCTTCCAGTACTTTTTCAATTGATAGCTCTCTGATTGATCCAAATGTAGCTTCTATTGCTGGACAAAGATCTACTACTGTTGTAGCAGATGCCTGGATGGCATTATTTAATGACCCAGGTGGTTTCAACAGTAGATTTACGAGAGAGAGAATGGCAATAGTTTTCTCTAAACATAGTAGCAAAAGTAATCCACCAGCCTCGCTACTTAGATCCATCCCATCTTGGTAGATACTTTCCAAAGCCAGTAATAATGGCTGGAGTAATTTTAAGACAACATCCAAGGATCGCTCATGAGAAAGCCAGCAGGTTTTCCTAGGTTGGACTAATTTGAACTTCAGTCCCAGTGTATCTTCCATATTTTCCAAGATATTCAGTCTTTTGGACTCTTGCTAAAAAAAGAATATAATGAAGACATTAAATTTATAGCTTTTTAAATGTCTTTTGAAGATTCTGCAGCTAGTACTAGTGCTAGCTGGACTAGATGGCCTCTGCAGTGTGTATAGGAGAGATTAGGGTTACACTTTTCTCTGAGCAAAGCTTGTACTCCACCATGTCTTCCAGAGAAGTTTGCAGCTCCATCAAATGCACAAGCAACCATCTGTTTGGGGTCCAATTGACAAGCATTTAACTCTTCTAAGATGTGGGTTGTCACAGATGCAGCCAATGTGTTTTCTATAACTTGAACATCTAGAAATGCATCTACTGGCAAATAATGCATTTTAAAAATCTTGGCCTACTAGGAAACACATTTATATAAGTTTCCATTTCCAGTCACAAATCTAGCATTCTGGAGCAAAGTCACTAAAACATAGTCCAACAAACAAATGTTTATTTAACGTGCCCCTCATTTTTCCCTCCACCTCACCCTACTCACCGGTGTTGTCCTTGGTCAGTGGAGACTCAGAGTTCAGAGGTGCTTTCACGTGAATACACCTCCCAGGTGGGGGGCAAAAAGGCACCTTGATTGTTCCTCCAGCTGCTCACTGTTCGCCCTGGCCGCTGTTGTTCATTGTGCCACTATTCACTCCATCGCTCTGTTGCCAATGGCCCTGCACTTCACCTTCTGCTGCCACCTGCCACTGTGACCTCTGCAAGTTGGTCTCTTGAGGTTCCACCCAGCTCTCAGTGATTTCAACTGAGCTCTCAGTGGGGGAACCTCACTGCTAGTGCAGTCTGGGCTGTCTCTTACATAAAAACACTGTCCCCACAGGAACACTGTCCCCACAGCAGGACTAAGCACTTAGACCTGATATTCAGTGATTTCAGCTGTACTGGTCACTTAACAAAACAAAAGACTATATATGGAGCCTGATCAGCTCTGTCTTTAAACAGTGGAGAGGGGCAGGTCAAATAGTACTTGTGACTCAGACGGACCATTAAGCAAAACACCTGTCCCCACCCTCTCTCCTGATGCCCTGGATCAGTACAGATTAATTACAGTTCTACTGCCCTTTACTCATACAATAAGAACAACAGCATTTATTTCCCCTCCCCTCCCCCACATTCAAGTGATTTGTAACCCAACCCCAGCCAAAATCTATCACTTGGGCAACACAGCTCTGTTTGCTGGATACCCAGGTAGATTAGGTGTCTGAAGCCTTTTCCCCCAGCCCCCAGCTCATCACTAGCTGTCAGGGAGAGCTCATTTTGACTTTGCTTACAAATCATAATTTGAAATTATTAGGTTGGCCAACATCACCAAAATGAATGCAGTGACATTGTCATAAAAAACAACAGCTGTATAAGGAAGCTAGTCTATGTTCATACTTTTCAAATCTATTATACTTTTTCAGATACACATATCTTATCATACACGGTATATCCTTTTAAAGTGTGTATTAATGTTTCAATTTCAATTCAAATTTACAAACAATCACTACATTGGCATGTAACTAGTTCACAAAACTGAGGGGGGGTTGGGGAAATTCAGAGGGGGTACACACCCCCATGGGGGGGTGTAGGGAAATCCCTGGGGGAGCCAGTGGAGGAATTCAAATAGAAAGGTGATAGGCCCAAGTGATATGGCTAGGGAAATGACATTTGCAGGGAAAAATGGCATTGGTTGAGGTCAGCAATTCAGTAATCAAGAGGAAAGTCTGGACAAGGGTTTTAGCTGTATCTTAGAGATGCTATGCAGAAAGCATTAGCAAGATTTAGACATATCCTGAGTGTGAGGAACTACAAAAAAGTCAAGGTGAAGATGACACCCATGTTATGCTCCTTTTACCTCCCTCACCCTGAAGGATGTTAAATGCATTGAGCTCCAGTACCATCCCCATTTCACTCCCAACACTGTCCCAGGCCCAAGGGCACTCATCATCCCAAAGAAGGACAGGTAGGGACAGTTTGGAGATGTGACCATGATGCCAGCCCATTCCCTGCAGCAGCACTGGAATAGACACAGCACACCAAGGGAAGTTTGTTGCATGCCTCTAAGGATTGTAGCAAGTGCGCTCTTCCTGTATGACAGAGAGAGACAATTTGAATTGTGATCTGTTTGGTCACAGATATCCCCTGAAGACAGTCATTTGATGTGCTGAAATACCAATGACCCTGCCTTCTTGCCCTCTGGGGCACTTCACCATTCTGTCCTGCTGAGACAGACCCTCCAGTCTCCTCCAGCACTGGCACAGAGTTGGAGTTGCAGCCAACAGCAGAGCAACACAGACACTGAGGCTATGTCTACACTATGGCATTTTTGCAGAAGAGGAAATGCAAATGAAGCATTCATTTGCAAATCTCATGCTCTCATTTGCATAGTCTCGTCCAATCCTTTTTGTGGAAGAGGTTTTTGTGCAAAAAAATGCAGTGTAGATGGGGCCATTTTTCAGAAAAAACCCCTTTGGTGCAAAATCCCTTATTCCACAAAAAATGAGGTTTACAGGATCTTGCGCAAAAGGTTTTTCTTCCGAAAAATGGCCCCCTCTACCCTGCATTTTTTTGCGCAAAAAGGATCAGAAGAGAATATGAAAATGATAGCACGAGATTTGCAAATAAGTGCTTCATTTGCATTTCCTCTTCTGAAAAAATGCCATAGTGTAGACATAGCCTGAGATAAACTCAGCTCTGGGAAGGCTCTGCTAAAGTGACTTGACACAGCACACAGGTGCACACATCCAATGGGACCAGAACCCAAAATAAATCCATCTTACTCTGTATAACATTTATGCAGAGCAAGCTTGTAAATTGTTCAGCCCCTTTATAAATGAAAGAGAGATATGCACAGATGTTGTCTTCCCCTCCCACCCACCCAGGTAACAACAGTGATTTTATTAAGTATAAAAAGTAAGATATTAGTAGTTGCAAGTAATAGCAGATAGATAAAAGTAAGGTACTAAGCTAAATAAAACAAAACATACCAGCTAAGTCTAATTCTCAAAGAAACTTATTTCATGCAATTTCTTACCCTAACAATAGTTCTAATCATCTTTTCTCACAAGCTGGGTAGCCTCCCAGCTTGGGCCAGATCCTTCTTAATGTTCAGTTCCAGGTGGTTGCAGCAGACATCTTAGATGGCAAATAGGGGTGTCCTGGAGTTTGACCCCAGCCCTTCTTGTCTAGTTCCCAGACTATATGTTGATTTTTCCTAAGGTGGGAGGCCTTTATACTCAGTTTAAACTTTTTCACACTTCCCATGGAAAAGTACAATGTCCAAGATGGCTTCCAGCATCCATAGTCCAGGCTCACAGGAAGGCTAAAACTATTCACAGATCATTGTCCCGAGTACCGGGCCATTAAGCTGCTTGCTTAATGGCCCTCACATAGCATGTCAGGTTTATATTTCATATATCTCATGTCAAACACAAGAATGACATGTGCACACAAATAGAATAAACACATTCAGCAGATTGTAACTTTTAAATGATAGGTTACGTGAAGTATTTTGCATAAAGCATATTTGAGTTATGTCAGATTCCAATTCATAAGCATATTTCCGTAAGGTAAGTGGGGTGCAACATCACAGAAATATTTCATTCATAAGACAGAGTTTCTCTCAGAACTACCCACTGACCCCAGCCACAGCTCTGCCTAAAGAGCACAGTTGAACCCACAATCGGTGGGACTAATAGCTTTCTTTGACAGTCTTCCAGGGCCAGATCCAACAAACACACACATATGTACCCAGGAGGCATAGTTATTAGCAGCATGAGTTGCAAATAGTGTTTATAGAATCTGGCTCTAATATTAACATTGTGATTAATAGTTTTCCCTCTTGAGATCAACATTACAGATGAATAATCTCTCTCTATATATAAAAAAGTTTTTCCTGGTGGATGACAGAATGTTCCTGCTGGGTGACAGAATGATGTCATCATGTCATCAGCATCATCAGGCTCTCTCTCAGCGACCCAAATGTGTCCAGAGAAAGGGGGGTAGGCGAGCATAGTGAGTAGAGGTGCAACCCCCTACTATCCTTTTATTAACCATGTATTATGAGCTTTGTAAGCATGGGCCAGATTCTGAATGGTGCTGAGCACCTGCAACTCCCATTGACTTCAGTGGGCTTTATATCACAAACCTGTATACTCACTTCTATATTTTTTTTAATTTTATTTCACAGTATTCTTTATATTTCTCCAAGAACTTAGCCTCAAAGTGTAATTTATCTTTGGGTTCAAAGAATGCTCTTGTCTGAATTTTCCTTTCTTTAATATAGTTATGTTTCCTCCCACCCACCCACCTAGATGTAAAAAACCCCATGAACACTTCTAAAAACTACCTTCTATAGGAAAAATACATACAACTCTATTATAATGTTACTTATTATTACTCACTGTCCTAGTAATTAATATATTTATATGCCCATTTACTACTGAAATGCTAATAAAACCAAAACACAAGTAAAAATTAAAGAATGGTAAAATATCTCATTTTCATTGTTTGTTTTAAATCTTTGATATTGACATTTTTTGTAAATACAGCTAATGCTTCTAATTATATTTTAACAAGCAGTTATGAAAAGGTATGCCTCCTGTTGGATCCTAAATGACTTAAAATGACCTACTTTAATTTTATTCATTATCTCTAACTGTTATTAGAACCTGTATTTGACATATGTGGATATTATTTGATCTTTTCAAACCACATTCATTCTCATTAGGAAAGCCCCAAGACATTTTCTCTCAGAATATTTTTCAAATATTCTGAGATTTCGCTTGTTATGTGAAATGTGACAGCACTTTCAAGTTCTTTATTATAGTTTTTTTTCTACTGCAAGAACCAATTATCCCTTCCCAGTACTGGTGTCTAGTTTTGAACTCAATATTTAAGCAATTAGTATCTGTATCTGTAAATTAATACATCTATCTTGCTAATGTAGTTTTAATCATACAAAATGAATAAGACCAGGGTTCCCCCCACCCACAGTTACTAAAGGTAAAGAAATGTTTATATAAAGTTAAAGTGAAATTAAACAGTGGTATGGGAAGTACTGGATATAATTTTATGACACTTGCTGTTGCATGTCTTTTCCTGGTGAAGAAGGCCACTTAAAGGAACATTACCTTTATTTCAAATATGGCTGTCTACTTCTGACAAATTGAACTTGTTTGCATGTTTTCATATTTTATTTTTCATATTTTTATACCCACTAATTGCTGACTACAAAGATGTTTGCATGATGGCACCAGATCCATTAGAGTTATTTGAACATTTGGTACAAACCCCCATACTTCTAATTCAAAGTATATAGAATTTTATCCTGAAAATATTTCATGTTGTATATTTATAGTTAAACATCATCATAAAATATTGCTGCTTTGAATTCTCTTGAATACACTGTAATTGATTTGATTTTATAGTTTGACAGAAAAGTAGCACTTTAAATGTATTTGTGATCTTTTAGCTAGATCAATGATTTGAATCTGGATCTGTCCAGAAGCATTGAACATCAACATTTATTTCAATCGATAGCCTACACAAATACAGTTTTTCCAGCACATGAAAACTAATTTCTTCATTTTGTTTTCTTATCTTGCCTGCCAAAGATAAGTAATAAAAAACCTACAACACCTTTTTGTGTTCATTATTACCTTTTTATGTTAATCACCAATTAATGATTTCTTTCTCTCATGAAAAAAAGTTCTATAAATGTTTTAGGTCCACTTGTTGATGGATGGATTTAATTGACCTGCTGGTGGCTTTTGTTACATCCTAGTCACAATGATTGTCTTATAGTGTCTATCCAAAAATGGTTCAAAGAGAAATATAAAGAGAAATAAAAAATGTTATCAATGTTACTTGAGTTTAAGATCTTTTAAAATTATGTACAATATTCTCATCAATATATTTCCTTACCTTGTCTTTGCCTGCTAGTACAGAGATTATTCTAACAATACGTTTAAATCAGAATGAACAAGTTGAAGAAAAAAATGAATTTAGAGCTACCTTAATATCTGAGTGTTGTAAGCTGAGTCTTTATAAATGGTCTTTCCTCACAAAAAATATAATTTCATTTTAGAATAATTAGATGGGAGAAGAGAGATAATGTGAAAGAGAGGTGAAAAAAGATGTTTTATAAGTTGACCTTGGAAACAAGCGCTAAGACCAAAAGAAGTATCTAGCAATGAATACTTCCAAAACTTTTGTGAAGGTCAGAGCCAAAACTAAATGTTGCAGCCAGTTCTTATATCTATTGCCATAAGCCTCATTCCTGAATCCAAAATTCACTCTGGTAAAGCTGACAGTCATCAGATTCTGCATGTCATCAAGAGACCATAAACTGCAGACATAATTTAGAGAACACCTCTCCTTGGGGCCATCACAGAAAATCTCTCAGAATCAAGAAGCCAAAACTGGATCCCTGATGAGGACCGACTCCTCACCTGTGCCGAGAGAATCATAGCAACCAGGGAGATTTGGCCTACAAATATGGATCTGTGTTTTAAATATATGATTCTCACTACTGACTTGGGAATGATAGTTTTAAAGGCATCAGAGAGCTAGGCACCAAATCTTCTGCATTCAAGACATGGAGATATTAGAAAGTCTACATGAAAATATTGTATGAATTGAACATTTCCTTCATAATCTTGTTCTTGGAAATGGCTGAAAAATCAAATTTAAAAAAAATCAGCCTACAGATGACAGCTGACTTGAAAATTTGAGACCACCCTTTTAAAATATGACAAAGATATAAGCAGTGCAAAACAGGGTCTTATAACAGAAAGTGTTAGGAAAACAATTATTGGCATCACTACCTGAACTGTCCGTAATATCCACACATCTATGTATAGGTGCATTTACACAGTACCCTTAATTCGAAATAAGCTACCCAATTTTCACTACACAAATTATGTAGCTTATTACAAGGTAATTTCAGAATAGCTTATTTTGAAATTTGCCTCTTTCTACAGAGCGCCAAATTTTAAAATAAGGTGCTACTCCAAAACATCCTTTAGCCCTCGTGCAATGAAGTTTACAGGGACATCAGAATAGTGAACGCACTATATTTCAATATAACAGGCTTGCTCTTAAGATGCAGAATAGCTTTGGTATCCTGAAATAGTTCCACAGTGTAGACCTAGCCTATATGTATGTGTGTGTGTTATTAAGGGTAATTAATAGGCAGCATGTTTAAAACAAACAAAATGATCTTTTTCTTCACTCAATGCATAATCAGTGCATAGGGCGGTCATCTTTTGGTGCTACCAAAGCAGTCTCCATGCTGTTCCCTGACCGGAAGCCAGACTGGAAAGCATTCAAAATATCAGCAGATGTCACATATTTTTGGAGCAGCTTTCTCAATGACTGTGACACAATATTAATAGGAGTTACTAGTACATAAACAGAAGAGACAAGACTTCACAGTGTTAATCTGTGATGAAAGGTCTTGCATTGATATGAATGATTATGAAAGTACAATATACATATCTTGGGCAACATGGTTTGAGTAGTATTGAATTTTCTTCATCTTGCATTGAAATTAAAATGATAATATTTTTAACAATTGCATGAATATTTAAACATAATTCATCTCTACCTTATTTTAATTAAAAATGTGCTCTGCCTAGTCCATACACTTGTATTTTGCAATTTGACAGGATGATATTATTGAACAATATGTGAATTGGTTTAAAAGTAACTAGATCTGAAGCATCCATCAATCACTACCAGTGCACACATAGGTCACTAAAGCTGTCAATTTCAATCAACTCTGTAATTAAATACATCACCAATATAGATTTTGTGTAAGAATGTCACTTGTTCTTCAGATGTCTGCTACTAGGACAAATCACACTTCAGTGTCTTTGTACGTGCCTTCTAGATACGTTTTTTTAAAACAGCATAACATCTCCATCCATCTCACCCAATTTGTTGAATAGAAATCCATTTACTAATACCTAGCCTAAACACAGAGTTTTTAAAATTTATTTGTTGCCCTTTCTGTTTAAATAAATGCTACTATATTACAGCTGGCATTTTAAACTTGTCTTGTCTGAACTGGCATTTGTTATTCAGCAAGTTAAGAATGAATAATATCTCTTATACAGCCAGGATCATCTGTAAATTGAAATTATTCTATTATTTTTATTCAAAAAATAAAAGCAGCAGATTTTCAGTTATGCAAAAATAATTATTAATCCCTATTTCACCATAAAACAAAACTATAACCCATTAAAAAAATCTTTTTTTACTGATTTTGTGTGTCAGATTCTTCTATTACGCTTGCCATTAGCCAGGAAAAGTCTGAGATAAAGCTGAATTACTGAATATATATTGCCTGCCATTTGATTTAATCTTCAAGTAAGATCCAGAAAGCAGGTCCCTGGATAGTTAATCTTTAGTTTTGTAGCCCATGCACATTTTCAATAAGGTTACCAGGGAATTAGGCCCACTAGGGTGGGGGAAAGAGTACTGTTTTATTCCACAGGCGGCTGCCAAATGTCCAGCTAGTAAACCATAACTTTCTTAATATAAAAACTTTATTAGCCGAGTCCCCACTATCATGCAGCATTAGTGACTCAAAAGGGCAACACTCTCCTCATCTTTTCACTATAATACATATATGAGCCAGCAGTACATTGTATATACTATAAATATAGGGTACAACCCTTCCTGGTGTTGTGCATCTATCTTCTAGGAGGTGCTAAGAATCCTCAGGAATAATGAGATTGGGTAGATGGACTGAAAGCTTCACAAAGTGTAAGAGTGAACATGTGAATGGCTGGTTTTGTTATCTCCTTGGGCAGCTCAGTAGGTATAATTGTTGGTTAAGTTTGTAAGAACACTGTTGGTTTAATTATTGTCAAGTGCCTAGAGTCAGGGATAAGCAATAGAAGAGTTGAAGAAAGCAAATAAATAAAGGGTATGATGTTCAGAGAACTGAACTGAGCTACAGATGCTTCGCACTCCTGAAAATAGCCCATTCAACAAATGGCTCTATATTTTGCAATCTTTAAAAAAATATATTTATTCCAATATTTATTACAATGCTCCCTAACCTTCTGCAGCACTCAGGGTACTGGATAGCACAATAAAACCAGGCTCAATTATGTTATGGGAAAGGGTTTGTAGGTATTTTCTAAAAATGGGAATGGGGGAAAGAGAGGAGGAGCATTGCATAGTAACATGCACTCCATGTGGCATGGCTTCCCACAGTCAGTTCATGATTGCTTATGGGCTTGAGAGAAATCTGTGGCATTTTGATAACAGGTGTCATACAGAGATAGCTATCAGGGTGAAGACCATATGGGTTTGGGGAACATTCAGATGACTATCATGCACCTCCAAAAACCTTAAAAAACATCAATCTAGACTGCAGTCTATTTGCATTTTCTAAGCAGGCAATGTAAAAACATAGGGCAAATGTAACATGTTCATGTTCGAGAGAGAATTCCAAAATCTGAGCTTTGTGGATTAAGAAAAGCTCTATGTAACACATAAATCAATGAAACAGGCCTGGCTAATTGCTAATTTCTTTTTGCAACTAATTGTTCTATTTAACAAGCACTTAGCAAAATGTATTGCTTGCATCTTCTAAGTAGATATTTTATAAAGGAGTCAAAATGTGATATATGGTCAAAATCTACATAGAGGGAGCTTGGCTTTGTTGTTAAAGTGATGGACAAAGGACTTAGAACAGGAATCAGTTCAATTCACAGCTCTGCCACAGCTGTGAAAAAACACTGCTCACTGATGATGGACTTTATTTTATAGTTATACCTATGAAAACTTTCCAACCAGAGAAATTTAAATAGAGTACATTATCCGCAAGTTGCTGAATTGAGCTGCTTTTTTTCCTTCTTTTTACGTGTATCTTTGTCATCAGTTATAGGAGATAACTCCATGACAAATTCTTGATAATAATCTTACATAGAGCCTTCTGTCTTTCTAGTTCAATTTCCAATGTGAGAAATATCAGGAGGCAACCTTAACCATGCTTTTGGAGCTTAGTTGTGCTAAATCAGGAACTGATGCTTAGCTGATGAACCAGACATTGATGAGATGGGAAAGAAGATGAATGGAGACTATTGCCCAGATTTGTTGAGTACTTTCCTGGCTGAGAGTCAGAAGAAGACATGAAGACAAAAGTTTTTCATATAACTATCTTGCCAGATGACATCCAATGTGGAGCTGTGTAAGAAAAATCAGGGCTACTCCATGCTAGAGTGAATCAACACTCAGAATCTCCATTCCATGTGAAATTCCAGCATTTCAAACTTAGTTTTCATTCTGAATTGGAACAAAACCAATAATGTTTGACATGTTCAAGTTTTGGGAAAAAAATAATTTTATGTTAGCAGAAATACAATCAAAATGTTTTGTGCCAGTTTTGACTTTTTAAATCTTACAATTTATCATATGAAATAAAATACACATTGAAAATGAACATTCATTTTGAAAAAGAAATAATCAAAGCTTTCTGTTCTGTTATCACAGACATTTCAACTAAATTAACCTATTCTCAGAGAAAGTTTAAATGCTGAATAAACGGTATTTTCCAATGGAAAAACATCCCCGTGGAAAAAAATCTCAACCATACTCCATAACGGGTCTAAAAATTTTGGGCTGATTATGTCCCCACAAAGCTGCTGTGCATAGGACCCTTGCAAAGAACAAATTTAAACAGACTCTGTGTGGGCATTGTGACTTTCACCTATAATGACAATTTTAAGATCCTACAAAGCCAGCAAAATAAAATATACATAGATGTTTTCTCCTCTGTAATAACAAAATTTGCCTTGAGCATGTCATCTTATCAGGCATTACAATGCTAAAGTCAATGTCATAAATAAAATAGGCAATGAAATTTGCTATCGATTCCAAAGGTGAAACTTAGTTTTGGATTGTCAGTTATAATACATAGCCAAGGTTTTCAGGTCTGGTTGACTGATCAGCCAAACAATAAGGTTATGGAATATGAAAAAGCCTATGTCTTCACTGGATGTTAAGCACAGAGTAGGGTTAACTTACAATAGTCTAACCTGCGTTACTGTGCTGCCTTGCCCCATGTCTGCCCTGGTTCTGTAACTGACTATTACAAGCAATATAGCTATCTGGACACACATCTCAAGATTCTTAGTGCCATATCTCATTGTGCTGCTGTGTCCTCACATTCTCCATGTGCTGTGGAACAACTTGTCTGCCCACTCTAAGGAACTGTATTTATTTATTCATGTGGCCAGGCAGCTGCATACAATACCTGAGATATATGAAGCTGGAGGAATTGCAAACTGCTAGTAGGAAACTGATCAGAAGAGAACCAAGTGGAGGCAGATTGGTATTCAATAGTCTGATGGAAAGGGATTAACGGGCCATCATGAATAGACTGTTGTGAATGTCCCTGGCTACATATCTTCACTGCAGTTACTTTGGGACTGCAGTACTCCTTAACAGCTACCAGAGCCTCTGCCTTTTTAGCTCACAAAGTGATGACTACTTCACTGTGTAGTACTGAACACAAAGCACTGCTGGGGAGAATCTGTTATTAAGCCTGAGTGAATTCTGTGGTGAAAACAAGCCCTGAGTAATGCTGATTACAGAAGATGTTTGGTGGAGAATGTTACTACATTCAGCAAATACACGCATCTCATAACATGAGCAAAGCTGATTTTCATTCTGGGCTGGGCCAGTCTTTACATGGCTAAAAGAAAAATTTCCTGAAAAAAGAAAAATTCAGTACATATGGGGTACGTCTAGATTACATGCCTCTGCCGAGAGAGGCATGTAAAATAGGCTACCTGACACAGTCAATGAAGCGGGGATTTAAATATCCCCGGCTTCATTAAAATAAAAATGGCCGCCACGCTGTGCCGGCTCAGCTGATTGTTGGCACAGTGCGTGAGTCAAGACACGGATCGGTCGACAAGGGAAGCCTTTGCTGACCGATCCCTTATGCCTCGTGAAACGAGGTTTACAGGATCAGTCGACAAAGGCTTCCCTGGTCGACCAATCCGCGTCTTGACTCGCGTGCTGTGCCGACAATCAGCTGAGCCGGCACAGCGTGGCGGCCATTTTTATTTTAATGAAGCCGGGGATATTTAAATCCCCGCTTCACTGACTATGTTGGGTAGCCTATTTTACATGCCTCTATCGGCAGAGACATGTAATCTGGATGTACCCACATGTGTGTTAAAAGGTGCTAAACTGGCTGTGAAGGCTGGATACTTTATCCACAGCACAGTTACAAACAGGAGGCCATGCAATATAATTTTTGCCATTTCCTCCCACCAAGATCAGGATAGACTATATTTCAAGAATTGAGAATGCCAATTATAGGTCTCTCTGCTGAAACAGGCAGCAAGCATGTCACTTACGGGTATCTGTGTTGGTGTTTTTTTCAATATGGACACTTGCCTGCATTAGTAGCTTGAATTAGATCACCATCTTATTTCATAAAGGCTTCAGAAATTCATAAGGCACAATGACTCTCAGGCTAAATTTGAAGCAGTGGAAGAAAGGAAGGAAGGAAGGAAGTTCTTACACAAAAGCATATTTAAGCAACTAACCAAATTAGGATTTATCTGTGAATGATAAGGATGATCTCCCTTAGATCCATGCATGGAAGTGACCACAATAAAGGACAGCTCAGTTGCTACCACAGTAACATCCATCAACTTCCTGAGAGCTCGGATAGGGGTCAGGGTGGAGACTCGCCAGGACAGAGTAAAAGTATGTGAATGCACACGGTCTCCAAGGGAGATGTTCACTGCAAAAATAACACAGCTCAGATGCCATATTGTATTTTCAGTGGCACCCCCACAAGCCAAGCTAAACTCACTGTAACTCCAGTAGGACTCTCTGCCAGTGAATGTGCGGGATGGGAGAAATTCCTGGGGACCAAACCTGGCATGTAGCAAAGGGAACCCACAAGTGACTTTAACCTGTAGCACATCTCAAAGGTGATACAGGGTCTAGAATTGTTCACAGGTGCTTTTCCACAAGGGAGCAAACCCTGCCTTATTGAGTGGTATGATTGAAAAGGAGATCTCCAGAAAGGGAACATTGTGGAGATTTTCCCCCAAAATTTTCCTTCCTCAGGTTTTCCCAGTGGATAAATGATCTAATTTAAGAGATTTTTTTATCCAAAATGATAACAAATACAGCACGGGGTATATTTTGCCACATGACCTCAAGAACTTAGAACTAAGAATCCTTCATATTTATTCATGATATTGAGAACTGAAATATATAAAATCCTATAAAATAAGGATTCTTTTAGGTCAGAATTTTTCCAAGGGCCACTGTGGCTTCAGCACTCCCACTGCATTGAAAGTCAATGCAAATTTGCATCTAACTCCATTAAAAAATTCCAGCCTCATTCATTATGAATATCTAACAATCTACAACCTAACCTGGAAAATGGCCCCTCACTCTCACAGGCCTCATGAGACAGGTCAGTCCTCACTTACAGACAACCCCCTCACCTCAAACAAATTCTTTCCAGTAACCACACAGCACACCTGCATCATACTCATCCAGGAACCCACCCCTGCAATCAGCCCTGGTGTCAACTCTGTCTACATAGCCATACAAGCAGTATCATCACTGGACCTAACCACATCAGCCACCACATCAGAGTCTCATTTAACTGCACATCCACTAATGTGATCTATGCTATCAAGTACCAGCAATGCCCCACTGCCATGTATACTGGCCAAACTGGACAGTCTCTACAGGAAAGAATTAATGGGCACAAATCAGATATCTGAAAAGGCAACACACAGAAACCAGTTGAGGAACATTTTAACTTGCACCCATTAATGGATCTCATAGTCACTGTATTGTTTCAGGCCAATTCCACAAGGCAACTACACAGGGGAAGCCTTGGAACTTAACTTAATTTACAGGTTTGATTCCTATCACAAAAGTAGGAATAAAGACATTGGCTGGATAGCCCACTACATTCCAGATCCTAATGACATAAAAAACAGACAATGGGTATGTAAGAACAATTTGCAACTTCTCTATCAGCTTCATGTAGCATGGAGACTCTAAAGGTATGTCTAGATTACATGCCTCTGCCGACGGAGCCATGTAAATTAGACATACCGACATAGTCAATGAAGCGGGAATTTAAATATCCCCCGCTTCATTGGAATAAAAATGGCTGCCATGTTGTGCCGGCTTCGCTGTTAGTTGGCACAAACTGGCAGTCAAGACGGGGATCGGTTGACGAGGAAAGCCTTTGCCGACCAATCCTGTAAACCTTGTTTCACGAGGCATAAGGGATCAGTCGGCAAAGGCTTCCCTCGTTGACCGATCCCCATCTTGACTGCCAGTTTGTGCCAACAAACAGCTGAGCCGGCACAACACAGTGGCCATTTTTATTCTAATGAAGCGGGGGATATTTAAATCCCCGCTTCATTGACTATGTCGGTATGTCTAATTTTCATACCCCCGTCGGCAGAGGAATGTAGTCTAGACATACCCTAACTGACTATTTCTTTCCCTGTTTTCCCCATCTCTCTCTCCTCCCCATCCCGTATTTATTTTGAAACTGGACCCTTTATAACTCCATTCATCTGAAGAAGTGGGTTGTGCCCATGAAACCTCATGATACCATCTACATGTTTTGTTAGTCTTTAAGGTGCTGCAAGACTATTTGTTGTTTTTTAAGTTTTTTTTAAGTTTTAAGTTACAGACTAACTCAGCAACCCCTCTGAAGCTTTCAAATTAAAACAGGCTTCCTGCATCTGAGTCATAGCAGTCTTCCATAAGGAAGAAAAAACATGTCATAGGAAAGTAGGAGAAAGGATTTCAATGGGAATTGATCATTTTCATTGCTCTGTGGGACTGAATACAAAGTTCTTAATGAAGACTAATGATTACATGTGATATGTGGTAGATTGTGGGGATGCTTCTCATATGTTCTAAACTGCTACTAACATTATAGCCAAACTAGCTAGTTACTGTGATGTTCAAATATTCAAATATCATTCTAATGGTTCAAGGCCACTTTGCAATATACTTTGCAATAAATTCCCTTATTTAACACCTAAATAGAATTAAAAGGGACCAGGTCTTCTCCTACAACATTAGAAATCAGAAGTACCTTTACAAACACCAATGGAATTATACCATTTAAAAGAAAATAGTATGAGACCAGAAGTCATGTTATATTATACAAGATACCTAGGTAGACAGATAAATGCTTAGTGTAATATCTTTTTTATTTCTTACCTACTAGGTGCAATATAAGAAAACATTGAAGTTGATTTTGTTTATCATTTGAAGAATAGCCATTTTACAGATTATTAAATTAATGACAATCTAACCTTGAAAACACCTCTATCTGCTGAAAGAGCAACACTCCATCACCTGTTTTGATTCATTAATGTATCATTTAACTTGGTATGACACATGTTCAGCAGTTATAATTACATTATGGCCTCCCTATTACATCAGCTCAGCTCCAAGTTTCTGTCACCACAAGTCCAATTTTCAACACAGAGCAATCCAGTGCACTCTTTCCCTATTAGTGTCATCTTTAATATAGCAGAGAGTCTGAACCATTACTTGGCACTGAGAGTTTAACAGCAATTAACCCCTGCTCTATCCCCAGGGAGAAGTACATCAGCAACTTGCCAAAACAGTGTAAACAAGCTGGCCAAGATCAATGCAAAACCACAGCGGCTGCAGAGCACCTAGTATATTAATTTAGAATTGAAATAAAAAAAGAGAAAAAATGGTCTGTATGAAATTGACCTAAAATAATGGTCCACCAGTAACAAGATTTTGTCTGGAAAGGGAATGTTAAAATATCCCTACACTGCAAATACATAATCTATTGTACTATGGCTCTTGTACGATATTCATTATCCCGGAAAAAACTAAGTTTTTGCCACATTGGAGGGAAAAGCAATAAAAAAATTGAGACATTATAAATTATGATTAATTAGTTTAGACACAGTATTAAATATACTTAAATAATTTTATATGAAAGACAAAGAGAAAATCACAAAAAGGATGAAAATATGAAGTTAACTTCTGAATAGCTGAAATCTGATGTCTTATGTTACCAAAGACTTCCCAATGCATATTAAAGGATTTAAATTAAGGTCCAAATTCCACCCTTAGATGCACACATGGGGCCTGACATAATGTCCATTAATATCAATGCAAAGTCTCCCATAGATTTCCATGGATTTGGGGTTAAACATGTAGTAGAGCTCAACATTGTCATTGGTAAGACCTCGTGAATGCATCTAAGAGCAAAATTTGACCCTAAACCTCTCACTTTCTCTTGCTGTTCTTTTAAACCACTATTGTTCTAAGATATTGCAACGCAAAACCGTAACTTGATGTGTCTCAACAACAAGCACAAAGGAACAAGCTAAGCATAGAATAATAAGTTGATATTATTGCTGAGAGACATTCAGAAGTTCCATCCCATGGGAAATTCTGACATTTACGTATTTGTTTTCATCCCAAATTAGGACATTAAGTTGAAATTTCAATTGTTTTTGTGGACTGGAAATTCTTGATAATTTCCATTCAGAAATATCAAAACTTTTTTGTTTTGACATTTTTAATTAAACTAAAATATTCCAATATAGACAACATTGCAATGTTGTGTTTCATTTTTTTGCATTGATCTAAACATTTCATTTTGATATAAAAGTCTCAGAGGGGTAGCCGTGTTAGTGTGTAACTTTAAAAACTAGTAGTCTTGTAGCACCTTAAAGAGTAACAAATATACATATTTATAGTATCATGAGCTTTTATGGGCAAAACCCACTTCCTCAGATGAACAAAGTGGAGAGAAAAGGGGGGACCCTCCCAATTAAACAGAAAAATATAACTGTATTTTGATACAGTTCAGCATTAAAATGCATTGGTTCCATTTTCCTGCACTGCTCAAAAAGAGTGTTTCTACATTAATGAGACACTCCACTAGTATTAGGTCTTCAAAATGCAGGGTTGTTTTTTTTTAAAGGCTTGTTTATAAAGTCTAATAGCCAACTGCTTCAGTCTTCACTCATGTTAAATGACCAATGAACTGCATGATTGGCCCTATATGTCTGTAGGACTATCAAAGGATGACAGAACCCTTTCAATGGAAATGGACCGTTTTTTACTGTAATTAAGTGTAGCCCAGCTTCTGGGGCAGGACTAAAGGTATCAAGTGTTTGTGTAGTGAACGTCTGAGCCTAATAATAAAAAAGCTGAAGAGAATCCACTCAGGAGCTGGCTATGGAAGACAGCAGCCAAGCTCTATTGTGGCTGGAGAGTGGAGCCACAGAAGTAAAGCTAACAGCAGTTGTGGGGATTGGAACCTGGGCAAGCATCAGGATGGCTGGCTGAAGGTTGTTGTTCTACAAGAGGGGACAGGAAACTTAGGAGGAGCTCAAGAACTATGAAGAGCTCAAGCCCAGAGAAGAGTGAATGATGCTTTGGCGGTGGTTAATTTTGAGTACTATTGAACAGCTCACCTCTAGTTATCAATGTGGAGTTAAGGACATTGACAATGTTAAGGACAGACAGTGGGATATGTAGCAACTGAAATCACCCATATACCAATGGGAATCTGTTCTCAACCTTTTCTGAGTGCATCTACCGACAACTGAATACAACTAACATATAGCATGCTTGATACTACTTAAAAAGAATAACTAAACATTTTGCTCTGATCATCTCATGCCAATGCGCTGTAGTACAACACCATTCCCTCCTTTCACTTTCTACCTAAAAGAGAGTAAAGCTAATGGAAGGAAAACAAACGATTAAGCGTTAGTTTAAAAAAACAATTAATCTGGTAATAAATTAGTGCTATGCTTAGCCTTTTAGTCAACCAATTCCAAGTCAAGAGATGCAGATGTAAAGTGCTACTATGGTGCCAAGTACTTTTCCTGGAAATGAGCACCTGAGATTGGACCAAGAATAATTTTATTGGCATTCAATATCCCTGACAAAGAAGAAAAACAGAGACCGGAAGAGGAGATAAAAAGAAACAGAAAATAAATGGGACACAGATGACTTTTGCTCTAATGGATCTCTAGCCCACTCCATCCTAAAAAGTTAAACTGGTATATGGCCTGCTCTGTAGATGTGTCAGCTGGCAGTAATGCTGTGCATATACATTATATATACAGATGTTTGATTCTGTACTTGTTGGCAAGCCAAATGTTTGGTTTAATGAACCAAAAGAATGATCCATTGGCACTAGAGCCTTCTGCTCTTGACTTATGAAAAGAATGTTGACCCCTTTCCCAACACATGCCGGCTGGAATACATTTCCCATGATGCACACACAGCCATGCACCACCCTGTTCAGGCAGAGATGACACAAGACAATGTTCCAGCCTGGGAGATGTAATCAAACCAGGAAGGCTGGCCTCTAAGGGTGCACATCTACATTGCATGCTTCTTTTGAATTAAGCTATTTTGGAAGAAATACCCCAAAATAGCTTATTTCAGAATAGAGCTTCTACACATCAAAGGGCCCATTGAAATAGTGCTGTGCTATTTTGAAATAGAGCGTCCATACTCACTGGATGCTGAATTGCATTTAAGGCCACCTGGAAGCACTTCAGGCAGGGCATCAGGACAGCACTCACATCCCATAGCTGTTGCCTGAGGTTTGTACTTGAAAGGGCCCCCTGTACAGTCATGTTTCAGGCTCTTCTCATTCGCCTACCTTCTTGAGGGGACAGCAAAGTCTTTTCTCTGCCTGCTCTGGTTGCCCTTGTGGAAACCTCAGCACTCCTACCATGGAGCGAGACCTGCCTCCAAACAGTTGACGGCACTTATATCACATGCTGCACCTCTTGCTGCAGTTTCTGCGGGCTGCCCTTGTAGCCCTGCAGGAGAACAACCCCCAGTTCATTGAGGGGCAGCTTCTCACCTCTCTCCAGGTGCACACCACCCACCCTCTCCTGCACACCGCCACTTCTGGTGACTGGACACCAGTGCCAAATGGTGGGCCCAGATGGTCCTGGAGTGGTAGGACGACTAGCAGTGGCTCCAGAATTTCCATATGCAGAAAGACAGCTTGTGTGAGTGGCTCGCCCCTGCCCTGACACAATGGGACATAAGAACATAAGAACGGCTATACTGGGTCAGACCAAAGGTCCATCTAGCCCAGTATCCTGTCTGCCAACAGTGGCCAATACCAAATGCCCCAGAGGGAGGGATCACAATAGGTAATCCTCACATGATCCCTCTCCTATCACCCATTTCCACATGAGCAGAGGCTAGGGACACCATTCCTACCCATTCTGGCTAACAGCCATTGATGGACCTAACCTCCATGAATCTATCTAGCTCTTTTTTGAACCCTGTTAAAGTTCTAGCCTTCACTGCATCCTCTGGCAAGGAGTTCCACAGGTTGACTGTGTGCTGAGTGAAGAAAAACGTCCTTTTGTTTGTTTTAAACCTGCTGGCTATTAATTTCATTTGGTGACCCCTAGTTCTTATATTGTGGGAATAAGTAAATAACTTTTCCCTATTCATTTTTTCCACAACAGTCATGAATTTATAGAGATCTACATGCAACCCACCATCCCCCTCCAGAAGTGGGTAGCCATTGCTATCTGGAAGCTCGCCACACTTGACAGCTACCAATCCACTGGGAAATAGTTTGGTGTGTGGAAATCGACCATCAGGGCTGTGGTTATGAGGTATGGCACTCTTGTGCTATTGTCCCAGGAGAGTGGTGAACTGTAGGAATGGGGTTCCCAAGGGGGGGGGGAGTGGTCATGGTGGTGGTAGAAGTCCCCTCCACGGGAGATTTTTCAGTGCCGCTTTCACAAAGCCCTGACAGAGGATGGGATAAGTAGGGGTTGCTTCTGCTGTGTTGGGGGGGGGGGGCACAGTTTGGGCTCAGAGAACTCCCGAGGGCCCTGGCAACCTGTGATTCTCTGCGTGTCTCTTTCTGCGATGTGAATGGCAATGTGGACCCCATCATCACCGACTTTGCTGCCATGGGCTTCCCCAACTGTGGGGGTGGGGGCATTGATAGCACCCACATCCCCATCTGGGCCTCTCACCACCGTGCATCCAAATACATCAACCTCAAGGGGTCCTTTTCAATGGTCCTGCGGCCCTCGTCAACCACAGCGGCCAGTTCATGGACATCTATGTCGGGTGCTTCGGGAAGGTGCATGAAGCCTGCAATCTTCCGAAACTCCAGCCTCTTCCAGAAGCTTCACGCTGGCACTTTTCCCCTGACGGCACCATCAGAGTTGGGGACATGGATATGCCAATCTATACTGTAGGGGACGTAGCCTACCCTCTTACAACCTGGCTGGTGAAGCCATACTCCAGACACCTTGACCCTACTAGGAACATTTTAATGCAAGGCTCAGCAGGGTCTTCACTGAGGTAAAGGGCACCTTTAAGCATCTAAAGGGGAGGTTCCAATGCCTGGACCTTGGGGAGTGGAACGTCCCCCAAGTGGTAGCTGTGTGTTGTGTCCTCCACAACCTTTGTGAACATAAGGGGGAGACATTCCTCCAGGGTGAGGGACAGAGGCTGCATGGCTCAGCAGAGCCTTCGAGCATCCATGCACGGCTGCCATCCAGCAGGCCCATCAGAGGGCTGTGCGCATCTGGGAGGCCCAAAGGGAGAGTTTCAGCAAGGGCCAGCTGTAAGACTCTCCCCTGGGTCTCCCCACAAGGGGACTCTGCAGTTGGCCAGTGGGCCTTTCTTCCTCCACCCCTTCCTTCCCCTGCCCTCCTTTCCCATCTTTTCCTTACCCCACCCCCTCCCTCTCCCAGCAGACACAATAAACCACACTTTTCATTTTGAAAGAATAAACTGGTTTTGTTTTATTGGGGTAAATGTAACCAGGGAGGGACTGGGGAAAGAATCTGGGATGGGGAGAGGGGTGGAAGAGAGGCCCCGGGATGGGGCTACGACTGGCATCTGCTTGGGTGGTCCCACCACCTCTTGTGTGGGACCCTTGGAGGCCACAGGAGGAATTAGGGGGAGAAGGCAGGGTGAGGCAGGAGCAGGAGTGAGATCAGGAGCTGCTCCATGGCCTCCTTACTTTCCCTAGACACACACAGGGGTGGAGGTGGTGGGTGGCGAGGGGCTGCTGTGTGTTCCTCGCTCAGCCTTCTTGGCCTGGAGAATCGCACAACAGCCTGTGCACGTGGGTGCACATGGAGCGCCCGTCCAGGGCATACAACCCTAGGAGGCTGCAACAGAGGACCTTGGAGTCTAGGAGTCGGTCCAGGATGGCAGTGTAACCTGCACACATGTTCCTTCCCTGCTGCAGCAACTCCCACCAGGTGTCACAGTGCAGCTGCAGGTCCTCCTGCAGTCTCCAGTCCTGCTAGTTCAGGGAGCTCTGCAGGGTGGTGATGTGCTCTCTCTGGAGGTCCTTGTGGACTCGCTTGTGCCTGTGGCTCACATGGGGTCAGGAGAGTGGCACAGGATGTGTAGAGCGCCCCCCCTCTTGCATCTGGTCAAGCTGTGTAGAACAAAGAGAAGGTCAGCCATCCCAGGAGACACTGTGCATGAAGCCCAGCCCTCATCTCTGAGCTGAGACCTAAAGGTCTCGGGTCAGACAAAGGTGATGTGCTTTGAGCAAGGCCGTCTGTGACCTAGGCAGTGGGCCCTTTCCTGCAAGGGCACAGATGTCCAAGGGGGGAGTCTCACCACCCCCACGTCCTGGAGACAAACAGGCATGGGAAGGTGCCAGCCAGACCAGGAGCCTGCAGGCAGGAGGGAGGCCATGGAGCAGCTGGGCTTCCCTCTGTGCTGCACACACACCAGGTCCAGCAGTGGTGGTGTCCCACAGGGAGAGGATTTGTGTCCTTGACTGCTGGAGGAGAGGAGGGCAGGGTGTTGTGAGGTGTGTGTGAGCAGCAGATGTTCCTCCACCTCACTGTGCTGTCCCTGGGAGTGGATGCTGCCCCGAGAGTGCGGGCATGCCCATGTGTGGCACTGGTGTGTGTGTGTGTGTGTGTGTGCATGTGCATATGTCTCCATGTCCCCAGCCTCCTTATGCTGGTATCTTGTCCCATCCTGGTGTCGGGAGTAAGGCAGACCTCTCCAGACACCCTGTGAAGCAGAGCATAAGGGTCCTCTGTTGCAGCCTCCTGGGGTTGTATGCCCTGGACGGGCGCTCCATGTGCACCCACGTGCACAGGCTGTTGTGCGATTCCCCATGCCAAGAAGGCTGAGCGAGGAACACACAGCAGCCCCTCGCCACCCACCACCTCCACCCCTGTGTGTGTCTAGGGAAAGTAATGGCACTCACCTGAGGGGCCTTCCCTGGCTTCGGATGATGCCCAGGAGACATCCTGGGAGTGGGTACCTGCTGCAGGGAAGCATAACGTCCTGGCTGGCAGGCACAGAGCTGATGCTCACCTCATCTGCCTCCTCCTCCTCCTCCATACCATGTGATCCCCACATTGAGAAGGCCAAGTGAGGAGTATGCAGCACTTGCTGCCTGCCACCTCTACCCATGTGTGTCTAGGGAAAGTAATGGAACTCCCCAGATGGGCTTTCCCCAGCTTCAGATAATGCCTGGGAGACATCTTGAGTGGGGGGTACCGGCTCCTGGCTGGCAGGCATAGAAATGCTGCTGGCCTCATCCAGTTCCTCCTCCTGCTCCTCTTTCTCCTCCTCTGCACTGGCTCTGCCCCCTGGGAGGGCAACAACGGGCATCTCCATCCCTGAGTCAACAACAAGGGGGAGGGAAGGGACTGGCCTGCCCCCTAGGATGTGGTGGAGTTGGGCATATGGGCAGGCCTGACTTAGTTCTTTAACTTTCGTGCGCACCTGCTCCTGGGTGCGCATGTGGTCCTTGTGGCCCAGACTGTCAGCCATCCATCCATACACATCTGCATTCCTGCATCTGGAGTGGAGATCCTGGAGGTTTGCCTCCTCTCTCCAGACCTCAGTACGGTCCAGGATCTCCACACCAAACCAGGAAGGCGTGCGCTTGTTTCATTCCTGGGCAGGATCTTGGGAGCTGGCTGTTGGCTCCCTTGCAACATGGAAGGCTCAGTGGGAGCAACAGGGTCACTCCTGGTTGCTGCCAATGCTGTGCTGTCAGAGGCTGCTGTTCCACAAGCCCTTTCCCCTTTGGCTGTAGCTTTAAAGCCTGCAGGAAATTGGGGACTAGAGAGTTCTGATGAGTGTGGACAGAGTTGCCAGCAAGGCACCTCTGGGATTTCCTGGAGGCCTCATTTTTAGAAATAACTCCAGCTGCCCTGTCTATACATGCCCTAGTCCAAAATAGCTATTTTGGAATAGGCATTATTCCTCCTAAAATGAAGGTTACATAATTTGAAATAAGATGCCCTTTATTTTGATATTATTTCAAAATAATGCTGTTGTGCCCTAGGAGAGAATGGAAGCACCAACCATCTGCATTACAACTCCTGTGAGGGCAATATGCAGCTATAAAAAATGCAGTCTAAAGTTTAACTGACTCCAAATGAAATGTTTTGGACCATTTCAACAAACTAAAATACTTCAAATGAGGTCAAACTACCTGCACATAAATATTTTGTTTTGGTTTTTCTCATGAAAATTTTGAGAAAAAAATGAATATTTCCCATAGACAATTTAAATGGGATGGAAACTTCATTTTTCATGAAAACACCATGATGATGGAAAATCTTAACTGGCTTCCTTGGTCTGCAAATTGTATTAGGGGATTTGTGGCATCTGGTTCTATCATGGTTTGAAATTCTTCCATGCTTGGGTTTGGCTAGGAATTCCTGGACAATAGTTTTCTGTGCTATTTCAGTGCTGCTTACAATTCTGGCTGTGACTGCAGGCAGTTGGAACATAATTATTACAAAAAAAACCCCAAAACACCAAAACAGAGCAATTTCTTGAAACAGAAACTTTCAAGGTCTCAAATATAGTTGTATTTCAGTTCAAATTTTGAATCAGGCCTTCTTTAATATAAACCAGCTTTTCCCTAACATACATTTAGTTAAAATTACAGAACCAGTAGTCCATGAGAGTAAGGTACAGAATTTGAGCAGTGAAAAATTTTTGAAGCTTAGCCTGGTTTTGACATTTGTTTCAAACTTAAACTTAGTGCAGGTTCCTCAACAAGTTCTCCAATAGCTTCAGATCTTTTCAACACATCTAGGCTGAAGTAAAGGTTGTGCATCAAAACCTAAAGTAGGCCTGAGGCACCACGTTAACAGACTTATAATGCCACAAGAGACCATTAGGTCATGTAGTTGGACCTCCTCTGCAATACAGATCGTAGAATTTTATTCAGTTATTCCTGCATTGATCCCAATAATTCATGTTTGACCAAAGCTTACCTTCAGACAGGCATCTGATCTTGATTGGAAGACTTCAAGGGATGGAGAACCCATCACTTCCCTGGGATGTTTTTTTTCCATGGTTAATCACCCACACAGTTTCAAATTTGCACCATTTTTCCAATTTTAATTTGTAACTTCTGTTTCACTATAAGAGATTTTTTTCTAGCCTTTGAATAATTTTTATCTCCTCTTCTCCAATATTTAATGCCCGCGTTAGATCTGGGACTTAGTTATTTAGTACATTGCTCCTTTATACTTATTTATCTGTATAAAGAGATTGGGTAAAAAGCTACAGTCTGGATTTAATAAAAGGTCAAGACCTCTAGGAGCCAATGTAAATGATTTCTCAAAATACAAGGATCTGAAAAATCAGGCACAAAGAATTTTGATGCAAAAAAGGGATCAACTGTAAAATTCAAATCTATCTTCCCTTTCCTCCAAAAATTGGGGGAATTTGGGTTATGACAGAGGTCCACCTTATGGTTTTGAGATAATGTAACTTGAAACTCTGTACTTTCACTTTCAGCTTTTGAGTATCATCAAACATGAGTCAACAGTTTTGAGTCCTTACAAATCAATGCAAGGGTATGAACAAATCCCTGTGGACTGAAACCAACTAGTTCTTCACAGCTCTACCCATAACTGTGGCTGCATACATTTTTCTTTCTTGTGATTCTTCCTTTCTTCTTACATTTGAGTTTTGAATCATTGAGCAGTTTCTTCAGACTCATGATATAAAGTCTCTCTTGTCTGTTTTCACCGCAATTGGTGTCATCCCTAATATAATAAAATATACTTCCAAGAACAAAAAAAATGAAATCACACCATGAGCTGAAAACAGAAGTTAAGGAAAATTTAATTTTTCCACTCTCCCTAATACAATAGTTCACATACTGGATCTAAGTTAACTAACTGACAAGTTTGAAAAATGACTCATTGGAGAACAGTAACAGGATAAGGAATCTTTCACCTGTGGATTTGATCCAATATGATAGTAGTTACAATAGGTATTTGACTTATGTCTTTTTGGTCACCTGTATAAAATGAATTAATAATCTTCATCCATTTTCTAGAAGCCAGTTGTTCACATCACTCTCATGGCCAGCACAGGTGTTGATAAGGAATTTAAAAAGCACATTATTAACCCTTATATAGGCAGGAGTAAGAAATTAGAACAACTAAATTCCTTCTACTATGAAAGCTCCTGCCAAGGGCTGGTGGTATGGCCTACATACCCCATATAGAGGAAGAAATTGAAGTAAGATTTCTCCTTGTAGCTATGCATGGGTTCTCCCGACTCTGCTCATTGAAAACCTCCTTATTTTCCCCTCTAGGAACAGCTGGGCAGGCAGTGGGTGAAGAAAAGCAAGGATCAGAAAAAACCTTGATGTCTCCTGCTCTCCACTCCCCTTAACTTGTTGGCCAGTGCAGTGGAGCTGGTGTAAGAGATATTGTAATTTGCTGCTGGTATAGGCCAGTAGGAAGGAAAAAGTAGTGGAAAGAGCCGTGCCTCAGAAGGGTGCCCCCTGGGATGGCACAGCAAAAGCACCACCCTCTGCACAGGATTGTGTCTAAAGCCACCATCTAGAGCCATGTTTAAATGAAATAACTATTGCACTTTATTGTCTGAGTGCTCCACGGGATATTATCAATTTTCAAAGCACAATGCAGGAGCGTTGCATTTTTCTTTAGCTATTTGCACATGGTTAAGAACTGCACTGTAATCCGAAACTTGAAAAGTACAATGAACAATGACTAACAGGTCAAGACAACAATTGTATTTTCTAATTAAATCATTCTGAAAAGATGTTACCAGGAGACAATTCATAAATTCAATTTGCCTTATTCTCCAAAGCCTCCATAACTGTTATCTGGTCTCTTTTGTTCTTTTCTAATGGTGCACTCCATTGTTTTGTCCCACCTGGGGCTTTGCTAAGCCCTATTGAGATTGACAAAGATGTGGTGGGAGGCAAGAGTGCCTAAAAATCCACACTATTATCTCTTTTGCTATCCACCAACCAGATCAAATCCTGGCAAATCCCAAACCTTCAAGAAATAGTATTCTATTAGCCAAATTAAAAGGCACTACCAACATAAGATTTGGAATCAGGGCACATGGCTTCTATTCTCAGCTTTGAGTTTGAGCAAATCAGCTTCATTTAACTTCAGTTTTCTCTTACATGCAAACTCCTGCCAGGGTTTGTTTAAAAGATCTCCCTGCAAGGATGGCAGGTGCACAAGGTGAGAGAATGAAGAGGTGCACTGGGAGAGAGCTGAGGACTGAGAGTGCCATGAAGGAGTAGGACTGACTCTCTCAGGTACCAGAGGAAAGGTACTAGGAGGGATCGTTTGGGGAAGTGGCCCAGGGAAGAAGCTGCCAGACTGGGAGCAAAGGCAACTCTGTCTGTTGCTGCTGCCTTAAGGTCCCTGGACCACAGCATGGAGTAATGGGCAGGCTTGAGTTCTCCCCAACCCTCCTCATGCCACTTCAGAGTCTTCCCTTGAGAGGGGAGACCAGGACTATGGAGGGGTATTCACTCCAAACTGTGGACTAATCTATGATGAAGATGACTCAGTAGGCTGTGACCCTGGCCTCTAGCAAAGGAAAAGAGACTGTGAGAAGGGTCACAGAGAGCCTCTGAGGCAAACACTATCTGCTGGAAGCACAGGACCCTTAGAATACAGCCAGAGCTCTGCCACAATCCATTAAGTCATATTATTGCTGTTACTAACAGTAATGAAACAGTTTACAGCAAAAAATCTTTCAATTCCACCAAGTCATCATAAGAGAGAGGAAGGAGCAAATCTGTGAGGGTTATCCTATAGTTCCCACACCGGGAGCCTCATTAGAGAAACCAAGGACTGAATCAGAATACAGGCTAAGTTGTTCCGTACAGCTAGGAGTGGCTCCTTGAGGTCAGTGATAACGAAGCACACTCTACCCATGCTCTGCAGCTGTACTGTAGACAGAGGATATCAATCAATGTGGCTGTTAGTTCAGCACTTTTTACTAGCAACAAATGTAAAAAGCAGGGTGGAGCACAATGCAATTTTAATAAATATTAATCTCAATATATTATCATGTTACATAGTCCCCATAACATTTGCAGATGGCTTCCCACAGATGAAAGGCCTGAGATTTTGGAGTTGAGACTTCAGCTCATGTGATAGGGTGAGATGTTGTGGCCTTTGATGGCCAAAGTCAGACCTTGTGGCCCTCATCGGCTGAGGTCCCCACCCTGATGTACCCTCTATCCCTCTCATGGTAGAGACAGTGCTAAGACTCAGAGAGAGCTGAGTCCAGAGGGTAGGCACAGGAAAGCCTAACTTGTGTTCTGAGTTGTAAAATAATTGACATTATTCCAAAATAATATAGTCTGCATCTACACTACAAGCAGTTATTTTGACATAATGTCAAAATAATGGTGAGCTAGAGGACTGCTTACTCTGACTCCCGTAACCCTCATTTTACAAGAAGTAAGGGAAGTCAAAGGAAGAGTGCTCTACCTCAGACTTCCTGCTGTGTAGACAGCACCAAAAGCCAGAATAAGCTGTTTAGACTTAGGCTACACAATTGATATAGCTGAAGTTGCATAACTTATTTTGGCTTTAGCCCTGCTGTGTAGATGTGCCCTTAGGTATTCATCTTAGCCAAAACTTCCATCTAAAAAGTTCAGAGATATTATAATTTTGAACTTCAAATGATGTTTGAATAAAGCAAACATAAAATGCTCCACAATTAGCAACGGGGCCATGTTTTAATAATTGATGACTTGTACACCTGTGACTATCTCAAGAAATAAAAAGAATTAATTTAAAGGGAATTATTGACACAATATAACACATGATATTCTGTTAATAAAATTCCCTACTTCTAATTGAATCCTGGCACCTAGCCACCAACTAAGCCCAACTTCAAAAGCAACAGCTGGGAAAGCATCTTTTAGATTTTAATTACTGTAGTTCATAAGCCACTTATCTTTTAACTTTTTTTTCTTCAGAAAATGCTTCTGTTTCATAGGTGGGAGTTGAAAGGTATTTACTAGTGGGGATAAGAGAAATAGTTTTGCCACATTCAAAACCCACTTGTAAAGAGAAAGTTCTAGATTGAAAAATGAGTGCCAGGCTTTGAGTTTTATGTTCTGTTTAGTTCTGGCAAAATATAAATTCTTAGTTGATTTATGTTCATATGTTTTATTTCTCCATTGGTCCTAGAAACAGGACAAGAATTTCTTTCAAACTTAATTTATGTATAATTTGTACTGTGGTTGTACCTTGAGGCTCTGACTAAGATCAGGACTCCATTGTGCAACATTTTCATCATTCAAACATGTAGTAAAGTAATAGAGATGTAGCCGTGTTAGTCTGGTCTTGCTGAAACAAAGGACAGGACTATGCAGCACTTTAAAGACTAACAAGACGGTTTATTAGGTGATGAGCTTTCATGATCCAGACTCACTTCCTCATATCAAATTGTAGAAGAAAATTGGCATGACCATATATACCAAAGGGATACAATAAAAAAAAGTGAACACATATAAAATTGACAAATCAGATTTTAGAACAGAAGGGGAGTGTGTGTGGGGGAGGTTAGTGTCTATGGGTATGTCTACACTACAAAGTTAATTCGAACTAACAGCTGTTAGTTCGAATTAACTTTCATAGGCGCTACACATGCAAACCGCTAGTTCGAACTTAATTCGAACTAGCAGAGCGCTTAATTCGAACTAGGTAAACCTCATTCTACGAGGACTAACGCCTAGTTCGAATTAAGTAGTTCGAATTAAGGGCTGTGTAGCCACTTAATTCGAACTAGTTGGAGACTAGCCCTTCCCAGGTTGCCCTGGTGGCCACTCTGGGCCAAGCCAGGGAAACTCGTCTGCCCCCCTCCCAGCCCCGGAGCCCTTAAAGGGCCACGGTCTGGCTACAGTGCCCGTGCCAGGTGCAAGCCTGCCAGCACCCAGCCAGCAGACCCTGAACCTGGCACAGCACGAGCCAGCCACCCGCTGCCACCCAGCCCTCCCCCTCTTCCCAGGACCAGGCTGGCGGCTCCCAGGAGCCTGCCTGGGGCCGCAAGAGGCGGATGCCCGCCTGGTCTTGTGCGGAGATCGTGGACCTCATCCAGGTTTGGGGGGAGGCCTCCAACGTCCACAATCTCCACACTAGGCACAGGAAAGTGGCCGTCTAGGGCAGGATAGCTGCCAGCCTAGCCACCAAAGGCCACATGCGAACCCAGGAGCAGGGTTGCATGAAAATCAAGTTGGTCCAGTGAGACCCCCAACCCTGAGCTTAGAACATAAGAACATAAGAATGGCCGTACTGGGTCAGACCAAAGGTCCATCTCGCCCAGTAGCCTGTCTGCCAACAGCGGCCAACACCAGGTACCCCGGAGGGGATGGACCAAAGACAATGGCCAAGCCATTTGTCTCGTGCCATCCATCTCCAGCCTTCCACAAACAGAGGCCAGGGACACCATTCCTACCCCCTGGCTAATAGCACTCCATGGACCCAGCCTCCATGACTTTATCTAACTTCTCTTTAAACTCTGTTCTAGTTCTCACCTTCACAGCCTCCTGTGGCAAGGAGTTCCACAGGTTGACTATTTGCTTTGTGAAGAAGAACTTTCTTTTATTAGTTTGAAGCCTGCTACCCATTCATTTCATCTGGTGTCCTCTAGTCCTTCTATTATGGGAACTAATGAAGAACTTTTCTTTATTCACCCTCTCCACACCACTCATGATTTTATAGACCTCTATCATATCCCCCCTCAGTCTCCTTTTTTCTAAGCTGAAAAGTCCCAGTCTCTTTAGCCTCTCTTCATATGGGACCAGTTCCAAACCCCTAATCATTTTAGTTGCCCTTTTCTGAACCCTTTCCAAGGCCAAAATATCTTTTTTGAGGTGAGGAGACCACATCTCTACACAATACTGAAGATATGGCATACCATAGTTTTAGACTTCCCCTCCTCCTTCTTCCCCTGGCTTCCCCCTTCCAGCTCCCTCCTCCCAGGTTTCCACCTCCCCTTTCCCACCCTCTCTCTTCCCCTCTCCCACCTCCTTTTCCCAGTCTCCCCAGAGGTTAATCCTCCCCCTCCACCCTCAGTTTTATTAAATAAAGAGAGTTTCTATTTTTGAACACACGTGTCCTTTATTTTTTACATCAGGAAGGGGGGCTAGGGAAGGGTAAGTGCAAGGAGGTGAGGGAGGAATGGGGCACGAGCCCCCGATGGGGAGGACTGGGGTGGCTCTGCGGGCTCCTCAGGGTGGAAGCTCTCCTGCAGGGCCTCCTGGATCCTGACAGCCCCCCGAATGACCCCCCCGGATGGCAGCCTGCGGCAAGTGCAGCTGGGCTGATGGCCGAGTGCTGTGATGTGCCGAGGGTGGGCACTCAGGGCACTCCAAGACAGGACTTCTTTGCTGTCCCTCATCGAGGTAGACAAGCAAGCCGGGAACCCTGAGAACTGTCTGTCCGGGGTGGGGGTCGGGTCCCTTTAAGCACAGCCCTCAGCTAGCCTGAGGCAGCAGCTCCATGCTCTAAGTCCTAACCTGATGCCCTGCCGGCACTGGTTCCGGCCAGCCTTAACTTCGGTTCAGGGTCCACTCAATGTGGACATGCTAGTTCGAATTAGCAAAACGCTAATTCGAACTAGTTTTTACGTCTAGATGCACTAATTCAAATTAGCTTAGTTCGAATTAACTAATTCGAATTAAGTTAGTTCGAATTAGTGCTGTAGTGTAGACATACCCTATGAGATAATGATATTAGGGGTGATAATTGGGGAAGCTATCTTTGTAATGGGTAAGGTAGTTAGCATCTTTGTTAAGGCCCATTCATAAAGTGTCAAATTTAAGCATGAATGACAGTTCTGAGGTTTCCCTTTGTAGTCTGGTGTTAAAGTCTCTTTGAAGTAAGATACATGTAGTGAGGTCGTTGAGACAATGCCCAGTCTGGTTGAAATGATGAGAAACTGTTCTTTCTTTGTGAAACTGTCTGATGTCTGATTTGTGGGCATTAATTCTTTGGAGAAGTGTCTGAGAAGTTTGTCCAATATACACAGCAGACAGACACTGTTGGCACATGATGGCATAAATTATATTTCTGGATGAACAGGAATATGTGTTCTTGATCTTGTAACTGACCTGGTTAGGTCCAATGATGGTGTTAGCAGAGTAAATATGTGGACAAAGCTGGCAATGGGGTTTGTTGCAAGGGAAAGTTCCAGGGTTGGTATTAGTGTGGTATGGCCTGTGGTTGTTGGTAAGTATCATCCTGAGGTTAGGTGTTTGTCTATAGGAGACTATGGGTCTGTCTCCCAGAGCCTCTCAGAGGGTAGTATCCTGTTCCAGTACAGGTTGTAGGTTATTGATAATGCGTTGGACGGGTATAAGTTGGGAGCTATAGGTGATGACAAGTGGTGTTCTATTCTTGGTTTTCTTGGGTCTGTCTAGAAGTAGATGGTTTCTGGGTATTCGTCTGGCTCTTTCAATTTGTTTTTTTATTTCCCCGGGTAGGTAATTGAGGTTTACAAAGGCTTGGTAGAGATCCTGAAGTTTCTGGTCTCTGTCAGTGGGATTAGAGCAGATGCGGTTGTATCTAAGGGCTTGGCTATAGACGATGGATCGTATGGTGTGTTTTGGATGGGAGCTGGAGGCATGTAGGTAACTGTATGAATCTGTGGGTTTTCTGTAGAGAGTGGTGTCTAATTTACCATTAGAGCAGATGAGGTTGTATCTAAGGGCTTATGCTACATCGATGACATCTTTATGATCTGGACCCATGGCCAAGAAACACTGGATGCGTTCCACAGAGACTTTAACAACCTACACCCCACCATCAATCTCAGCCTGGACCATTCAACATGAGAGATCCATTTTCTGGACTTAGGGTGCAGGAGGGGGCTCATGGCTGGGGTAAGAGTTCGGAATGCGGGCTCCAGTGGGGCACTGCTTACCTCAGGTGGCTCGTGGGTGGTGGTGCAGTGGGGCTAAGGCAAGCTCACCTTTGCCCTGGCCCTGAACCACTCCCAAAAGCAGCCAGTAAAGTCCCTCCATACCAAGCCCTGTTGTGCCCTTTCTCTGCTCTGTGGAGAAAGGATACAGAGTGGGAGTGGGGCACCTTGACATCAGCACCCTTCCTCTCCCTCTCCTCCTCTGCACAGAAAGCAGGATGCTCCTGGGGGTGGGGGAACGCCAAGGCGAAGGGCAGGAGATGCACAGCAGTGGGAGGAGGGGCAGCTGAAGTGCTGGCATTTGATAGCCTCATTGCCAAACCAGTCAGGATCACCTGTCAGAGGATCCAAGATCTACCAGTGGATCCCAATCTACTGGTTGGTGACCACTGATGTAGTAAGAAACAATCCTTCCCTAAAGAGCTGATTGTCTAAATAGACAAGTCAAAAAGTGTGTGAAGGGGAGAGTTATCCCCATTTTACAAATGCGGAACAGCCACAAAGACCTCAGTCTCTGAAGGATGCTGAGTATTCTGGCTCAATCAAATGAAGCTCTTAAACTTGTATCCAACTATAAGCATGTGAGTAGCTCCATTGATTTTAAGATTGTAGCTTAAATGCTTTGCTGGATTGGGTCAGACTGTTCAGAGCCTTGCAGAACTGAATGATTTGTCACAGGAGGAGCCCAAGGTCACAGAATAAGGAACTGAATAGAGGCATCTGCACTGGTAGTTTAGGGCCCACTCCACAAAACCATCCTTCACAGTCTTCAAACTAGATTCTTGCTTAAAAATGTTTTTAATGGAATAGAAGCTGATGCTGTGCAATCAATTTTTTTCCTTTGTAAATATCAATCATTTAAATAAAATGAAAAATGATTTAAGCAACTCTATCTGCCTACAGGTCTCTTTAATCTAGCAGACAAAGGCAAAACAAGATCCAATGTCTGGAATTTGAAGCTAAAATCAAACTAGAAATAAGACACAATCTTATAACAATGAGGATAACTATTCCTTGGAACAGCTTTCAAGGAAAGGGTCAAGTAGTAAATTCTTGATCACTTGAAGGCTTTAAATAAGATTTGACATCTTTGTGAATGATAAGCTCTAGCTCCACCCCAAGTTATTGTGCATTATGTAGCGGTTCAGACAAGACAACACATTTCATCTATTAATTAAATATTTTCTAAAACCCCAAAATGAAAAGAAAGAATGAAACAAAACTATTGTGATGTTTTGCTAAACTCAGATATCATCCAGTTTTCCCTATGAAACAGGTTTGACAAGTTTCTCAAAGAAATCCATTGAAATACCATGAGACCATCAAGTGATACATTAATGACAACAAAAATTATTTCTTCCCATGCTTCTTGGTGAGCATGTAGAATGGTGCACAGTTCAGTACAGGCTCCCTAAATCCTGCCCACCTCCCAGCAGAACTGCCCGGGTTCCACTGTGGGCAGGGCTGTCTGGATAAAACAGAGGATTTAGTTCCAAAGAGAAAAACCTCATATGACAAAGTTACCCAAAGTTACTCTCTTTCGACAGAGGGATGTAGTCTAGACACACTCTTAGTTCTGAAGCTGAAGCATCATCTGAATGCATTCAAAGTGCACTCCCATAATCCACATAGGAGCAGTGGGCGAAGATGAATTTAGGGGCAGAACAATAATGATTTTAAGCCTCTAAAGCACTCATTTTCCTGAGAAGGTCATGGTATACTTACCTTACAATTTTAATAGCAGCTTTAAAGGTATTTCAATATATTTGCATGCTGTAAATCCAGAGAAGACCATGAATGAAGGGGAAAAAGACTTAACAAGGAGACTGTGAGGCATTGAAATAAGGGTGACAACTTCTGCTAATTGTGAGTAAAGGTGACACGCATTGCAGGAGGTATATACATGGACTGGCAACCTTTCTCAAAGGTCAACACCTCAAGTTCTAAATTGATACTACTCATTTCAATAAAGTTTTGCAGATTGTGGGTCAGAAAGCAGCCCAAATACACCTAAGTATATTACCTACCATTTCACATAATCTTGTTTTTGTTGTACAGGTTGAACCAATCTGGTCTGATGCCCTTGGGATCAGACCGGCGCCAAACCAGAGAATTTGCTGAACCATGGGAAGTCAATATTGTTTAGCAGCTTTACCAACACTTCCACAGCTTACTGGGTTCTTAGAAGACATTTAAGGATAAATTAGAGCTAAATAACAGCACAGAACACTGAGAGCCTAGACTGGCAGCTGTAAACAAACTTTATGGGAGCATGGGAAACTTGGCCATACCCATGATAAATGGACATCCAACTATCTAAAATCATGCCAGACTACAGATGTTTCCAGACCAGAGAGGTCTGGGCTAGCGAGGTGAGGTTCCCCAGGGTCCATGCTAACATTGTCTTTATCGGACACCCCGCAGAGTTACGAAATTCAAAGAGAAAAGCAGCAGGACCCCATTTTCAAAGACCTCTGCCTTCTGTCCCACTGTAATTCTAGTCACAGGGGGGCCAGTCCAGAAGACCTTACTCATAGTAAGGTCTGTAGAATTGTAAAGCTCATAAAGCCCAGTTTGTGCTGTAGATGTTTATACACTGGGAACGAAGATGGGATGGTAATAAAACAGGGATCAAATTCTAAAATCTCTATTCTTGTCTTTCACATTATACCATCTTTCTAAGTGTGCTATTCCTTCATCTCCCCACAATATATAACCACATTGTTATATATTCATTCCAAAGGCATCCATTTCCTCAAAACTTAAAAAAATCACTTTTGTTCCAAATATTTGTACTTGGATTTCTGATGGCATGCACCCATTTAGATGTCAGAGGGAGTTTTGTATGTTCAGTAAATTAAAACATCCTAATCATTTGCTGTCAAGCCTTAGAGAATTTGGCACTACCTCAGATTTCTGTTTATGACAGCTCACAGAGGGCATGCTGTGAACTGCTTTTGCCCGCTTTAGGACCCAATTAGTCGTGACAAATGCATCAGTATTGAATACCAGAAATACATGGACCTATAATTTTATGAAGTATGTGTTTACCTCATCAGTTGTAGCCTACCACTGTGCTGCTAAAAAGGCACACTAACCCAGAGCCATGAACCAAGAGCATCTGGAGCTACAGAACTTATCTTACCTATAGTAGTTAAGTTTCCTCCCACAAACCTTTGGACAATCAAGTGTAACCTTTGATCAGTCACAATCTAAGGCTGGACCAAATCGCACAAGAAGTCAATGGGAAGACTCATTGATTTCAGATGGATTTCAGGTGGATCAGGTCCTTAATGCTGAAGCTTTCCAGAATCCCTACTTCTCTTTTCTATGGCAGTGCTACTAAAACAATTTGTATGGAGCATGTATGTGTGCGCTGAGAGCCATTGATCCAAACTGTAGATCCTGTGTATAATGGAAACCACTTCAAGTCGGGGGGAGAGGGAGTACTCCCAGCACTATTAGTTCTAGAACCAATCTTCCATGTAGATATAAAAGATGCTTAGATGCTGAGTTTACTCATGACTCCTAGATTTGTAGAGCATCCAATATGTCTCTTGTGAGTGCTTCCAATACACCATACCTCCTGAATTTCTTGAAGATCTGCCATAAATATCTCAATGGTAGTCAAGAGGGGGCAAATTCTTCCTTAGTTTAACTCCACTGAAGTCAGCGGAGTTACCCCAGAGGTGGATATGGCACACTAAGCACAGCTGAGCAAAACAAATCACTACAGACTTTAAGCAATAGGATTCATTATCACATTTTTTCAAACCTAGCAGCAGCACTGTGCAGTAAACAAATTTGCTCACATGGCCAATCACTTCTGACCTCTCTCTCCACTTCCTTTTTCTCCTAGCACATGTTGGCATGCTAGACTGTGTTCTTTTCTGTTCTAAGCAAAAAAGTGAGCCTTGAAGTGAATGCTAATTATTAACGTATCTGTTTGCCTCATTGAACAACTCAAAAAATCTCTCTTCAAACAGGGATGTAGGGGTTTTTGTTCTTTTCATTTCCAATAACCTAGCTGTATTCTTGCCTAAATGAATAGCATCAGGTATCCAGTGACACGATTTCTTTACAGCTCCAATTAAACCATTAATTATCATGGGTATCTTAAGGATAAATAAGTCAAGGAAACAGAAGGAAAACATGAGCCACATGGCTCACAGCAGCGATTTTTCATTTCCAATCCAGTTTGTGAAACCTTCTGGGGGCAACTGCATACATTATCACTATATTTCCATTGCTTCCATTTTGCTGATACGTTTTATTTGCATGCTGTATTAGAACAGGTCAAATACCATCCCCCCCCGTCCCCAGATTACATTATTTGATGTATGTTATTGTCATTCATCAAATAATGTAGTCATCACAGCCACAGACGCTGGTCAAATGCAATACAATATTATTCACCAAATACATTATTTGACAAGAAATGGAAAAAATGCCAAATAACATATATGATGACTAGTATGCTACTGGCCAGTTCTATACCAGATCTGTGCTCTGTCTGTCTTTTGCATGAAACATAAATCCAAACTCCTAGGCGCTTGTGGTCATTAAGAGCCCATGACATTTTATTCAAGGGTAGGAGTGTTAATCTCAGTGTCCTGTGCAAATTCCAGCATCAGTAATTATGTTCTGACTGTCTATAGTCTTCTATTCTTGACTTCCCCTCTTAGAACTCTATCATACAGTAGCTGTGCACTGCTAAATAGCTGCCATCCAGCAGTGGTTCATTCAGCAGTGGTTCGTGCGATTTAGCTAACTATAACATTTCTGAAGTGTTTAAGGAATCTTTTGGAATTAAACAAATTATTTTAGGGATTGGGGGTCACTTTGAAACCAAGATAAATAATTTAATATTAATTAATTGATTTATATTAAGCCCACTGTGCACTGCTAAATAGCTGCCATGCCCATTGCTATATTTCAGCAGTGATCAATGTGATTTCTCAGTGTGTTTTGGATGACCCCCTATTGTTTCCCACTTTTTTATATACTGCTGCATGGCTTTCTCGATCACTATGAAAAAGTATAAAGTTTTAAAAAATGATTTTCAAGTCCCTCTGGGTCTTTCTGTGCAGCCATCTGTTGAGTTGACACCCTTAGAACACCGTGAAGCTCTTTCAAAACCCGAAATTTTAGAAATTTGTCATTGTAGCAGACTCCCGTCTGCAGGAAGAGTCGCAATCATCATCTCTTAGTGGATAATTTAAGACTTTTACCTATCCCACACATAGCAAATCCATGATCTGGAAAATAAGACAACCATGTTACTCTCTTACGCATTTCCCCCCTGTACTAGGCAATTCATTTCTTTTCATCTCGGCAGGTTCAATTTCTTCATTTAAGAATGTTCCCATCACATTTCAGTCATATTCTACTTAGTGTTAACAGTTATCCCCAAGGAAATAATCATCTGCTTCCCAGGGAAGGAGCTTTCCCCGTCCTGTATCCTTGCATAAACACAGAACAAAATTTGGCCTAAGCATTTTCCTCACCTGGAGGCATATACATTGAAGTCCTGTTTCTAGTGGCCAGTTCAAGTGGCTGGTCTGTGTGCAGGGAGCTGTGCCTAGATATATCATAATAAGGTAAAGATGAGGAAGAGGGAAGCTTCTTCCCCAAATTACAGAGAATTGCTTTTCTCTATCCTATGGAAGACATCACCTTCCACAGCTTCTGAGAAAGAGGGGAAATAGTAGAGGATCTGGGCAGCAGTGGAGCCTTTGGCTCTGAAATGTCCCAGTATACAGTAAACCCCTCATAGCTTCTTTGATCTCTAGATCCTTGGCAGAGGAGTCCTTTCCCTCTGTCCTTATGAGCTTCACAAATGTGTGGCAACTCTTCCTGTGTGATGTTTCCCAAAGCTAGACAACATACTCAGATTACAGGCACTCCTCTGAAGTGTTCTTGAGTTTCAGTCAAACAAAGTCTTTCGACAACCTCCCTGTTACTTCAATATGAGTAATCTATGTTTTAATAAAAAACTTTAAAAACAACGAATAGTCTTGGTGTTTCTCTTGTTTTGCTGTTAATGTTTCCCATAGCCTACATTTTCCTAATATCTCAGTCTGCATGTTCCTTTTGGAATTATCTGACATCTGCAGGAACCTCTCCGCAAATTAAGGAGAAGAGGATCTCCTTGCTTTTGATTTTCTGTGCCTTTTAGGTACACCTCTGATAAACTCTGATGTCAGTCCAAGGTCCTTTGCTCTCTTTCTCCATTCTGGTAAACTGACTCAAAAGAAGCCAACCAGGACATTTCTTCTTCCTCTCACATACACCTGGAGTTACTGATTTAGTTAAAGTCTTGTGAATTACATATTATGTCCAGTCACGCTCATTAATATGGTAGAGATGCAGTTTTAAAATGAAAATGAAAGTCATCTTCAAAGCTCTCTTGTCAACTTCATCTCAAAGATGGTGACCTATGAATATTGCTTGGAGTTTCTCCTGCAATAGTTACCTGACTCGATTTAAATTATTGCCATCAAATACTTCCATTGTGTTTGTCAGATGTTCAATGCATGATGCAAAGAATGAATTTTAACTTCTAGATTCAGCAATAATATGGAATAATACTCTGTGCCTGCTCTTACACCTCTTCTAGTCTGTGACTCAACATACAAAATAATTATTCCAGTGCAGGGGAGCCAACAGTCTTCGCGGACCCCTGAAAAAGGTGGGGGAGGGCAGCTCACCTCTCTTGGAAGGGGCGGGGCTTCAGGAAGGAAGGACAGGACCAGGGTCAGCCAGCCTTCCATGCTGCCCCCACAGTCCTCAGAGTTACACAGAGCTTGAGGCATATGGTGGTCGGAAGCTCCAGGTCCCTTTGAATTGCCAGGCTCCGGGGTGTACTGGGGCAATACATACACCTAAACAAGGGTCTTTTACCCATTTAAAAAAATAAAAAATGATTTCACTAACTTACTCATTAGATGGAAACCACGACAGATGAAACCTCTTTATCAATTACAAGCAACTGAACATCCTTTAACATCAAACAGAATGACAAAAAGCTGCACCATAATGAGTAATGGTTAAGGCCAATTGCTATTTAATTACGTAGATGACTTAACATCCTTTCATTGATGCTATCTGTACGATTCAGTATGAACATTATCCTGCAGTATCTTGCTATGCCCCTTAGATCATACGAAGGCAAAACGGAAAGTGTTCACTGACTCAAATAGAAATAGTTGATGATTGCAGAATATATCCGCCTGGTAATACAAATTATACTGTACATGTATGTACAACACATAAGAGTTTACACATCACAGGGGAAATACATTTATGCATGAGAATTTACAGTGGGGAAGTACACCGAAATACAGGAGAATGACTGCAGGCGCCGAAGTCTGTCATAAGTAGAGCAGGTTCAGAATTTTCTGACAAAATGTTTTTTTTTCCTTCAGAAAAAGGACAATTCTTTGAATCTGAAACTTTTTTCAGAAATAAAATTTTCATTGGGAAGACTTCTAGCTCTCAGAGAGAATTTCTGGTGGGTGACATAACAACCAATAATCTAAAAGTTAGGTCATTCATCTTCATTGTAGGAGATCCAAGTTCAGTTTACAAAGGAAGTATTCCCCCACCCATGCAACTTCACCCGTGGCAGTCCCTGCCAGAGAATGTTGTGAAGACCAAGACTATAGGGCTCAAAAAGAACTAGATAAGTTCATAGAGGATTGGTCTATCAATGGCTATTAGCTAAAATGGACAGAGATGGTTTCCCTAGTCTTTGTTTGCCAGAAACTGGGAACGTGCAACAAGGGCTGGATCACTTGATGATTACCTGTTCTGTCCATTCCTTCTGGGTCACTTGGCATTGGCCACTGTCAGAAGAGAAGATTCTGGGTGTGATGGATCTTCGGTCTGACATAGCATGACCATTCTTATATACTCTAATTTAGGTAGGATCAGGTTATAGAGCCAGTCTCTCTCTCTCGTCCAACAAACGTTATTTATACAAGGTCAAATAGTTCTGGCAGGAAAGACTGGGGGAGGGCACTCACCTATATTTGGAATGGAAAAAAGGACCTAATAGATCTTTTGGCATCTCTAACTTCTATAAGTCAACATGCTCAGTCTCTGGCAGGGAGCTTGTGGCAATAAATATTCCAAGCATTCTATAAGATAATGCTAGTCCAGATTATGCCCTCAGGTACACCCATGATTTAAATCAGATTCCCTGGTGTTAATAAGCACAAAATGATCCCAAAGGGGACAGTTTCAATTCAGTCATGATTCTTTTTCAGCTGGCACAGTTCCATGTTCAAAATGACTTGCATGTGTAATTCAGCTAATTTAGACACAGGTCCAAATGGGTACTTAGAAAGCAACAAAAAAAGTAATCAAGATGGCAAATTGGGCTCATGTTTATAATACAATAAGTCATACCTACAAATAACTGCTGAGGCAGCTTTGCATCCAGAGTTATTTAAGCCTGCAATTTGAGACTGCAAAAAATGAAGGTTAGTGTTTGAAAATTTGGCTCTATACATTTACAGGCGATGTTATTTATCTTGAATTGTGTGGAAAGAACATGAGGGTCTATAAGAAATAATTAGAGAAGGAAGCCAAAGTGCATTTTAAGTATCTATTTTCCATGTACAGTCTGCATGAAAGATTTAGAAAGTACAAAAACAAATTATTTGCTTCTGATAACACCCACATAAAACAGACAAAGGAAGATCTAGCCTTGAAGACTTAACAATCAAAGAACTCAATCAAGGAAACACTATAACATGTGTTTACTTGTAAGCATGTGAGTTTCCTCTGACTAAGGATAATCATATGCATATTTATCAGAATCAGGGCCTAAACAACAGACTGACAAAAGGTAGGTGACAGAAATATAAACATAATACTCAAAATGGCAATGGGGCACATTTTAATAATACAACATAAAGTTTTGCAGAAATTGCAAATATAAGTTCTCTCCTGAATCTGACTCATCATTATTAGTCAGATAACTTCTGATAGGCATCATAGTAGGAACGAGTTTTTAAAAAGGGTTTAGTAGTGTCTAAATTAACATCAACTAGGTTTTTTTTATAGAAAAATAAGCCATAATAAAGACCAGGGACTGACAAGAAAAATAAAAACATATCCAAAGCCCCAGAACGCAGATTGTTTTCTATTAAATCTTTTTTTTTTAAATAATAACCTTTGCCAACAGTTGATTTAAGCATGAAAGAAAAAAGTGGTTACATGCTGACTTCTTGTAGATTTCATACACATTATACAGAGTAATATAGTTTGAGCATATTGAGAATATAGCTTAGTGACATGCTAAATTACCCAAATCAGAACTGATAATATACATACCATAATGGCTATTCAGGAATGGCCAAATGCACATAGTGAGTGAATTCTACATGTGACATCCATGACTATATTACCAGTTTCTTTCACTTGTCCCTGTAGACCGCTTTAAGAATTTGTTTTAAATTCTCCCAATTACCATCTTACTCCTTTTTCTTTGGTTTCTTAGTTAAATTGATAGATTAGAAGATTTTTATAGCTGCTAGATTCAGTAGGTTTTATTTTCATCATAACATTTTTTCTGGGTTTGTACCTAATCCTGTGGTAGCCCATGAGTCTTGATGGCAACTGTATGACCAATGTATTTCAAGTGCATGAGTATTGTTCTGCCTGCAGGAGCAGTAATCTTTTTTCAGTTAATATTTTTCAAGGATCATCTAAGACCAGAAGAATGGCCCATTCTTTTTTTGATTATGTGGATTGGGTTTGTTAAAATTTCTTATTCAGAATAGTTTTACATCTACACAAGGCCTTTCTGATCAGTCCTCTAAAAACTGCAAAATGATATGGTTTTATACTTCAATAGGTTCTAATTTTCTAAAATGTTTCCATAAATCACAAACATTTCCATTTGTTTACTGAAATCTATTTAAATTTAACCAGACTTTTTCTTTCCACGTTACTCACTCTTTCCCTATCTGATACTTCTCCAGTGGCTTCTCTCTCTATCTACCAAGAGACTGGAATTTATGTTGAGGAGCCTCATCTCAGACAAAGAGAACAAATAAAACTAGCTTGCAATATAAAGATAATGATGATGAAAGGCTAAGAGAACTGGTTTTATTATGCCTAAGGTAAAGACTCAGTGGAACAAAAGGCAAGAATCTAAGGGTGTGTCTAGACTACAGGGTTTTGTCGACAAAAGTGGACTTTTGTCAACAAAACTATACCTGCGTCCACACTACATAATGTCGACGGAACTCGGCAGTTTTGTCGACAGCGGTAAACCTCATTATACAAGGAATAATGCCTTTTGTCGACAAGAGTTCTGTCGACAGAAGGCATTATTGCATCTACACTGTCCTTTGCGTCTACACTCTCATGTCGACAAAGTGACTTGCTTTGTTGACAGAACTGGATGCAGTCTAAACTCTCTTTGTCGACAGAAGCTTTGTCGACAGTATCTGTCGACAAAGCCTCTGTCAACAAAAGCCTGTAGTCTAGACGTACCCTAAAACACATAAAGGCATGTTCTTACTCCTGTTCTACTGAAGAGATAAAGAATGGACAAAAGCATGGCTGGCTTCACTTGTAATGCCCTGTGAATGTGATGAAACTAAGACCTGGAGACAGGCCCACCCAACAGAGGTGGGGGTGGGGTGGGGGCAGGGCAAATGGGGCAACTGCCTTGGGGGCTCAGCAATTCTAAAAGATTTGAGGCTCCTGGCTGCTGCTACAGCGGCAGTGGAAGGACTCAAAGCCCCAGGCCCTTTAAATCGCCACCAGAGCACAATGAAGTACACTCTGAGTGGCTCTAAGGTCTGGGGGAGGTATCATGGTGCGCTCTGGGTGGCACTGAGGGCTGGCTGCCCTCAGCTCTGCCCCTTCTGCTCATGGCCCCACCCCTTCCAGGAGCACAGAGACAACTCCTGCACCTTGCCCAGGGGCCTGGCATGGCTGTTGGCTGCCCTGCATGGAGAGATGGGGTAATGAGAAGGAGCATCATCCTTTATAGTCATTCTCACTGCAATAGGGACTGTACAAATAAACATGATCCCCCCCCTTTTGGCTACCTTTTTGCACACTGAATGATTCCAAAACCCTTATGTGACTGTGTCAGTCCGTGCTTCTTGTTTGTAACATCTCATAATTTACTTGTAAATCATCACTGTGAATCTACACATATGTATCGATTACAGATACATTAAGATTTACCTTTCAACTTTCCTAACAATCATGGGTAGCTGGAAAGTTTTCTGTTCTCTTGGAAGCTGTCATTCATAGAATCTAGCCTCTCTCTCTCTATAAAAAAAAAGTCTCCTGCAGGACGGTGTCCCACAGCCCCTCTCTCCGCCCTCAGCTGCCCTGCCTCCTCCCTCTCTCTCCGCCCCTTCCTCAGTATTCCAGCAGGGCAGGAGCCATGTGACTTCCCTCTCCCGCCTCACAAGGGGGTGAACTGCATCAGGGCCAGATAAGGGGGGGCTAGCTGGGCAGCTGCCCGGGGCACCAACCTATGGGGGGTGCCTGATGGCAGCTGTAAGGGACACCATGCGTCCGGCTGCACAGCACCCCGTAGAGCTGCCATCAGGTGCCGTGTGCCCGTCTAAGGGGCGCAACGCACCGAGGAGTGGGGCCATGCATGCGCCATGTACCTGGGGGTAGAGCCGCACATGCGTCATGTGCCCACTGCCCGGGGCGCAGGAATGACTCAAGCCGGCCCTGAACTGCATGCCCTGTCCCTTTGTTGGGGGTGGAGCAGAGCCAGGAGGCCTCCTTCCTCATGGGGGAGTGGAGCCATGAGGCCTCTCCCTTTGCAGGGGGAGGCAAGAGCCACACACCCTCCCTCCTCACAGACAGAGGGAGAGAGCTGTTCCAGCAGCCTTGTTCCAGCAGCGGCTTGGCAGTGGCTGGAACAAGAGAGCTGGGCCAGTGTCGGCCCAGCCCAACCCCTCCCGGCAGCTGGAGGGAGAAAGTTGGGCCAGCCTTAGCCTGGCCCAACTCCCCAGTGGCCAAAGGGAGAGAGCTGGGCCAGCCTCAACCTGGCCCAACCTGCTGGCAGGGAGGGTGGGAGAGCAGGGGCTGGCCTGGCCTTGGGGGGGTAAGAGGAAAGGGACAGAAGCCGGGGGAAGAGACCCAGGGCAGGGGGGGCTGGCATGCCTTGGCCTGGCCTGGCCCTCCCAGTGGCTGGGGAGAGAGCCAGGGCTGCCTACCCCTAGGGAGAGGGGATTGACAAACGCAGCAAGCAGGGGGCACAGCCCCATAGTAACCACTAAATTAACAGTACATGGTTTCTTCAAAACATGCACAGAAATACCTCCACATAAGTATTTATTTAGCATAATTTCACTGGGGAACATAAAGTCAACTGTCAAGTTAAGGATGTAAGCAGGACCAAACACTTTAGCTGATTTAATCACATATTCAGTTGGGGTTTCCATAACTGGTTAGATAAAAACATGGTGAAGAAGGAAGGAAATCTAACTTGTCAGGAAATATGTCAAATAGTTCCTCCTTTCTACTTTTTAGAGAAATTCACATAAATCTGGATACCCATCTATATGATCAGCCTGTAGCCCATTTAACCTTAATCCACCTGTGAGTGGATACCCACCTACGAGTGGGTACTGTTATTTTGTGCATGCTACAGCTCACAATAGTGTTCTTTCAGCACCAATAAATGAAATTTTGCTGAACTCAAACATCAGTGGGAAGAACAGTAGAATGCCCTTCTGTAAATGACAATCAGTTCCCAAAATACACAGTTCCGTCCTAATGGACAGTTAGTTGAATGAAAAGCAAAACAGCCATTTTCTTCCCAAGATAATTGAACTCTGTGATGAATGGGAGGGGGAATTACCCTTTTCTGGACATCCCAGCCACTCAGTTAACTAAATTGCCTGTAAGAGTTAAGCCCAGAGGTTGTGGGTCCTTGAGAGTCTCCAGGAAGTGTTGGTAGGGAGCTGGGGAGTCAATGAAAAGAGATTATGATTGGAATAACAGAGATGAAGGTAGAACAGGGAATGTTTAGTTAGACATGATTGGATTTTTTGGGGCTGGGGGCTTGTTGAACTCCTCTGTTTTAACTCCATGTATCTCCCGATACACTGTAACTTTTAAACTGAATCCCGGGGAAACAATTCTCTATGTTTTTTAATCTGCCTTTTTTCAATTGCTCTGTGACACCTTGGTAATCACCTTGGTAATATGCCTTACCAAGTATGTCTTGTTTTGTTAATAAAATCACCCTTTTAAGATTATGATCTGATTCCTGTGTCCTAGAAGGCAAAAGGTTCTGTGTGCATGTGTCTGAGACTGAAAGGTCAGCTATTAAGAAATTACAGGTAATTTTTTTCAAGCTGTCTCCTGAGGGAGGGTTAGAGAGCTTGGAAGTAACCCACAGGAAGAAATTTGCAAGTGCACCTTCCTGAGTTGTCAAAGGGGAGGGTTTCATTTGGGTGGTGGTAGTGTACCATTCAAGGTCAGGGAATTTGTGATCGTGGGGAGTTTTAAACAGAAGCCTTTAGTGGTAGGGTATTTTAAAGTCTATTGCAGTCTGGCCACCCACCCCCGCTTCTGCATTTGAAGTGCCAAAGTGTGATCAGAGCAAAAGGTGGGAGAGACAAACCTTCTAGAAAGCAAAACCATTCATTCTGATGAGCAAGCCACAGCCCCCATTTCATTGTGGGAGAGAGAATCATTGTCAGAAGAGAATGGAGGCTTAGAAAGAGATTAATTGACTTGCCCACAAGTCACAGTGACAAAGAAACTCTGTGCCACAGCTGGTATAAAGCCTACATTTTATGAATCCCTATGCAGTGTCTTACATACAAACTCATCCATGCTCCTTCATAGCTCAGTCAATGTCTTCTCCATAGTCTTTTGATCCTGACTAATCAAGAATTTCCACCTTTCTTTTGTAGAAATGCAGGGCAATGGTTTCAGTGATTTTAGTGGGGCTGCAGGAATTGGGAGGTAGCACACAATTAATTCTGTCCTTAGAAAACAGAAATAAACAAACAAATGAGGCTGTTGAAAAATTGAGATTCTTTTGTGCCTTTTGAGCTACTTGACTCATAGCATGTGTCTCACTCAATGGTATGATAATGAACTGGCAGGCTAAGCCAGGCATGGCTGGTTTCTAAGAAGCACTTTGTGGTAAGCATTTCTGTGCTTTTCTTTGAGCCTGTACTTGTTCAGATGTAATTAAAGCAATGATCCACTAGAGGCATGAATGGCCTGTGCAGACTGCTACAACATATATTTTCGGTTCATTCTTTTTAATTACTTTTTTCCCTTTCTAGAAGATTTCTACAATTACAGGCAATCTTAATCCTAAGAAAGTAAGTAATTAATACCTATTACTCATGTAAACCTTCAAATGCCTGTTGAATTCAAATATGTAATATCTTTATTTTAAGCTTTTAGGGACCACATGATAGCATGACCAAAGGAGATTCAGAATAAGGACATGTTGCCACCTTTCCTACTAAATGAAGATGTTCTTCTACAGTATTTAAAATGTAAGAAAAGGCTAGTGATTGATTAACTAGTTAAGTGGTAAGGAGGTATATAGGCAGAGATGCAGAAAAAGTGCAAATGATAAGGACAATCAAGTATCCTTGATCTGAAAAAAATTACGGTGCTTTCTAATCATTTAAATTATATTTTAAGTGAGAAAAATCTACTGTATTGCACTTCTAATTTTCTCAAAAGCCTATTTTTTAGTCAAGACAAAAATTCTATCCACTTTTTCCAATAGTGTAATCATTCTCAGATGAAGAAATTACTGGATCATCAGAGTTTCATTTGTCCATATAGCATTTAAGTCCTTTGTTCTGGTACTGAGGATATTATAATATTGATAATTATCTACTTTTCCTGTTTTCCATAATGTTATTTGGCATTTTATTATATTTTACATTATTAACAATATTATAGGTATAATATAATTCTGCCGTATCAGGATTTGGAAGTTGTACAGTATCAGGTAGGCTATTAGGTTTCAAATTAATTATCTCTCTAGGTCATAGGCACATAAGGATACTAATAAAATATTTTCTTTGGGATTTTCAATACTTCGTACAATGTTATTAATATTTAAGATATTTTATTTAAGATATTATCTCATGTCTAAAGAGAGGGCATCTGTAAGATCAGATGGTAACCCTTAATTTTCTCATTATTCACCACCCTCACTACCAGCACAAAGCCCTGTGGTATAGTGATTTTGCTTTTAGCTGAAGAGGGCTTGTTGTGCCTTACAACCACAGATCAACACTACTCCTGAACTGGTTGGAACAGCTGCTGCAGATTCATGACCCCTGCTCCTGGAATCGAAGTTTGAAGAGCACACGTCTCCAAGTCTATTTTCCCCCTCTGCAGCAGTGTAGAACTTAGTCCACACTGATGGTGGCATGTCAGGTAAACACAGTTACGTGCCACAGTGAAAGACTCTGGAGGTGGTGGGAGGCAGTAGGGAAATGTCCCGCAGAGCCCTGTAGTGAGGAAAGACTGAGGCTATGTCTAGACTGCAGGCTTCTTTCGGAAGAAGCTTTTCCAGAAGAGATCTTCAGAAAAAATTTCTTCCGAAAGAGAGTGTCTACACAGCAAAAGAGCATCAAAAAAGCGATCTGCTTTTTCGAAAGATAGCATCCACACTGAATGGGTGCTATCTTGTATTTAAGCTGTGATTACTATGGGTGGAGTGGCCACCAGGGCACCTGTGCTTTTTCCTCTTTCCTCTTCTTGTGAAAGAACTCACTCTTCCCCAGCCACACAGTCCTTTTTCCAAAAGAGCTCTTTCGGAAAATGGCTTCTTCCTTGTAGAAAGAGGTTTACCAATGTTGGAAAACCCCCTCTGTTCTTTCAATCTTCTTTTGAAAGAACGCAATTGCGGTGTGGACATAAAAGTGAAGTTTTTTTTGAAAAACGGCCTTTTTTCCAAAAAAAACCCTCTGTAGTGTAGACATGCCCTGAAACAATAACAAACTGCCAGAGTCTTTCCCCATTTCCTCCTCTGTCAGAGACTTTTCTTACTCCAGGAGCCTATCTCTGAGTGGAGAAAGGTTCCAACTGCAGCAAGACACTACACTGCTAAAAATAACAGTGTAGGCCTGGGAAGCACTGCTTGGGCACATAGAGAGCCAATCAAGGCATGGACACTAAAGCCTTAGTGTCCATGCCTTGAATGGCTCTCTATGTGCTATACTAGTCCAGGCAGGTTGGCTTAAGATAGGCTACTCCAGCTATGCAAACCATGTAGCTGGAGTTCACTTATGTTAAACTGAGCTGTGGCGATGTCAACACAGCAGAAGGCCAATGGGAGCACATGTCTCTGTCAGCTTCCTTTACTCCTTGCAGAGTATATTAGACCCGCTAAATTGAATGGAGGGGGTAGCCGTGTTAGTCTGAATCTGCAAAAACTAAAGACAAATCCTGTGGCACCTTATAGACTAACAGATTTCTTGGAGCATAAGTTTCAGCTTGACCAAGCCCTGGCTGGGCTGATTTAGTTGGGATTGGTCCTGCCTAGAGCAGGGGGCTGGACTTGATGACCTTCTGAGGTCTCTTCCAGCTCTATGGTTCTATGATTCTATGATAAGCTTTCATGGGCAAAGACCCACTTTGTCAGATGCATGTCTTTGCCCACGAAAGCTTATGCTCCAATAAATCTGTTCATCTATAAGGTGCCACAGGACTTGTTGTTTTTGCTAGAAAATTGACCTCCAGAGGATTAATCATCTCACAAGCGTAGACATGCCCAAAGATTCTAATGTGTCCGTAGTCAGCTCACATATTCAGAGACTTACAACTCCACTCAGAGAGCTAGGACAGCCATTGACAGGCCATGTATGCTTTTGTATTCATTTAAGCCAAACTTCCGAACTTCCTGATGTTCTTCAGTCACTAGAAAGAGTCACCATTAAGAATCAAAGTCAGGAGCTAATGTGTGCAGTTGTTACCACTAAGCTGTCTAACAGAGAAGCACAGAAGCAACGGGACTAGCATTGTTCCTGTGGAAAGTGTATGAAACGGACAACTCTGACACACTGACATTGTAAACCAGAAGTTAGCTTACAATAAAATTGAGAAAACTAGGTCAGTAGAGGATTCACTGTCACAGACAAATGGTTGTATGTTGACCCCATATAGTGGCAACTGACCTAATACCTGGATTGTCCAGGAGAGGGGTGGGCAGTGCAGAAAACGCATTGTTGGGGAAATATGGGACTATGTTGGGATCACCCTACAGACAGTAGCAAAGGCTGCTGAAATCTGTGGCTGGTGTGTTGCTGACAAGATCCTGAGTTCAGAGTTGCTGGACCAGGCCTATAGCTGTGTATACTCAGAGTATGGCTTGCATGTTGTCTGTGAGCAGCTGTTATGACCAGGATGTGGGCAGTGTGACCCAGTGGTCAAAGCAGGAGTCAGGCCAGATCAGATACCAGGATGTCGAAGGCAAACCAAGAGACCAAAAGGCAGGCAGAGTCAGGTTACCAGGAGATCAGAAGCAGAAGACAAACTTGAGAGAAGAACCAAGGATAAATAAGCAAAGTCAGGCCTGGCTGGCAGGATGGAACCTGCTAGCTTAACAGAGCTCTGTAGACCAGCATCTGAGGTCTCTGGTGCCTGACGATAGCCTGCTTAGGTGCTACAACAGCAAAGCACTGTTAGACACCCAGAACTGAAAGGTGTGCTATTACACAATCCCTTACTAGTTTGGGTTGCAACCCAAAGTATGATAGCATTATCAATTGACACAGTGCAATCATTCACTTCTCTATCAAGCATTATGACAAGAACTTATCCCTTAATAGCTTCATCCTTGTTAGGGAATATATATTTTAAACTCAAATTAAATGTAAGAGAGCCTCTCTCTGCCATTTGGAGGGAAACCTGCCTGGTCAGAAGTGGACATTGATGAAAAACTGTGCTGCTCCTTGCCTTTCCCCTGTTCCACAGTCTAGTTATGTCTCCTTGTGAATGTTGCCTCCTTCCAAGAAACATCATGTGGGGTTCAGTCTTTGATAGTGCTTTTGCTGGCCAGCTTCATTTTCTTGCTGGTTTCTGACAGAGATGCTAGAAATATTACCTTTAAGACACAGAGGAATGAACGTTCATGTTTCTGCTTTTTTTTTTTTTTTGTAGTAAGTCTAACAGTCAGAAAACACAATTCTGCAGTGTAAAATTAGAATACTTTGCATTTAGCTAGAATTACGACAGGGCATGCCTAGACTCTGCAAATGAGGAAATATCCTGGAAGTTAGAGATATCTGTCCTGGAAAGTAAAATAAAATACTAAAGAAGTAATAACAACATTTTCCACTTTGTGATAGAATTAATGCCATTTTAATGTTTGCCAAATCCCTCAACTCCCTGTTACAACTGGGATATGGAATCAGGCTGAGTGGTCAGAATAGGAATCAGAAGCCAAAAGAACAGAGTTCAAGAAAGGACAGACCAAGAGTCAGATGGCAGGATACAGGCAGGATCGTGTTACCAGGATTCCCAAGTCAAACAGTAGAAGTAGGTTGTGTACAGGAGATAGTCCTAAGTGGGGGAAATTTAGTTATACCACGATAATTTTCTGTTCCTTTGCTTGATTTAAATGGAAGCAGGGAAACAAACTGGACCCCCAGGCCTGGAGATTTCTTGAGTCAAGCTCTGAGTTCTAGTAACTATTAACATGTCACTGGTTGGCAGGTTGAAACACAAGGTTCTTTAAAGCCCTGCAGACTGGGGTAGGCCTTTGAACTTCTATGAAAATCTAATAAAATTTTAAAAACTCCCTTATTTATCCCTAAGTATAAAAAATAGTGATTTTATGCATATAGGTTTATACCTGTGGATATCTATTATATATTTTGAAGAGTTTGTTTGTGGATTTCTTGTGTAAAATGAAACCATACTTCGCGATTACCTACAGATACCAAATACTGCATAAACAATCTCGTCACTTAAATTAACTTCATGCACTACTTTTTATACCAGAATATGCTGGGAGAAAGGTTTAAATAATTATTTTTGGTTTTCTTTGGAAAAAAGTCATCACAGTTGGATTAGAGTTCATAAAAATATTTTCTAACAAAATTAAAATTGAATCTTCTATTCAACTGTCATTTTAGTGCAAAGAAAATTTTTACTGTTACAAATCATATAATAATTCAAATTAGTTATAGAAAGAGTAATGAAAGCTTTAGGAGTTTCTGATTCAAATTTACTATGCATGGTAATTATTTAATAAAATGAATAATGTTTGAAGTTGAAATCCTACAAATTTCAAACTGTTATTTTACTTCCCTTTTGCAAGCACATTAATAAAAAATTCTGTTACATTTATTTAATTTCTGGGAACTTTCCTATAAGTGTAATATACACAAAATGACTTTGCCCGGTCAACAATGGTCCTTACCTGCTAGTAAATTAGAATTTCAGATCTTATATCAGACTCACGCTGTGTTTGATACCCAACTGAAAGTGGCACCATGGTTCACCATATGCACAGGCCAAGTCAATCAGAGACCTAGAAGATCTATCATGGAACTAAGAAGCTCAACTCTTTGTCCTTTCGGAAAGAGGGCATTCCTAGCAGAATTGTGCCCACTGTCTATGGAATGGTTCATTATTGAATCAAAAGAAAGGCACATATTGAAACCCTAACGCTATTCCTGCATCTCTGGTGTTCCTTTGGTAGCCTCCAATCCAAGCACTCACATAGTCCAACCCTGTTTAATGTGTGAGGATGACAAGAGAGAGGTATGGCTGTAGTGGTTTTTTAGTGTTATGGGTATATGTGTACATAACCATACTGCCACATGCCAATGGCAAAAACAAGAGCTTGAGTTCAGTCAAACCAGGGGAGCTTTAAAAAAAATAAAGACGCTTGGCCCTTCACCACCCAAAGCTCTGTTATATTGTGGTTTGATTTTCAATAATCAGAAATAAAAGCTACATTGGTCACCTTACAAGTAGGTCTTCCACATTCATAAGCACTCACAATCCATTAAGAAACATGGTAAATAAAATTATATTTTAAACAGAGGAAAAGGGGAAAAAAAGTAAAAAGAAACACAAAAGTTTTCCTCGTGTTTACATGGGGAAAAAAATGAGCAACCCAAATCAATTCACCAGGAATTTGGTCAGATCCACAGTTATAGTTGTCCAGTTCATGGAGGTTCAGAACTCACCACAAATAGAGGACAGGTCCATCAATGGCAATTAGCCAAGATGGTCAGGGACACAACCCCATTGTCCAGGTGTCCCTAAACCTCTGACTGGTGCAGCAGGGGATGGATCACTCACTCAGTAATTGCCCTGTTCTGTTCATTTCCTCTGAAGCATTTGGCACTGGCCACTTGGAAGACAGGACACTGGGCTAGATGGCTCATTTTACTGACCCATTATGCCATTCTTATGTTCAGATTTCACCAGTTTAATACCCCACACAAGATTCAAGTTTTACTCACTGGGAGTCAAGGTGCATAATAGTTAACTTTCCTCTGTCCCAGATCCAGAGAGAATTGTGCAGCCAAATGTCAGTTTGATGGGCAGCTACTTGGTTCAATTATTTGATATCAGCTCTGGCCTACTAGACAGGGCTGTGGTGAAATCAGCTCTGTGCCATACTACTTGACTCCCCTCCACATATAATAATCTCTGGCTTGAGTTAAATGGTGTTTTGTACTTGAGGTAGCTGGTTCAGCAATTGGGTGGGTTGAAGATCCAGGGTTGCTGACATGGGAACTAATAATGCAGTGGGGGTGCAGAAGATGGAATTACAACTCATCAGCTGCTGGTGCAATCATTCTTGGTAATTCAAACATTCTGTGCTGATAATCAAATCACTCTCTGTAGCTCAAGTGTTGTTTCACAGGCTGGTAACTCTTACACTACACTCATTTCAGCTAGGCTAGCTCCAGTGGGCAGACTTGGTTGTATTAACTCCATCTGATCCTTGGAGTGAGGATAAGGCATAGGACAGAAGTCTTTTCATGACCCTTCTATAGACTGTGAGTCTCAGTGCCATATCAAGATCCACTATCCAAACATTCAGGGTAATCCATTCATATCCTGCACAACTTCCATGCCCTTTCACGAATACAGTACTACTAATGTATTATCATTTACACAAAATATAAATTTCAGTTAAAGTATTGGTTAACCAATATTATAATTCACATAAATGAGGCTATCTAGAACTGGCTTTTCCCCTTTATCCTTTATAGAGGTAAGATACAGTTCCATCTCTATCTGCCTTCTGCCTTCATCTCTGTCTTCTGCCCTCTGGCTTACAAATATGTTAATTGCATATATGTAACTGTAATCATTGTTTCAGAACAGCTTAAATTATTTTTGACTGTGAAAAGAATAGTGAGATACAGTTAACAATAGCAAGGGAATGGAGAGGGATTTAAGAGACTGGCAAAGTGAGGTGAAATAATTAAAGAAGAGAGTTAGTCTACATCTACATTGCAGCACTATTTCAGGATAGCAGAGGTATCCAGAAATAGCTATCCCACGTCTTAACAGCAAGCTTGTTATTTTGAAATATAATGGGCTCACTATTCTGACATCCCTGTAAACTTCATTCCATGAGGAGTAAGAGATATTTCAGAATAGTGGGTTATTTTGTAATTTGGGCTACAAAATAAACTATTTCAAAATTGACTCGAAATAAGCTACTATTTCAAGCTACAGGTGCAATATAGACATACCTTTAGAGGGAAAACTTGTTGACTGGAATTCACCCCTTACCTAGTAAAGTTTTAATATTATTTGCGTAGGACCTGATTTAGCACAACACTTAAGTATATGCTTAACTCCAATTAAAGTAAACTGGACATAAACAAGTGTTTAAAGTTAAGCAAATATTTAAGTGCTTTGCTAAACAGGAATGGTTTGCTAAATGATGTTTTACGGAATCAGGGCTCTACTACCTGGAATGAAAGTCTACCCAGGATCAACCTGGAAATGGAAATATAATCACATGCTTCACTTTTTATGTTTGTTTAAAGGTCACGCATTTGTGTCCAGAACATCTTTCGTCTCATGTTCATTCAAGTGTTGGTAATTCTTTACAATTTTGAAATATGTATTATTTTTGAAGAACAATATTCATACTTTGGGAGGGGGGTAGAAATTACTATGTTTAAATGGTTATAAAAATTAAGTGCACCCATATTTACTCACATCTGTCGTATTCGATATTTTGTTCCAAAAGAAAAGAACCAGATGCCTCTTATCTGCATTGTAAACTTATAAAATTCAATTTTAGAGGAAAAGAGCTTGTTTTTTCATTAGCTAATGAATGTAATATTTATTAAGTCTACAAAGATGCAGTTAGTCTCAATGAATGCAAGCATCTTTTTATTACTATTTGTATTACAACAGTGCCTAGAAACCCTGAATGAGATCAGGGCTTCATTGTGTTAGGTTTATGTCCAATGCCATATAGGAAATCTTCAACAGAGATAGGAATAGAAGAAGCTAGAGTCCCAGAGTCCCAGCCCAGTGCCTTGACTACAAAGTTATAATGCCTCTGAAGCGAAGGGCTTCTACTATTCTGCTTTGGAGAGAAGGCGCAGTGCAGCCCAACAGATTCACTCCCTGCTCATACTAAGCTACCTTGCCATGCACCAGCAAGACACTTCTCTTACTATTGTGTTGCCAGCATCCCTTCACTTGTTTCAGGGATAGCCATATTGCTTAAAGGCAGTCTGGACAATTTCTTCCAGGGTTTTTCTTACATGTTGCAGCACTCTCTGTGATCCTTCAAGATGAAAAGCTCTACATAAATGTAGGTTACTTTGATGATTATTTCGCTTTTTCTAATAGTAAAGGTATGTCCCTGGTCATGACCTCACAGAGAAAGGCAGCAAGAAAGTGAGTTTTATCGTTTTCAGATTTGAGAAAACAAAATAGAACTCCTATAGAAGGCCAAATCCTACTGTTTCCCACAGAATCTGTCATTTACTTCTACAGAAACAGTGCCTACCATCAAAAGAAACTTTTTCTGAGATGGGAATTTATTTCCTTAAAGCTTTTATTGCTCTCTCTTTGGAATAAGTTAAGATTTAATACCAAATAATACCTTTAAACCTAATCTTTCCCCCCTACTTGAATTTTAGGCCTTTTCCATAATCAGACAATCCCTCTGCTCTTATGAACTAAGGCCTGTGCTCTATTATTGTAAGATATTTTATAACCCTTTGTCACAGAGCAATAAAGTGTTTTACTTTATTTATCCTTAACAATAAACATGATTTTTCTAGTGCGTCTCCATATTCAGCATGAGATTGATAAGGACATTGCTAATTTATTGTGCATAGCATTATGGTACATAAAATTTGCAATTTAATATAAATATTTGATATAGGTTCCATTATATCTGCGGAGAGCTGTAAATGTCTCTAACATTTGTTAAGTTTTATGACTGATCTTCATTCAAATTGGTCCCATTGGTTAGGAGTGGTATATTTCCTCAGCATACCTCTCCTCTTCATATCGAAGACACATCCACAGACCTATGGTAGTCATCCAAGGAGGATACAATTTTCAAATGTGCAGCAATTTAAGTGCCATTTTCAAAAGCAACCGAGGCAAATAGGAAACTAAGGGCTTCTTGACACAGTCCACAATTCTGATGATGGGGAAAGTGAACTTCAACACAAACTGGCATGCTGTGCTGTAAATCCTCCATGTGGGCATTGTGATCACAGTCTAAATGGCATAGAGCAGTACTTTTCAAACTATGGGTCGCAGCCCAGGACTGGATCTCAGAATGTTAGGCACTGGGTCTCGTTGCTGTAAGTGGATCGGGTGGGGGTTGCTAAGACAGTGCTACCTGCCTGTCCTCACACTGAAGACTGCGCTGCACTCCAGAAGTGGCCAGTGGCCAGCAGCAGGTCCAGCTCCTAAGTGGCGGTGGTGGTGGTGGTGGTGGGGTGTTTATAAGGGGAAGAGCACACAGGGCTCCGCAAACTACCCCTTCCCTGAGCACTAGCTCTGTTCTCCCACTGGATGGGAACCTGGCACTGGCTGCTTCTGGGGTGCAGCACAGTCTATGGTGCCAGGAGCGGCTCAAGTTAAGCCCAGCCCTGATCCCTACAAATCAAAGCTCTCATCCTCAGCCCCATGTCGGAGCCCTCATTTTAGTCAAATTATGTTGGGTCACAGGCAACAATTTTCTTCAATTGGGCCATGAGAAAAAGAAGTTTGAAAACCACTGGCATAGAGGACTGCATTAATGTGAACTAGGTATCTTTTAGTTCATGCTTGCAGTGTCCATATGGGGGAGCTATACCACACCATGCTAGTAAAGACTGCAATTGAATCCTTGTGGTCAGACCTGCAAGGCCATGTAGACATAGCCTCAGCCTTATTGAAAGCGAATGAGAGTTAAGTGCCTCATTCCTTTTGAAAATGGAGCATAGGGTTTGTCTTTATGGAGATCTAGTGCACGGCAAACCAGGATGTCAATCTATGGCACATTCTCCTGCCATATGCTAACTGGCCACGAGGACCTCACTACCAAGCACTAAAGTTTCTGTCGTGCACTCTGACATTGGAAATAGCCATAGGGAAATTTTTGTGCATGCTTCACATTGCCAGTTAGTCTGTAACAAGCTGTAGATTCACAGTCTAATTTGTTGCTCACCATAAGTCTCAGTATAGATAAGCCCTTAGCCTCCTAAAACTTAGGCGCTTTTATAATTTTACATGTAAAGACTAAATGCGTGCTTAAGAGCTCAGTCTTTGAAGATGACAAATGCTTCCATAGATTTCAGGCTGATCAGCATCCTCCAGGAAGGATTCACAACCATGTAGAATCATGGCCCTATGTTTCCAAATGCTAAAAAATGGAATTTTGGGCTGTTTTTGCATGGTTTCATAATAAGTTAGGGCTTGTTCCAAAGTTCACTGAAGTTACAGGAAGACTTCCCTTTGAGTTAATAAGCTTTGGATCAGGCCCATATTTCTCAGGCTTATGATTGCCATTGATTTAAGCATGTGACAGAGGTCTGCAGGAAATATGGACTCACACACACAGTCATGGTGTTATTCTCATTGTTTGTTTTCAGGACTCATCCTCTAGAAAAGCCAAAGTCCACCTCATATATGTATGACTGTGTTTTCAGGTTAACTGTAACCACTACTTTAGCATTTCTGGAACATCAGTTAAGCACTCAGCATACACTAAGCCCCACAGTTCCCACTGAAATCACATAGGACAAGGAATTCACTACAGATTGACCCTCCCAAATCTGGGACTCTCTGGTCCAGCAACACCTGTGGTCCAGCAGGGCCACGGACGCTGCTGGACCAAAGAGCCCGAGAGGCAGGAGCAACACAGCGGCTGGGGAGCCCCAGCTGGGCCAGGCAGAATCTGCGGAGCCCTAGCCCCAGCCAGGGAACCCCCGGTTGCAGTGGAGATGTTGGCAGATGGACAGCCCCAGCCAGGAATCCCAGCAAACCCCCAGTGGCAATGGGGTTGGGGTGATTGGGCAGCCTCTGCCGGGGAACCCCCAGCTGAAGCGGGGCTGGCAGAGGCAGGCAACCAGAATCCCCAGTGGCAGTGGGATGGCTCTAGCAGTGGGGTGGCCACACGCCCCGTCTAGGGAAACCCTGGCAGCAGCAGGGCCAGAAGCGACCGGGTGGCCCCAGCTGGGAATCCCAGGGAACACCCATGGCAGTGGGGCCAGCAGTAGCCAAGCAGTCCCTGTTGGGAACCCCGGGAGACCTTGGGGCAGTGGGCGGGCAGTAGGGTGGGGGGAGCCCTGCTGGGCCAGTGTTAAGGGGGCCAACAGCAGGGAAAGGAGTCCCCAGGAGAGGAGCCCAGGAGCGGGGCAGTCAGAAGGGGAGCACTGACTTTCCCTGGTCTGGCAAACTCCCTGGTCTGGGACAACTCAGGTCCCGAGGGTGCCAGACGAGGGAAGTCCAACCTGTAATGTGAAAGAGATCCGGAAAGCATAAACAGAGACTGTATTTGATTCGTTTACACTGGTCTAAGGGCTCAGTCCTGAGTCCTTCAACTCCCACTGACTTCTAAGGGAGTGAAAGGTGCTGAGCATGTCATAAGAAGATCAAACCCTAGATTAGAAGAAATTTAGGGCTTTCAAAACTAGCTGGGAATATTAGGAAATAAAAGATGTGGGTGAGTCCTGTTTGTGGCAGGATGGACTGGATAACCTACCCAGGTTTTCCCTTCTGTACATTACTGATATACTATTTTTCAGTTCCATTAAATTGAGTTGAGATAGAAACAAGCAGCCAGGATGTCTGCAAAATATGTTAGAAAACTTCTTTTATAAACATGTGGCACTAACCAGAAGGTTTCTCTAAATCACAGAAACATTCTATTTTCCTAATTTCTTGAATGCAAAGATTAAATACATTTATAATTATTATTTGTAAGGGAATATTTCACCACAGAATTCTCAGAATCACAGCCAGTTTCTCAAAACCATACAAATATGTAAAAAATAATTGTGCCTTGGAAATAATTGTGCCTTAGCAGGAGAAAAGTGCCGATGTGTAACTGTTCGCTGTTGAAGTGTACACTCTGTAGGAAAACCACAAAGGGAATTTCATCTCTTGAAGTTTAACTTTCTCCAGCCTATTGTGAGTGCAGCATGAATAGGAGACTTGTCATTTTATTAATGATGAGTGACCAGTTGTCACCCCAACACGAGAAAAAAAAATCCGTGACACATTAGCAACGAAGACGATGAGACAAACCAAATGTAAATACTGATGGTTTAAAAAGATAATTAAAGCTCTTGAGACTGCAATTATGAAAAGGCAGTATGACAAGGCCCATGTATGTCGACAGAATGTATTTATATTGACAGAATATGTCCAAGAAATCCTCTTTATACAATATGTCTGTCACTTTTTTGGACTGCACAAGCATTTATTGACTTTGTGTAAGTATAGATCTTAGAACTGTCCCTTCGCCTTATCACTCAATGACACTTGGTTAAATACATTATAGCGTCTAAATATGGGCATCCTGGAGCTATGTTATGTCTGAATCTGGTAATTTATAGTCGACATACAATGGCTTAAAGTTCCATAGTTAAAGTTGACCTGAGTTTTGCTTCTAAACCAAGACTACCTCTACTTTCTTATATATGAAGAATAGACTGTATCCTCATCAAAATTATAGTCTTTCATTCTCTCGTACAGAGGGAGTTTTCTGAAAATTTACAAATAAATTGATTTATTAATTTAGAAATTAAAATTATTTAGCACCTAATGTCAATCCATTTCTTTCTTCAGTGATGTGATCTAATGCAATGGCCTCTTTCTCTGGCTGCGTGACTTGGAGATGATGGCATCTGACCAGACTCATGAAAACAACTATCACATCATACAATAGACTCTCTCTTGATCTGAGTAGCCAAAATGGAAACATGTCTGTAGCACAGTTAGGCCTTTTTATTCATGTCAGACAGACACTGAGGGTGTCTTGCTTTCCTAAGAAGGAGCATGCATGTAAATAAAAAAAATCAATTAACATAATTAATTTAGATACATAAAAATGCAAAGTAAAAAAAATACTTTTCAATGTTAAATGTACTAGAGAGTTAAAATTCACAAAAAGAAAATTAAAAATAAAATTGCATTGGTCCCAAACTTGATATATTTTATCTGGGTCAAGGTTAAAGTGCAAAACTTCAAGTAAGTTGAACTAAGTTTCCTCAGTTCTGGCTTCCTAAAATATAGAGGTCTGAAACAGCACTCCAAAAGTCTCTATCTCTTTTTCCCCCCACTATATTGCAGCAAATAAACATAGGAGAGAAATGAAGATAGCTTCACTGACTCCCCTAACTGAGATCTAATACCCAGGACCAAAATTTAGTTGATTAAAATCTGATTACAAGAGCTATTAACACTTGATTTAGTAACATCACCAGGGAACACAGATTCTAGAGTACCTATCATAACACATCACATAACTGCTTGAGACCTAAGCTTCCATTCAAAGATTTTAAAATGAAGCCTCTAGACCTTTGCAGATATAGAGTACAAGGTAACTGATAGAGAGGCTTGTCAAAAAGAAGACATTTTTCTCCTCAAAACATTTGCAGTAGATTCTTCTCTCTAAGGGTATGTCTACACTACCACCCTAGTTCGAACTAGGGTGGCTAATGTAGGCATTCGAAGTTGCAAATGAAGCCCGGGATTTAAATATCCCGGGCTTCATTTGCATCTTCCCGGACGCCGCCATTTTTAAAAGTCCCCTAGTCCGAACTCTGTGCCCGCGGCTACACACGGCACGGAGTAGGTAGTTCGAATTAGGTTCTCTAATTCGAACTACCGTTACTCTTCGTGGAACCTAATTCGAACTACCTACTCTGTGCCGTGTGTAGCCGCGGGCACGGAGTTCGGACTAGGGGACTTTTAAAAATGGCGGTGCCCGGGAAGATGCAAATGAAGTCCGGAATATTTAAATCCCGGGCTTCATTTGCAACTTCGAATGCCTACATTAGCCACCCTAGTTCGAACTAGTGTGGTAGTGCAGACATACCCTAACAGACTTTAGGAGCTTCAGGATTCATGTGATTCATGTCAGAACCACAGCTTTCATGTAAAGATAAAAGTCAGTTTCTAATCCTCATGTTTCTAACCCTTCTCCCATGGCGTGACCAGCATTTCTTCCTCTTCTCTGTGGAGAATATCATGATAATGTGACCAAAGTGTACCCTAAAAATTCAGAAACCAGAAGACAAATACAAAGAATCCAAAATGAATTATTTAAAAAAAAATCTCATGCATTTTAGGACAATTTCCTAATTTGGGGAGGTTGACTCATGGAATCATAGAACTGGAAGGGACCTCGAGAGATCATCAAGTCCAGTAGCCTGACCTTACAGCAAGACCAAGCACTGTCCAGCTCATCGCTGACAGGTGTCTGTCTAACCTGCTCTTAAATATCTCCAGTGATGGAGATTCCACAACCCCTCTAAGCAATTTATTCCAGCATTTAACCACCCTGACAGTTAGGAAGTTTTTCCTAATGTCCAACCTAAATCTCCCTTGCTGAAGTTTAAGCCCATTCCTTCTTGTCATCAGAGGCCAAGGAGAACAATTTTTCTCCCTCCTCCCTGTGACACCCTTTTAGATACATGAAAATCGCTATCATGTCCCCTCTCAGTCTTCTCTTTTCTAAATTAAACAAGCCCATGTCTTTCAGTCTTCTCTCATAGGTCATGTTTTCTAGACCTTTAATCATTCTTGTTGCTCTTCTCTGGACCGTCTCCAATTTCTCCACATGTTTCTTGAAATGTGGTGCCCAGAACTGGACACAATACTCCAATTGAGTCCTAATCAGTGCAGAGTAGAACAGAAGAATGACTTATGTCTTGCTCACAACACTCCCGTTAATGCATCCCAGAATCATGTTTGCTTTTTTTTGGAACAGTGGCATACTGTTGACTCATGTTTAACTTGTGGTCCACTATGACCCCTAAATCCCTTTCTGCAGTATTCCTTCCTAAACAGTCATTTCCCATTCTGTATGTGTGAAACTGATTGTTCCTTCCTAAGTGGAGTACTTCGCATTTGTCCTTATTAAACTTAATCCTGTTTACTTCAGACCATTTCTTTGGTTTGTCCAGATCATTTTGAATTATGACCCTATCCTCCAAAGCACTTGAAATCCCTCCTACCTTGGTATCATCTGCAAACTTAATAATCGTACTCTCTATGCCAATTGTCTAAATCATTGATGAAGATATTGAATAGAACAGACTCATATTTTTCAATGACTGAGTTGTCAATACTGAAACCTTGTACATAAGCTACATTTGTTTTGTTTCAGTGTCAATGCTTATTTTTTATCCATCATTCTTCATACTTGAAATTTTCTTCTTCAGCAAAGGCTGACTAATAATTTTCGACATACAACTGTCCCATTTCAAAATGGCTGCCCTCTTCCATTGTTCTCAATGGCTATGTCTACACTATAGTGATCTATCAGAAAAAGATACACAACAGATAGTTTTTTCAGAAGAGGCTTTTCCGAAATTTGGCCTGACTATGCTGGAGCCCTTCTTCTTCATGGGAGGAGGATGACATGGCTTTTGAAAGAGTGCGTCTGCTCTTCCATAAAAAAAAGAGGAAGAGCAGATGCGTTCCCTGGACGCGGCAGAGTTTTTCCGGGATACCCCGTAATGTAGACATAGCCACTTATAGTAAGGTCAGAATTTGCCCACATTTAGGTGGACATTTTAATAAGGACATCTATCTCCCATTGACCTCAATAGATTTTGGGCAAAAGGCTGCTTTTAACAAAAATAGCTGCAGATTTCACTCTCAGAACAAACAATATAGGGGTCATTTTTAAAGAAAGCATGCTAACTTCAGGCAGATATCTTCCCAGTCCTCTCACTGAAGGCAATGGGAGATGGCATCCATTTTGACAGAAACCAATTCTTCACTAGTTTCTCTGGAAAGATTTGTATGCACTGGCCCCTGCTAGCAGATACATTTACAGTTACAAAAATGAGTGACATAAATGATAATTCCTCTAAACAATTATTTTCAAAAGCCATACATTGCATCAACGAGTAGAGGGGAGACACTATAAGTGAGGAAGAGGGATGCAGAGATGCATGCCCATCATGCAGGGGGAAATGAGGAGGTAGAAGAGAGAGAGGGAATTTGGAGGACAGAAGGTAGGGAGAAAATTAGGGCACACAGCCTGGTTGCTTTGTGCTCTCTGTCAATCCAAAGCAGCTGTAAATGCAACTTAATTGGCCAGTACGCTCTGCTTACTTTATGCTGCTCCTGAGTGGTATAAATCAGAGAGAATACACCAGTGAATATGGTCATAAATATTTAAAGAAATAAATACTTACAAACTTATTTAAAATAATGAGGTATCATTAGAAAAATAATTTAGTAAAAATTTGTGCATTTTTGTTTACTGCTGATATATATGAAATGTTTAATCTTCATGAAAATCCAGGGAAATTCCTAGACATTAACTACATTACAATTAAGTTAAGATTGTGAGACTATATGCATAAGGACATAAAGAATGCAGGGTAAAATACATGCAGGGATGTTGTAATTTTCTCCAGATCAAGTCTTATTAACTCAGGAAATTCAGAGTTAAGGTTAAACTTAAAAGAAATTCAAATGTGTGAAGGTGTGGAAGTGAAAAATGTGGATATATCCTTAACTCTTATCTGTAGTAATACAAAAAGCAGAAGAAACAACCAAACCTAATATGGTTTTAAAATCAATTAAATCTGGTCTGGAAAACTATAAAATGCCGGATTGTTACTACATGTCATTGTTACTACATAGTTTCCTACAAAAGCGGTGAGGAGACCTGTGGCACCTTATAGACTAACCGAAGTGTTGGCGCATAAGCTTTTGTGGGCAAAGACCCACTTCGTCAGATGCATGTAGTGGAAATTTCCAGAGGCAGGTATAAATATGCAGGCCAGAATCAGGCTAGAGATGACGAGGTGGATCCAATCAGGGAGGATGAGGCCCACTTCTAGTAGCTGATCTGGAGGTGTGAATACACACACCTTGGTATTGACACACACTTTGGTATTCACACCTCCAGATCAGCTACTAGAAGTGGGCCTCATCCTCCCTGATTGGATCCACCTCGTCATCTCTAGCCTGATTCTGGCCTGCATATTTATACTGCCTCTGGAAATTTCCACTACATGCATCTGACAAAGTGGGTCTTTGCCCACAAAAGCTTATGCTCCAACACTTCGGTTAGTCTATAAGGTGCCACAGGTCTCCTCGCTGCTTTTGCAGATTCAGACTAACACGGCTACCCCTCTGATAGTTTCCTACAATTTAAAATGAGATCAGCAGACAGGATTGGGAAGATGGAATTGGCTCCCTGAGGTCATTCCTCTCCTGTGAAAAACTGAACTCTGCTGTTAAGGATAATCAGCTGTGTTGTGGTGCTCCATCCCCATCCCCACAAACTCCACCTGGGATATGAGATTCAAGATGGCTTCCTTCTGGATTATCTAGCTTTACAAATGATACAGATTATATTAAAAATAAAAAAAAATTACTGATGTTTTCTTTTCAAATGGAAAATATTGAATATTTGTTTAAATATATTTTTCTAAAAAATCCCAGTTTTCGTCAAAAAGAAGTTTCCATGAAAAATGTTTGACTAGATCTAGTAGTGAGAATGTGTGGTTTACAAGTCTGAAGTGGCATACTGATATAAGGGAACACCTATTATTTCACCTGAACTGTAACCACAAAGCTAAAATTTCTCAAATTCTCAAAGCTGAACTTTACTTCTCAGGCTCATCTATACAGTGGACCCTGGTACATGTCTAAAAGCAAGTGGGCAAAACGGACGGGTCTTCATCTGATGTTCTACATCTTCACTTCAGTGACTTCTATAACAAAATTTGCTCACTATCGTTTCAGTCATATTTCTCCACTCATAGTGCTACAAGCTCCACTGATAACTAAAAATCTAGCTGTATTCTTTCTGCTTTCTGCACCATACGCTCATCTATGGTGAGAGAATTAAAGTGTCAGTCGTATTTTGCAAATATTTTATCAATCAAAATATATGCAAGGAGCAGATAAGTGCAATTACTCCATTTTGAAATATATCTTTGAAACTGAGAATTCATAACTGACGGTTCTTGCAACATCTGTCCTGAAAATGTTTACTAAACACGAAAAATGAAAGAACAGATTGGGTCATCTGCCGACAATGTGGATGAATAAAGAAATTTTTATGAGAGATTTGAATAAAATCTGACTTTCCACTCAACTGAAAAAATGTATGTGTAGCTCATTTGATTGGAAGCCAAGAAAAAAAAATAGATTATTCAACAGGCCCCAGAAGAGTACCTTCAGGGACAAATTTCAGCATCTGTTGGATTCCTTCACAAAGAGTAAAGAACTGCTTTCCACCTTTGTTAAAGTTCTAACATGATACGTTGTAAATCTAAACAGCCATTTCTTGAGACTATATTTGCTCTCAGTCTTTCTGTACATAGGCAAGATTTGACATGGAACTGAGAGGGAAGCTGGATGTTGAATATCATGGATTGTGTGCTGTTCTTTGTAGAAGAATTTCATTATCTTCACAACCAATAGCCTATAAAAAAAGGAATCGAAATGCTCAACATATTGTGGCCAAGATGAAAATTAGCATTTCAAATGGCTGGTGCTATTGTGCTCATAAGTATGCCTATTGAACTCATCATTCAAGCAAGAGGAATAAAACAGATGAAGAGCTTCTGCATTTTTTTCATCCAAGTCAATTCCAAAGTTGGTGTCTGCTGTGACTAAAATCTGGATGTCCCTTTAGCCAGTATAGTCACTGTGATTTGGAGAGCCACAATGCCATCCTCAGCTGTGACTATGAGATAAGGATGCTGACTAATAGAAACAGTTCTAGGACAAGCAAAAATGAGATTACTTTAAGAAGACTCTAGGTGTGCCAAAACCTATGCTGATTTTTTTTGTCTTGAGCTGTCACAGCTGGGAAGCTTAAGCATGTGTCTCATGTAGCCTTAAAAGAAGGTTGCAGAATAAGGCTTTCAAGGACAAAATGTTGGTGAAATGACACAAGGGTTGGACTTGCAGAAAGTGTCCAAAGAACTAAGCCTATTAAAAATTGGCACATTACAAAATTTGCACTCTCTTCAACATTTTGGCAGAATCTATTTATAACAGATTTTATGTTGGGGATTGGGTCGAAAACTACTCCCCTAATTACGAACTGAATTGCTTTTAAAAAAAAGCCATGCAGACAAACCATTTTGAGTTATAAAGAAATTTGCAAAAGTGAGACCAGCAGGATGTATTGCCAAAAACTTGAAGACAAATAAGAACCCAGGTTTTCAGGCATCAAGTGGTGAAATCAGAATAAGTCAGAAAGGTTAGGTTTGATCTCTGAAGAGGACCATTCAGCTTGTTTAAGAGCATCCCCTGTTAGAGAATTGGTTAGTGCACAATGACATGCTGTGCTGTGCAGCTATTATTTAAACTTCTATTCTAAAAGTTGCTGGCAATAAGTGGAAGAAGATGGGAACATTAACATGGAAGAAAATTAGGGGGACTGGAGACTGAAATAAACTGGCTACTGCACAACAACATCCAAATCTTGTATTTGTACTAATATCACTTGATTTCCAATTGTCCCTTTGACTGCCACTGTTTAATCTTTATTTTTGAGTGTTTATAAAACAATAAATACAACAATCATCTTCAGTCCCCCATACCACCTTCTAACAAAATTAATTGGAATTTTTGCAATGATGGTCACATGCTAATATAGGTTGAACCTCTCTAGGCCGGCCCCCTCGGGACTTGACTGGTGCTGAACAAGAAAAATTGCTGAACCACAGGAAGTGAATATTGTCTACCAGCATTTTCAACACTTCCACTGCTTACTGGGCTCTTAGAAGACATTTAGGAGTAAATTAACAGCACAGAACACTGAGAGCTAGGACTGGTGGCTGTAAACAAAATTTATGAGACCACGGGAAACTTAACCATACCCATGATAAGTGGACATCCAGCTAACTAAAATCATGCTGGACCACGAATGGTGCCGGAGCAGAGCGTGCCAGACTAGAGAGGTTCAACCTCTAGGGGTATGTCTAGACTACATGCCTCTGTCACCAGAGGCATGTAAATTAGACTACCCGACATAGTCAATGAAGCCGGAATTTAAATATCCCCGGCTACATTAAAATAAAAATGGCCGCTGCACTGTGCCGGCTCAGCTGATTGTTGGCACAGCGCGCGAGTCAAGACGCAGATCAGTCGACAAGGGAAGCCTTTGTCGACCGCTCCTGTAAACCTCGTTTTATGAGGCACAAGGGAGCGGTTGACAAAGGCTTCCCTTGTCGACCGATCCGCGTCTTGACTCACATGCTGGGCCAACGATCAGCTGAGCCGGCACAGCGCGGTGGCCATTTTTATTTTAATGAATCCGGGGATATTTAAAAACCAGCTTCATTGACTATGTCGGGTAGCCTAATTTACTTGCCTCTGGTGACAGAGGCATGTAGTCTAGACATATCCTAGAAGAAAAAACTGTGGAGTTTATGTACCACAAAGCAAGTATAGTATGGTTGCCTGGTTGTTAGATAAGAATGGGAGCATAAGGCATTCTTCAACTACTTGAGGCAGTATTTCCAAATCAAAATATTTTGGTTATTGACCAAAAATGTAGCATTTGTATCAAATTTTTCTGCTGGAAGAATTATTTTTTCCACTAGCTCTATGGATTTTTTTTCATTTTCAACTCAGATATTCAGGGGCCTAAATGCCATTGACTCCCAATGTGACTTAAGCACATATATCCCTTTCGGATCTGGGATCCAAAGTCATCTGGATGCTTTTGAAAATTTTAACTTAGGTCATCGTGAAAGTAACCCATTGCAAATCCTTCCAGTCTTTTTCACAAGATTTCAACTGAACTAGTCCACAGTAATAAACTATCCCACTATGTCTCTCTTGGCCACATGAATGTCTGCAGTAATTTTAGCATTCATATAAAGATAAAAATTGATCCATATTAATTGTGAAAAAAAATCAATACAGTGTGCTTCCTCCTGAGTCTTCAGATAGACAGACTGCAAGGGTCTACAAATTTCCCCCATTCACCTCAATGTGGTGTTAATTCTAAATATGCCATTTAGCTGTCAACACTGATAACTAGCTCAGTGCTGATCATTTTAGGATAAACTTATAGCTATCCTGGAACTGTGAGCAGAGTTTAGGTAGATAGTCATCTTTCCTCCCACCTATTCATGTAACCCCAATTTAATTAAACTCATTACTATACAGGGTTAAACATCTTAGCCATAGTATAATTTTGCAATGGTTTCATAAGGCAAATGTAAAACATATTGGTTTTTGAAGCCAAGAACTAGCAATTGCTAGTTGGGCCTAAGTCAGGTTTGTTGTAATTTTTACTTGTAAGATAGACTAGGGCTCCAAAAGGTTAATGGACCACTTGTGGTAGAGCTTTCCTTCACACTTCTAACTCAGTTTTACTCTTGATAGAGCCATTAACTTCTACACTAACCTTTCTACTTGTTAGCATTGCACACATTCTGCCCACTAAAGCTTTGTATTGATTTTTGCCAGGGAGCTTTTATCAAATATAACTTTAAATACAAGTTTTGGGGGATTGTGTTACCATCAGGCAGTATATGTACAGACAATGATTACATTTCCCAGGTTATATATACAGTTCAGTCACTCCCTTCAGCAGCAATATTATCCTGTGATTTTGTTTCTTGAAGCATTTATTTTACTCCTTTCAAACATCTTCATTTTCTTAAAATGTTTCATTTAAAAGTAAAACAAAAAGACATGCCTAGTCCAAAGCCTACTTAAGGCATGAAGAGTCTTTGCATTGACTTGAGCTTCAGATCTGTTGTTGTCCCAAGTCTAAGAGCTGTTTAGTGCCCTCATCTCTCACTTTGCTTTGTCCTTTTTGGGAAAAGGACAAATATTATGAAATTCTATTTCCCGCTTATTAGCTTCCTGTTGTCTATGTCTCTACTCTGGTTCTTATGCATTCACCCCATCTCAGGGTTGTACAAATATTTTTTAAAAAGTGAAGTGAATAGGCTAATTACTTGAGCAACGACAGTGAAAACAGACTCTACAACATGGTTTATTTTAACAATATAACATTACATTGTTTTCCTTTTCTCCGCACCTGCCTCTTCAATTTCACATATACAGCCGAGCTTCTTACCAAACACTGCCCAATCCATTCTTTGTTTAGTATTGTGATGCTATCATCTAACTAATTGTAACTGTGATATACAGAAGTAAAAGCTATTTAGTGAAGCTAATGTTAACATATGGAAACAGTGTTGTTATCCAATGCTTTGAATCAAAGAAGAAACTTTATAGGTATTGCTTTATTTCTGGCTGTATTCATCTGTACAGCAAAGCATGGAAAAATGCCAACACATCGTACAAGTGAACAAGGCAGGTTCCCGAGGAAGATAAAAAATTGTGTGTCAGTTTTGCTAATCAAGATAATTTCCTCAAGCAGGGTGTAGGATTGACCTCCACTAGCTAAACTGAAGTAAAAACTGCTGGTGCCTGGCCTGCACTAAGATTTTACATCAAGATAGCTCTCTTTGGGTACGCCTACACTGCACGTTTATTTCAAAATAAACTATTCTGGAAGAAATACTCCAAAATAGCTTATTTCAAAATAGTACATCTACACTACAGGGAAGCCTCAAAATTAGTCCAAGGCAGGCTTCTCTAATGTGGACATGCTACCTTGATTTAGAGCCCTAGGAGGCACTTGAGAGTAATTACTCTGAATGGCCCTGGGGAGGAGCTATTTCAAAATAGCAGCAGTGGAGTGTCCACACTACTGCTATTCTGGAATAGCTATTTTGGAATAGGCATTATTCCTTGTGGAATGAGGTTTACAGAAGTCGGGATAAGCCATCTGTTATTTCAAATTTATTTCAAAATAATGGAATTGCTATGTAGCTGCTTGTACTGTTATTTTGAAATAACGTCAGTTATTTTGAAATAAGCGTGCTGTGTAGATGCACCCTTTATGTAAAAAAAAATCTTTTTTTGACTGAAGACACAAACTGTGTGTGGATGACAGTGGGCTAAAAGGCTGAGTATTTTTTGGTTTGCTTACAACATCAAAACATCTAGACAGCCTGGGTCCTAGTCATATTACCACAATACAGATTCTAAGAAAACACTTTCCATTTTTATAACTATTAATGAAAATGACTCAGCATTATGGGTCAAATTCAAATTTAGTGATGGAGAAAAACAGGAACCTGGAATTTTCCAGAAAGGCCTGGTTACTTTGATTTGATTGACTTCTGAAATTGGGCCTATATAGGAACTTAATCTAGAGAACCATTTCTGCTTTGAGTAAGAATTACATTCACTCAACTTTCAGGCTTGAAATATAAAATTTCCAGTTTGGCTGTAGGTTTGGTTTCCAGGGATTTACATTCATTTTTTCTTATGTGAGTCAATCAGAGTTGCATTCTTCAAGTTTCACTTTCACTTTTGGACTTAAACATTCACAAGAAAGACATAAATGCCATATGATTAGAGCTGTGCAAACAGTGTGAAAAGTACTTGAGAAAATGCACAAATTTTGAAGTAGGATTTCAGGTCACACCTTTTTTATTCACTTTTCTGTGAATATTTGTGTCACCAGTTTTGGGGAAGCAATTGTGTTCTTGTGCGAGTATGGACATTCTTGTGAGAACATTATTTGTGCTGGAAGCACTTGCTAACTACTGCAAATTATTGTAGCATATTAGATGAGATATGTTTAACAACACAATATGGCAGGGCTCCAAAGCACCAGGTCAGAGGTCTGGCATCTAATCACATGTGAGGGTATGATTATGTGAATGAAACTTCTTTGATTAGGACGTTACATTTGCTGCATTGCTAGGACTGCACAGCTTGCCCCTGATCAAGACACAATAACATGACACGAATCACCTGACCACATCCTTCACAAGCTGGAGTGCACACATTATTACTTGGTGAGACTGTGTTAAGAGAAAATTAAATACAAAACCTTTGCAATCAATCTTGCATTCAGTGACGTAGGGCTTGCTCCCTCATTTGGGAAGTAATTGAGACTATTTTAAATTCCAGCCTTTGTGCACATGGCCAAAATATAATGGATTTGTTTGAAGATTTGAAAAGGTAAGTAATCCTAGCTACATTTTGTAAGGCCTATTTACTGATCCCTCAAATGATCCTAAAATCCCCCCATGCTTTCCATTTATAACAATTAAATCATTCAGCTGAGGAACAAAAAAATACCACATGATTAAAGTGACCAAATAGTTTGAAAACAAAATTCAGAACCAATACCTACAGTGAACAGTTTGTGAGCTGTCCATAAGCTGAAATTTGTCAGCACAATAGCTTCACTGAACAAGCTGAATAAAAAAATTCTTTAGCAATTTGTTTATACACAACTTGTGAAGAGCTAAGAAAAGTATAGTTCAATGCATAGAGTGTTCATGGTAAATAATATTAATTCTATCCCCTGCTTTGAAGTGAAATTCTAAATTAGTTCTGAACAGAGACCTGATTTATTTAAAGTCAGAAGTTTTCATTGAATCTGGTCAGAGTCCATAACGAAGGACTAAACTAGGAGGATTTAGTGTGGTGTGGTCTTTCATACTGAACATTTCACACAGCTGTATAAATAACCCACTATCATGCTTCAGACAGTGATTGATGATTCACTGAAGCTTGTTTCCAGGAACTAAGACAACTCCATGCTACTAAATTGGAAACCAATTTACCAGGAACTAGTGAGTTAGAAAATGATGGTTCACAAGAAAAAGAGTAATTTCTTTCCTTTGTAAGCATTTGTTTCTCATATAAAAAAAAAAGACTTCATTCCAACTCATCTGATGAAGTGGGTCTTACCCACAAAAGCTCATGATACTTATATATTTTTTGTTAGTCTCTAATGTGCCACAGGACTACTTGATGTTTTTAAAGTTACAGACTAACATGGTTACCCCTCTGACTGTTACTGGAAATTTGTACAATTGGGCTTAAGCCAAAAATTCAGACCAACTATCTCAAAATGCAGGGGGTAAGGTCAGATAAAAACTGGAATTTTGACAAAATGATAATTTTTAAGTATTTGCTTTCTAAAAAAGAAAATCATGGAAACACACACACACACACACACACACAATTTGGACAGGCTACTGCAGTGCCTTATGAGAACTGTAGTTTGGACACCTCATATTCCTTTCTCTTCCATAGTCCTGAGTCCCTTTCCAGACTAAGAAGGGAGACCATAATGCATCATGGAAGCTGTAGTAAACATAGACAGCCTTGCCTATAGGGGTACATCTGCACAGCGGTGCTATTTCAGGATAACGTCCGTTATCCCAAAATAGCATTGTGCACATCTTAACAGCATGTCCGTTATTTTGAAATACATTTGAAATAATGGGCATCTTATTCCAGCTTCCTGTAAACCTCATTGCATGAGGAATAAGGAAGAAGCTGGAATAGCACTTTATTCCAAAATTTGGCACCATGTAGCACAAATTACATAGCTTATTTCAAGCTATGCGTGACTGTGTAGACATATCCTAGAAGGGAATAAGAACATGAGGCACTGGAGCATCATTTCCAAATTCAAAGAATTCATTTTCAGACCTCTAGAAATGAGAGACAGCCCATAATGTCTTTCAAAACATTGCTGATTGTAGGAACACTAAAGTACAAGAACATATCACTGTTACTTTTAAATATGCAAAAGCTACAAAATCAGTAAAATACAGTCCCAACATTCAAAAGTGTGCATGAGAAGGGTATATCACTGTAAGGTGAACAGAAATGTTTTTTCACAGATTGTTTTCCAAATTACAGTGTAGACTTAAAAACAAATACAGTTCATTCCACTGAAGGTTTGCAAACCCAGATACAGCTCCATTGGTCTAGAGCATCATTAGACTAGGAAACAAAAATGACTGAGAAAGAACTTGAAACTGACCTGCCTATTTTTGTAAATAATGCAACATAACCAAGTGAAAAGTGAATATGGTTTTAGATGCAAGCAGGCTCTGAATGAGCTCTCCACTGACATCTAGTGATGCACTTACGAACAAGATTTCAGGAACAGCCCGTGTTTGGAAAGACATACCTACTCTGCCTACTTGCGAGCAGATGGTGCTGCTTTGCCAAAATGATCAATTTTGGCTGCTTTTCAGTAACAGATCACTCTATGTGAATGAAGGGGTAATGAAATGTTACTTTTACTGTCTGATTAAAGGGCAGCAGAACTGTGCTTAGCATGACTGAGGGGTCACCCTAAGCAAAACCTCACTTCCTAAGCAGGAGTAGGGATGCCACATATCTGCAGAGATGAGAGTGAGTGGGAAGACAGGGGAAGGCAGGAGGTGCCTGCCTGGAGGTGTAGACACTGCCTAAAGATTCCTAGATACCATTTGACCTGTTCCTCTCTAGTATTTAATGGCAGCATTGATTAGACTCAATGAAGAGTCCTTGTTTCTGACCTTAGATCTTGTGTGGGGTCAGACAACAGACACAACACTGGATGTGAGGTTCCACTCTATCTACTGAAATCACTGAGAACTGAAATCACTAAGGCTGTGTCTACACTGGCGCAATCTTGCTCAAAAGCAGCTGCTTTTGCGCCAAAACTTGCTGCCTGTCTACACTGGCCGTGAGTTCTTGCGCAAGAACACTGACATTCTAATGTGTGAAATCAGTGCTTCTTGTGCAAGAACTATGATGCTCCCGCTCAGGAATAAGCCCTCTTGCGTAACTGTTCTTGTGCAAGAGGCCAGTGTAGACAGGCAACATGAATTTCTTGCGCAAGAAAGCCCGATGGTTAAAATGGCCATCAGAGCTTTCTTGCGCAAGAAAGCATCTACACTGGCATGGATGCTCTTGCGCAAAAGCACATCTCTTGTGCAAAGGCACATACCAGTGTAGACGCTCTCTTCTGGAAGAGTTTTTCAACAAGAACTCTTCTGCAAAAGAGTTCTTGAGGAAAATCATGCCAGTGTAGACGTAGCCTAAGGGTATGTCTACACAGCAAGGCTTAACCTGAAATAAGCTATGCAAACTGAGCTGTGTCAATTGCGTAGCTTATTTCAAAATAGCTTATTTTGAAATAGGGACAGTCTACACTGCACTTATTTCAAAATAGAGCACTCTTCCTCTGACTTCCCTTACTCCTCGTAGAAGGAGGGTTACAGGAGTCAGAGCAAGAATTCCTCCAGCTTGGCAGTATTTTGACACTATTTCCTAATAACTGCCTCCCGTGTAGATGCAGACTAAGTTATTTCGGAATAGCGCTAGTTATTTCGATATAGTGTTGCTGAATTAAGTGCCAGAATCTCAGAACACAATGTTGTGGGAGAAGCAAGTGGCAGCAGAGACTGTGGCCAGTCATGGGAGAGACAGGCAGCAACTATTGCAGAGGAGTGGCAGCAGAGAGACAGCAGCTAGTGGTCGCCAGTGGCAACATCAGCCAGTGGTCGGCCACCAGTGGCAGCGGCAGCCAGCAGCAACAGATGTGAGCCAGTTGCAGAGGCAACAGCAGAGGCATTGCTGGAAGCCTCCTCCCAGAGTTTGGAGGTGAACCCTGTGAATGCGCCACTGAACACTGGGTCTTCACTAACTTCGGAAAGCTAGTTGTGGGGGGGTGCAGCAAAGAGGGGAGAGGTGTGTTAAAGGGGCATTCATTCACCAGATTTTCCCACAGCCAGATGAGAAACTGAGACAAATGGCAGTGCACTGTGATTTGGTTTGCTTATGGTCACAAGCTTTTGAATGTGGTAGTGGTGTTTTCCTAAATTAATGCTTTTAATAAAAGTTCTCGTTGGTATACATAGACTAAATGCTTGCAAGAGGGGGAAGTACTGCATCTTCAAGATGCTTAGGGATGATGTTAGATTTTCCTAGATTACTGGGTGGGGACTCAAGTCAGTTCTGTTTTGTATTATTAAAACGAACCGCTAAATACTGAATTGACCCTTTTTGCTGCTGATTTCACCTGGCAGAAGGGCTACATAAAAATGTGTTTTCATATTCTAAACCAGAGGTGGGCAATAAGAAAAGTGGCAGCCCGCAGAATTAGTCCCTGGTGGGCTGCTGCCACTATATTTACCTGCGCCTCCACAGGTATTGGAGTATCACAACTCTTGTTGGCTGCAAATCACTGTTCGCAGCCAATGCAAGTGGCAGGAAGCGTCGTGGACCAGGACACCACTTCCTGCCACTCACATTGACTGCGAACGGTGATTCGCGGCCAGTGAGAGCCACAATCCTCCAATATCTCCAGAGGTGAAGGTAAACATGAAGGTGAGGGACCCCCAGGGACTAATTCTGCCAACCAGATCTGGACTGTGGGCTGGAATTTGCCCATCCCGATCTAAAATATAGCTCATAATACATATAAGGTTCTTCTTTAAATTCAATTACTTTGTATTAGCCCACCTATTTTACCATAGATGGAGAAGTCCAAGTCATTCAATGAGACTACAGCCCCTGCGGTTTTTTTTTTAAGTGTTTTTGAAAACAAATTCCATCTCATTAGTAATGACTATATTTTCTCCTACACATAGTAGTTTGTATGAAATGAGAAGGGACATCTCAGTTACAGCACCTCAGAGACCATAAAAAGGAGTGCTGAAACCAGAGGCACACAGAATTTTCTTAAGGAGGAGCTCCAGCAAGAGGTTTCCTCCCCAATAGGGTGCATGTGCCAAGGCAGAGAAAACAATGAGGTGCAGAGTGCCTCATGGATTCAGCTTAACTTATAATTGGCAGACACCACAGGTTGCTGGGGGCAATGTTGCAGGACTGAAAACAGGGAAGGAAGTCCTGGCATGTGCTAAGGAAAAGATATCCAGTAGAGCACAAGAGGAGATACTCTGAAGCCCTGACGGTTTCCCAGCACTTCCACACCTTGTGGAAAGCCCAGCACACAGAGTGTAGCTCATAAGTGATATTGAGCGAAACACCAGAACACTGTTGCAGCTCCCCAAACAAGTGCCAGAACAACCTTCTGGAATATTCTTGCAGGACTCCAATACTGCCATGAACAGGTGTCCACATTACAAAACTCACTACACTCACTAATTAACACCTGTTCTGGTGGTTTTTTAACAGAAAGATCCAATAATGAAATTGGTGTCAGAACCAAACAATATTTTTTTACCCTAGAAGTGGTCCTTCTTGATCAGAGTTGAGATACACCTTGAAGGACAGCATGGAATTCTTCAAGCAGAAGTGTTGCCTTTACAAAAATATCCTTAGCAACGAGGAAAAAGGGAAAAAAATAGCTAACCTATAGCCACAGAGGCAGCATAAGAATTGTTTTTCAATATTTTTCCTCAGGTGTAAGTGTGTGTGAACTGTTAGAGGGCTCAGTTAGAAATGTGTGATCATTATACTGAGCCAAATGTAGTAACCTTACATGAGACTACCACTGAAGTCCCAAGGCGTCACTTGGATGCATTCAAAACTAGAAGTTGTCCCTAAGGGTATGTCTACACTACCACTCTAGTTCAAACTAGGGTGGTTAATGTAGGCATTCGAAGTTGCAAATGAAGCCCGGGATTTAAATATCTCTAATTCGAACTACCTACTCCGTGCCGCGTGTAGCCGCGGGCACGGAGTTCGACCTAAGGGGATTTAAAAATGGCACCCGCCCGGCAAGATGCAAATGAAGCCCGGGATATTTAAATCCCGGGCTTCATTTGCAACTTCGAATGCCTACATTAACCACCCTAGTTTGAACTAGGGTGGTAGTGTAGACATACCCTAAGGGTTTTGTACTAAAAAGTACAATGATCTTCAGTTTGTTTTACATGAGTCAAATTCTGCTCTTACTCATACTGCTGTAATCTAGAGTAAATGGTGCAAGTGGGCTGACATTGTCTGGTATACTATACTGGTAAGTTATTTTTAACCAGAAAGACTCCCTCACCAGCCATCCCCAGCCCCTTCATTGGCTGCTGGGTCTCTGTGTACAGGGCTGAGGCCTGGGAATGAGGCTGGGAGCACTGTGGAAGCTGGAGGTGCTATCAGTGTTCTGCTCCTTTCCCCGTTGCCCCTCCCAGCAGGGAAAAGGAGCAGAACTCTCAGCTCTACCCCTCCCCAACTCTGTACACAGACATGGCAGTTCCATGGAAGGGCAGGATGGGGAGTTGTGCTACTCTGGCAGCCATCCCCCTCTCCTCCCCAGGTAATATGGGATGCAGAGATGGGGAGGCGAAGAGCGTGAGGGTCCCAGTCTGGGGGTGGAGTGGAGTCACATGGGGGTCATTTGGGGAGGTCACATGGCACTCTCCTTAGCTGGTGTGCCCTCCCTCTCCCATAGCAGGAAGGACTTCTGTTTACTTGCACCACTGAAATAACTCCATTGACTACAATGAAACTACTGGATTTACAATGTGAACACAGAATATGGCCCCATACCTTTCATTTTACATTATGCAAAACATATAGAAGAAATCGTACTGTGCTCCCCTGTTATCAATCAATGAATATTGCTCTGTTAATGTGCTACAATAAAATATTTCAATAGTGCATTGAGCAGGGTGACTGTAATATATCAGCAGATCAATGGACTGCAGAAACAAAATGGCCAAATCAAGACAACTATCTGCAATTAGGTAATTTTCAAGATCTTAGACATTGAGTTATCATGGTTTAGAGGAAATTCAAAGATATTAACTAACTAGCTGGAGAGCACCATAGGGTTTCCAAAGTGTTATCCTTCTCCCCTGTTTCCCTATTTATTATTAATAATAAAGATAAATTATTCATAAAATATGTTCATTAGTTTAGGGAAGTTTAGATCCAGATCTGGATTTTACAGTTCATACCCTTCTCTAGTATTGAGAAGCTCGTACACAAAATGAAAGTAAAGAGAAAGAGTAAAGTAATGAGAAAGCAGTCAGAATATTAGCTAGAAGGGAAGGAAATACAATCTACAAGCACAGCATTTACATAAAAGACCAATTACACCTGCAACTGGTTGGCACACCCAGGCTTAAAAGGCCTGCTACCAGAAGAAAGCAAAGTGGAGAAAGGAACCAGGACTCACTGAAGCCATGGTTGACCATGCAGCCCTAGAGCTGACAGCCAGAATTAGCTTTAGCTAACTTCCTTCTCTCTGCAAGCCTACAGAATCAAGACTGGTTGTTTATGTCCTGGGGATATTTATGCCCATGTTTTGTTGTATCCTGTCATCTTTATAAAATAAAACTGGGAAATCCTGTTTGACACAGTCCTTCTCCTGAGCTTAAGAAAACTACCACATCCTCACATATTCTTTAAAAAGTGACACTCTCGCTCTTTTAGCCAATCGGATGATTTGGTAAATGGCAGTTTGTTGCAGCACCCTATGTGTGAGAGAGAGAAGGAGGAGAATTCACATGAGGGAAACTCAACATTTGCTGCACATGACCAGCCACAGCATCTCAACTACCTAACACATCTATGTATATCTGAGGTAATTCTTGAAATTCTGAATCTGTGGTAATACTTCTTTCCCCATTCAAGACAGAGCCTGTGCAAACAGTTCAGAAGCCTCTGCAGTGGTCCATGGCTTTTAGTTTTTGTGTGAAGGATGGATAACAGCACAATTCATAACTTCAAATGGATGGACCCAACTGGCCCTGAGACTGAGTCACAATTATTTCATTGACAAGAGAATTCTATTTAGGTGCCCAGGCACTACATACATGGGGCCCACCTAAATCTATTTTCTAATTATTTAGATAAGGAATGAGGCTTTCTATATCAGCCGTAGGGACTGTATCTAGTCATGATACTTATATGGCCTCCATTACTACAATATCTGAGTGCTTCCTTTTAATAAATGTCCTCATACCACCACTTTGTGGTAGGGAATATTTCCATTTTACAGATACAGAACTGACAAAAAACTAAGAGCCAGATTTACAATAGTGTTTAGGTGACTAATGAGTTTTTCAAGAGTACCTAAGGGCCAGATTTTTTTTTAAATAGTGACAGTTAGGTGCCTTAATACCTTTAAAACTTGTTTGCAAGCACATGAATGCTTGCAAACATCTCAATAGGCACTTACCTCCTTCTATAGGTACCAAAATCTGGACTTAAATGATTTGCATGAAACTCACATGGTAAGTTTGCAGTAAAGAAGAAAATTGAACCTAGGTCTACTTAGCCCCAGGCTAGCAACCTAGACTACTCCAGGAAGTTTTTTTTTTTTAAATACCTGTGGCTCTGCACATTTATTTTCTCAAAATATATGCTTGCAGCCCCAGAGAGCACTGCTTTAGAGAAGGTTCCAAAACTCATTGGTGCCAGTAGTATATCCTACAAGTGGGATTATATAGAAGCAGTTTTCAAAGAAGAGACTACATGAACAGAAAAGCAGTTGAGTTCAGGACTTTTCACAAACAAACAAGAGTCAGATGCATATGGTTGAGGGCAGTGCTTTTTTTGTGATGGTACTGCCCGGTACGCAGTACCGGCACCTCCAGTCAGAGCTCAACAACTGTTCCCGTGGAGTACGGCACTTTTTTTTTTAAACAAAAAAAGCACTGGTTGAGGGGAAATATCAATTCAATGTAAATGGACTAAGGTAGTCTGCGCTTTTGGCTATGTGTTTTTATTCCAGTGAATACACAGTCATCAGCAGGAAGTCATTAGATATTCTATTTATGCCAGAAAAATGCTACAACAACCTTCCTCTCTTTTCCCTGTAATGTCAGCATAGTAAAACCATTCCTATGATGCTGTTATCTGGAATTATTTCTTCACCAGTGAGAATCCATTACCAAGGAACTGATCTCATACTGTTTTGATGGAGATAGGGGTATGGGCACTGTAGCATCAATTTCTTCTGATGCATTTATTTTTCCACTGTCCACTTACAGAATTATTTCCACTTTCCAATTATTTGTATTCAACCAATGGCATATACAACTTGAGCATGCATTGCATTCTAATTATCTGAATATGCAACTCAAGCAGCTAGGTTCCTAACCATTGGATTTGCTCCCCCAAAATGAAAGACTGCTTCTCTTGTGAGCACAACTGTTTGCACAAACAGAAGTAATAGTACAGGTTGGACCTCCCTGGTCTGGCACCCTTAAGACCTGACCAGTCCTGGATGAGGGATTTTGCCAGACCAGGGGAGGTCATTTTTGGACCTCTGCCACCTGCCCCCCTGGACCAGCTGCTGGATTCCCAGCTGGCTCCCCATCTCCTGTGGTCACGCTGCCCTGCGGACCCTGCTGTGCAGCCATTGCTGCCATGGCTCTGCTGGGCAGTGTGGCACTGGGACTCTGAGCAGCAGTGTGCACCACAGCTCCCGGGGCAGTCACATGTGCTGCCTGCTGTGCAGCCGTGGATGCACCATGGGCTGAGACTTCCAGCCCCGTGGGGCATCCACAAGCCAGGTCTCCCAATCCCGCTGGGTGGTCCTGCCATTAGCTCCCTTCAGGCAGCCCATTGCCCTGCCAGCCCCACAGGGAATCTTGCTGCTGGTCCTCCACCGGGACAATGGTCCTGAAACATCCAAGCCAGACTATGTATGTTGCCAGACCAAAGAATCCCAGTTAGGAGAGTTTCAACCTGTATAAAGCTGAAAGTCAGATGAAAATTTGGTTTGTCATGTAATCTCTCTGCCTCAGAGAAATCTTGTATCCCTCCCTGTAGTGAGTCAGCGTGGCCTCCCACTGACCCAGAGGAGGAAACTCTCCCAAAGACCCCAGAACCACCCAGCCCCACCCACAGGAAACAGAAAGGCAGGGCCGAAGGTATAAAGAGAGGAGCTCCAAGCTCATTTGGAGCTTGGCTGCCGAGCAGGGTAGAGGCTCTTCTCCAGTCCCAGTGGAGGAAGGCCCTGCCATGCTGCCCTCAGAGGGAGGACTGGGTTGGTCTGCCTGAACCACTGCCGGGCCCTGAGCACTGACCTAGGCTGCCATGGCCGCTGCTGGACCCGGATAATTGAACAAGGCTGTGGAAGCCACTGCCCAGGCCCACAGATTTTCCCTTGCCAGGCTCAGACGAATGGGCTGGACTGCCTGGACCCTCACATGCACAGGACCCGGAGCCTATGGACATGATGCTGGCGCCTCCATCTCATACTGACCCCGAGAAGCAGCACCCGAGCCAGGTAGCCCCCAAGGGGGAACAGGGAGGTGGCCCGGGGCGGCCAACCCTGGAGCAGCCGAGGAGATGGAGGTCAGCTGGGCAGCGTGTTGCAGCTTGGACCCCCACTGACCCACAGACCCAGTCAGTGTGTTGCGGCTTGGATCCCTGCTGACCCAGTGGCCGCGGCGCTGCCACTGCTAGGGCCCTGGGCTGGGATGCAGTGGAGCAGTTGGGCCTGCGTTCCCCACCCCCCCCCACCCCTTCCCCTTGAGTAGCCAGTTCCCCCTGTAGGGAAAAAAGCCTCTACTCTTGTCGGCTCTCTGCCAGCAAGGAGCCCTGACCCCTGACTCAGCCTGCAGACAGGCCTGGGCTTTGAACTCTGTGGACTACTTTACTATTTATGGACTGCTTATTTATAGACTGCTGGCCTGCCCTTACACCGGGCCCGGCCTTCCAAACTGTGGCTCAGCCTGCAGTCAGGCCTTAGCCTTAAACTGTTACTCAAGCTATAAACGCACAGTTTAACTGTTTGTTTGTTGCCCTGCCCTCAGCTGATTGTCGGCACAGCGCGGCAGTCAAGACGCGGATCGGTCGACAGGGGAAGCCTTTGTCGACCGCTCCTGTAAACCTTGTTTCACGAGGCATAAGGGAGTGGTTGACAAAGGCATTCCCTGTCGACCAATCCGTGTCTTGACTGCCACTCTGTGCCGACAATCAGCTGAGCCGGCACAGAGCAGTGGCCATTTTTATTTTAATGAAGCCGGGGATATTTAAATAAATAATAGAATATTTAAAGCTCCGCTTCATTGACTATGTCGGGTAGCCTATTTTACATGCCTCTGTCGGCAGAGGCATGTAGTCTAGACATACCATGAGATTGGGCTAGAAATGTCTCATGAGCTATTCAAAATGTTATGGGTATATGTGGAGTGGGAATACTAAAAGGAGAGCCCCCTGTATGCATGCAAGGAAGTTGCCTGCACAACCTTCATTTTGGCATTTCCAGACTTGTTTACTTGAATTTGAAAACTTATTTTAATGGTGATGGAATTTCCTAGGTTCATTTTTTTAAAAGAAGGCAAAGGATGCATCCCAACAGAATAATTTATCCCATGTGCCTTATAAAAGAACACCTCAGCCCAGCAATTTAGGAGGTACCCAGTATTTGCCATATGAGATGTGTAGAGGCTGAGACAGACTGGGACAAGGAACTCAGCTTAACTGACTGACAGTCATACAAGGTAAGCACTGAATGAAGCTCATCTCCTTCACCCTGTTTGTGGGACATTCACTACTCTCCTCCCCCCATATAAACACTATTCAAAGGCCATAAAATGTCATCATACCGTGAAACTGAATTATGACATGAGGACACTCAACACCACCACGTTGCTCTGCAGCACAAGACAACTAGTTACATCAAAATGTCGGCTCTTTATTGGGATATGTGCACCCAAGTTAATGACATCTTCATGTCACAGTCTGCCTGCTGGATAAGCTAGGAGAAATGGCAGCACCAATTCCACTTATGAACAACAGTGCTCCTTCAACCCCATAATCACCTCTACTTCTTGAAGGAAAAATCTATATCCTTTGTATAGTCACTACATAATTGAGCCAAAGTCAACTCTTTGATATACCAGCACTAATACTCCATTTTCTTCAGCCAAATGGGGCCATTTTCGAGCTATAGACAACAGCAGAAAAATCATTGTTAAAGTAAATTTCTCTTCAAAAACTTTCACATAATGCGTAAGCACTGTTAGTATTTATTTGAATGGAAAATATGATTTGTCAATCAGCAATGGCTCACTAAAAAAGAAAGCCTAGTATATTAAGCTCAGATCTGTTAGAGGTTTATTTTCTTTAATTATTAACTTTACAGTATAATTTCATCCTTTCACAAGTCAAGGGTATTCATTATAAAAATTAAAACAAGAAAAGAGGAAGAAAGGCTTACACTACATTTATCTCTTGACTTAACCTGCTTGGCAGAGCAGTGCTGCAAACAATTTTGTTGTGTCTATGCTAGCACTGTCACTACTGCTGAAAAAATGAACAGTAAATTTGGCAGTGTAAACTAAGCCAGGGAGGCTTAATTCAAGTCCTTGGTAATGTATAGCAAAAGTTACTCAGGGGAACAAAGTAGGGCCAAGTGAATAGGTTAGCTATGTGTGTACTGAATAGGTTAGTAGCCAAGCACTGTGGGTTTAGGTCCATCTGTCATAATCTTCAATGTAATATTGCCGTGGTTCATCCATACAAACCCCTGAGTTATTAACCCAAGAAAACGTCAGTGCTTGGAGAATGTATCAAATGTCAGCTGGGAAGCCAAAAAAGCCCCAAAAATTCTACTCCTGGGGAGCTCAGACTCATGAACACATGAATAGAGAGGAGAATGAAACAGTTTCCTTCCTGTGACCAAGCAGTAGAAAAAGAACATTCTCAGGACTTCAGGCTAGACTAGGCAGGTGTTGCTGCAGTGTTTGTATTTTCAATGACCATCACCATTAGGAATGGGGTGCCTGCCAGAAATAAAGTGACTGTCACCTTCTGGTGCTCTTGCTCTCTCTCTCTTTTCAAATGAAAAAGGAAGCTTTTCTACCCACACTCAGTTTACAAAACTTAGATCGTCCAGTCAGGTAACAGAAATAATACCATGTGATATACCTATCTAGTCATACAGTAGCCATCCTTCTACAAAAGAATTTCAAAACCGGATTACAAAGGGAGACAGCTGAACTGGAATTCATTTGCAAATTCAGTGCAATCAATTTAGGACTGGATAAGGATCTTAGCTGGTTAATGCATTACAAAGGCATTTTCCCCTCTCTTGGTATCCACGTTTCCACAACTGCTGTGAACTGGACACTTCCACCCTGACTTTATTAGCCTCATTTACACAAGTACCCTCTTTCTTTTGATGAAGTGGGTTTTACCCACAAAACTTTATGCCCTAATAAATCTGTTAGTCTCTAAGATGCCACAAGACTGCTCTTGGGTTTTGGTCATACAAGGCAAATCGTGAATAAGGAGTGAAGACCCACAATCCACAGACAATCCTATAACATTGATAGCAGGATCTCCAATCCCACATAGAGATGCTGGATTATTGCTTACCTACCTTAACATTGTGGCAGCTGTAGCTTAAATCTACCAAAATACAAGAGGTCTCAGTGAAGCTGGTTGGACAAATATTTGGGGTTTTGGTTGGAATTCGCCAATACAGCAAAACTGAAACATATTATGAGACCGTGTTGATTTCAGCTAAATTCTGTCAGAAGCTGACAGAGGTTCCAGGCTCCTGGCTCTTTGGCAACCTGCCTGGTGGTCTGATGAGAAGCCAAGAGGTTGGAAATCCTGTGAATCTCAGGTCCCAAACTCCTAGGCTACGTCCACACTACGAGTTTTCTTGGCAAAAAATATGCTAATGAGGGACTCATTTGAATATTTTCTGCCAATCCATTTTTGCGCTGGGGTTTTTTGTGCAAAAAAAAAAAAGCAGTGTGGATGTTTTCTTTTTGTGCAAAACCCCCTTTTTCTGCAAGATTGGTAAACCCCTTACCCATCTTGCGGAAAAAGGGGTTTTTGCACAAAAAGAAAACGTCCACACTGCTTGTTTTGGCACATAAAACCCCAGCACAAAAACAGATCAGCAGAAAATATGCAAATGAGATCGTGACTCATGCCAATGAGTCCCTCATAAGCATAATTTTTGCCGAGAAAACTCATAGTGTAGACGTAGCCTAGTTTCTTGCAGGTCCAGACTTCTAGAGTACCCAGCTCCAGATGAACTGGGAAGAGAACATTAATTCCACTTTGCAGAGTTTCAACATTGTTGGTGTTCATTTCAGAACAAAATCAACTGTCAAGATCCTTCATGAAACAGAACTCCTGTTCTGAATCTAGATGTGAGCATGACCCTGACTAGGGGAGCAGGAAATTCTACTAATGGCTCCTCTTGAACCGAGGCTGGAGTTTATGTTCTTTTGTAAAAATTACTAACAGGGCCAAACTCAAGGAAAGGAGTGAGTTTGACCTTCCACAGCATAACTAGTGTATATTTGGAGTAGGATGGTTATGCCAATTGATTATAATTTATTTGCACCTTTATTTGTCAAACTGTTGTGCATGATGGACAAATTCATTAAAAATCATGATTTGTTTGAGTACACAAAGAAGGGGTATAGTCACATAAATCCTTCACTGCTAAAGTCCGTCTTTTGGTTCTGTGTTTGTATAGTGCCTAGCACAACATGGTCCCAATCCCTGACACCACCTTGAAACTCCTACCACAACACAAATAACAATAATTCACCCAGCTCTACTGATGCGTTACCCTTAGGCTATGTCTACACTGCAGGCTTTTTGCTCAAGAAGTCTTTTGTGAAGAGTTCTTGCACAAAAACTTCTTGTGCAAAAGCGCATCCACACCTCAAAGCTTTTGTGCAAGAGAGTGTCCACACTGCATGGATGCTCTTGCACAAGAAAGTTCTGATTGCCATTCACAGAGTGGCCATCAGAACACCTGTGCTTTTTCAGATAGGCTCATTTTGCGCAAGAAACCCCTGCGGAGCGTCCACCTATGCCTTTTTGTGCAAGAGCTGTAGCGCAAAAAGAAGTTATGCCTTGTAGAAGGAGGTATACCTACACCGCAAAAAGCCCTCTGTTCTGCCAATTGACTGCAGATTTTCTTGTGCAAAAACACGCTTGAGGTATGAACGCTCTGTGGGTTTTTGCACAAAAACAGACATTTTTGTGCAAAAACCTTGTAGTGTAGATATAGCCATAGGGCTAACTTTTGGCACTCATTTATGACAATGCAATTCCAATGTCCTCCTGAGGACTAAGGTAAGTGAGGGCTGTACCTGGGTCAGATTACAGTATAAAACCAATTCAACTTGATCATATTTGTATTTTTTTTTAAATATAGTAATATATCTACCTACTGGTGCAAACAGAGTCAGCTCAATACTGATCTGAAAGTTTGGCTTTGTTTGGGTTTGTTTTGTTTCTGTTCCTGAACAGAATAGTTTTGTTCTCAAAATGTCTGGACAGTTCCAAGACAGTGAGGTAAATCTTCAAAGGCACTTCTTCTCATGTCAGTCCTTGTGTAAAGAACTTTATACAGGCAACTTTCCCTTACCTCAGCAAATAAAAGGAATCTATATCTTTCAAATAGATAGTGAGATAAAACATACTGTTTTAATCCCTACTGTAGGGAGACTTTAATCAATAAAGCTTCCAGTTTTGATCTAAAAGCAGCCAGCCTGTTCACAGAGAGTACATTTTGCATAGAAGGGGCTTCTAATCATGCCTTGAAATTAAGTGTAGACTTGGATAAGTTCATTAAGCAATAAAGCTGAGGTCCAATTACAAATACAATCTGGACGGTACAACCTATACACTGTAGGCCGAACAACAGTCTTCAGAACTCTTCTGATCAAAGAATTCAAGGCTTTTATTGAGGAATTAAACTTTAATTTAGATTTTCTTATCATCTGACTTACACGAAGATTCAATAGAAGCATATTAGGATCCAACTAGCTAAAATTAATTTCAAATTCTGGTCACAGTGAACTATATATGGTGATTTCTTTTCATGCATATTTCCTTTCTTTTTAAAGTGAATTCAGTTATGGTGAAGAGTACCAGAATAAGAGGGCTGGAGAATAAAGTCCTCCTCTTAGCCACGGTACAGATACAATATGAACAACAGTAGTTCAAACTTCTCCTCTGTATCCCAAGATGCATCTCAAATATGACCAGGAGGAACCACTTTGAGGAGTGACAAGGCAGTAGTTCAGACTTCTAAATCTGGACAATTCTGGAACTGTACACAGTCTTTATAACAGTTGTGAAATCTTCACTGTTTGTTCTTTCATTTTCATGCCTCTGTGCATATCGAGGTTCCAGGAGACTGCAAAGAGGCAACTGGACCATTTTCAGAGATGGTCCAAAATTGCAAAATTGAAATCCAGGGTAAAAATTGTGATTTAAGAGCATAAATCCCTTTAAGAAAAGTAAATTAGGGCTTCCCACATGGGAAAATTAATCCAAATTCATTCAAGGCATGAATCAGAAGTGGGTTAGGTAAACCTTGTTAAATCCATGCATGTATGCTGTTACTCAGCGTTAATGTGGACGAAACTCTGTTTAGGTTAATTCACAAGACCCCTTTATCGCTGAATGGAGGGTATTCACACTGAGGCTTAATGCAGTGTAATTAATCCATTTCAAATTTACAGCTTTAATAATTCAGACTCATTTTTCTGGATGTTGCTGTGTACATATAAGTTGCCTTTTGGTACATATAAGTCCATCTCAATGGAATTTAAGGTTTAGCTACACTGTCCCACAATTTGGCAAATGGGGGAGCGTGAATAGTAGTGCACAACAAAGTGCTGTGTTGTGACTCCCCTATGTAGATGCTGTGGGCATCAATGAAGCGGCTCCTAGTGTTAACAGAGTTCCCTTTGAACAGAATTACATTAATGAAAAATAGGAACCTTTTCATTTGTGCCCACAGTATCCACACCAGGTATTTCAGCACAGCACTTTGATGTGCACTGTTGTTTCAACACTGGTAGTCCAAACTGTGGGCAGTGCAGTATCTAGGTTACTGTTGAAAATTGACTTCAAGACATCTGGATATTTGAGAAAATTTTATCCCAGAATTTGTATCTTACTAAAGTTTTTAGTCTGAATCCAGACTTCTTTGAGATCTATGGTATTAAAAGAGATAAGCAGCGCAAGGGTACATCTAGACTACATGCTTCTTTTGAAAGAAGCTTTTTCAAAAGAATCTTTCAGAAAAGCTTCTTTTGAAAGAGATTGTCTAGAGAGCCACAACTTTTTCGAAAGAGAGCACCCAGGCAATCTGGATGCTCTCTTTCGAAAAAGCCCTGTTTGAGGTCAAGAACGCCTTTTTTCAAAAGAGCTCTTTCAAAAAAAGGCGTTCTTCCTTGTAAAACGAGGTTTACCGCTGTCGAAAAGCCAGTCTAGATGCAGTCTAGACGCAGGTGAAGTTTTTTCGAAAAAAGGCCATTTTTTAAAAAAAAACCCTGTAGTCTAGTTATAGCCTAAATGATGTTTCGCCCCAGTGCAACTATGCAGCTGTCCACTGGTGACTTGACTGTGGTCTACAAGTACCTAGCTGGGGGAGAATTATCTGATTAATGCCACAAATGGAGCTTTTTAATTTAGCAGTAAGAGATGTAAAAAGGTCCAGTGGTTTGACACGGAAGCTAGATAAATGCAGTTTAGAAATACGGGGCAAAATTTTACCAGTGAGGTAGTTAGGACATGGAAGATCAGTATCATAGTCCTTTCTTGCCTTAAAAATCTGTGAATCATACCACTCTTAGATACATAGTTTACCGGCTGTTTTGCAGAACAGTTCTCACACCACAGTAATAGTTATACATTTTTATGAGAGCTGGAAAAAAAGAATCACACTTTTATCCTATGCAAATATATATCCTGATAATCATGACTCTACCAAATTCCTGACCCTTTTTCATAAATTTCTGTTCATAAAAAAGGTTATAGTATTTAAGATATTTTGAATGTCATGCTTTCAGATAATTTAAATCTTAAATTTTACAGGGCTGTTATATATCCCTGCTTTGTTTTTAGAAACTGCAAAATATAGACATGTAAATCCCATGATAACATCCAATTATGACCCCTCAAGTCACCCTTACTTCTTTGCAGCTGCTGGTGGCAGCACTGACTGTAGGACTGGGCAGCCATCCAGCAGATGTTGCTCTACAGCCACCTAGCATTGAAGGTTTCACAGAAGTAAGGGTAGCAATACCACAATATCCTACAATAGTCTTTTAACCCCTTTGGGTCAAGACTCCAGTTTGAGCACTGTTGCTATGAGATAATAGTGCACAAAAGATCAGATTTCACCATCCATGACATGTTTTTTATGGCTGTGAATTTGGTAGGGCCCTACTTAAAATTACATAGTAGTTAAGGAGGTTCCAGAGCTTGCAAGGTTTAAAAGTTCATACCTTTATAAGACCAATTTTCTTTGAGCTTGTGTTAGCTCAGTATAGGTTTAGATCTCAGTGAGCTCTAGAAAATGAAGAAAGTTTGAAGAAAATTTCCTCACTAATTATGATTTAGCATTTAAATTCAATGCGTAACTACAGAAACCCAAACAAAACCTATGCAGTCAATACAGTCAGCTTACAAAATGAGTATTTCAAGAAATTATGAAGGTTTATAAACATCACGCATTGTCATCTTTAGTAATATTGGATGCTAACAGGCTGTGATATAAAGAAATAATTTACATTATAAATACTGTTTGAGAGTAGAGAGAAATGGATTATTTTACAAAACTGGTATCAAAGAACTCTTGGTGATTTACTTTATGTAAGGTTTCTGTCCTTCTCACTCACACACAAACTCACGACTCTAATAACACATCCATGACCAGCTGCATACATACAGGTATTAGCTTAATGACATCTCGTAGCATTGTGGAATAAACCCAGGACCTTTGACTCCTAAACCACAGACCTTTGCTACTTCAGCTAAAAGGAATACTTCTACTAGGTGTCAGTAGAATTATGGCCATATCCTTTCTTAGGCTTCCAGCCACCAGAGAACAACATAATTACCAGCACTTGAGTAGGTCTAATTCTATTTGAAAGAGGATGGTACACATATTTACAGCCACTACATTAGATAAGGTGGCACGGGAACCTATCTGTATAGCTGTTTTTTATCCAAATTTATCTCAAGTGAGGTAGGTGTGTATGTGTTCAGTCATCCACGTGTAGCCATTTCTGTGATTGATCATGGCAACACCACAGTGCTACACACCAGTTTAGGATGGGAAGCAAAGAATAACTTTTCCAGTTAATGCCAGAGATGAAGCCTATATATTTACCTGCATTGGAGCCTGGCTGGTGACTGGAGCTTAGCCAGGAAAGTGGGTTAACAGTTGAGCTGCGAGAATGCCACCCACCCACCCACCTGAAAGAATGAGGAACTTGATAGGGCTAGTCTCAATTGGGACAGCCCGAGATGAATGAGGAAGGAGAACACATCCTGAAAGGACTCAGGGGTACACCAGCCCATCAAGCAGGACTGGTGACAGACTTCACCATGCCTTGGGCAATGTGGGGGGTGCTTGGCTACAAGGCCCCTGAAGGGGCAGGGCTTTAAGAAGAAGGGGTGGGGCGAGGGCAGACAGCCCTCAACACCGCCTGGACTCTGCTGCCTGGAGCTCCAGAGGCAATTTAAAGGGACCAGGGCTCTGGAGCCCCAGGCCCTTTGAAACCACCAGGCCCTGAGATAACTGCGTCCTTTTCTCCCCAACCCATCAGTGACCCTGCCTTCAAGTTCTAGCAATTCATTGGCTAGCTTAGGGAGGAAGGGAGATGAATGATTCCTGCTCCCTCCTTTCATTAATTTAATCTCAAAGCTGTGCCATTGGAAGCTTCTTTTTGCCCCATTCTAGTAGCTCACCTGCCCCACGCTGTATGGGTAGCCTTGGAGCGGTGTTCTGCCGAAGCTGAAGGATGGACCAGACATCTGTTTTGGGGGGCAGAATTTTTTTCTTCTCACAGGCTCTAAATTGGAAGAGGCCTAGGGAATTTTTCATCTTCCTTGCAACACCCTGAAGACATAGTTAAATAGAAGTAGGGTTTAATTATTCGTGGTAGTACTTGATAGAGATGTTAGTTCATCACGTGTGGCCTTTTCAAGTGGGGTTAAAGGCTAAAAGGAACCATTCCCAGAAATAAAAGACCTGAGGATTTCACTGATGGGCCTTGTGCTCATAGGACAGTGAAAGATCATATGGGCTAATTCCCCCCCCCCCCTCCTTTTGTATCCTCTCTCCCCCTTATAGGTGACATGAAAAGGTGGTAGGAACCAGATGAGTGAGCTGACTGCTAGAACTTTGGTTATTTAACCTCCCTGCATGAGTACCAGTTAAAATGCCTGGTGGGTGAGAGTATGTGAGACAGGGCAGGTATTGTTCCTTCCCTGTGTTAGTGGCACCCTGCTGCTTAAAATCCATCCCTGGGTTTGTCTTCATTTCATGCCACATGTACATCAGTGGCCAAAGATATTTTAGGTCTTCATCAGAGTTAGAATAGAGGTGCACCTAAAAAGTGGTGACTGAATATCAACATCAATAAGAGTGATAAAATTCAGTGATGCATTTTGAAAAAGATTTTGAGTGGCTTCCTGGAGCCACTTAGGAAAATTCCACCATCAAGCCAAAAGGAGGTTGGGTGTTTTTGAAGCTTTTGATAGACTAATGCTCTTTGTCGATACTGCTAATTCAGGGATGGATAGATGGACAGATGGAAAGATGTACGTACATGCACATACACATACACACACACACTCTCTCTCTCACTCCCTTTGGATTACTCTAGGTTGTACTAAATGACAGGTTTTTCAGGAAATATTCTAGGAATTGATCCTTACTGATGCCTCCTAAAGAACTTCTCTCTCATTTCCTACTTGAAATTACACATAGTGACATTACTTATCATCGTCGTCATCATCATGATCATCTGCCACATAGTTTTCAGGAACAAATTCTAAACATTCATGCAAGTGATGCTTAATTTACATTCGTTTTCCAAGTGGTTATGCCTTCCTCCTTTATTTTAAAATGTGAAAAAAATGAATAGAACCTCCATTTCCTCCCCTTTACCCACCCAAAGTACATTCAATCTGTTATATTGGATTTACCATCTAGTAAATTGGTGTATTAAGGGTATGTGTGCAAAAGCCACTTATAATATTTACAGTACATCTCTCAGAAAGTCTCACTGAAGTAAGGATATAGTTTCCTAGAATCTGCAACAAAGGATGTCTAAGCCTCCCCCCCCCCCACCACCTTCTTCCCTTATTTATTCTTGGATCTGGACTTCTAACACTCCTGTCATCTGAAGAAGTGGTCTGTGCCCACGAAAGCTCATGATGCCATCTACATGTTTTGTTAGTCTTTAAGGTGCTACTAGTCTGTTGTTGTTTTTTAAGCAGTAGTAAAGGCATCTTGGAAACCTAATACAGGCTAGGAGGGGACCATTAATTAATCTGCAAAAACAATTCATGTACCATATCCAGGTCTGCAATGAACTGAAAAGATTCAAGGATATCAGGAGTAAAAAGTCAGGCAGGTGTCACCCAAACCATCTGATACATAACCAAAAAAAAGGAAGATTGTAAACAGGCCCATAAGTGGCCCGATTGTCAAAGTCATTGGATGGGTTCTCAAGCAGAGGGCAGTTGTGAACCTTTGAAAGATAAAAGCATTCTGCCCTCCTGTTCCCCACTGCCTTTGATAGCAGGATGAAAATTCATCTGACACACAGATGTGTGCCCTTAACACCACCTGTACCTCAACAAGCCACAAAGGCCAAAACTGAAGCAGTATCAAATATTTTACAGTAAAAGTCAATTATGCTGCAAGCTAAAGCAAATGGATGGTTTCAACCTGGGATATAAAAAGAGAACGTGTTTTAATGGCTCTGAGGGAAGGAGAAAAGAAAGGAATGGTGCACTAAATAGATGGAGGAGCATGAGTGAAAGTTACTTAATCCATTTCAAGAGTCTCAGGAGGGCAACAAAGAAGAAACCAAAAATGGAAGAGTAGAGTAAATGTCTGGCAAGGGAGGAAGTGAGAGGAAGAAGGGTAGGTGCATATGGGGTCATTGAAGGAGAGGGATGTAAATCTAAACTTGGATGAAAGTGTGGGATTGTAAGAAAGTTAGTTCCCAGGCCAACACTTTCTTATATTTTCATGAGCAGTTTGAAGGATGAAGCAGACTACACTAATCAGGTTGTACAAAATCAGAGGTGACCTATTATCTTGTTTATACAGAACCTTTTATCTCAAAATATTTCATGAAGGATTATGGAGTAAAACAAGCTGAACCAAGAATTCTAAGAAAAATTTCTTTACATAGATGAACACTTTAACTAATAATGAAAAAATCAGCCACCTGTAGAATGCAAGTTAACAACTGTTTAACAGCAGAGAACAGAACTATTTAAAAATTTAGGACAAGAAATGAAGCAAAAAACATATAATGGAAGCTGAAGGAAAAAATTAGCCCAACAGTAATATGGAAATTGTATCTAGTCCACAGATGACCAGGAGGGGTAGCCATGTTAGTCTGTAACTTTAAAAACAACAAGTAATCCCGGGGCACCTTAGAGACTAACGAACTATATATAGCATCATGAGTACCATGAACTTTCATGGGTAAAACCCACTTCATCAGATGATGAGCTGGAGTAGGGAAAAAAACTGGAGTTTTGCTTTATGTTTTATCTGATATATACCATCTACAAGAGGATAGTGACTTTGATATCATGTTGTACTAAGAAGGCTGGAAATTGGCCAGACACTGGCAGGCAGAGAACGTATTCTTAGATAAGGAAAGAAAGGACCACTGTGATTCACTAGCTTGATATCCTGGATAGCACAGGCTTACCTGAATTATTTCCTGTTTGAAGTAGAGTGAGTCTTTTAGGGTATGTCTGCACAGCAACATTATTTCAAAATAATTAGTGTCATTTCAAAATAACTTAATCTGCGTCTCCACAGCAGATAGGTATTTTGAAATTATGTCTATGTCTAGACTGCAGAGCTTTTCCGGGGTACCGGACATATCCTGGCAAAGCTATGCCACGTCCAAGGAACGCGTCTGTTTTTTCGGAACAATTTCCAAAAAAGTGGATGTGTTTTCGCCATCCCTGTAATCCTTGTTCTACGAGGAAGAAGGGATGTGCTGAAAGAGGAGGTTTTTCTGAAATTTGGTGCTGTGTAAACAGGCCAAATTTCGGAAATGCATTTTTCGAAAGAAAAGCAGAAAAAGATACTCAAATTGCGAATCGCAATTTGCGTATCTTTTTCCACTTTTCTTTGCAGCGTAGACCTAGCCAATGTCAAAATACTGTCAAGCTTGAGGACTTCTTACTGCGACTCCTGCAACTCTCATTGTACAAAGAGTAAGGGAAGTCGGAGGAAGAGTGCTCTATTTTGAAATAAGTGCTGTGTAGATGCTCCCAATTTCAATTTCAAAATAAGCCACGCAATTGACGTTGCTCAATTTGCGTAGCTTATTTCAAGTTAAGCCCTGCTGTGCAGACGCACCCTCTGAAAAACATCCAGTCATGATTTATAGATTGTCACAGGTGTGGACCAGGGAGAGCTGCTGGCATTGCAGAAGTGGAACTCACTCCAACACCATGTCAGAAATGTCCCCAGTCATTGAAGTATCAAACTCCTATCCTGGCATAAAGTGATGTGTAATTTTTTTAATGACCTCATGGGATCAGTGCCATATCTTTATATCTCATCTCAAGGGTGTCAACCTCAAATGTTATCTGATCAGCCTCCCAGCTTTCAGTTTCCCCTTTAATCCTATCCTGAGGTGATTCTAGGGGCCACTGTAGCGTTCAAGGGGACACCCTTTAGATGAGATATAAACATATGGCACTTGACCACATATGGTCATTAAAAAATTCCACGTCACTTTCTGCAAGGGTAACAATATTAGCCCGTATATCCTGGGCAAATTCCAATATAAGTAATTATATTCTGGGTAATGACATACTGGCTAGTTTTGTAAGGTTTAATACATATTGTGGAAAGTGGTTTGCACCCAAGGGCTATGAGTTAAACTCATTGCAGTCAACTGGGATAAAATTAGAGGAGAAACTACCCAACCATGTCAAATGTTTAAGCTTAAAAACCTGGAGTAGAGTGAAACAAACGAGGAAATGATCCAGGGGTGCTTTAGCATAATCAAGCTGGCTCTGAAAGCTGTGTCACTGAAAGCACAGCTGGGCTCTAGAGCCCACTGCAGCAAGGAAAGTTGTGACTATATCCCCTCCCCACCTTCAGCAGTGAGCGTGCATGTACATTAAATCTCCATGATAGATGAGAGAGGAGGGTGAAGAAATTCATTGTAAAGTGTTTGTTTAAAATAAGATCTTTGTCCTACCCTAAAGAGCTCTCTTAAAACACAGGGGTTGCGTCTAGACTGGCAAGATTTTGCGCAAAAGCAGCCGCTTTTGCGCAAAAACTTGCCAGCTGTCTACACTGGCCACTTGAATTTGCGCAAGAGCACTGACGTTCTAATGTAAGAAATCAGTGGTTCTTGCGCAAATACTTTGATGCTCCCGTTCGGTGGTTTTGAGCAAAAGGGCCAGTGTAGACAGCTCAGATTTGTTTTGCGCAAAAAAGCCCCGATGGCTAAAATGGCGATCGGGGCTTTCTTGCGCAAAACCACGTCTAGATTGGCCAGGGATGCTTTGTGCAAAAGCACTTTTGCGCAAAAGCATCTGTGCCAATCTAGACGCGCTTTTGCGCAAATACTTTTAATAGAAAAACTTTTCCGTTAAAAGTATTTGTGCAAAATCATGCCAGTCCAGACATAGCCAGAGGGTATGTCTACACAGCAAAGTTATTTTGAAATAATAGCCGTTATTTCGAAATAACTTTACTAGCGTCTACACAGCCAAACCGCTATTTCTAAATTAATTTGAAATAGTGAAACGCTTATTTCGAATTTGGTAAACCTCATTCCACGAGGAATAATGCCAAATTTGAAATAGCTATTTCAAAATAAGTGCTGTGTAGACACTTATTTCGAAATAGGGGACCTCCAGCCTTCCCAGGGTGCCCTGGTGGCCACTTCAGCCTCAAACAAGAACACTCCTCTCTCTCCCCACTTCCCCGGAGCCCTTAAAGGGGTTGACTCTGGCCATAGTGCCTGTGACAGCTCCAAGCCTGCCAGCCCAGAGCCAGCAGTCACTGCCCCTGACCCAGAGGCCCCAAAACATGAGCCAGCAAGCTACTGGCAGCTAGCCGTCCACTGCTCCCCAGGAGCAGTCTGCCAGCTCCCAGGAGCCTGCCAGGGCCCTGGAGAAGGCAGGTGCCTTCCTGGTCCAGGGTGGAGATCATGGACCTTATTCAGATTTGGGAGGGATGCCCCCAACGTCCATGATCTCTGCACTAGATGGAGGAATGCAGCCATCTATGTCAGGATAGCTTCCAGCCTGGCCACCAAAGGCCACATGCAAAACCAGGATCAGGTTTTCATGAAAGTCAAGTTGGTCTGGCGAGACCCCCAACCCTGAGCCCTGAGCTTCCCCTCCCCCTTCTTCACCTTGCTTCCCCCTTCTAGCTCCCTCCTCCCAGGTTTCCCCCTCCCCTCTCCCACCCTGTCTTCTCTCCTCTCCTGCCTCCTTTCCCCAGTCTCACCAGAGTTTCATCCCCCCCAGTTTTGTTACATAAAGACAGTTTGTGTTCATGAAAATACATGTATTTTATTTGACATCAGGAAGGGGGGTTAGGGAGGGGTAAATGGAAGGACATGAGGGAGGAATGAGGCACAAGCCCCCAGTGGGGCAGACCAAGGAGTCTTAGTGCTCCTCAGGGTGGAAGCTCTCCCGCAGGGCATCCTGCATACTGACAGCCCCCTGATGGACCTCCCGGATAGCAGCCTGCAGAAAGTGCAGCCAGCATCACAGCAACGTGTCCACGAGAAGCACCAGAGTGCCCGGGGCAGCTCTGGCTCCATGTTGCAGAGTGCCGTGGTGTCCCGAGTGAGGGCAACCAGAGCACGCAGACAAAATGCTTTGCTGTCCCTCATTGAGGTAGGCAAGCAAGCAGAGAAACCTGAGAACCAGCTGTCCAGGGGGGGTCCTTTTAAGCACAGGCCTCAGATAGCCTCAGGCAGCAGCCACACAAGTAACTCCTGACCTGATGCCCTGCCGGACCTGGTTCCGGTCAGCCTTAAATGTGATTCAGCGTCCACTCAGTGTGGACGTGCTATTTTGAAGTAGCAAAATGCTATTTCAAAATGCATTTTGTGTGTAGACGTATTATTTCAAAATAACTTATTTCAAATTAACTATTTCGAAATAACGCCGGAGTGTAGACATACCCAGACTCTCCTCCAATATAAGTCTGTTGCATGATAATCCAGAGCCCATACTTGCAATGCCATTGTGATGCAACCCATCCTTACTACCCTCTACTGACCTGATCCTGCACCTGTTGAAGTGGATGGTAAAACTCCTATCATTTTCCATAAGTGAAGGATCAATCCCTAAATATTTTGCATCCCGATCAGGATCTGCACAAGGCAACAAAGATGAAAAGCGTTGCTCCATCCCAGGATCTGTGTTATAGCAGCAATGTTCCATTGATCTCTCTCCAGCATTCCATTAAAATCAAAATCAAGATGGGCTACTTGTACCTCTGACCTACAGGAGGTGATCTTTTGCAGTGATATACCTGCCACATTAAACGTCAGTGAATCTGTGTCAGAGGTTTAGCCATGTTAGGGTATGTCTAGATTGCAGAGCTTTTCTGGGATACAGTATCCCGGAAAAACTCTGCCGAGTCCAAGGAATGCGTCTGCTTTTCCAAAAAAAAAATTTCGGAAAAGCAGACATGTTTTTTTGACATCCCTGTCAACCTCGTTTATTGAGGAAGAAGGGATGTTCCGAAAGAAGGTTTTTTCCCCTGATATTAGGCCCTGTGTAGACGGACCAACAGTTGGAAAAGCCTCTTTCGAAAGAAAAGCAGAAAAAGATACGGAAATTGCGGTTCGCAATTTCCGTATCTTTTTCAGACTTTTCTTTGTAGTATAGACACAGCCTTAGTCTGTATCTGTAAAAACAATGAGGAGTCCTATGGCACCTTAGCCCTAGTCTACCCTAGCGAGTTATTTCAAAATATGGGGCTGGTTACTTCAAAATAATATCTCCTGCTTTCCACGGGGACTAACGCTTATTTTGAAACAGTTATTTCGAAATAGTGGTAGTGTGGATGTTCCATTGCTGCTATTTTGATACAACTACTCTCCAGAGTCATTCAGAATAATTACTCCCCAGTGCTTCCTGGAGCTCTAAGTCAAGGTAGCATGTCCACATTAAGGGAGCCTATCTTGGACTAATTTTGAGGCATCCCTGTGGTGTAGACATGCTATTTCAAAGTAGTTACTTTGGGAGTTATTTCAAAATAATTTCCTAGTGCCCTCAAAGACTAACAGATTTATTAGGTCATGAGCTTTTGTGGGTAAAACCCACTTCATCAGATGAGATGGAGCGCAAATTACAGAGTTTAAGATATATATAACAGCAAAAGACTATCCATTTTAGGAGCAATGTGAATGATGCTAATTAACTCAGGGTGAATGTGTCTTATTTGCAGTATTTGATGTGGAGACACGAATATCAAAGGCACGGAAATTGCCAAGCAGTTGGTGTGGTATTTAAGATTCATTACAGCTTGAATATACACTTGAACAAAAAAAGACCCTTATTTTAGAATACAAAAGCAAGTATCAGCACGGTTTGCCATTTTCTTCACCAAAATTTAAGTCTTCTGCAAGCAGTAATGTTGTTCTTCACATTGCACCACTTAAATTTATTTTACAATTAAGAGGCCAAATTACTCCCTGGTGGGATTTCAGTATCGTCAATGGATGATTTTGCTCACTGTATGTAAAGGATCAAAATGTTAACATATGAAAAACTGTTTACAGTTCAAAATCAGAGCTAGGTCAAAGGCACAACATTGATCTGGATTTTGAACCTCTGTACTTGATAGCCAGGATGTTTGGATCACTTGGTTTGGTTCAACTGATTGTAGAATTTGATCAACAATGAATTTCAGATCCAAATTTACTTTGGACTTCTCATCCCCTGAATGTTTGGCCATATTTGGGGCCTATCTGAATTTAAAACAAATGTGCCTTAAGTCATAGACTGATATATACATTCTCAACTTTTCATCACTTCTGCTCCCCCTCAAAAAACTCTGCACTTCTTCCATAGCTGGATAAGCAATTGAAAGGGCGAGGAGGAAGAATTCTCTCCCCTCTCTTTGTCTTTGCTTACAGAATGTCGCTTCACCTCCTTGACTTCTCCCTCCATTAAAACGCATTCAAACATAATTAGTGTAACATTAAAAATGGAGGAAATTTTGTAATTGCCAGTTGTTCCGTAGCTATGGTTACATCAAAGATTTATACCGAGCGACTCCAGCCCAAGCACGCACAAGCAGTTAGCAGGAACAGCAGTAGGATAATGTTTGTGTGCATGTGCAGGTGCGCTGACGTGAGTGTTTGCCAAAAAAAAAAGCGGGGGGGGGGAGGGGAAAAGAGAGGCCGAAAGACAAAGAGGGGGAGAGAGAGAAACAGAGAATATTCGGTGACATTTAAGGTGCTAATATCGGGAAGTCAACCTTTAATTTGACAGCTTTTAGTGCTAGTTAATTTCACTCATCCAGACGAAGTGTAGGAAATTTGCAGCACCTTTAAATTATCACGTTTTTCCACACTGCCTGAGGCCTATGTGGAATACCTGAACCATACTCCCTCCCACCCCCCAGGTTTTTTTTTTTTCAGGTCAGTTGAAGTAAAACTTTCATTCCCTTTCTCAGACAATTAATCTTTAGCTAATTGAAGCAGGAATACGGCAGGATGGGTTTCAGTGGGGCCTGTAAATCTCATTTAGCAAAGTGAATTCCAGGCACATGCTGCACCTAATGATGTGACAGGTGGGCTGCACTGCAAGACAGCAGCCTCAGAAAAGTTGATTCTCATTAGACCCGTGGAGTCCTGCAGTCAGTTTTCTGATGGCTGAAGAACACTAATAGCATCTGTTTGCTACTGGGTGGGGTGGGGGAGGAGGGAGAGAGAAAGCTGAGAGATGTGGGGGGATTCTATTTCTTTCTTTCATGAGTTAATATCCTTGACTCCTGACCAAAAAAACAGCAGGCCTGCCTCCCACCATGCTATCAGTCTCCATTCTGCTGACTCCTAGAAGGTGCACCCTTTTTCTAATTAACTGGAATGGCTATGGAAAGCAAAGGAGGCCTTGTGTTGGGTGAACCAATTATTTTGAAGGGTATTAAGTCATCAGATTTACTTTTATCTTGATTGCATTGTGGAAATCGTGCATAATTAATGGTGGGAGCTTATTAGGAAAATGATTAGGCAAATTACACAGGTGTCGGATGCATTTTTTATGATAAATTTGCTAGAACAATCCTGCAATTCCATCTGTTCAGCTCATATCAGAATGTCACTCTGGAAGAAATTAATGGTGCAGAGTCGCACAAAGTTACTCGAGGCCTTGGATGCAGATTTATGTTTAAAAAAAAGAGAGTTAAAATTATCCAGCAATTTCCTAATAAATAGTTGATGTTGCAGTTCAATAAATTACTTATTTAATCTCAAAAGAAAATGATAATCGTCTGGAAGCCAAAAAGTGGAAAAAGTATAAACCTCATTTTGTCAGTTTGATGTGTATGTAAATAAAAAATAATCACAAGACATAATAATTCTTTTCTGGGGGATGCTGACTACAGACAAATTGTCAGTGTGAGAGCTCTTTGTGCCTAGAAATTCTTCCATAATAACAAGGTCTGCCTATGTTAGTCCGAAGATCAATTTTCTGGCTGACCACTTCAGTCATTTGCACAGACCCTAACCTTAGGCTGTGGAACTTTTCTTTTAGAAACTAAGCACTCCCATAAATGTCACTATGTTCAAGTCAAAATGCAAAGCACGGTGCTTTGACCTTGTCTCTCCTTCCAGCACCACAAAGCATTTTAACTTACTAAAAACATGCAAGCAAAACCCCACACATGAAATTTTAACCTCTGAAAGTGGTTAATAGGAAGCAGCATGGAAATGACTGTTACTTTCTTTGACGCAGAGCTGAATTCCTCAGTGGCTGCAGTGGGAAAATGCTCCCTTGGCCAGATATGGGGCTTTTTGCATCCCTTAATTCTCCATGCTTTTTTACTCAGCCTAAGGGGGCCAGAATGGCAGTGAGAATCTCACTCTTCATCTCTGACAACAAAATGGAGGCAACGATACTCCCCTATCTTTATGAAGTGTTTTGAGGTCTATGGAAGAAGAGTGCTGCCTAAATGCAATGTATTTATTATTTCCTACCCTGCTAAGGGCCAGTCACACCTGCCAACTCCCCCTATGACCCTTGTATGTAAAGCTCTAACCAATCCACACATACGGCAAGAGGAATAGACTAGAGGACTGTCTTCTCTTTAAACAGAAACCTCTAGAGCAGCACCTGTTGCGAGGCTTTCAGGCAGATTCTCCAAAGAGTTTAGTTAGTGAACTCTCCTTGTAAATCTTGGTTTAAATCCAAGAAAGATGTTAGAAAAATAGTACAGTGCAGTTCAACACAGTGCCACCCAGGGGAGCTGGCAGCCACATCAGACCCCTGGGCAAGGTAGGAAGGGCCAGCTCCTGGAAGGGGTGTGGCCTGGGGCAGAAGGAGCGGGGGCAGAGCAGCAAGGACACCATGCTACTCCCTCCACAGCTTTCAGTGCTTTTGGGAGCACAGCGCAACACCCCTCTCCCCCCAGCACGAGCAGTGATTTTAAGGGCCTGAGGCTTTGGGCACCACTGCTACCACAGTGGCAGTGGTGGTGGCCAAGTGTCCCTGGTTCTTTAGAATTGCCAGGCCCCAGTCTGGCTGCCCCTTTGTGCTCACCAAGGGCTGGTGGGCCTGGTGCCACTCAATGCTCTTTTAGAGAATATTTTAAGTCAATCTAAAGTTAGGGTGACCCGCCATTTTGTATTTTAAGAGCTCTTCCCCATAATGGGCCATGGCCATGATCCTCATCCTTAAGGAGTCTGGAGACTGACTGAGCCCTCAGGCTGGCCTTTTATAGTTCTGGCCCCGCCTCCTGGCTTCCGGTCAGGTGATGGGGAGGGGTTAGGCTCTGCCCAAAATGGCTCCCGGGGGGGGGGGCTCCTCCGCCTCTGGTCAGTGGGTGGCCACTCCATCCCACTAAAAGGAGCCACAAGCATTTGATCAGATAAAAAGCATGTTTTCAAGCAATCATCATCCAAAAGATCAGACACTGTAATAATACACAATTGGTATAATGCACAAAACACCTGCATGATGTTTTTGCAAAACTTATATTGAAATTTATATTGGTGAGCAAAACAGGGTCAGGTGAATGGCACAGTGTAACAAAGTACCCCTCACCTTGTTGTGCCTAGATCTGGAAAAGTAGCTCTCATACCACCAGGTGCTCCCTTCTGCTCTGCTTGCTTTGCAATAGTTTTTTTCAATGACTTGGCCCTCCAGCCAGGTCCCCATTTACTCCACCCCTTCTGGGAATACAAATCCCAACAGAACCGCTTTCCAAAAGTCTTCTTCAGTTGATTTTCAGTCCCAGCTCAGAGTTCTGTACCACCATACCAGTGTCTGGCTGGGGCATCTGGACCCCCTCAGTGCACTAGGGTCTGGCCTGTGGCCTTATAACCAGCAATCTAGGTATGCTCTATCCCCATCCATGTTGTTGTTTTGTGGGGTCCTTCTTGTGTAGCCTCTCTCTCTTCCCTTGCCTGTTTTGGGGTTCACCATGGGAGCATACTGTACTCTCCCATCCCATCCTCTTGCTAGACTTCTTACTTCAGGACAGGACTTCCTCTTTGGCACTGACAACCTCCTCTATCTCAAGAAGTGACTAGGCTCCTTCCCCTAAAGTCCCTTTCAAACTTTTGACTCTGTAGTGTTGTCCCATCCCTTTACTAGCTGCTTCTCTCTCAATTAACCCTGTCCTCTCTTGCAGGTGACAACAACTAATCTAATCCCTGAGGGTACGTCTATACTGCACGCTTATTTCGAAATAAGCTATTCCAGAAGAAATACTCCAAAATAGCTTATTTTGAAATAGCACTTTTACACTACAGGGAAGCCTCAAAATTAGTCCAAGGCAAGCTTCCCTAATGTGGATGCACTATCTCGATTTAGAGCCTCAGGAGGCAGTGTGGAGTAATTACTCTGAATAGCCCCAGGGAGGAGCTATTTTGAAATAGCAGTGGTGGAGCTGCTATTCTGAAATAGCTATTTTAGAATAGGTGTTATTCCAGACCTCGTAGAATGAGATTTACAGAAGTTGAAATAAGCTGTCCATTATTTCAAATTGATTTTGAAATAATGGAATTGCTGTGTAGACACTCGCTTTGTTATTTTGGAGTAACAGTTGTTATTCCGAAATAATGCTGCTGCGCAGACGCACCCTGAATGTGAAGTGGTCTTCTTAAAAGCAGTGTACAATTTTTTCTAAAACACTTTGTAACCCTTCTGCCACATGGAGTCAGCAGTGTCTTTTTCCTCTCAGGTTCTTAAGTCCAGCAATCAAAATGTCCCCTTCCCTTCTCTGCACCCCACTCACAGTTGCTGTCCTTAGTCAGTGCAGACCCAGAGTTCAGAGGTGCACTTCCCATTCTGTGTTGGTCTTAGGTAACAAAGCTTCTTACTCATTTCGCTGGTCACTCACCATCTGCCTGCTCGCTACTCTCTGCCACTGACCTGCTGGCCATTCATCATGCCTCTCCACTATCAACCTACAGCGCTGTTCTACTGGCTGTCAGTCACCATCCACTGCCATCCACTTCTTGGCTGTGACTTCTGCCCATCACTCTCATGTAATTTTAGCTCCCAGTGATTTCAACTCTTAGCAAGCAGAGCAGAAGAAACACAACTCCAACACAATTAACATAAGAAGCTCCTAAAAATACCTAGTTAGCTCTATTCTTTGAGCAGTGTATGGGGGAAGGGATAGGTCAGATCAGTCCAGGCAAGGGAGGGTATACCACCTCCTGACCAGAATAACTTTCCCTCACCCCTCTTCTCTCATAGAGCTCTGAAATTTGAGCCCTTTTTTCCCCTGATAACTGTGAGCCCTTCTCTTTGGAACAATTTAGCACAGTCCTGCTTTTCTATAATCCCATAAAATTACACACATTGGTAACCATATTTCTGCTATCCCTACATTTAAACCAGAGCTGGTATTGGGTCATAAATTAAGTTGATTACAATGAGCAAAACACCACTCCATCTGCCAAATATCTAACAAGTCTAAGCAAAGCAGGAACAAATTGTATTTACATAGACATACCCCAGGGTCTCTCCCCAACTTCTAGGTAGCTATGGGGGAAGCATTCCTTCCAACCCTGCTTAAAACTGTAAAAATATTTGTTTTAAAATTAAACTTTTTTTCTTTTTCACAGCATCATTCAAATCCTTGCCATGTAACTCATTCCTAATCCTTTATAAAGATAACTAGTTCAAAACAAAGAGGCCCTTTTGTAGGATTGACAGTATTACACTTTTATCATATCATAAGCTTGCAGCTAACTCATGAACACTTTAGAGGAGTACATTCTTTGAAAAGACGTGGGTGGTGCACACACAAAGCTATTATTTGTTTATCTGGTTTTGTGAGCACATATTCCACCTAATGGTTTTATAGTTTAGCCTTTAAAATGCAGAGCAAGCTAACATTTCAAGGCTTGGCACTCTTTTGCCCTGATCAGGCTTTCATAAGACAACAAGCTTATTCACACATGTCTCAGAGGTAGTTTAAATCATGTATTTCTACCGAGCAGAGTAGATCCTGGGTAACATTTTACATCAAAGGCCAGTTACTTAAGATGAACCCAAACCAAAACCACACATGTAAAAAGTTATTCCGAAATAACTTTGCTGTGTAAACATATCCAGAGGAAGTAACTACCAAGCAAAGGTGTGGGGGAGGGAGGAGGAGGGAGATACCTGCCAGGGAGTGAATCCTTTCCATCCATTCATCCCCTTGGTCACGTTTTCCCCCATTATTAATATGTATAGTTTTCTGCCATTTTGGGATAATCTGGTAGTCCTGACATTTTGGGCAAATGACTATTTCTTTTTTACTTATATCATACCCATTTCCATAATATCTGAGCACCATGAAATCCTTAATGTATTTACCTTCACAACAACTTTGGGAAGTGGGGATTGTGCCCATTTTACAGATGGCAAATTGAGGCACAGAGTGGTTACATGATTTGTCCAAGGTCACACAGGAAAGCTATAGTAAAGCAGGGCCCTCAACCCAGTTGTTCCAAACTCTAGACTATACTTCCACATCTTTAAAGAGGGAGGGCAAAGAGTAAATAGGCACAACTGTCCTTAGTTTTGCAGATATCTGTATTTCAGGGAGGCCTGCATTTCCAGAGGTGCAGACTGTTGGCCAGGGTTGTGGAGGAGAAGGTAGTCTGCAAGATCTTTGCCCATAATCCTTACCTCAAATTGTCTCCTAGGGCCAAGCTAATAAAGGGTTATGTATCTCTTTCACCCAGTTTAATCAAAAAAGGTAAGTTAGAGGCACTTGTGTATTTTAGCTGCTGGATAGACTCTATAGCTCATTTCCTCCCCTTCTAATGTAAAGGAACATCTGAGTTTTTATGACTCAGCCTTTTCCATTTATTAGCAGATCAAATAAAAATGTATGCAGTACAGAATGGAATTATTCATTTACCCTAGTCCTACCACTTTTTACTGAAGCTCAAAGATCTGGAAGAAACCTGCCTAGCCAGCATGCTTGCTTCTTTGAAAAGAAAAAAAGCATAAAACAATCCTGAAAGTTCCCTTAGCAGATCAGACTGAGATAAACTCAACAAGAACATCCAATGGAAAGAAAAGAAAGGTTTGAACCTTAGATATTTTGAAAATAACATGTTTTGGGAGCTCATCCCAAAACCCCACTTTCAAACTAGTGCAGAACATTCAGCAGCTATATCCGTATTTGGGCATCTAAATAAGTTATCTGAAATCAATGGAAGGGCGTTCAGCAGCTCTGAAAAACAAGCCAATTACTTAGGTTCCAAAATATGAACTCAGAAGGCTAGCTTCATGCACCTAATTTTGAAAATTTGCGGGCTAAGTAGCTCAACATTTTTACTCTCAAAAATCTTAGGAAATAAATGACAAGTCTCACCATTGTAATTATTGTCCAAGCATCAATTACCCTCCATTTACATCAGTTCTTTCCAGGACAACTTGAAATTTTGCTTTCACTGAATACCTAGATAATTGTTTGGCTATTGCAAACATGGTCAACATGGAAAAAAGGCTTGAAAGTTATGCAATGATGGGGACCACGCTGCTGGATTAAAGTCCTCACTGAAGTATATTTCACATTGCCTATGCCATCTTTGTCCATCACATTAATAAAGGAAAGGGAAAACACTTCATAAAATATTATTAGTTTACATACATCTCCAAGGGCACCTCTGATGAGAGCGGAGGCTTTTCTTGAATTTGTTTGTTACCAGATAATACCCCAGTAGAGTTGGTTAAAATCCCATTTAGTTAATATGGTGTATGTTGTTTTGTCAATATCAAAATAATTTTTCACATACATCAGTTTTGATGAAGGTTTTGTCAGAAATGCTTATGCGAGAGAGAGCTATTCAGATTTCAGATTCTGTAATTCGCCTTATGCATTAGTCTGGGATGTGGTAGACTTTAGTCCAGGTCCTGGCTCTGGCTGGTTCAGGTTGATCTGGGATGAAAAACTCTGCTCTGAAGTAGGTAAAGTAGGGATTAAAAACAGGGCTCCTACAACCCAGGTTAGTCGTGCCCTAACCACCAGGATAGACACACCATTTCCTGAACCGAAAAGCTCAGCTTTTGATCTAAAACAGACATTTCAACCCAATTCCAACATTATTAAAATGTTTTAAAAGTTTTGTTTTAGTTCCAATGTGGAATTAAGTTTTGTTTGAAACCCCGAAAGTTACCTCAAAATGGAATTGTCACCGTTGGGCCCCAGGCTGCAAGGAATGTTTCAGGCAAAGTTGTTAGTCAGAGCTCCAAGCTGCTGCAGGTAAAGAAGCACATACATTGTAAGCTCCGTCAAGGAACAGCACAGTAGGGTTTATTTGACAAACTGGGGGGAACGAGGGGAAAGCAGATGACCAATCTGGCAATGAAAATCAATAAAGAATTATGCCAGAACAAGACATTCAGCCAAACTGCTTGTCGCATTTTGAAGACAGAATATTAATATAATTCCCACAGGCATATTAGCTATCCCTTCTTTAGCAACTCTTTCTGTAACCTCAGTTTCTGGTGGAAAGAGTGGTCAATGACTAAGGTAAGGGGGCATCATATTCATGTGGCACATAGGTAGCTTTCAGAGAAGAATGAGGGATGTCCATCAAAAGGAGGGACATTTAAAAGCTATGGCAGAAGATCATGTTTACAGGAGAGGCATTTTCTAAGGTATCTACTGCCAGTCCCATGACTATTAGGACAGAGAATTTGAATGGACTCTGCATTCAGTGGAAAGCTAGTGCACAAACTGGAGCAGTGGACTGATGTGTCTGAGCACTCAGCCCAGACGAAGGAGATGAGTGTGATATAAGACTCTGAATAGAACAGACAACAGAATTAATGGTGACTAGTGTTACTAAGGTGGCAAGTTACTGTGTGTTGAACCAGGTGGCATTTTGTCCAGGATGTGTGGTTTCATTCTGATACACAATAGGCTACAAGCAATGAACACCATGGACAGATTTGTATCCGATAGGATAGAGTGTAATCTTTCAGCCACAAAAGCTCTTGAGACATTTGATATCTCTGGTGAGTCCCAGGGCTCTGGAGCTAACCACCCATGTTACAATCTGAAGTCAGATGACTTCAATAACGGGAGACCCTATAGAGAAGGCAAGGTTTCCACTGCACCTTCTATCAATCTTTCTTGAGTCCAGATGCCTAGCTGCTCTTCACTCAGATGCCGATTTAGCTAAATATGGAGCATGCTGGGAGATGACATTCTTTATTTTTGATATAAAGGAGATGAGTTGTGCAAGGGCTCTCACAGAACCTGTCCCCCATAATCTTGAAACAGTGCTCCTTAAAATAGGGTTTAACTAGCCGGGATATCAGCTTGTGAACCTACTGTAATGATGAAAGACTAAAATGGCTTTTATGAATGGGAAATGAATTATTGGCTGCTCCGTGAACAATGATCGGGAATAAAGTTGTTGTTTCTCTGAAAAAAATTGGATGGTGTATGTGACGCCCAGTTAGGGTTCCTCCAAATCCTGCAGCCCTGTAGCAGCAAGAACAGTCTCCGCCAGCTAGAGAATAGAGAGGGTTTATTGCTCCTCCAGGATACAGCACAGCATAGACATGATATTGCTACAGGAGTCTGGGCCAGGATGCCTCACATCCCTGGGGTTAGGGGGGTCCATCACACCCCTAGACCTCCAGCCCTCAGTTTAGGCTCACTCGCTCCTGTTTCCTAGCCAGCAACTGCCTGTTCCCCCAAAACTTCCCTCCTTTGTTCCCTGCCTGCCTTCAACTGGTCAGACAGGTTGGGTCTTTGCCTGCGTGACTTAAAGCAGCCGTCCTGCTGGGCAGGTACCAGCCAGTAGGGGTCAACCCCAGCCCACACACAGCCACCAGTGGTTGCCCAGAGGGTATGGTCTGCCCACTACATCACAGTGTATAAACTGGAATATGGGAGCAGAATTAAGGTTATCTGGGTGACCTGTACAGTTAACAGAGTTAAATTTCATACTTTCCCATTTCGTACTTTCCCCCTTTTCATGTGCGTGTGTTTGTTTTAAACTTTAAATTCTCTGGCTTCTTTCAAAACTATACATTTTCTTGTAAAAGTATTTTCCCTTGAGTTAAGGATGAAAGTAAATATCAATAATTTCATGATTCAGTTAAGCTTTTACTTACTGGCTTTGGAACTATAGAGAGAGATAATGAGAAAATCATTTTTTTAAAGTATTATTATTTTTTCACTTCTATAGAGTTCAGTCCTGGCTCCTGAAATGAAGGGAAGAGACAAGCAATGTCTTAGGTAGAAGACTGACTAGCGTCAAAGATTAATAGCATTTCTTGTTACTGATCTGGTTGAGAGCCAGTTAGGAAGGCGCTACTTTCCTATACCCCGCATCTGTAATATAGCAACTAAACAGGTACAAATATGTATGCAGTGCATTCATTTCTGTTGTGTCTTCCAAAGGCATGATCCTGGGAGGTGCAGAGAACCCTTAAGTCCCTATGGACTTCATTGGAGGCTCTTCATCCCACATAAGCAGGCCCTGGGACAGTCTTTTTTTAACCTTCCTTTGAACAAGCAAATGGTGTAGAAGAGTACAGAAGATTATGTGTTTTAACACGGGTGGAAATAATCACACAAGCACTGAAGCGCTTTCAACAGGTGATGCCCAGCAGCACAAAAGCTCTTGCATTCCTAGATGAGAAAACAAAAGTAAGTGGTTGGTTGGGATTGCTGTCTAGTGAGACCTATTCCAGGAACCATTGGAATCAGTGGAGTTTTCCCTATTTATTCCAATGGGATTGGAATTTGACCCTATGTGCACTGTGGAATTGTTAAACTAGGTGGGGGTGCTAATTGCAGTACAAAATGTAGACAATTCATTTCAGCGTTTAAGGATTTACATATTATGTAACCATAAGTTTGTAATGCTTTGCATTACATTCAGTACAAATCAGAATTAGAGCATTCTATACTTGCCTTGCACAAGAGTAAATGCAAATCAGCAGTCAGCACCTATAGCTAATGCAGACTTCAAGAGAAATTTAGAGAAGTAGATCATAGTTGCATGAATCAGAGTTTGGCTAGGATGTGGGCTTTAATATCCCTCTTACTAAAAGAAACACAGAATTTGTAATTGTCATCAGTGGGTGGGACTTTTTAAAATTAAAAAAATAAAATAATAACAGAAATATCTGTTTGAAATGTTCTGATTCTTGCAATTAGGAATCAAAAGCTTTCTCTGGATGATTTCTAACAGCAAAGCTATTAGAGTCATCATGGCGCAATATCAGAAAATCTTCCCTTCCGCACACTGATCTGATTAAGAATTGCCATCCCAGAACAGACGGCCAAAGCGGGCTTGTATCAAATGGCACATCAATGATAAATTCTGTATGTTTCAGGGTGTGGTATAAAACCTACAGAGTACAATTTATTATACAGTAGTGCATCATTAGGGAAGGGAGAATTTCTTCATAATGCCAACTAATAATCAGCATAAGCTCTGAAACTTAATGATGGAGCTTTAAAAAATAAACAATTATAGGAAAGAAAAAGTTCTCACCACATCTTATGGCAGTAAACAATGTTTACTACAGCTTGAGGATTTTTGCTGACTTACCAACATTGACTAGGCAAATAAACTGATTGGACAGAAGTTTCAGAAATATCACGGTAGCCTCAAATCATATCACTTTATCTGCTGCTGCCAGCAATTGTGTCTGAATGTACAATACATAAAGATAGCGCTACAATTTATTTTAATGTAATGCTGCCCCCTTGTGCTTTTGTGTACGAGGGAGTTTGGTCAATAACCAAGCTTTTTAACAAAATTAAAAAAAAAGAAAAGTGAAAGATCAGGTTCTGCTAAGTTTTTACTTCAGGTTTAAGCTCTGAGCTTTGTTACAGTTATTTTTACTTGAATCAGGAATATGAGCATAGAAAGTAGGCAGCACACTTAGGGTCTAAGGAAATATAAAACATATATTAACAAAAGATTCAAAATTATGTGTCTAAGAAAGAACAAAATGACAATACATCAGTGAAGAAAATCTAAGGCAAAAGTCAGATCAAAGAAATGTGCTATTGGAAACAAATGGAAAGCAAGCATCTAGATCTTGTGTGTAAATCATAGTATCATGCAGCTAAGAAACAGGATTTAGTAAGTAAAGGAAGGCAAAATGCAAGAAAAAAGTAAATGTAACACAGAGGATTATGTAAAAAACACTAGTGAAGTCAATACAAACTAAAATTTCATAAGTCTGGTCAATACTTTTCTGTATATTATACACCAATATGTAAACACAATATTCATAGTTCAATTAATTTATAATTACATGATAAAAATGAGAAAGCAAGCAATTTTTCACTAATAGAATGCTGTGACACTTGTATTTTTATGTCTGAGTATGTAAGCAAGTAATTTTTAAATGGGGGTGAAACTTAGGGAAAGTCAAATCAGACTCCTGAAAATGGAAGAGTAGTCTGGGCAAGTTGAGAGCTACTGCATTAGACCAGCCAAAGTATGAAGGAACATGGAGAATGTGCTCATCCAGAGAAGGGGTCACTCCAGGACTGGGCTCAGGCATCTTGGTGAGGGAAGAAACCTGCACTGACACTCCCCATGTGTATCTCCTTTGTGGCTCAGCAGAGGACACCAGTCATTCCAGAACCTTTCATAGACACTAAAAATTCACACACTTCAAGGGGCAAGTAAAAGACAGGAGCACAATAAAAAATGGAAACGTATCATTTCTATCAATATCCATATCTTTTCTGGGCTTGATTTTTAAACAAACCTAGCGCCATTGAGCAATTACTGCAATAGCACAACACTGCCCTACCCTATCGCCTATTGGCACAAGCAATATTGTGCTTAATTTCATGTGTTTAGTCATGAGAAGGGCCTATCTAGTTTAAAAATCAGGTCCTCCAATTCTGAACTTCAGCCAATTGTTCTACTAATAATGTTGAGATCCTCCTACATAAAAGGAAATTAACAAGTCATTCATATACATAGTAATGGGGGATTCAATCATTAGAAACATAGACAGCTGGGTTTGCGATGACTGGGAGAACAGTAGGGTGATTGTCTGCATGATGCAAAGGTTGTGGATCTCTCAAGACATCTGGATAGACTTGCAGGTTTAGTGCTGGGAGGAGCCAGTGATCTTGGTACATGTAGGTACCAATGACATAGGGAACAATAGGAGGGAGGTCCTGGAGGCCAAATTTAGGCTGCTAGGAAAGAGATTGAAATCCAGGACCTCAATGATAATGTTCTCTGATATGCTTCCAGTTCCACATGCAGGGCCAAGGAGACAGGCAGAACGGCAGGGTTTCAATGCATAGTGATAGTGTATGGAGGAGGGGTTTAGATTTACATTTATTAGCAACTCAGGAAACTTTTAGGAAAGAAGGAGCCTGTACAGGAAGGATGGGCTCCATATAAACCAAAATGGAACCAGATCGCTGGCACTTAAAAAGACTGTACAGAAGTTTTTAAACCACGGGTTACAGTAAAGCTGACAGGACAGAGGACCTGGACCGCACAGAGACATTCCTTAGGGGAGGGACTATTAATAGAGATTCTCTATGTTCTAGTAAGGAGAAGAGGATGAAAAATGATAAAATATAGGTAGGGTCTTGTCTTAGAAGCAATCAAGTAAAAAAGAGTCTCACTCAATCACATCATGTAATAGAACACAGTTAAATAGTGAAAGGTTTTTAAGTGCTTATATACAAATGCTAGAAGCCTACCAAATTAGATGGGTGAACTAGAGTGCCTTATATTAAATGAGAATATTGATATATTAGGCAGAAACTTGGTGGAATTAGGATAATCAATAGGACACTAATGCCAGGATACAATGTATATCGGAAAGACAGAACAGGTCAGACTGGTGGGGAAAATAGCACTATATGTGAAAAAAAACATAGAATCAAGTGAAATAAAAATCTTAAATAAACCAAATTGTTCCATAGAATCTCTATGGATAGTAAATCCATGTGCTAATGAAATGAATATAGCAGTAGAGATATATTACTGACCACCTAACTAGGATGTTGATAGTGACCGTGAAATGCTAAGGGAGAGTGAAGAGGCTATAAATATAAAAAAACCTCAATCATTATGCGTGATTTCGACTATCCCCATATTGACTAGGTACACTTCACCTCAGGATGGGATGCAGAGATAAAGTTTCTTGACACTTAAATGACTACTTCTTGGAGCAGCTGGTCCTGGAACCCACAAGGGAAAGAGGCAATTCTTGATTTAGTCCTAAGTGGAGTGCAGGATCTGGTCCAAGAGCTAAATATAGTTGGTCCACTTGGAAATAGTGATCATAATATAATTAAATTTAACATCCCTGGGATGGGAAAAACCAATACAGCAGCCCAACACTGTGGCATTTAATTTCAGAAAGGGGAACGACACAAAAATGAGGATAAACAGAAATTAATGGTATAGTTCAAAAGTAAAATACCTGAAAGATGCATGGAAACTTTTCAAAGAAATCATAATAGAGGCTCAATTAAATGTACACCCCAAATAATACAGTAGCAGAACCAAAAAAAAGTGCCTCTTGCTTACCAATCAAGTAAAAGAAGCAGTGAGAGTTAAAAAGCCATCCTTTAAAAAGTGGAAGTTAAAACCTAGAAAGGAAAACAGAAAGGAGCATAAACTCTGTCAAATGAAGTGTAAAAATATAATTAGGAAGTTCAAAAAGAAATTTGAAGAACAGCTAATCAAAGATTCCAAAAGTAATAGCTACATTTTTTTAGATACATCAGAAGCAGGAAGCCTGCTAAACAACCAGTGGTGTCACTAGATGATTAGATGCTAAAGGAGCACACAAAGACAATGAGGTAATTGCGGAGAAACTTATTAAATGAATTCTTTTGCATTGGTCTTCACAGCTGAGGATGTGAGGGAGATTCCCAAATCTGGCCCATTCTTTTTAGGTGACAAATATGACAAACTGTCCCAGATTGGGGTGTCATTAGAGGAGGTTTTGGAACAAATTGATAAACTAAACAGTAACAAGTCACCAGGACCAGATGGCATTTACCCAAGAGTTCTGAAAGAACTCAAATGTGAAATTGCGGAACTACTAACTGTGGTTTGTAACCTATCCTTTAAATCTGTACCTAATGACTAGAAGCTAGCTCAAGTGACTCTAATTTTTTAAAAAGAACTCAAGAGGCAATCCTGACAATTACAGGCTGTTAAGTCTAGCTTCAGAACCATGCACATTGGTTGAAACAATAATTAAGAACAGAACTGTCAGACACATAGGTGAACATAATTTGTTGGGGAAAGTCAACATGGTTTCTGTAAAGGGAAATCACGCTTCGCCAATCTACTAAAATTCTTTGAGGGGTCAACAAGCGTGTGGACAACAGGATTCAGAGGATATAGTGTACTTAGATTTCTACAAAGTCTTGAACAAGATCCCTCATTCAGCAAAATAAGCTGTCATGGGATAAGAGGAGGGTCCTCTCATAGATCAATAACTGGTGAAAAAGACTGAATAAATGGCCAGTTTTCAGAACTGAGAGATCTGAGGGATCTGTGCTGGGACCAATCCTATTTAATATGTTCATAAATGATCTGGAGAAAGGGATAAACAATGAGGTGTCAAAATTTACAGATGATACTAAACTGCTCAAGATAGTTAAGTTGAAAGCACACTTTGAAGAGCCTCAAAAGGATCTCACAAAACTAGGTGACTGGGCCACAAGATGGCAGATGAATTTTAATGTTGATAAATGCCAATAAATGCCACGTAATGCTTATTGGAAAACATGTACCAACTACACGTATAAAATCATGAGAACTAAATTAGCTGTTACCACTCAAGAGAGAGAACTTGGAGTTATTGTGGATAGTTCTCTGAAAACATCCACTCAATGTGCAGCAGCAGTAAAAAAAGCAAACAATGTTGGGAATCATTAAAAAACTGATCAAGAAAAAGACAGAGAATATCCTATTGGCTCTATATAAATCTATGGTACCCCCACATCTTGAATAGTGTATGCAGATGTGATGACCTCACCTCAAAAAAGATATCTTGGCATTGGAAAAAGTACGGAAAAGGGCAACAAAAATTATTAGGGGTATGAACAGCTGTTAGATGGGAGAAATTAATAAGACTGGGACATTTCAGCTTAGAAAAGAAAAGATTAATCGGGGATATGATAGAATTCTATAAAATGATAGTTGGTATGGAGAAAGTAAATAAGGAAAAGTTAATTACTTGCTCCTATAATACAAGAACTAAGGGACACCAAATGAAATTAATAGGCAGCAAGTTTAAAACAAACAAAAGGAAGCATTTCTTCACTCAACACACTGTCAGCCTGTGGAACTCCCTTCAGGATGTTGTAAAGGCCAGGTTTTAGAGTTTAAAAAAAAAAAAGCAAGATAAATTCATGGAGGATAGTTCTATACATGGCTATTAGCCATGATGGGCAGGAATGGTGTCCCTAGCTAACCGCAGTACTAACTCTGTTTGTTAGAAGCTGGAAATGGGAAACGGAATGGATAACTTGATGATTACATGTTCTGTTCATTCCCTCTGGGGCACCTGGCATTGACCACTGTTGGAAAACAGGATCCTGGACTAGATGGACCTTTGATCTGATCCAGTATGGCCATTCTTATGTTCGTATATACATTTTCCCTTGATTTTTTTTAACGTAATGTTCAAATGCCAAGTTGACCACCCTGAATTCTTTGTGTATGTGTGTGTGTGTTCACAGGTAAAAAGACAGCACGAGTACCAATGGTACAAATTTCCTTGAGATGCTCAAATCAATGTTTATACATGCTGAGCGGGAGGCACTACCTCCAAAGTATGAAAGGGTAATTCAGTTTTCATGGCAACTCAGTATTTGGCTAACAACAAATATAGCAATTAGTGTCAATCATGGTGGTGATGGCTTTGTGATACAGCTCATATTTATTGGAAACCAAGCTAACCTCAGTACCAACTCATTTTGGATAAGCCAGTAGATTTAGTCACTAGATTTAATGACCTGGATTCTAAATGGTGACCTAGAAATGAAAGACTCCTTATCCTATCATCAATATCATGAGCCATCGAGTCCCTTTAATTTTTCATATAGTAATATACCTTTTCTGTGTATATTATTTTTGAATATGTAAAGACATACAATACATTGATAAACACATTTGAATAATTAGCAAGACCTTAAATCAGTTTAATCTGAAAAAAACTCACTTCTTCCTTTTGTTTCATAACCTATTCTCTTGGTGCATCTAGACTACATTCCTCTTTAAAAAGAGGAAATGAAGGAAATAGAAAATGCAAATGAAGTGCAGATTTACAAATCTCATGCTTCATTTGCATAATCACGTCCGATCGCGTTTTCAAAAAAAAACCAGTCAAGACGTGGGTCTTTAAAAAAAAAACCACCCTTTTTTGAAAGAACCCTTATTCCTGAAAAAATGAGGTTTACAGTATTCTTTCGCAAAAGGGTTTTTTTCCCTGAAAGAACCACATCTAGACTGCTTTTTTTTAAATAACCTTTTTCAAAAAAGCAATTGGACGTGATTATGCAAATAAAGCACAAGATTTGTAAATCTGTGCTTCATTTGCATTTTCGATTTCCTTCATTTACATTTCTCTTTCGAAAGAGGAATGTAGTCTAGATGCACCCTTAGTGTAATGGGGTGGCCCAAGCCCTGAGGCCCCCTGCTGGAGGCCATGAAGTCCTACTATATCCCATCCCAGAGAAACCAAGCTGGCACGTGTGGCAACGGAGGAAGCAGCCAATTAGGGGCCAGAAGGGGAACTAAGGAGGGATATGATAGAGGTTTATAAAATCATGAATGGTATGGAAAAAGTGAATAAGGAAGTTATTTACTTATTACCACAATATAAGAACTATGGGCCACCAAATGAAATTAATAGGCAGCAGGTTTAAAACAAACAAAAGGAAGTTTTTGTTCAGTCAGCACACAGTCAACCTGTGGAACTGCTTGCCAGAGGACGCAGTGAAGGCTAGAACTTTATCAGGGTTCAAAAAAGAGTTAGATAGATTCATGGTGGTTAGGTCCATCAATGGCTATTAGCCAGGATAGGTAGAAATGGTGTCCCTAGACTCTCTTTCTCTGAAGGAGGCTGATAGGGGAGGGATCACGTGAGGATTACCTGTTGTGATCCCTCCCTCTGGGGCACATGGCATAGGCCACTGTCTGCAGACAGGATACTGAGCTAGATCGACCTTTGGTCTGACCCAGTATGGCCGTTCTTATGTTCTTAAAAGGAGTTGAAGGACCAGAGTAAGCTCAGTGCCACTGGAGATCTCAAGGAGAGAAGACCATGGGTGACTGGCTGGCTGAAGGAATGGCAGCACCACGGGGTGCTCCATGTGGGGAGCTATTGTGAACTATATGATGAACTGTAATAGAGCCCTATGATAAGGGCCAGGACATTGTCTCAAGGAGGGGAAGCCCTGGAGGCACCACTCTCCAGCTGAGAGGGGAAGAAACTGAGAAACCATACAGATGGCACTGAGATGGGCCCTGGTAAATGCGTACCAGGGAGGAGGTTTTGAGTGACTCACACAGGAGTGGAACTTGGCCGGAATGCTAAGTAGTCAAAAAAGGCTGAAGAACAGAGCAAGTACAGGCACATGACTTGTCTCAGAAGAGGTGAGTGCCACTACCATTACACTTATTTGTCATGCAGAAACATGACAGATTTCTTTCACGAATTTAACAGTCTATGCTGTGTAATTAAAGGGTCTGAAGTATTTAAGTATCTGAAGTGTTATCCATTGATCTTCTCTGTCATGAGTGTAAGATCAAGAAAGTAGTCTAGTAAGTAAATTAAACATTTGAGCCTCAGTGCCTCTGTCCATGTTAGTCATTCTTACACTGCACTTTGCCAGGTATTGTCCAACACACAGCACTTATCTATATTAAAATCACTGGGCCAGAACCAGATGTTGAGTTATGGCTCCTTGCCACTCTTCGGGTATGTCTAGACTACATGCCTCTGCCAACAGAGGCATGTAAATTAGACATACCGACATAGTCAATGAAGTGGGGATTTAAATATCCCCCGCTTCATTAGAATAAAAATGGCCACCCCATTGTGCCGGCTCAGCTGTTTGTCGGCACAAAGCGGCAGTCAAGACGGGGATCGGTCGGCAAGGAAAGCCTTTGCCGACCGATCACCGTCTTGACTGCCGCTTTGTGCCAACAAACAGCTGAGCCGGCACAATGCGGCGGCCATTTTTATTCTAATGAAGTGGTGGGATATTTAAATCTCCATTTCATTGACTATGTCGGTATGTCTAATTTACATGCCTCTGTCGGCAGAGGCATGTGGTCTAGACATACCCTTATTGTGTAAAAGGAACAGACAAAAATTCATCTGTAGGTGAAGAACACGAAGCTTATCAGCAGTGTTCCCTCTAAGCTGAAGGGCAGCACGGCTTCATAGGTGATAAATCAGCCCTGCCCAGTCAGTCAGCTCCATGAGCCTCTGACTGGGCAGGGCTGATTAATCACCTGTGAAGCTGTGTTGCCATGCAGCTTAGCTGGAACACTGCAATATCAATAAGCAACTGTTGAGTGCCTAACCCTACTCCCTCTTGCTTGGCTAGGGAGAAGGTACAGGCATTCCAGGGATGGGTTGGGCCCGGAAGCTGAGGTAAAGTAGAGCTCTGCCTTAGCAGTTAAGGACCTGGCAGAAGGCTGAACTTGTGTTAGGGCTGGTTTTTGTCTTGAAAAATCAGGACTTCAGAACTATTTCCCTCCTGCCATTACCTCCATTCCTTTTTCTGTATAGCTCAAAAGAATCAAAATACTGACCAACTGCTTACATTTTCCAGTGAACTTTTACTTAGTCAGTCCTTTGAATGGCGTGCATGTGTAACAGAATGTTTTTGTTGACTTTTGGAAAAACTATACCAGCAACACCAATCTTATAGCAATACTTTGTCATTCTTTTCACTGTTTTCCACATTTACTTTTTATGTGGATTATTTTCAATTACTGACTCAGCATAGCCAATTGCTTGGCCTGCCTTGAATTTTACCTCAGCCCCCACGTGAATCTAGTGAACTTTTACTATAAATCATTTCTTTGTAAGGGATTACAGAGCAAGGCCCACCCTTGAAATCAAGCTCAAATCTGACAGAATCAGTCTCTCGTTAAATCATTAGTATTTCTGGGATTTGGCCACACTGAAAATTCAGCAAAATGTGGTCTTTCCTGCAGTATTTTGGTATTTCTGTTTATAGCCCCTGTTTTCTAGTCGAGGAAAATATAACTTTTTAAAAAAAATAATTAAACTTTATTCAAACATAAAGATAAAGTTTGGATTGACTTTTATTTAATCTGAAGTAGTCTACCCCTCTGCAGAAAGTTAAGGAACTCCCATACCAGATGGGAGCCTGAAGTGCATCTAAGATAAGTGTTGACTGAAACACATGCAGTCTGATAATATATAGCATGTGTTGCGAGGAATTCATAAAAAAAATATGTATACCTGTAATTACTTCAGATAAAACAAGAATTGTTTAGAGAAGCAGAAGACAAAATTTAAAACTAAATTTAGTGAGACTGAAATTATGCAAAGGAAAATTTAGGCTCGATTTCAAAAAGTATTTCCTAATGGTGAGATTAGACAGATAATGGAATAGTTTCCCAAGACATAAATTCTATTGCTGGAGTCCTTTAAAATTAATGACAAGAGCACTGAAGAATATACTGCAGGGAACTCTTGTAAACTGAGACCCCAGGTATGGACTAGCTCAGAGTTCTCAACCTTTTATTTTTTGAGCCTCCCCACAACATGTTTTAAAAATGCCATTGCCTACCTGTGCCACAATTGTTTTTGTACATATGATAACCATGGGTAGCCAGCATTTGTGGGTAGCAAGCCAGGCAATTACCAGGGCTCCTCCACCACAGGGGCCCCACAAAATTAAGTTGCTCAGGCTCTAGCTTCAAACCTGGGTGACAGGTTGTAACGGGGTTCACTCCCCGCCACAGTGCCACCAGCTGTCGGTCCTGGGAATTAGCTCGGATGGCAGGTGGCGGGATCCTTTTCGGGACACTGCCCTCCGGCAGTGCCCACAACAGCCTCTAAGCTTCCCCCCCTTCCGGGGTTGGGTTGTAGGCCGGTTGGCCTCCAGGAGGAGTTCCTCCCCCTCCGGGACAGCGGGCGATACGCCTATCCCGCTGTGCAGCCCGTCAATCGTCCCCAAGTCTCTAGTCCCACAGCCGGGCCTCGCTCCAGACGGGTAGAAGGGGTCCATAGTTCACGGCCCCGGCCTTGCTTCAGGTCTGGGGTGAGAGGCAATAGTTCAGGGGCCCGGCCTTGCTTCAGGTCCGGGCCACGGGGGAAGTAGTCTAATGTAGACTCGACTCTCTCAGCTTTTAAGAGGTCCGGCCCGGATCTCGGCCGGCACCAAATCCAGTGTGCAAGCCCAGGCCCTCGTACAGGACGGGGAGACAAACACAATAAGCTGAGCCCAGGCCCTGTTGCAGGGCGGGGCAGCTAATCAAAATGGCAGCCCGGCCCTAGGTCAAGGCGGGGCAGCAAATGGCAGCCAGGCCCTGGTGCAAGGCGTGGCCGCAAACAAACACAGTGAATAGGCCCCGCCCTGGAGCAGGGCGGGGCAACAAACACAATAAACGAAGCCCGGGCCCTGGAGCAGGGCGGGGCGGCAAACAGAATATGGCGGCCCGGCCCTAACTTAGGGCATGGCAGCAAATGGCAGCCTGGCCCTGGTGCAAGGCGTGGCCGCAAACAAACACACAGGTTTGTAGAAGCTCCTAGTTCAGGAGCTGGGCAGGTAGCTGTAGCCAGACATGAACCCCATCTTCCCTCCCTCCCCCCCCCCCCAGAGAGCAAGAGAAAGGCAGTCAGCCTTTGATGCCCTGGGAACGCAGGGGTGCTGCCTGTCCCTGACTCTACCATAAACAGAAACCAGACAGTAAATGGGCTAGCTGACGACCTGGGGCCTCCCGTCGCCCTGATGGCTAGTACCAGTAATTGATACGCCTGCACTGTCCCAGGAGAGGAATCTTCGCCCATCACATACCAGAGGTGCCCATTGTCTGCATTTTCCCAGGTGTGAATTATGCTTTGCACCCTTCGTGGGAAACTTGGCGTTCAAAGCCATTTTTCCTAATTGGCCACTTGAAACCAGGAAGAAGCCTACATGACCCAAGGGGTATAAAGAGGGGTTTAGTAGCCCACCCCATCTGAGCTCCAATCATCTACACCTGCTGGCAGGTATTGGTTGTCTCCCGAGGTCTGTGGGACGCCCAACCTCGCCCTACTTCTTCCCGAGGGATTGAGAGAAAGACGCTGGCCACGCCAAGTCTGGAACGCAGGGGTGAGAATATATACCTGCTAGGTGTCTATTTTGCATGCATTTAATAAGAGCTCAGAGAACCAAAAGGGTTTCATGGTACCTGTAAGTGACTTATTAGTGTAATTTCTGTCCTGTCCTTTGTAGTGGCTGTGTTATCTGTAATACAGTAGTAGCATTTAACAGCTAAGTTTACCCTGTAACAATAAAATAGTAACTGTTTAAGCTGTGACCTGACTCCTTCAGTTGCTGTAACAGAACCAAGCACAATTTTAAAAAGAACTCCAGCCGGTGTAAGGGACCCCAGTCCTAGCAGTTGAAGTCTCGGGTGTATAATACACACACACCACTCACTGCCCCGACCACCGGCTGACAGTAGCGCACCTGCAGTAGTGGTAAGGGGAAGACTGCCACCCCGGTCAGTGGGTGGCAGAGGGGGCGCAGGCCCACCCACTCCACTGCACCCCGGCCCAGGGGCGCTGGATGCAGCAGTGCAGCTGCTACTGGCTCAGCAGAGCTCTAGCCCACAACTTGCTGGCCTAGGGCTGCTATCAGCCCGTGCTACCCCCTGGGCCGCTTCTCGTCTCCCCCTTCGCAGGTACCTGTACCTCCAGCAGGTCTGTCAGGGAGTCGAGGGCGGTGTCATCCAGCAGGGTCCGGGTGGCCCAATCCAGGCTTCGGGGGATTGGAGCTCTGCAGGGTCCAGTGGGTTTGTCAGGCACCGGGGTTCAGGCAGGCTTCGGGGTTCCAGCATGTCCACCGGCTCTGGCAAGCCCTCAGGGTCCCCATCAGTCCATAGGTCCTCTAGCTCGGGCAAGGCCTCAGGGTCTCCGGGTGTCTGCAGGCCTTGGGGCTTGAGCAGGACCTCTGGCTCAGGCAGGTCCTCAAACTCACCAGGCACCAGCAGAGCCCCGGGCTCCTCTGGGGCAGAAGGTAGCTCTGCTGGCTGGCTTGGCCAGGCTTCAGCAGCCCTGGCAAGGAAGTCTTTGTTGGCCTTAGGGAAGGCAGCTGTGGGAGGCCCAGGCCAGGTCTCAGCCTCCCCAGCCAGGAGCTCTGGACAGGCCTCTGTCTCCCTCAGAGGCTAGGCCCTGACTGAGCTCCCTGGTGGAGTTCTTATAGCCCTAGCTACGCCCCTTGGCTTCCTGTCAGGTGACTGGGAGGGGCTAGGCTGGGCCCAAAATGGCTCCCAGAGGGGTTCCTCCGCCTCTGGCTCAGTGGGCGGCCACTCCACCCCACTACACACACGCTCGTGCTCCATACTCAGCATTTCCCCACCCTCGTGTCCCGCCCCGATACCAAATGGCGGGACAACCTAAGACCCGTTGAGGGTGGGGAACCCCGATGGGCCAGCCTATATTCCACCTTAATCCCGCGGCCCGTCGGGGATATCAGTTGGCGGCTCCTTCACGGAGCCGTGAGCACGGGCGTGTACCTGGCGCGGTTCACCCCCATCCCGGACACCTGCCCTTTTTGCGGCGTGAGGGAAAACCTGGCGCACGTCTACCTTGAATGCGCCAGGTTGCAGCCCCTATTCCGGCTCCTCCAGAACCTCTTACTGAGGTTCTGGCTGCACTTTTCCCCACACCTTTTCCTTTACGCACACCCAATCCGTGGCCCCACAAAGTCGCGGGACCTCCTCGTCAACCTCCTCCTGGCTTTAGCCAAAGCCACCATCTATAACACCAGGGAGAGGATGATAGACGAGGGGGTTCCCTGCGACTGTGGGGCCTATTTCCGTTCATCCCTAGTGTCACGTATCCGGGCAGAGTTCCTCTGGGCGGCGTCCACTGGCTCCATGGACAGCTTCGAGGAGCAGTGGGCGCTGTCCGGGGTTCTCTGCTCGGTGTCCCCATCCGGTCTCCTAGTTATAAACCTTTAACCTGCACTCCTTGCCCCTTTTGTCATTTTTTGTCCCCAGTAATTAGTTGGGCATGGGTCCAGTCGTCCCTCCCGTAAGGCTGGGGGAGGGGCTTTTAGAAGTGGGCAGGCTTTGCCCGCCCACTTTCCCGTGCTTCCAAATAGGACCCCACTACACACACGCTCGTGCTCCATACTCAGCATTTCCCCACCCTCGTGTCCCGCCCCGATACCAAATGGCGGGACAACCTAAGACCCGTTGAGGGTGGGGAACCCCGATGGGCCAGCGTATATTCCACCTTAATCCCGCGGCCCATCGGGGATATCAGTTGGCGGCTCCTTCATGGAGCCGTGAGCACGGGCGTGTACCTGGCGCGGTTCACCCCCATCCCGGACACCTGCCCTTTCTGCGGCGTGAGGGAAAACCTGGCGCACGCCTACCTTGAATGCGCCAGGTTGCAGCCCCTATTCCGGCTCCTCCAGAACCTCTTACTGAGGTTCTGGCTGCACTTTTCCCCACACCTTTTCCTTTATGCACACCCAATCCGTGGCCCCACAAAGTCGCGGGACCTCCTCGTCAACCTCCTCCTGGCTTTGGCCAAAACCACCATTTATAATACCAGGGGGAGGATGCTAGATGAGGGGGTACCCTGAGACTGTAGGGCCTATTTCCGTTCATCCCTAGCATCACGTATCCGGGCAGAGTTCCTCTGGGCGGCGTCCACTGGCTCCATCGACAGCTTTGAGGAGCAGTGGGCGCTGTCCGGGGTTCTCTGCTCGGTGTCCCCATCCGGTTCTCTTCTTTTGACCCTGTGACCCGCACCCCCTGAGCGTGTATTTCATTATTTGTCCCAAGTATTTAGTTGAACCCCAGATCCAGTCGTCCCTCCTTCAAGGCTGGGGGAGGGGCTTTTAGAAGTGGGAGGGCTTTGCCCGCCCACTTCCTGGGTTTCAAATAGGCCCCACTACACAGGTCTTAGGACCCCTGGCTTCAGCACTATGCAACATAGCTTTGGTTTTCTGCCCTGGGCTCCAGCAAATCTCATGCTGGCCTGGTTTGTCGAACCCCCTGAAAACTACCTCACTCCCAGATCCCTGTTTGAGAATCACTGGACCAGCTGACATAACTGGTATTTCCCATCATAATGTATGGGATCATAAAGCATGCTGCTATCTCATTATATTAATCCATAAACTCAAATATATCTCTAGTAATTCCACTGACATATGCAGAGTTACATCAGGACTGAATTTGATCCACAATATTTAAATACGAAATAACTTCAAACATGATTTCAACCAGCCTGATGAAATAATATTATTCTAAAGCAAAGAGCTTTTGTGGTTCACCAGTAAGAATGGTAGATAATTGTATCAATGCAAACTTTATAAAACATAATACTTATCAAATATTACATGCCAGAACAGCACTAGACTCCTTAAAGCAGTAAATAAAACATTAGTTTGGGAAAGAGCTTCAGATTTTTTCCCTCACATTATTGCAATGTTTTATTCATGTCCCACTTCAGTATTCTCTTCATTCTGCTCATCTGAGTGACCACCATGCGATCAAACAGTTCAGTTGTATAGACTTCAATGTCCTTTGAAATGGTGTAGCTCCTGCAAGGCAACAGGAATGGCATGGATAGCAAGCTTAGTTTTCAAACACATGTGTTTTAATTCACCTGCCAAGCCCAGCTATGCCTGTTTCCAATAGCCCTTGATATTAATCTGAAACACCATATTAGACTGATCGGGAGTAGTATTTAAATGAATTGTTCTGTAAAATGACAACCGTGGTTTTTTCCTGTATGTTAGTGAGGATATAAAGTGCTTTTTATGTTCTTTTTAAGCAGTATGCTTTTGAATCTGGGATGTTGTATTTTGGAAAGGCAAATTACCTAAAACCACCTTCCAGGACAAGAACAGACTATTTTACTTAATAGCATCGTTAAAGCACAATGGTTAAGGCAGTGACTTTGGAGTCTAGGGAGTCAAGCCCTGGATTCATTTTCTGACTCTGCCACAGAATTCCTTTGTGGCCATAAGGAAATAATTCAGTTTCTAAGTGACTCAGTTTATCCTTGTTTAAAATGACATGACCAGCCTCCCAGTGGTTGTGACACCTAGACTCAATTTTTCAATCAAGCTCAGCACACTAGCTGTTGCTTAGGTCTAGTCAAAAATGTTCCATTTAATGAGATTGTCAATGGAAAGTTGATTAAACAAAAGTGTTTTTGTTCTGGGGAAAATTTTGGCTTTTTCTTGAAAAACCAAATACTCCCACACTGAAATATTTTAGCTGAAAATCATGGTTTGATTTTGGAATGCCACTGAGGTGCTTCATGAAACTTGTAGCTCCAGTACAGTGTTTCTCAAAGTGGGCCACTGGCCTCCTTTGGGAAAGTCACTAGCAGGTCCACACTGCTTTATTTTCCTAAAAGCTCCATAGCTATGAAGCCTTGTGGCTCCTATTGGCTCCGATCTGCTTTTTCCAGCCAAAGGGAGCCATGAAAGCCCTTACCACTGCTTCATATGTCAAATTGGCAAAGTTTTTGCCTTGACTATAAGTATCATCAAGGTGATAGCTTCCCGCAGCTCCCCATGGCTGGAAATGGCAAACAGGAGCCAATGGGAGCTAAGAGGCTCCATGGGTATAGACCCTTTAGGTAACCAAAGTGGCACAGGCCCACTAGTGGCTTTCCCAAAGCAGGCCTGTGGCTCACTTTGAGAAACTCTGTTCTAGTGCCCTATGCTCCCATTCTAGTGTATGGCCTGAGCCAGCCAAGTGAGCTGAATCTCCACTGATGCACTAGGGCTGTGAGACTGCCATTATGCATCACATACCCTTGCCAAGAATCACAGAACTGGAAGGAACCTTGAGAGGCCATCAAGTCCAGGCCCTGCCCTCGTGGCAGGACAAAGAACCGTCTAGACCATCGCTGACAGGTGCTGGTCTAACTTGCTCTTTAAGATCTCCAGTGATGGAGATTTCGCAACCTCCCTCGGCAGTCTCCCAAGAAGGGAGATAGTGATGCATCATAGAAGAAGTAGTTCAATCACAGAGTCTATAGAGAGAAGAGATGTCTATAGAGATGAATAAGGAGCTCAACTACTACTTCCATGAGGTACCACAATGCCATTTAAAAATCTTAATACTTCATTTTGGGGCTGAAAGATTTCAAATTTTTATATTTCACTGATATTTTCTGTGGAAAAATAACCATTTTCTAACAGCCTGAGCACTGAGAACTTTTAAAGATCTGGTCATTTAAGTCTTCTCAGTGGGAGCTGCCCAGTGCTGAGCTCCTGAAATCCAGCCCTGAGCTCTTCTGAAAATTTAGCCTTTGACCGCTATAAAGCACTTAGGGCCTCATCTTCCATTGATCTGTTTTCTTCACAGCATACTCAAAGAAGTTAGATTAAATACATAAATACTCTTGCAGGAAAGTTGCAAACACTTTCTTAGAATTCAGACCAACAAAAACCCAGAAGCACAGGCTGCCCCTTAAGGCAAAGAGGCACTTTTCTTTAAGCTGGCTCTTTCTAGAAGTGACTCTGATCTCAGACTTTCCTACAAAGGCCCTAGACTGCAAGTAGAATCAAGCCCCTTCTCCTCCACAAAGTGGCAACTTGCAAGTCCAGCTCAGACTTCAGTACCCCACAATCTCCAGGAGGATAGACCTCTGTGACTGCAAGGCATCCTACCAAGTTCAATGGAAGAGTGCCCATATAGAGCTCATTGCAGGACCAGGACTTTACAGAGGCTCAGATGAAAGGTGCAATATAACTGGAAACCATTAGTGTTATATGGAAAGGCTACATTGTGACAGAATTTCATCTGCTTTCCCCCCCTCATGTTTTCTCCATTTAAAATGCACTGGGGGGTGGGGGGAGAGTTGTTTTTGGGTTGTTGCTGGGTTTTTTTCCAGATACAAATATTAGTATTTTCTCTTTGAAATGAAAAAAAATGTGTGTGTTCTTTTTCATCACTTGGCTTTCTATTCTCCAAGAAATAAACTACTTTTAATCTTTTCATGGAAAAAAGAGAGAGAGAGAGAAAGAAAGAAGCTGCTGATATGAAGGATGAAACTTCAGCAATAATTACTGCACATCAAAAAGGTGTGCAAAGCCCAGTAAGTAAAATGCTTTTATCATTTAGGGGAAAAAATATCCCCCTGAAAATCTATAAATTGTGAGAAAAAGGGTAGGAATTGCAGTGTTATTCTGTTTAGCTTACCAAAAGGTTACTTTATCAAGTAACTTGTAAGTTGCAGTCACATATTACTGCTGAAGGAAAAGTAATTTGTTGTAATCATTTTTAATTATAGTTATTCTTAATTATCTTTGCTGTATGTTTAAACATTAAAATACAAACAGTGCTGCCATGGCGCAGATGGCTGGTGCCTGCTACACAGACTGTCAAGCTTCATTTGAACACCACAGTCTTACTTTCCCCTACAATTGTAACTTAAAGTTGTAATTGTGGCTCAGAGCAAACATTCTGTGTTGTAAGAATACTGTACCTACCATACAGTCGCTTAGCAGAGATTGGTTTGAATAAAAACCCTTGTTCAGAGCACACCTCAGAAGTAAGGGGGCGGAGGGAACTGGGCGACAGTGTTTGAAATCTGAACCTTGATCTGAAATTTGCCAGTCACTCATTATTGATAATGGCCTGACAGAAAACCCTGGCTATGAACATTCTGGAGGAGAACAGTGTGGCTTGATCTCCAAATACTATCATTAAGGCAGCAAAATCAGATTCCTGGATTATTATTTGCTTTGACTCTACAACAATGATGTCTTACGTCTGTTTAAAAAAGTTCTCGTTAATTTTCACTCTTGCAGTTTTTAGTATAGACATCACTGTGAAAAGAACTGCTTCCACCACCCACATCTTAAGTATTTTTAGGATGAGCTATGAATGGAATATGTGAATGCTTTTACTTTCAGTTCCTGTGAGTTCTCAACCCTTGAATTTTGCTTAGAATTTCAGGTCTAAACAAACAAAACTAGGTCAAAAATCCTGATATTCCTAGAGTTTCTACTCAAAACAACAAATTTGCTTATTTTTTTTTTTAGAATTGAATTCAGATGCACTCAAAACAGGGAGAATAAGAACAGCTAGCTGATATTATAGATTGCACATTCAAACCAATGTTTCATTTTCAAGCCACTTGCCTCCCTGTTGTCCAACATGCATTTATCTGTTATGAACCTTAGATTATTGGCATTTTGTATTTAATCTTCTCTAAAAGATCTCTTACAATGTCTATTTCAAAGGAACTTTTTGAAATTCAATCACTTAATATTTCTAAGGTGATTTAGGATCCTTGCATGAAAGGAGTTCTATAAGTTATTATAATTATTTATTAGAAAATGACAAACAAGACTTAGGTTAAATTTTTTAGAAATGATTATGAACATGCCTAAACTGTGCGTTAAAAAGTCTACTGCATGAACTCAATCAGTATTGCTCGTGTCCATTCAAATTCCCACTTTGCACACACAAAAGTGTTCTTACACATTTGTACTCAAAAGTCTAGTGAACAGCCTCTGCAAGCTCACTATTACAACTGGAAACATCCCATTGTAATTAAAGCACACGGAATATATGTTAGAAATGTCTGAACTGCATTATAACTTAGAAAAAGCTTTCCCCATATGAACAGCTTAGAAAAAAATGTAATAGTAATTTTAAAAAAGTCAGTGACCTCAAGTTGTCATAGCTTGCTTCAGTGAAAAGAAGATATTTACATCCAAATATCTTTATCCACCTGCAACAGAGTTGTAATGTCCTAATGGTTAATGCCATATGTTACTGATAGCAATTTTTAATTTTTCACAAACCTCAGGATTTTTTTTTCCTTCAGTTCCTGGCACATTTCCCATTTTTATTCTCATAGGTGGAAAAACATGCAAGCTATAATTTGCAGATGACATAGGTACAATTTATCTAAACGAAAGACCATCTTCATTGTACAGATGAAAAATACTTGGTATCTATTTCACAATTACACTATTTCCACAGAAGTAAAACAAAACAAATAAGTCCTTATTTTAAAAGATTGTGTAGTCCATTGATACAACACAAAACTTTATTTGCAATATTTATAAATAAGGGCCTGATGGGAAGTTCTCAGTCCCACAACTCCCATTGGCTGTACTCACACAGCTCTTCTTAAAATTAGGCCATCAGGAAAAATTCACTCCTTTGCAGAGGACCTGTACAAAGCTCATTTTAAGTACTCAGAAGGAGGCTGAATTGGGTGTATAAGTGTGAGCCCTTTGCCCAGTAGTGCTTAGCACAATTCAGACCGACTTGGTGATGACCTTTAGGCACTACTGCATTATAAATGTTAACTAATAACAACATTCATAAGAAAAAGAATGAGTTTCTCATTAAACAAATGGTTAGTAATGGTGGAAAGGTGCCTGACAGTTCTGGATATTTCATTCGTTTATCCACAGTAAAACTATTGCATGGGCAGCCATAGGACAAAATTGTCCATGCTGTCCCATCAATATGCCTTATTAAATGGGATCACCTCTGAGAAAAGTGAATAGCTTACTTTATATATTTCTACCCAATCCTTGGCCACTGTGCCACAAGCACACTACAATATTTTGTGCCACTAGTGTAAGACCTTAACAACACCAGGGATCAATGGTGCAGCAATTATTCCACTGGCCATCGATTTATCGCATCTGCTTAAATGTGATAAATCCATCTCAATGCAGGTACTCCACCAAGGCAAGAAGTGTAGCTGGCATTTATGGGAGGGCTGCCCCCTTTAGCCTTACCGCACACAAGATGCTGCAGTTAGTATATTGACTTTGGCTATGCCACTTGAGTAGCTAAAGTAGATCGATGGTGCCTGTTATTGTAGACAAGGCCTAAGTCTCCATGATATAGTCACATTTGCTCACTCGAAATTGGATGAAGACTACCATGTCATTTTTCACAAACAGGCAAATAGCCAGCACATAAGAATGACTTCTAAGCATTAATGACCTGGCTTGAAAGACTCCAGATCCCATTATCAATTTTCTTTACCACCTAGTCCTCCTTTGTATAGTTTTATTGTTAATTTTTAATACTATTTTCATGCATTTTTAAGATGGGATGTTTTAAAACCAGACTGCAATAATTTCCCAATATTAAATAAATAATGTTACAGTGCTGAGACAATTATGATTTTTGACAGTGTTGATATATTATTGTTTCAGTTACAGAAACTCTTCTGTTTCGTGTTTATATGGAGTCTTCTTTTTTTGTTCTGTATCCTTCCTTTTTGATATTTTATAACTTAGATTTGTGTGTTTGCCAAGATGGTTCCCTCAGGCCACTGCTGACGAACACTTCAGGGTTTTTTGTTATAATCAATCTAGCACACAATATGCACCCATTTCCAAAAGAAAAGATCTATAGCAAAATTCTAGAACATTGATAGAATCAATGTTTTATGAATCAGGCTTCTTTAGAAGTCAGAAATATAGGATTAAAACCTTTTGTGAAAATTTAACACATTATTGTCGGCACATTCAGATAAATGTGCAACTCTTGGGATTTTAAAGTTCTTCCTGTCCATCAAAAGTTTTTTTTTAATTTATTTGTTTGCACAAAAATACATTGCTGAGACAGACTAGCAACTTTTCTGCTTTTTAGTGGCTCTTGGATCAAATTCATGCTGTGGGAGACCTCAGTAAGTCTAGACTTTTGGGGTGGGAAAGTTTAGGCCTCCCTCTGCACATTAGCAATTCCAACGGGGAATGCATCCACACTGCAAAGGAAGGTCTCCCTTGTTATCTGAAGACACCATGACACAAAAGGAATAAAACATACAATCTAAAAGAATCAGTTTTAGCGCCTTGGTTAAAGAAATATTCAGAATGCTCTGTACTACCAAGAAGAAATCAAGGTTTGATTTCTGATTCCTGTTGGTCATTCCCTGAGGTTGGAAGGTTTGTGGCAGAAATGTCTAAAAAAAAAAAGCAGACCCCCACAATCCCACTGGCTCAAAAACACATAGAGGACCTAAAGGGAGTCACGATCATTTGAATGGGGAAAATGGAAGAATCATTAGAGGCCAGGAGATAAACAAAGGTGCCTTGGAAGAAACAAAGAAATATGTATTATTTTTAATTCAAGGATACAGATATTTCAATACTTATTGTGAGGCATACCTAACAGTGAAAGGGCTGCAAAATTTGATACTGACAACACATTCAATGCTCACAATATTGCAGATTTATGTGGATATGATTAGTATTAAATAGATCCATTCCTTGGTGGAGAGCGCCATTAGTAATAGAAATGGTGAGCCATCCTCACTAATCCTGGCACCTACGCACTACTCTGTTACATGAATATGCACTCTTGCTTTCTCCCTTTCTCCCTTATCTTCAACCATGCTGACTTGTACTGTATGTGAAAAAGCTGAACTGGAAGCATTTGAATCTCCCAACTGATCTTTTTAAAAAATAAAAAGTGAAGTTAAAATCCACTCCGACAAAGGGTAAAGCACTCTTGAAAGCCACAGACACCTGCAAAGGTCAGCTTTAAATTAGAAGCCATCAGCATTTGGGACTGAGGAAACAGAACAATGGAAGAAGGCCAAGAAAACTAAAAAGAGACAAAATGATATTAGGAAGAACAAAATTAGAGGCACAAGAAGGTTTTAAATATATATATACACACACAGGTTGAACCCCTCCAGCAGCATCCGTGGCCTGGAATGATTTTAGTTAGCAAAATGCTCACTTACGGGTGTGGCCAACTTTCCTGTGGTCCCATAAAATTAGTTTACAGCCACCAGTCCTGGCTCTCAGGGTATGTCTACACTACAGCACTAATTCGAACTAACTTAATTCGAATTAGTTAATTCAAACTAAGCTAATTCGAATTAGTGCATCTAGACCTAAAAACTAATTCAAATTAGCGTTTTGCTAATTCGAACTAGCATGTCCACAAGGCTGGCTGGAACCAGGATTTACAATGTGGAGCTGCTGCCTCAGGCTAGCTGAGGGCTGTACTTAAAAGGGACCCGACCCCCACCCCGGACAGACAGTTCTCAGGGTTCCCCGCTTGCTTGTCTAACTCGATGAGGGACAGCAAAGCAGTCCTGTCTTGGAGTGCCCTGAGTGCCCACACTCGGCACATCACAGCACTCGGCCATCAGCCCGGCTGCACTTGCCGCAGGCTGCCATCTGGGGGGGTCAATCGGGGGGCTTTCAGGATCCAAGAGGCCCTGCAGGAGAGCTTCCACACCGAGGAGCCCGCAGAGCCACCCCAGTCCTCCCCATTGGGGGCTCGTGCCCCATTCCTCCCTCACCTCCTTCCACTTACCCCTCCCTAGCTGGCCTTCCTGATGTAAAAAATAAAGGACATGTGTGTTCAAAAATAGAAACTCTCTTTATTTAACAAAACTGGGGGAGGGATTAACCTCTGGGGAGACTGGGAAAAGGAGGTGGGAGAGGGGAAGAGAGAGGGTGGGAGAGGGGAGGGGGAAACCTGGGAGGAGGGAGCTGGAAGAGGGAAGCCAGGGGAAGAAGGAGGAAGGGAAGTATAAAACTATGGTACGCCATATCTTCAGTACTGTGTAGAGATGTGGTCTCCTCACCTCAAAAAAGATATTTTGGCCTTGGAAAGGGTTCAGAAAAGGGCAACTACAATGATTAGGGGTTTGGAACAGGTCCCATATGAAGAGAGGCTAAAGAGACTGGGACTTTTCAGCTTAGAAAAGAGGAGACTGAGGGGGGATATGATAAAGGTCTATAAAAGCATGAGTGGTGTGGAGAGGGTGAATAAAGAAAAGTTGTTCATTAGTTCCCATAATAGAAGGACTAGAGGACACCAGATGAAATGAATGGACAGCAGGTTTAAAACTAATAAGCAAAAGTTCTTCTTCACACAGCACATAGTCAACCTGTGGAATTCCTTGCCACAGGAAGCTGTGAAGGCTAGAACTATAACAGAGTTTAAAGAGAAGTTAGATAAATTCATGGAGGTTGGGTCCATGGAGTGCTATGAGCCAGGGGGTAGGAACGGTGTCCCTGGCCTCTGTTTGTGAAAGGCTGGAGATGGATGGCACGAGACAAATCGCTTGGTCATTGTCTTCGGTCCATCCCATGCGGGGTACCTGGTGCTGGCCGCTGTCGGCAGACAGGCTACTGGGCTAGATAGACCTTTGGTCTGACCCAGTACGGCCGTTCTTATGTTCTTATGTTCTAAGCTCAGGGCTCAGGGTCGGGGGTCTCACTGGACCAACTTGATTTTCATGCAAACCTGCTCCTGGGTTCGCATGTGGCCTTTGGTGGCCTGGCTGGCAGCTATCCTGCCCTAGACAGCCGCATTCCTGTGCCTAGTGCGGAGCTCGTGGATGTTGGAGGCCTCCCCCCAAACCTCGATGAGGTCCACGATCTCCGCACTAGACCAGGCGGGCGCCTGCCTCTTGCGGCCCCGGGCAGGCTCCTGGGAACCGCCAGCCTGGTCCTGGGAAGAGGAGGAGGGCTGGGTGGCAGCTGGTGGCTGGCTCATGACGTGCCAGGTGCAGGGTCTGCTGGCTGGGTGCTGGCAGGCTTGCAACTGGCACGAGCACTGTAGCCAGACCGTGCCCCTTTAAGGGCTCCGGGGCCGGGAGGGGGCAGAAAAGTTTTCCTGGTTTGGCCCAGAGTGGCCACCAGGGCAACCTGGGAAGGGCTAGTCTCCAACTAGTTCGAATTAAGTGGCTACACAGCCCTTAATTCGAACTACTTAATTCGAACTAGGCGTTAGTCCTTGTAGAATGAGGTTTACCTAGTTCGAATTAAGCGCTCCGCGAGTTTGAATTAAATTTGAACTAGCAGTTTGTATGTATAGCCGCTATTAAAGTTAATTCGAACTAATGGGTGTTAGTTCGAATTAACTTTGTAGGGTAGACATACCCTCAGTGTTCTGTTCTGTTCTGTAGCTCTAATTTACCCCTAAATGTCTTCTAAGATTCTAATTTATCATTAAATGTCTTCCAGTAAGCAGTGGAATTGTTAATAATGCTGCTAGACAATATTCACCTCCCGTGGTCCAAGATATGCTCTGGGTCAACACCGGTCAGGTCCCGAGGGTGGCAGACTAGAGAAGTTCAACCTGTATATGTGTATGTATATCCATACATACACCTATGTGGAACACTGTACAGCAATGAAGAAAAATTAACAGTCCCCATCTCAGGACAGTTCCTATTTCCTATTGACAGTCATGGATAGGCTCCGAAGCACCTACATCATCCCTTTGACAAAGGGATTTTAGGCACACACAGAAGTTTTATCTTCAAGCTTGTCATGTGAAGAATGTTACAACTTGGATTTCATGTTTTCTGGTGCTGTTTTCGTCCTAACTATAAGAAAATGTGAAAACACTGCAGACAGTAGAACTAGAGTCCCATCCCCACTGGGGCAGCTTTGAGTTGCTTTATAAGCCCCCCCAAAAAGTCCTGAATGCAGCTTAGTAATCACAAAAGAATCACCACAATGTACGCAGATACTCAGGTGATATTCAGCTGCTCTAATGGCTCCTACAGAGGTATAGGGAAAGGGATGGGGGAATGTCCATTGTGTCCTTTTGTGCTAAGGTGCCACACTGGTCCATTAAGACAGTTGTTAGCTGGGGCAAATGAGAACAGCCTTGAGCTTTAGTAAAGTAAGTAGCCAGAGCTGAGTGATCCCAGAATCGAGGGAGCAGAAAGACCTTTGCAATTCTCCCTCACTCCAGTCATGCTGAACCAATTCTTGATCAGCACTGAGGACAAGAGGCATTAACTACAAAATTAACCAGACACACAGAAAGTTGTCAGTGATGTCAGACACACGAAGCATATAGATTTCCTTTCACTGACGTTGCCCTTAGAAATCTGGTGGCTTGCCCAGTACAAAGAAATCCACTTCATCATCAGCACCTTAATAAATTCCAGATGTCGTTAATTTTGGTTCATACACGCTACATCTGAAGTAACAGTCATCAAGAATTGAGAAGCAAATTATATCACTAAAGTGTATTATTAAATTAATTCAGTTACAGGAACAGGCTGCAAAGTTGAGCCAAGATTGTTTTTAAAAATCACTTAAAATGAGGCGCTTCAATCCATATGCAAGTCACTTGATTTTCAAAAGTGGTGAGCACCTCACAGCTCACAATGAAGTCAAAAGGAGTTGCTGGATGCTCAGAACTTTTGAAAATCAGGGTAGCAAATATTTATATTTAGGTTGTAAACAGGCTTTTTTCATCTTAGTTTTGGAGTGTTCTAACAAAACAAGCTGTAACCATTTTTATATAATCCCATTTAACAACGTTTTATCAAGGATGTGGTGTTTCAAATAGTGTACCATCAGAAAAAAATCTGATTGGCTGATCACTCCCTGAGGACAGAATACATTTGCATAGCAACTTCTAAGAGCTGACATTTACAAATTAACTTCTTATGGATGTCATTGATCACAATAGCCAGAAGACAGATTATGTGCAGTGCATACAAGTCGCTCTAAAAACATAAATGGCACACAGAGACTAATTAATAATAAATAATTGTAGACTTTTCACTTCTCAAGCACCTTCTGTCTCAGATATTATACAGCAGTATCATTCCCATCTTACAGATGGCACAACAGCAATAGTTTGATTAACTGACTTGGCCAAGGTCATTGCAGCTACTCAGTGGCAGAGCTAGGATGAGAACCAAGATCTTGTGAATCCCCTGCCTGGGATTTAACCATTAAGCCTGTCTCAGGAAGGCTACTAATTTTGTGCAAACTTTTAATGGGTTTGAGTTGATAATTGTTGGTAAAAACAATTTCCCAACCTGAGGATTATTGTTCATTTTTGTTGTTCTTCCTTTCTGTTGTGCTTGCTAAGGTTTTTACAATGGTAGAGAATATTAAAGTCATTCCAGCACAACAACCACAAATGGAGGGCTAGAACATCCACTGGGGTAAATTGGCATAGTTCCTTTGAGGTTCAACAGAGCCATGCTAATTTACACCAGCTCAGAATCTGGCACATGCTATTTGCTAACACAAAGGGGGCATAGATATTTAGATCCCCTGATATTTTACATTTCTATTTCCACTGGGGTCTCTGTGCCAGTTACACAGATTTTATTGTGTTTTGCAGGAACGATTTATACAAATCTTAGGCAAAACATCTGTGTGCCTTCTACATATTTGCTTACTCATTAAATGAATCTAATTGTTAGATACTGTATTCGGTAGTGGAAGAGGATCAACCTTTCTTTCTTTATTTTTTTTAACTCTTACAATTTAAATTGAAGGTGGTTGTGGAACAGCATATTTGTCAGAAGCCAAGGACACAATATGCAGACAGTTCATTTCATTCCTTTGCTTAAAGCAACTCTGTTAGATTACAGTTCCTGTAAATAAGGAGAAATTGCACACAATGTTTTCACTGCAACATGCAGAAGACACCATGGTCCCTCCCCCAAGGTGCATACAAGAAACCTCAGCTTCATCTGAACTGTAGAAGATCAGCACCCGTTAGGATCAGACCGCACAATCAAAGCTTGACTTCACGAGTAACCTCAAATTATCAGTGAGTCTTAACTTCAGTGCAGATGCTAATTTCCCTCAAGTCCGTGCATGCTTGACGCAGGGGCATTGATAGGGACCCATCTTTACATCAGAACTTAGCACATACAGTGATTAAAGACTGACCTTTTAATCAACCGGTGTTATTTTTTGTAATAATATGTTGAAAGGCCTCATGCCAGAAGAAGTCATTAAAATACTGTCTTTCTAACTACATTTCATCTGCAAGGAAGGAGCCAAGCAACAGAAAGTTCCACTGAAAAGGAATACCTCAGAGCTCTGCAGACAGTGGAGACACGTGCTGGAGAAAGGATATAGAGTGGCCAGTTGAACTGCATGCCACAAGGATCCAGGAAGCCAAAGGCTGCATGAGGTGGAGCAACAGACCACCTCAGCAACAACACTCTATTGCAGTAACCCATCGTGACTTGACTGCACACTTGATTCCTGAGCATGCTGTCTATATAAATAGGCTGTGCATTATTTTTCATGATTGGTACCTTATTATTACCTGCTTTTCATTTACTCCATAACTGGAAGTGCATTGACTATATTTACTTCATCACCTGGAAAGATATGTCATACATAAGTAATTTGTCCAGTAGTCCCTCAGGGTAATTCCCTTTCATGTCACTTTTAACCTCACCTTTTCATCCATCTCACAGACAACTTTGCATGATTAAGGTCACTGGAAGAATGACCAGCTGCTTCTTTTACCTGCCAGGGCCTGAACCAGCATACTGATATTACTGCACTTTCCTTCTCTGCAGTGCTACCTCAGGAACTGGCTTACTGTGATCAGCTAGCAAGCAGGAGGGTAAAGGAGATAATGGTAGGTTCATAGAAATTGTAGAGGCATTTTCCAAAAGGAAATAAAGCTCTGTTCCTTCCTGTGTTTAGTGATTTTGAAGATGACTGTTGGAGTAATTTGCTTACCCAGCAACATTTTACTAATAACAAATGGAAAATCCAATCTCATTTGTAAGAATGTCAGGTTCCTTACATTGTAGGGAATGATCAATACGAATAAATTGTATTTGTAAGAGATCGTATAAAAAACTACAGTAAACCCTTATATAATACACATTTATACGGCATGTTTTGGACATAATGTGGTTTTTCTTTAGTGACCCATTTTTATGTTGTGTACTAGTTTATACAGTGCACTCACAGGAGGGAATTTGGGTGTGGGAGGGTGTTTGGGGCAGGAGGTTGGGCACTGGATCTAGGGGTGCTCACCTCAGGCAGCTCCCCATGCCTGCTTTTCCTGGAGGAGGCATGGCCAAGTGACTCCGCCTCCACCCACAGGTGCTACCCACGCAGCCAGTGCTCAGGAAGAGACAGGGTAGCACATGTGGCTGCTTAGTTGTGCTTCCGCCAGGAACAGCGGGGGAGCCACCTGAGGTGAGTGCCCCTCACATCCAGCATCCGAAGCCCCCTTCCACACCTCAGTCTTCTACCCCAATCACTCTACCATACCCAAACTCCCTCCCAGAATCAGATCCCCACACTCCTTCCTACGCTCCCAATATGTACAACTTTGTCATGTCTGTGATCGTCACCCTGTTTTCACCATTTACTTTTCTGTTTATATAATGCATTTTTACATAAACCACAGATTTCTAGGAACATTACTACCATGTTGTGTAAGGATCTTCTGCATTGCTTGACTTAAATAATGTTTAATGTATTGGTTTACTCCATCAAAATCAGCAATATTAAAAAAATGCATAGTGCACAGGTCTTTTATCTACAATTATTTCATTATATATATATAGAGAGAGAGAGAGAGAGAGAAAGAGAGAGAGAGAGAGATCATATAGAAATAATTTCAATTACTCCTGGGTCATTTCATTGATACAAATCTGTTAATTATTTAAAACAAATTAAACCAAACAAAGGAATTGCACTATTCATTTTCTTTAAAAAAAAATCCTCATCAAGTCTCTCTGATGCTTCTGTGAGAGCTTTTTTGGAACAGATGGTCGGTTCGTGTTTTTTTCTTAAAGCACATATTGTTAACACTTGACCTGATGTGTTCCCTTTGGATAATGATCCTGGCGTCATTAAAGTGAAGAAAAAATGGGTGTTTTTTATCCCTATTAACAATCTAAATATAATTTATTAGCACTAAGCAATGTCAAATTCCTGTAAGTGTATGCTGGCTATTTTGGACCAGATGCTGCTCTCAGCTTCTGTTCAGTGCGTTGTGTGTGTGCAATACCTACTTGATATAGGTAAATGTGTCGATAAAGGGCCCAATTCTCTGCTGAGAGTCCTTAACGACCACTGATCGACCTTATAGACCCATAATAGACTCTTAAGGCCAGACGGGACTGTCATGATCATCTAAGTCTGACCTCTTGCAGATTGCAGACCACAGAACCCTCAACCACCGTTCCTGTAATAGACCCATCACCTCTGGCTGAGTTTCTGCAGTCATCAAATCATGATTTAAAGATTTCCAATTCCATATATTCTATCTTTTACCCTATTTCAAACCAACAAATGTTGGTGCACCACACTGAAGAGGAAGGTGAAAAAAACCCAGTCTCTGCCAATCTGACTGCAGGGGATAGGGAGATATCTTCCTAAACCCCACATATGGTAATCAGTTTATACCCTGAGCAAGTGGGTAATACCCACCAGCCAGACACCTGGGAAAGAATCCTCTGTAGCAACTCAGAGCCCTCCTCATTTAGTTTCCCATCTCTGGACCTTGGAGATACTTGCTGCTAGCAGTTGTCTATCAACCACATGCCATTGTAGGCATTCTCATATTATCATCCCCTCCATCAGTTTATGAAGTGCAGTCTTGAAGCCAGTTAGATTTTTATTTTGACTCTGTTGCTCCCCATGGAAGGCTGTTGCAGAACTTCACATCTCTGAGGGTTAGAAACCTTAGCCTAATTTCAAGCCTCAATTTATTGATGACCAGTTTGTCTCCATTCGTTCTTGTGACAACATTGGCCCTTAATTTAAATAATCTCCCCATCTCTCATGTTTATCTCACTGATATATTAATAGAGAGCAATCATGTCTTCCCTCGGCCTTTGTTTTGTTAGGCTAAATGAGCCTTGCTCCTTAAAGTCGGTTCTCCATTCCTCTGATCATCTTGGCAGCCCTTCTCTGCAACCTGTTATAGTCTGAATTCATCCTCCTTAAAACATCCTCCTCCAGTACTGCATGCGCAATTCCACAGGAGGTCTCACTGGCACCTTGAGTAATGGTAATAACACTTCCCTTTCTCAGAGCTGCATCTTCCCGGCTCCTCATAGTCACACTGTGATTGACCAGTACACCCAGGTATTTCTCCTCCTCTGTCACTTCCAGCTGACACATCGCCACAGTCTATAACACTACTCATATGAACAAGGGTTACAAGATTTAACTCCGTTCCATTCACAATATCCTGTTACATGAATGTGTTCTACATATGGAAACTTAGTTGAACACTTGGGCCTGCAAAACTATACTAGCCTTCCAATAAAGAACAGATTCTAGTGCAAGATTTCTGGTCCTTTCTGCTTCTGGTGGGATTGAAAATATTATGTAAATTGCCATTTCGTCAGTAAAGTATTTCAGCACATCTACTTAATAGTAGGAATCAAAAGTGTTCAAAGGTGTAAAAATGAAAAATAGTAACACACAGGTTTTGCCTAATGTTTAGCCAACCTTTTTGAACCTTTACAACAGAGTCAGTTTTGGGGAACTGTTGCCTATTTCTAATCAATATTAGCTATTTTTTCCAAGTTGCTTACACTCAAATCCTAGGGACAAAATTTACCCTCTCACCTTTACTGAGAGGAAGTTAACCTTCCCATTCCCAGAGATATGAGCTTGTCCTGATCATGCAGGAAGAAAGATGAGATTCAGTGAATGTTGTTTAATTAAACTGCAACTTTATTCACATAACATATCTGGGAATACCTGGCTATAAATTGCCTAGTGGAATTCCTTAATTGTTCCCTGAAAAGGTGACCATCAGCCCTATCCTCTCTCGATATGGACCCAGCCTGTTGCTGGAGCACCAGGTCACTCTTCGGCTGTGTCTATACTGGTGCAATCTTGCGCCAGAGCTATGCAAATGAGGCTCAGCGTGGAATATCACTGAGCCTCATTTGCATAACTAATGAGCCGCCATTTTTGCAGAAGAGGCTCTTGCGCAAGACGGAGCTGTCTACACTTCCCCTTCTTGCGCAAGAAAAACCCTCTTGCGCAAAGCTGTTATGCCTGAAAATAATCAGCATAACGGCTTTGCACAAGAGGGTTTTTCTTGCGCAAGAAGGGGCAGTGTAGACAGCTCCGTCTTGCGCAAGAGCCTCTTCCACAAAAATGGCGGCTCATTAGTTATGCAAATGAGGCTCGGCGATATTCCACGCTGAGCCTCATTTGCATAGCTCTGGCACAAGATCGTGCCAGTATAGACACAGCCTTCTTGTATGAAGGTAAATGGAGGCAGAAAAAAAGACAGGGTTTTCTCTTTTACCAGGTGTTCATATTTGTTCACAGAACACACACCGAGAAGAATTAGATAACATACAGAAAAACTCTTGCCAGAAGGTTGCAACATAACACTGCTCTATTTCTTAGAATTCAGAAGAATACACAAGAACATCAAAATGGAGGGAGAAATCAAGCCGTTCCTTAAGGCAACTCATCCCCACCTTGCTTTAAATAGGCTCTTGCTCTGTTACAGGGCCCCTTAGACTGCAAGCAAGATCAGGAAACCCCACCCCTCCACTCTTAAATGATTGTTATCTTCCAATCCCAATACCGGTCCTCATAGCCACCATTAGGCGCTCCAACAACCCTTTTCCCAGCTTTCTTAAAAATGGATTAAAAAGAAGGCATACCCTAACTCCTGTTGGTCAGGCAACTGTAATAGCTCTCTAATAAGTACCTGCATTGGACAGCTGCTGCACTTACTAAGGGTGCATCTACATAGCACCATCTACATAGCTATGCAAATTGCATATCTTACTTAGATTGAATTTCGAGATAGGCTATTTTGAAATTTGGTGTGTCCACACAACACCAAATGTCAAAATAACACACTATTTCATGGAATGAGGCTTACCAGGATTCCAAAATAGCACGCCTGTTATTTTGAAAAATATTCAAAATAACGGGCGGCTTATTAAGACGTGGAGTAGCCATATCGGGATACTTCTGGTATCCTGAAATATCCGTGCAGTGTAGACATACTCTAAATTGCAACATCTTGACCTAACTCTCCTTATCTATCCCACCAGATCCATGACCTGCTATAGGGAAGGCAGAGATACCCACTTCCACCTCAGCTGTAGGGATCAAGGAAAAATTCCTTCCCTGCCCCAGAGGGGAAAAAAAGCAAGTATTACAATGTCCACAGCCGATGGTAAAACAGTCCTACTCTGATACCAAGGCTGGGAGGGTGTTTTCTCCACTGGTGAGTGATGAGCGAAAAGGAGTTCTTCTTCCAGAATGTGGGGAATACAAAAACCTCCCCTCCCCAGAGTACACAGATTTCCTCTCCATCTTAACCAAAATGCAGAAGGGATTCTTAAAGGCATCCCAACCCCTTTTCTTCCAGGCTGCAAGATAAACAGCCCCTCTCCTGCTGTTGAGATGAGTGCATTTGTCCCAAACTGAGCCAGGTGGGTTAGGATTTAGGAATTCACCTAGGTAGGGGCCAAACAGTAGTTTATTAAGCCAGTTTCAATTGGGGCTTTCCTTTTGGGCTTCATTCATGGTTAAAGAGGGAATAAAAGCTGTTAATGTGTCCTTTTGCTTGACCAGACCAGGAGCAATCTTTATGCGCACGGTCCCATGGGTACTCCATCTTCTCTGAATGTTAGAGAACTAGAAGATGCAAATGTCACACACCTGCCCACACTGGTATCCCTGAAGCATTCCAGATGATCCCCTGATGCTTGTTTGACATAGAAAAGAAGCCCTTTCTGTTGATGACTATGGCAAGGTAGTCTGGTGTCCAATTAGGTGTGCCATCTATCACTCTGCTACAGTTCGGGAACCCCACTGCTGCAAATCCATCCACTGTCAAGAGAAACAGTCCTGTGTAGCATGTGTTGATTTAAGAGCAGGTTAGATAGTCATCTATCAGGATGATCTAGATGGTGTTTGGTCCTGCTGTAAGGGTAGGGGATTGGACCTGATGACCTCTCAAGGTCCTGTCCAGTTCTAGTATTCTATGATTCTATGGCCCTGAGAACGGGTGTGTCAATAGCCCACACAGTGGATTATCCAACTCCAAAATAATGTTCTACTGTTGTGTAGCTATCCACAGTACAGTCACCACTCACGGTTCCACTGTCAGTGATGCTCTCATTCTTTTGTCCCTGTGCTGAAAGGTGGGCCGAACTTGGCGCACAGATCCAGGCATCTGGCCTTTTGCATCCACAAGCTCCGATGTTGCTGCTCATAGTCCCAAATCCGCATTGCAATGTGATCCCACCAGAGATTGCCTGTTTCTCAGGCCCAGACACATCATTCCATGGTCGGCAGCTGCTCTGTGAATGTCACCATTCACCTTGTGTCCTTTTTCATTGTCTCTCAGCAATCTGACCTCAATAGCAGTATCACAGTCCCTACTGTTGTGGTTCTTCCTGAAGGAACATCACATGTGCATACAACAGGGCAGAGCTACACAGGCTCCTGTCTTCTGTTAGAAATGCTGGACAGCAAAAAGTAATGGGTAGGTATGTGGGATTTGTTTAGAAAGGTGTGAAAATTGTTGGATATGGATGATAGTATGGGATGAAGAAAGTTGCATACTGTGGTCCTTGATCCCTAGCTCCCAGAGAATTCTGTGTGGTTCATTCCTACTCCACAACACCTTGCAAAAATTTCCCAGAAGGCAGTGTGGCAGACAGGGGTGTGTGACACACTGGGATAACTGCCTGTTGTGCACTGCCGTTTGTGTTAACATAAGCACCCCTTGCACAGTGCCGCTGCAAGCAGCTACATATTCACACACATCGGTGATATATGGATGTCGTCCAAAGTTTGTAGAGTAGTCATTGCCCTAGAGACTTATATAAAAAGGGTGGCACAGTGAAATATATAAAATCAAAATGGCCCACACAGGTGAAATATAACTACTTCATAGGAGACTCTTCCAGGCATGAGATTAGTCTGAGATTTCAATCTTGTAGTTAAATAATAATATATCAAAAAGATGGCGACAATAGCTCCTTTCTGAGAAGTTCTAGCGCCAGTCTTCACTCCCAAGGAAAAAAAAATGTCAGCCTCTTAATTCTCAACCCCCCTAATTTAGAAATCTTAACTAAGATAAGTGTTTCCCAAAACAAAAATCTTTGTCTTAAAAATCTAAGCATCTCCTCTTTTGAGATTACCATTTTAAATATTGCGTGGCTGCTGCAGGCAGTTATTTTTCTATGAGAGATTGCAGCATGTCATTACTTACAATGCAATGTTAATACTCACTATTCCTCGGAGTTGTAGCATGGTTTTATCCAAAACTAAATATTTTGAATCAAATGTGAAATTAATTTATCTGAAATGAGACAAGTTGATCTCTTTTCTATTTTGTTCTGTATGTCTCTGACTGTGTGTGTGAATTCAAATATAACTTCCCCCTTCATGCCCACATCCACAAAATTAATTAATTTATGGTTAAAGTTGGCGACTTTTCTTTTCAACACAACCACTTCTTGTCAGAATTTCAGCTGGTGTCCACTGACATACATCTACAAAAGGGAGGAAACTATACCAGATTACTGCAGCAGAGAATTTGCACCCAGAAAAATCTAAGAAATATGAACATCCAGACTATCCTCTGTTCACACCTCACCACCAAAACACACTCAGTCATGCCCCTCTATGATGAATGTGCCCCCCCCGTTCAACATACAACTCCATCCACAGTGCACACGCTCAACTCCCTCAAATCTGATTTGGACACAACCTTACTGCCAACCTGTTACAGTAATATGGGTTACTAAACACTCTTAAGGCTTGTCTTTACTTTACCGCTGCCTCAGTCGATCTTCTGGAGTTTGATTTAGTGAGTCTAGTTAAGACTCACTAAATCGAATTCAGAAGGTGCCCCCTCTTGCGTCCTGTGGTCCTAGTTTTGCCAGGAGTAAGCAAAGCCAATAGGAGTGTTTGCTCCCATTGGCCTCCCACTGTGGGGACGCCGCTAAGTTTGGCTTAAGGTAAACCGACTCCAGCTACATAATCCATCTGGAGTTGCATAGCTTAAGCCTAGTTGCTGGGTCTAGTATAGACCTGGCCTCTGAAACTAAAATCCATAGGCATAAAGTTTAAGATGGAAAAGATTGAAAAGAATTACTGAAGTATTTGAAGTGAAGCACACACCTAATTGATTTTCTGTACAGAGCACTTTGCAGTACAGAAACACAAAGCTTTGTTTACGCCAACCTTATTTCTCTAAAATGCCCCACTGTTGGTTTTAACAATGGTAATGATGGTGAACACAAGCCATTGGTGCACACCTAGTGTTTTAAACTTACTTTTGAGTAGACTTTCTCTGAACAAGTTTAAACAATATGATGCTTCCTGGAACCCTGCCTCCAAAGTATGATCATCGTTGGAGATGATCTGGTGGTAGCAACAATATGAAGTTCTGGGAGAAAGAAAACAGACTAGTGGACACCCCCCCCCCACACACACACACACTCTAACATAAATAGTAAATGCATGTTTAATTGAAAACTTTACTTTGAACATACGAACTGAACCATCTACCAGGTAAATCGAATTAAATGATGGACCTACCATTGGCAATATATATTGTGTGTTGCACCAAATATGGCGAATGTCCTTGAAATGCCATAGATAAATGGTGTAGAACAATGAGCATTGCACATATAATAAAATTCTAGGGAAATGTCCATTTAAGTGGCTTCCTCACAGGAAATAATATCTTTGCCAGCCATACTATCTACTATATATTTGAGAGAGTTTGTGAGTGAGTCAGTCTGTCCGTCTATTTGTTCAAGAACTCCTCCTAAATGGTAAGAGCCAGGACCACCAAATTTGGTATGCAGCTTTCTCTTATCATAACTTAAAGCAAAGGGCAGCGTTTGGTTGTGCCAGGACAATGTGATGTGCCTGGAATGTGATTGTTTTTCACAACATAGAAAAAGAGGGGGCTGCTAGCAGGAGCAATTATACTGGGCAATGACAACAGGGGAGCAACAAGGGGCCAAAGATGGGGAGCAGGATGGTTATAACCCACTGGTCCAGCAAGGGCCAGGGGTGGAGATAATCTTCATGCTCACACCCCAGCCAGCATATGGCCCCCGCTGCAGCCAGCTCCAGGGAGCCACCAGCCAGCTCCTGTACCCCCAACTATTCTTCCCCCTGCCCTGAGCCCCATCCCATTCCCCAACTCTGGCTCCTCATCCCCCACACCCTCTTCCCCCTTCTCTGAGGCCCTTCCCACTACAAAACCTCTCTCCCGCACAGCCCACATATACCCCGTTCCCTACCTCAGCGCCTCCTCACCCCAACGCTGATCCCTGCACCCCCCATACTTCTGCCCTGAGACCCCACATCCTCAAACCCCTGCACTCCCCTCACTCCCAAACCCCTGCCCTGAAGGAGCCAAGAAACACCAGGTAAATCTTCTCGTCCTAAATATTTCAAATAAACACCCAAACCGTGTGGCGGCATCTTTGTAGCGGTACAAGAAGTTTGTAATCTTTAATTTTTATTCCAAACACATTAATGTTTCTTACTTGAAAATTACCTTGGTAAACTGTGAAATTTGCTTAAGCTATTAAGAGTAAATCTGTCACACTGACAATTTCAAGCAGTGTCCTTATTGCTGAAAGGGCATATACTGTATGTTGCAGATTTAATGGCTATTGCTTTTTTGCCCTGATGTGTGCATGTCCTTTACCTTCACATTTATTAATTTCCTGATAAGCAATCAATGTGCAAAAAAATAGAAAATCCAAGTTGCTAAGAAGGCTGTCCCTTCACTGATCATAGCATAACGAAAAGGGTTTATCTTCATGCATATGATCAGATCTACATTTACAGAATTTTTTCTCCAATCTGCTTTTGAAAAGGTGGAAGGGATCATCAGTTCAAAAACAAGCCTGACAGCATATCATTGTACAAAATTTCATAAGGGTGAAGTTCACCTCCAATGTGGAAGGTCTGCACTCTACTTAAATCTTTGGCACAGGCTTACTTGGACCACTGGGACTTGTAGGAGTCCACTGCACTGCAGATGAAATTTCATTCTCAGTGCTTAGTCCTGAACTTTTAACCCCCCCACCCTGCAAATGCATAGGCACATGCTGAGCTTTCCCCATTCTGCAGAACTACTAAAAGTTAAGCATATGCTTGTAGGATTAGAGCCTTACCTATGTGGGTTTACCCTGTACTTACGTAGAGCCCTAGTGACTTCAATTGAACACAGACAGCTACTAGTCAACCCCAGCTGGATATGATCAAGGCCTAAGTTAGCAGAGATGTGAAATACATTTTTCTCATAATGGAAGAATAAACTCAACATAAGTACACATTAGGGCTGCAGAATTATCTTGTCACAAAGCAAGGAGGTGCAATCTCTTTTTAGACTGAACTGGTAAGACTGAACATAGAATACCACCTGCTATCAAGTATTGATTGTCATAAAGGTGTGACACATAGAAGTGCCAGTTAGCGGCTGAATTTTATTTCCTGCCCACAATCATATGACCAGGGACGGGGATACATATGTTAATTCCCCAGTCACATGTCAGTGGTCAGGATCTAGCAGTCACTCTTACATTAACAAAGTGTATGGATTGCAGAGAAGGGCAAGAAATGACTAAGTTGATGGAAGTATTGACTAATAAAGGAAGATTAACAGGCTGATTCTTTATGAATTCCATGCTACAAATTCCCATTTAAATTAATTGGCATTCTAAATATGAGCATTAGCAGAATTGATCCTTTAAAGAACTAAATATGTATGGGTTGGCTAAGCAGCAACTGAAAAGGGATATGAACTTTGTTTACGAGGATTCCAAGGCCATAAACACTACTGGGGAGATGTTTAGGGTGGTCCCACGGTATAGAAATAATGAAACAGAACTCCATAAAAGTTAGGCTGAAAACCAAGAATTAATTAACAACAGTGAAGTCTCCTACAGTTTTCTGAAGCTCCCATCAACTGAGTCACTTCAAACCACACTGAATAAAGCACTTGTGAATGTACAGCCAAGGACAATCCTGCATTGGCTGAGAGAGAGTTAGACAACTGTTGAGCCAACAGACTTTTTCCAATATTTCTCTGATTCCTCTCATTCTAAGCCTCACATATCACGTGGATGGAAAGGAAAGGGTCATCGCTTCTGCAGAAAGTTAACACACACAGCAAAAGGTAGATGATATTGCACATGTTGTATACAGCCCAATTTCAGAGGAGGAAAATGTAATAAGCAGAGCTGTGAACGGCCTTTCAATTTTCTCTGTCATGGCAGAGATCTGAGGAAGTGCATCTGGCCCACGAAAGCTCATCACCTATTAAACCATCTTGTTAGTCTTGAAAGTGCTACATAGTTTTTCCTTTTGTTTTAGCAAGATCAGACTAACACAGCTACCTCTCTATTACTATGGCAGAGATTATGAGTTTGCATTTGAATAACTGTTCTGTATGTTCTACAATACAAAGAGATATAGGGCCTGATCCTAGTACATTCAGAAGGAATACCTTATATTTTATCTGCATGCAGAAATATCACTTTCCCAAAAGGAATGCTTCAAAGATGCTCCTTATGAGTTGCTAAAGATGACTATTATGGAATGGAATGAGTTCAGTAGATAATGCTGAGGGGTGATAGCATTAATAAATTAAGAGAGAAAGAGAACCAAAACATGAGACCAAGAGACATTATAAAGGAAACATGATCACGAGTTGAAAGACAGTTAGAGACAGGCAGCTGATAGAGAGAGGGCTGCAGCCAGACTGCAGTGTTGGCTCTATGTTATCCTCTGCCCACTGTTTTGTCTTGTAGAGACAGACAGCCTGTGATACTGGTATGGCTGGCTGTTAGGGCCATTGATAACCATTTGAAACCTTGGAGCTAAGTCAAGTCAAGTGCTCTGAGAGCAACACATAGTGGGATGGAGTCAGGCTGTCTGTCCATTATAATCCACAATGTGAGCACCTAAAGTTTAATCTGAACAAGGGATTTATGACTGCAAGTATATCACTATATTGGCGTATCATATTGACTTTCTGATAATGTTCTAAAGCTAGTCGGGCAAGAAAAAGAGAGTGCCATTGGGTACAAATTGTGGCATCAATTCTCTGCCAGACTGATCAATTGAATTTATATATTACCTCCAACTACGTACTTAAAATCTATAGTTTCACTCCCTCCAGTGCACAGCTCACAGTTTAAGTAATTGCAAGTATAAATGAATTTTGAAAGGATTTAGCAGACTTTAAATTAAAAATGTGTGAACATTGTTGTTTTAAACACTCTAAATTATTTACTAATTTAACTCCACATAGTCACTCTTTTTTTTAAAGCTCTAAAGTCTCCAGGGTTCACTTGGGCCTCATATACCTAGGTAAAAAAATGCAGGTTTTAGCCAGTTAAAAAAAATCTTCAAATTCATTCTACCATGTCACTAGAAAAATATCAGAATTCCTATGATTGTTAAAATTCTGCATTATGAAATATGTATTTTACAGTCAAGGAGTCCTGACTCCTCATTATTGTTATACTGGGGATGGGAACTGGGGTATAGCTCAGCCAAAGATTTAAGCAAGTGTTTGTTTAAATGCTTTGCTGAATAGGAATGAGACTACTCACATGATTAAGGTTAAGCATAGGTCTCAATGTTTTGCTGAATGTGGGTATTGTTGAGGGACAAAAAGAAAAGAGAAAAAAACATGCTTAACTCGTTGCTCCAAATTGACTCTTGTTACAACACATGCTCCTCACCCTCATATGAAATTCTGATTTACCTTAATTACACATCTCAACCTTTCCTTTTAATCGCATCTTTTGGATTACTCTGTGAAATTCTTTAGTGAAAATATAAATATTACCTTAAAGCGATAAATTAGGTACCCTGTGCTAGTGATTATATTGCAAGTATTTTCCATGTTTTCTGATCTCAATTTATTAATTCTAAAAATGATTTTTGTAATGTAATGGCCAGATTAACTGAATAGCACCTTGATCATAGGGCCAGTGACTTTAATGGGACTAGTTATTCAGTAATGGCATGTCTACACTAGGAAACTATTTCAAAATATCCAAAAATTGATTTAATAACTTCCGAAATAACAAAATCGAAATAGCATGTTCTCACTACCGGGAAGTCTTATAATTAGTTCAAGGCAGGCTCTGTTAATGTGGACACGCTACCTTGACTTAGAGCCCCAGGAAGAACTGGGGAATTATTAGTTTGAGTAACTCTGGGGAGGAGTTATTTCAAAACAGCGGCATCAGAGCATCCACAGTACCACTATTCCAAAATAACTATTTCTAAATAAGCGTTACTCCCTGAGGAAAGCAGGAATACAGATTTCCAAATAACCAGCCCATTATTTCAAAATAACAGGCCTCGTAGTGTGGACACTCAACATATTATTTTGAAATAAGGGGGGTTATTTCAAAGTAACTCCCTAGTGTAGACCAGGGCTAAGATGCTACCTAGTGTGAATAAAGGTACTTGACTCTGGCCCACAATGATTTATAGCTTCCTCTTCTGACAATGTCTATGTGCAAAGATGCAGAATTTGTCAGGAGTACTCTGAAAAAATAATTACTTGTGAATGACCTACAGACCTTGGATCCTTATTAATAGGCACTCTGCTATGCTATAAGGTGCCTTAAAATTTCACCCGTCTTGCAGAGGCAGAATACAAGTAACTGTAGGCCGATTGTCATCATTCTTATTTTTAATTAAAAAAAAAATTTGTTGAGGGGTGGGGAACAAGCAGAGAGAAAAAGAGATGATAATGTATAAGAATTACAGAACAATACGTAAAAACATAATGTTAGAAAATTTGCAAATAATAGAGGAAAGCATATTATCTGTTTTCAAGGAAGTAATTTTGTGTTACCATTACCAGGCTAAATATACATTGTGCAATAAATGTTTATAGCAAATAACTATCACTTCTTTTTGCCTTCCAAGGTCCTGATCATGATGTTTAGTTGCACCAAGCTACTGGAACATTTAGGCCCAGGTGGTATTTGTGGATAATTTAAGATTACTGTCCCCTAATGGGACAAGGATCTAAATGTCAGAAAAAAACCCTCTTTCAGAACATCCCTTCTTCCTCATAGAACGAGGTTTTCAGGGATGTCAAAAAAATGCATCTGCTTTTCTGAATTTTTTTTCCGGAAAAGCAGACGCGTTCCTTGGACACGGCAGAGCTTTTCCGGGATACCTCCGGTACACTGGAAAAACTCTGTAGTCTAGACATACTCTTAGATAAGCATCTTTAAATAGGAATCAACATACATAATATTTATAGACTTGTTTTCAGGAATATTTAACTTAAATGACAGCTGGGGAAAATAAGTTTTAAGGACTCTATTAAGATAGCAAAATGCAGGATCAGATCCATAAACAATTTTTAAAAGAATTATTAGTTTTAATAATTAAAAGGTATTATTAGCACCAAAGAAAAATATATTGAAAATATAGTCTTTAATTTGATTATGTCCCTTTAAAATAGAACAACATGGTCCAGTGTTTCATCCCTGAGTTGCAATTGTACAATGATTCCTTCTCCATTTTCCAAACACCAAACCTAGTTATTCACATGCACAAATGTAACAGAATGTAAAAGTGCCACTTAAAGTAATGATTCCATAAAAAGTAAACCTACCACCACAACCATCATCCACAAGGCCGAGACATTAAAGCCTCTTAAATTCCCCCCTCCTTCAATAACAGGAAGCCCATCAGAATTACTAATTTAGATATAAAATATTATATTGTTGTTTTCCTTTAAAAAAGGATAAATTGTTCTGTGAAAATCTTCAGGAAGCAGCCTAACCTATCTGGTATTAAAGGCTTGCTTGACAAAACAAATTCACGGTAAACACCCAGAAAACAGGAACATTGCCAGTTAGAATGATAAAAATTCATGTCGAAGAGATAAATGGATCATTAAAGGGAAGGCACTTGAATTTTCATTACAGATTGCAACACAATCACTAAAGGTTTTTGAACTTGTCTAGCTTGTTGATCTTGTGTACTCCTCCTACCTCTAACCATTATACCTAATATCCATATTTTCGCATACCTTTTTGAAACCTATATATTTCATCTTCTGAAAGTATCATTAAAAGCTCTTTGTAACCATCAGAATTCATGAATTTTTATATGCATTGGCCTGAGTAGTATAAGAAACTGTTTAGCGAGTAATAATGTGAACATCATACCTAATGTTTCAGAAATTGCAGGACATAAGTGATGGCATTTTGGTGAACATATGGATTTTAACTAGCGCTTGGCAATATTGACCCTTGTTCAGTTCAGTTTGGTGAGACACAAGAAAATCAATTCAGTAGGGCAACAGAAATATCAGGGATTTTTTTAGGGGGAGGAAGGATTCTCTAGAGCAGGGATGGTGAATCTCAGGTCCAGGGGCTGGATGCGGCCCTCAGCTTTCCTGGATCTGGCCTCTGAGGCTCAGGGCCCCCCCTGAAAATTGGGGAGCGTGTGTTGGTGCTCCAGTCCCCCCATTGCCTCCCTGTGAGGCTGGAGCTCACAAAATCTACTAGTCTGGGCCCCCTTAGGCTCTGGTGTGTGAGGGGAATACCTTTCTCCTTCTCAGTCAGGGCCACACTGAGGGGTTTTTTCCCACTTCTCACTGTGTGCAGTCCCTGACTGATTTTTCTGTGGGTCAGCAGCCCCTGACTCAGAAAAGGTTCCCCACCCCCTGGTCTAGAGACACGTTCCGATCAGGGCCATCCTTAGGCATAGGCAGAACAGGCAGTTGCCTTGGGCACTACTCTTTCTGGGGCACCACTCTGCCAGGACGGACGGGAAGCATCGGCGTGCGCTCTGCAACGGAGCCAGTAGGGGAGTTGCCGGCACTTACGGCCCCGCCAGAAGACCCCACCCAGCTGAGGGACTCTGGCGAGGAGACCGGCAAGCTGACCCCGGCTGGGGAAGGTACCAGGCCGGGGGAAGGGAAAGCAGGCACGGCCGCGAGAGGCGTGAGTATACGCCGTCAACCCGGGCGGCAGTGGACAAACGGAGCCGGGGCTGCGCTGAGGACGGGGTCACACACGGCGCACTGGAGGGGGCGGTGGCACATCGGCATGACGTTGCGGTGCCATTTTTAAAAAGGGCCAGCCGTGGATTGGGAAAGGAGGAGGAAGGAGAGGCGCCAAGTGGGGTGTAGGGGAGCAGAGCCTGGCTAGAGGCGGGATGGCAGCTGGGCCGGGGCTGCGAACGCCGAGTGGCCCAGCTCCAGGTCCAGCACGTGGTCTGGAGCCCGATCACAGCAGACTCCAGCCCTGCAAACTGGAAGGCAGAAGGGAGAGGAGGGGAGGGGAGAGGTGGGGTGCAGAAAAAATAGGGGGAAGGAGTGGGAGATGAAGAGACTTGTGCTGATGAGAGGGGGGCAGGTCAGGAGAAGAAAGGGGCAGGCACCAAGGGACAGGGTGAAGGAGAGACGAATGGGGGGGGCAAGTGGAGACAATGAGGAAAAGGGCAGGAGGGGAGGTGTCAGTGGGAGGGGGACAGGGTGATGCTGGGAGAGGAGAGGCTAAGGGCATTGGGTGCTGGAGAGGGAGGTGCTGGGAGAAGGCTTGAAAGAAGGGGTGGGCATGAGGAAGGTGGGGATGGAGCAAGGCATGTGTGAGGGCACAGGGGCATGAGGGGTATGGGGGGCAGAGGGTGGTGAGGGGGTGGGCATCAGGGAAGAAGAGGGCAAAGGGGGCAGGGGCAGTGAGGGAAGGGGGAGGCTCCACCTAAAAGGATGGGCTCTACCTAAACCAGGGTGGAACCAGACTGCTCGCACTAAACATTAAAAAGGCCGTAGAGCAGGTTTTAAACTAAGAGATGGAAACTTCTCTTAGAGGAGAATCCATTGATAGAGATTCTCTAAACTGTAGTCAGAAAGAGAGGAGGGGAGAGGACAAACCATGGGCCAGAGCAGACAAACAACCGCATATAAAGGAATCCAATGCATCAGGGAAGGGCAGACAAATAAGCAGTGACAAATTTTTAAAGTGCTTCTACACAAATGCTAGGAGTCTGACTAATAAGATGGGTGAACTAGAATACCTCGTATTAAAGGAGGAGATTGACATAATAGGCATCACTGAAACCTGGTGGAATGAGGAAAATCTGTGGGACACAATCATACCGGGATATAAAATATATCGGAAGGATAGAGCAGTCCGTGTGGGTGGCGGAGTGGCACTGTATGTGAAAGATAATGTAGAATCAAATGAAATAAAAATATTAAATGAATCAACATGTTCAATAGAATCGCTATGGATAGTAATTCCATGCTCCAATAATAAGAATTAGCAGTAGGGATATATTATCGACCACCTGACCAGGACAGCGATACTGACATTGAAATGCTGAGGGAGATTAGAGAGGCTACCAAAATAAAGAACTCTATAATAATGGGGGATTTTAATTATCCCCATATTGACTGGGTACATGTCACCTCAGGAAGAGAAGCAGAGATAAAATTTCTCAATGGCTTAAATTACTGCTTCTTGGAGCAGCTGGTACAGGAACCCACAAGGGGAGAGGCAATTCTCGATTTAGTCCTGAGTGGAGTGCAGGATCAGGTCCAGGAGATAATCGTTACAGGACCGCTTGGGAATAGTGACCATAATATAATAACATTTAACATTCCTGTGGTGGGAAGAATACCTCAGCAGTCCAGAACTCTGGCATTTAATTTCAAAAAGGGGAATTACACAAAGATGAGGAGGTTAGTTAAACAGAAATTAAAAGGCACAGTGACTAGAGCCAAATCCCTGCAAGCTGCATGGAAACTTTTTAAAGACACCATAATAGAGGCCCAACTTAAATGTATACCCCAAATTAAAAAACATACCAAGAGACCTAAAAAAGAGTCACCATGGCTTAACCACCATGTAAAAGAAGCAGTGAGGGACAAAAAGGCATCTTTAAGAAGTGGAAGTCCAATCCTAGCGCAGTGAGGGACAAAAAGGCATCTTTAAGAAGTGGAAGTCCAATCCTAGTGAGATAAATAGAAAGGAACATAAACACTGTCAAATCAAGTGTAAAAATGTAATAAGAAAAGCAAAAAAAGATTTTGAGGAACAGCTAGCCAAACTCAACTTCGAATACCTACATTAACCACCCTAGTTTGAACTAGGGTGGTAGTGTAGACATACCCTTAGAGTTCTTTGAAGGGGTTAACAAACATGCAGACAAGGGGGATCCAGTAGATATAGTATACTTAGATTTTCAGAAAGCCTTTGACAAGTTCCCTCACCAAAGGCTCTTGTGTAAATTACATGGCCATGGGATAAGAGGGAAGGTCCTTTCTTGGATTGAGAACTGGTTAAAAGACAGGAAACAAAGGGTAGGAATAAATGGTAAATTTTCAGAATGGAGAGGGGTAACTAGTGGTGTCCCCCAAGGGTCGGTCCTAGGACCAATCCTGTTCAACTTATTCATAAATGATCTGGAGAAAGGGGTAAGCAGTGAGGTGGTAAAGTTTGCAGATGATACCAAACTGTTTAGGATAGTCAAGACAGAAGCAGACTGTGAGGGACTCCAAGAAGATCTCACCAAACTGAGTGATTGGGCAACAAAATGGCAAATGAAATTTAATGTGGATAAGTGTAAAGTAATGCACATCGGGGAAAATAACCCCAACTATACGTACAGTATGATGGGGGCTAATTTGGCTATGACAAATCAGGGAAGAGATCTTGGAGTTATAGTGGATAGTTCTCTGAAAACTTCCACACAATGTGCAGCGGTGGTCAAAAAGGCAAATAGGATGCTAGGAATTATTAAGAAAGGGATAGAAAATAAGACACAGAATATCTTACTGCCCCTGTATAAAACTATGGTATGCCCACATCTTGAATACTGTGTACAGATGTGGTCTCCTCACCTCAAAAGAGATATTTTGGCCTTAAAAAAGGGTTCAGAAAAGGGCAACTACAATGATTAGGGGTTTGGAACGGGTCGCATATGAAGAGAGGTTAAAACGACTGGGACTTTTCAGTTTAGAAAAGAGGAGGCTGAGGGGGGATATGATAGAGGTCTATAAAAGCATGAGTGGCGTGGAGAGGGCAAATAAAGAAAAGTTATTTATTAGTTCCCATAATAGAAGAACTAGAGGACACCAAATGAAGTTAATGGGTAGCAGGTTTAAAACTAATAAAAGAAAGTTCTTCTTCACACAGCGTGTAGTCAACCTGTGGAACTCCTTGCCAGAGGAGGCTCCTGCACCTTCCCTTAGCCCTGCACCCTCCTGGTGCCTCATAAGAACGGCCATACTGGGTCAGACCAAAGGTCCATCTAGCCCAGTAGCCTGTCTGCCGACAGTGGCCAGCACTAGGTGCCCCAGAGAGGGTGGACCAAAGACAATGATCAAGCGATTTGTCTCCTGCCATCCTTCTCCAGCCTCTGACAAACAGAGGCCAGGGACACCATTTCTATCCCCTGGCTAATAGCCTTTTATGGACCTAACCTCCATGAAATTATCTAGCTTCTCTTTAAACTCTGTTATAGTCCTAGCCTTCACAGCCTCCTCTGGCAAGGAGTTCCACAGGTTGACCACACGCTGTGTGAAGAAGAACTTTCTTTTATTAGTTTTAAACCTGCTACCCATTAACTTCATTTGGTGTCCTCTAGTTCTTCTATTATGGGAACTAATAAATAACTTGTCTTTATTTGCCCTCTCCACGCCACTCATGCTTTTATAGACCTCTATCATATCCCCCCTCAGTCTCCTCTTTTCTAAACTGAAAAGTCCCAGTTGCTTTAACCTCTCCTCATATGGGACCCGTTCCAAACCCCTAATCATTTCAAAGTACCCATTTTCATCTATAGAGTCCAGTTTCAGAGTAATTTTGTATGTTATAAATTACTCACATGAGAATGGCAAAGAGGATTTAATGTTGTGTGTCTGTTATGTTGAAAAGAAGTAATGCTATCACTACTCAGCATTTAGATGGTGCTTTTCATCCATAGATTTTAAAGTGGTTTATAAAGCTGAGTAAACATGATCATCCCCATTTTAGTGATGTGGACATTGAGGCACAAAAGTTAAATGACTGGCCTACAGTGACACAGAGAGTCACTGGCGGAGCCTGAGTGTTGTCCTTGTCCTAGTCAAAAATTACACTGATAAGATTCAGACCAACTTATTATTTCAGCAGATGAATACTTGCTGTGCAGCCAGTTTCACAGACTGGCCCTTCATTCCTTTCATCAGATATTTTTTACTGCTTGGGCTTGACCATAGCTTAAGCTGCCTTTCAGTAATCAAAATACTTTTTTATTTTGAAAGAGTCACTCAATTTTGCAGGTCCGGAAAACCTTTCTTTAAAGGCCCATACTGTTTTTCAAACTCTTAGCATTGTGTCACCCATTAAAGTGCAGCCACAGTCAGAAAAGCAAGTCTCTAAACATTTCATTATCAGGTTGTTTGTTTATGTCTTCATAATGAGCCAAGAGGTAGGATACAATCCAGCTCAGTCTTCCATAGCTGTAGTGGCTCCTATTTTCTGGCAGGAGTAAAAGTTGGCTTGGATGGAATTTTCAGAAGCATTTAAGTGAGTTTGGAGCACAAGTCCCATTGATTTTGAAGTCCCAGTGACTTTCAGAAGGACTTGAACTCCTCAGTAGAGATGGTCAGGAATTTTTCAATGAAACAGAGAGAAAGAGACAGACATCCTATATGCCAGGCTAGACAGCTACACAGGCACATGCTAAGTGAGAGTACATCTATACTACATGGAACAGCAGTGCTGCCACAGTCAGTCTTCCAGGGTTCGATCTATCAGGTGTAGTATAGACCCGCTAGATTGAACTCACGGGGCACCCCCATCAGCATTGTTACTCCTACACCTTGTGAGGAGTAAGGAAAGCTGACAGGAGCATTTGCTCCTATCAGCCTCCCACTGCGTAGACAGGGATTTAAGATATATCGACTCCAGCTACGTAATTTATATAGCTGGAGTTGCATATCTTTCTTTGACCTTCACTTGTAGTGTAGGCCAGGCCTGAGTGTTCAAAACACCAGGCTACAGTCAGTCTCTCTGCCCCCCACCCCGCCCCAGCCCGGTGTATATTTATACAAAGTGCAACAGCTCTAACAGAGGACACAGACTCTAAGCTAGTTAGTTAGGGCCTTCACCTGGGATATGGAAGACTAAGGTTCATGTTCCTGCTCTGAATCAGCCACTTGGTTATTGTGGGGTCTCTCTTGCTCCTTCTCCCCAAAAAGAAAAGTCTCAGGTTTGTGCCTGTGCACAAAAAGGGGAAAAAACTGTTAAAATCACAGAAAATATCACAATTTGGGAAAGCCCTTTCTCACCTAGCTGTGTTCCTAATCCACTTTGTCATGAAAATAAATAGTCAATTTATGCTGAAGACACAGTTAGCAGATATATGGCAAATAGTTGCAATTTTTGCATGGTATCTTTTCTGACCACACCCACAAATCTGCAGGGGTAGGGAACCTAAGGCCTGGGGGCTGGACATGGCCCCTGAGACACAGGGCTCACCCACAGCATTGGGGAGCCCATGTTGGCTTTCCAGCCCCACTTCTGCCCCCCCGCTCCGTTCCCATGGGGATGGAGCTCACAATCTACCAGCCTGGGCCCCACGAGGCTCTGGTGTGCAAGGGGAATGTGGGGAGTGTCTTTCTACTTCTCAGTCAGGGGCCACGTCATTGAGGTTTTGGGGTTTTTTTGTTTTTGTTTTCTTTGGGGGTTGGCGGGGTTGTTGTTGTTGTTGCTTCTTACTTGTGTGCGCGCGCGCGTGTGTGTGTGTGTGTGTGTGTGTGTGGCTCCGACTGATTTTTCTTTGGTGAGTGGCCTCTAACCCAAAAAAGGTTCCCCACTTCTACTTTAAAGTCAGTTCAAGGCCCAGCATTTCAACCCCCAAAATATTTCTCTGAAAATATATCCCCACTAACCAGTATTATATCTCTAGAAAAGTTAACCTAAAAGTTACATTTCTTCTTAGTGGTTAAAAAGAAATCTCATTTTCTGTTGACTACAATATAATATCCTAGGCCTGATCCCTGCTCACATCAATTTTACACTAGGATAACTGCACTAACAGCAGTGTAATGACTTCTGATTTACAACAGTGAAAGTGAAAGGACAATTTGGCCCACAATCTAGCACGTGTTCAAAAAAGCTTAGTACTGTATATTGAGCAGTGAACACTTTTAAGATCTGACCTTATTGAGATACCTGAATGGGAGCTGAGCACTTTTGCTAATCTGGTTCCAGTTGTGGGTGCTGAGCGGTTAAAAATCTAGCCCCACATGCACATAGAGGAAATATTTCAAATTTGCAGTAGGCCTTGCTGCTGGGTGTTTTAAATTGTATGCCTCTAATAGCCATCCATTCACAGAAGAATTCACATCAAATGTAGCCATCCAAGCAACCAAGTATCTATCAGCAACCCACAAGTCATTCTTTTTCAGAGATGTCTTGAGAAAGGCTATCTCTGACAACAATGATAATAAAGCACTTCTACAGTGCCTTTGAACTCAGAGGATCCTAAAATGCTGTATAATCTTAAAGTGATATACCAAATATATAAGAACTTGCTTCATTCACCAGTAAAATGTTGGGTGAAGCAAGGCAGAACTCCACGACAGTTTAGGGCAAGACTATGTGACCACACAGAATAACCAAGATAAACTACAGTGGTAATCTGAGACAGACAGCATAGCATTACCCATCTTAGAATTCCTGTCTGAGTTTGTACTGCAACTGCTTCCCAGCAAGATGCTAAAATGTGCTATGATGTTCCAGATGCTATCTTCCACATGAGATGTACAATTAAGATCCCTGTGACTGCCTATAGTCATCAAAGGTCTTGTGGCAAAGTTTTGAAGATTATATTATTTGCCCAAGTGCCCTCACCATAGTCCAACTAAGTTCATGTTGTTTTTATCAATTTCCTTGAGTTTCAACTGGATGTGTGATTTTCTGTTTCCTGCCCTATGCCTACCATGTTGCTCTGTGCTTTTAAAATGTGTTCCATCCAGAAGTGGCTACCTTTCAGTATCAGCAATGATCCCTTTGTAAGTTCTGCAGAAATCTTTTTCAGACTATTAATTTAGATAAAAACAGCATATTTATTTCAAGAGTACCAACAGTCCTTTTCATTAATTTTCCCACAAATATTTGTACAGGATTTTTTTCTATTCCTGTGAATGTTTACACCAGAAGTGACTTTTTGAAATCATCTAGGCTATGTCTACACTGCAATGCTATTTTGGGATACTGGAGTATCCCGAAAGAGATATCTCGTGTCTTCACAGCAAGGCCGTTATTTTGGGCTTGCTATTCCAACGTCCCTATAAAACCTCATTCCACGAAGAGTAAGGTTATGTCTACACTACGGGGGTTTTCCGGGATACCGAGGTATCACAGAAAATCTCTGCCACGTCCAGGGAACGTGTCTGTTCTTCTGCTTTTTTTTTGCAGAAGAGCACATGCAGAGGAAGAAGGGCTCTTCCGAAAGAGGAGGCTTTTCCAAAATTTGGCCCAGTGTAGATGGGCCAAATTTCATATAAGTCTCTTATGAAAAAACTATCTGAAAAAGGTACGCAAATTGCAGAGCGCAATTTGCATACCTTTTTTCAGATAGATTCTTGTAGTGTAGATGTAGCCCTGTAGTGTAGATTTTAAAGTGGTTTGGGAACCTTAAAGAATAAAACTAGCTATATAAATTGTTATTGCATTAAGCATTTACATGGCACTGTAACATAGAGAGCTTTACTTAGCATAGAATTAGGTAGGGTTCCTCTGGGAAAGAAGATTAATCTGTGCAAAAAGTGAATCCTTCAGAATTACTATTTTCCAGAGTAAGCATAAAATGTGCGTCCAGTGACTCCACAGATGAATGACTCTAAGTGGTCAGGACCATGTTCTACATCTCATATGAAAGACATCAGCTCCTGTGTCCCCTAACATCATGCCAGTGAAGTAATTCAATACTGCATCAGAAATTATCATGTCCTCTAGTACCTATGCACCAGGGGCATGATTTTCACAAGTCAATGGAGCTACAAGTGCTCCACATGTCAAGAAATGAAGTCTGAGATGTTCCTCATAGAGCTGCTCAAATTTTTTAAATCATAAACAATTTGGGGGGGGAGCAGAGTTGGGTCAGTCAACACATTTTGAATTTTTTTAATGGATTTTGATAAATTTTTGGAAGAAAACAACCTTAAATAAACCAGAAAAAAATCAAAATTTTGACATTTTTCAAAAGAAATATTCTGATTTTTTTTGTTTGAAAAAGTTAAAAATGTGTTTATGGCTTAGCTTAATTTGTATAATTTGAGGTGCAGCTAGATCTTTTCATATGGGTACACGAATATTCTTATAGTGTCAGTATAATCAATAGTGCTTTCTATACCCCAGGTTCTGCTCGCTCATGTTACATATCACCTCACTCCACAAGTAGTCCCTTTGGGACCATGCGTAAAGCTCAGTATTAGGCCCTATGTAAAAATAGCACCTGGCTATTGAACACTTTTGTTATCAGTATGTCTGAGAATAATATCTACTTGCTTTACTGCCAAAACCATTTTTTACTGCTGCACTCACAGCTACCGAAGGGCTGTCTCATGCATCATCAACAGAATTGTCATCTAAATTGTGACTGTAGATTTTTTTTAACCTGGTGATGATTTAAGAGGCAGAAAGAAAACAGGAGGGGTTTTTTCAGGTTGAGTTTGCAGGTCAGACAGTTGGAAACACATCTTTTGGCTTGTAAACTGAATAAATATGACATGGATTCATTCAAAGGAAATAAATATGGAACCCTCCAAAGTCATTTTAAAAGGTACTTTTTTTTTTACTTTTGACGCATTAGCTATGCCACAATTCTGCATCACTTACATTATACTGTGTAAGCAATGCAATATTAAAGTGACTTTTAATGACAAAGAAATCTATTTTAGGATTGAAAAATCTCTTATCACTTTAGACGGTGAGTACACTATTCGCTATTTTGGTGGATAATTTGCAATTTCAATGCACAGACAATTTTGAAGTATTTGTGACTCTTCCAGTGCTAAGGTTAACTCCGTTTTCTTGGGATGTCTGGTAGCCATGGAAAAAATCAAAATGTCCCCACAGTGCATTGCACCCACTTACCTCTCTTAGAAACTAAACAGTATGTTGGATAGCATTGAAGGGTCTAAAGATAAGGTGGGATAAAAGAGGAGGCATGAATAAAGTGGGAAAGATAAATGTGCTTTAGATGTTGGTTCACAAAATGCACTTTTCAGCTCAGTGCAGCATAAATACAAAGCAGCAAAAATCTACAAAGGAACCATAATGAGAGATACCACTGTCTGAATTTACTTATTGTTGCAATTCTAGCTTGTAATACAGCTTCATGAAGAGAATACTGCAGTGTCTTACAGAGGGATAGGAACATTTAAAAGGCTTTAGAATAGGAAGAAACACCTTTTATCCCAAAATATTTAATTTGCAGCATGTTTTTCATATTTTTTATACAAAGGAGTACACCTGAAATTTCATACCTACAGTAACACCACTCTATGATTTCTCTAACTGGATGGTATCATGGTATAACTAACTTGTTACTCTTTGTTGTTAAAAGGAATGAAATGTTCTGTGGAATAATACAGCGATATCCAACAGCGTTTGGTGTTCAATAGCTTATTAGGGAGCCAAATCTTCCTCACCTCATTCACATGGGCAGGCTATTGGGCCCATGGGACTACTCATTTCATTACGGCAAACAGGATCTCTCAGAGACAGGGACCATGGGAAAAATGTGTTTACATTTATGGGTAGATATTTGTGCAAAGATAAAACAGCAATAATAATACCTTGCCTTTATACAGGGCCTGAACCAGAACCAGATGGCAAGTCTTTGTGAATTTTTCAAGCAGCTATGGACGAGGCCTAGAGAACAATTTATCTGCAGATCTCAAACTGCTTTGCCAATTAAAGGGAGGGAAGGGTGAAGGATGTTAAGATTATCAAGTCCTTCCACACACTGTTTTCTAAACAAATGGTGTAACTGAGGTCCTATGGTGAGGAAAAGAACCCAAGTATCCTAAATCCCAGGTCTGTAATCAGTCCACTAAACCACAGCAGACCAACCACGTGCTACTGCTCCCTTCAGCTTCCCTCTCTTTATTGGGACTCTCACTGCAGAGCATCTCCTATGTTTCCCTGGAATGGGTTTCACACCTCACATTGCCATTAGTGATTAAAAGCATTATCATTGTTGGTCTTATGCACAACACTTATTCCCAGGTAACTGATTTCTGAACACTGTAGCGTTCCTTCCCCCCCCAAAGAAATATTATATTATAAAATGTGAACCAGTGATTAAATACAGTCTACTTATGCTATATTGTGTTTAATATAGTATTTGATTCCAACAGGTTAATGAGTTCTAATTATATATGTTTTGAACTTGCATCCATATAATTTGTGGGATTCTTATTTGACACACAGGCCTGTGAAGAATAAAAGTATGATGAATAGTTGCAAATGATATTGTAACTTAAACCTGCATTTCTCTAATTAATCTGGACACAGGATAGTCCTGCTGAAGAAGTCTTGTAGCTTCCAAAGAGGTGAGACTGCTTTTTTTAGCTCTTTCTCTGGAATCGCCTGTCTGTGTTTAATTAAAGGAAAATCCAAAGAGTTTTTTGTGATTCTTCATTGCTAGACACCAAATGACATGTAAAATGGTTTTGTGTGGTTCCCATAAAGCTAACTCAAGTTTTCAATCTTATTCATACATATGTCTGGCAGCTTGTTCTTCTGCTGGCTCAGTTATGTTCAGAGTTCCAAATTCATATATACAAACCAGCTGTCCGAGAAAAGAAGTAAGAGCTATGATAGCCATTTTTAATGCCTTTGTACACCCTGATAATATAGTACGGCTGTAACAGCGAACAGCAGCAGAACGCATTATTGCTATTATGTCTATTACAAGCATCTTTCAATACTCAACAATTTCTTCCTATAAGTGCAAAAATTAAAAATAATAGCATAATATTTCTCTTTCTCTATCTAATGTCTGAGAAACTCTCGGACAATATAATCTAGATGTTTTCAATGTCGCTTGTTCTATTTCACCACAAACTTACATTTCATCACATGATTGCTTTCCCAATTATAGTACAAAATAAAAGGCACCATCAAATAGTTTAATAGGTGCAGATGAAAATGTAGTTTTGTTCATCAAATGAAGCAGAAAATAATGTGACAACAAAAAAATGTGTGTGGGGGGGGATGGTAAATTATTTGTATTGGTTTATATATCATATTGACGCTAAAAGGGAGGGTGCATGGAGGTCCACAAACTTTATTTTTTAATAAAGTATGTGTTGGGATGATATATGGGGGAATTTATCTTCCAGAAGGGTCTGAAATCCTTCTGATAATACGTTATTTAAAGATTTAAAAAAAAAAACACATTGTGTGGATAGAAATATAAAAGTGCACCCCCAAAGTCTCTATTTAAGATGTAATCGATTGGAAGTAGGAAGAATGATCCCACATTTTCTTTAGAAACATATTTGCTATTTTGTCAGATTACTCAGACATATGCTCAAAAATGTAAAATATTTATACATATCTATCAGCACTTAGATTCTATGGTGACGGGTGCCTTAGGAAAACCTGCGGAAGTTAGTTTTTCCTCCCCAAGCATAGGCAGGTAAATGTGTGTATACATCCTCATTAAACAAGGCATTTTAAAGTTGTAGCCCAGAACAATATGTTCTATAATAAGCAGTATTTGGGGTGATTAGTGTAGAATACCATAGTATTTTTTATATTTATGTCTGGCCTGCGCAGTGCATGTGTGTATGCATTATTTATATCTACATCTCTATGTGATTATCTTCAGTTAACTTGAAGGACAAAGGTTGCTGTAGTCCTGTTTACCATTGGTGTAAGACCCTCCCCTGCCACTAATGCCCACCCCACCAGTGTAAACAGACAGAGTAGCCCTCCCTCTAATTAGTTGTCTTTAAGGCAGGGCTAAGTGGGCTCAGTGGGGGGGAAGGCTTTCTTGGGCCCCTCCAAGCTTCTCACTGGCCCTGGCAGACCGAGCGAGAGCATCCTCCAAGAGGCACCGCAAACTCTCTGACATTATGTCCACGGGTTATCATTATCATCTTTTTTTAAAAACCCAATCGATCGCTCCCGACCACAATGATGCTTCAGGGCATCTCTCTCTCTCTGCTGGGGAGTGATTGACCATTGGGTATCATTAAAGAGGGGAGGTGAGCAGAGGGAGGTGTGGAGGGGAGAGAAAGACAGAAGAGGCAGTGGTAGCAGCAACAGCTCCAGCTCCTCCTTCTGTGTTTCTCTCCCTCCTGGACTCCACTGACCTTTCACTCAGAAGCCAGCTGGAGCTGAGAGAGATTTAATTGAATGGATTCCTCAGATGTGTTTGGGGTTTGGGTGATGAAGGAGCAAGAGAAGGAGGATACTGTACTGAAAGGAAAGAAGGGAGTGGGGGGGCACTTTGGATGACCTTCAAAGGCTAATTGCTCAGCTCTTCCTAGGCCTTTTGCTGGGCTTCAGCTTGCACAGGGGACCCTGTTGTTTGGTAGAGCCGAAGCTCCCCCCCCTTCCTCCACCACCCTCCCCACTCCCTCAGAAGTGCAGCAGCAGTGGTGTCTCCCCTGCGACCCTCCCGGTGCAATCGATAGCAGTCGAGCCAAAGTGGCCGCCTCTTTCCCCTCCGCCTCTGTCAGGCAGCGCTGCATTAACAGGCAAGGCTCATCCTAATTTCCCAGACCTCCCTCATTAATCTGAGTGAGGGAAAGAAAAAAGGGGAGAAGAGAATGAGAGAGAGAGAGAGAGAAAGAGAGCGCAGAAGCTCTGAGGCTTACCTCTTTAATGTGTATATTTAAAAAATAATAAACCATGCCCTTCTCCAGTTTAAGTTTTTATTTTTAAATAATAAAATAAAATAACCGAAGGCCCCGTTCAGCAAGAGAAATCAAATCCTGCCTCTGGCACTCTTGCACTCGATTTTTGTTCCATTGTTTGTTCGTAGAATTTTACACCTATACAATATAATCAGATTAAGAGTATTTGTGCCCCCTTTCCTCCATTTCCCTCCTCCCTCCTTTTCCATCATGCCAAATCAACATTCTCTGTATTTTTTTTAACATAACTAAAAAGGAGTGAATGAATCTCAGCTGAGTTAAATGGGTGACAAGGGAGATGGGCAGAAGGAAATTCATCCCTTCTTGTCTTTGAGAGCAATTTAATTAGGCCCAGACCCCCTGTGAGCGGGTGAGGAGAAGTCTGGGGGGTTGGCTTGCCGTAGTTTCCTCTGAAGGCAAAAGCGGCCTTGGACACACATACAGAGAAAGGATTTTTAAAGGATCATGTAAGAAGATCAACAGATAAGCAGCTAATTTTGTGTACTTAGGGAGCAAATGAGCAAGCACACTCCCACTGGAATAGCCAGAGTGATGGGATGAGGGGGAGAAAAATAAAAGGAAGCAAAGGAAAGATCTTAAAGTATTTCACTATTAATTCTGATTGCCAAAATTAAAGATTTATACTGCTTGATAGGGCACTCCAGCTGTGGCTTTTATAGCGAGTGTGTGTACATATATTTATATACATACATAGATAGATATAGATTTTTTTTTCTTTATACAGCTCAGTTATTTCGAGAATTTTCATCAGAAAACCACTTTTAGACTAATTGGAGTCTGTGGAGAGGAAACCTCATTTTTGGTTCAAATGAATTTTCTGAAAATGTCATTTGATTCGGGAAATATGACTGATCTGCCCGATTTCTTGATAAGAAATGAAATGAGCCGTTGTCCTTCAGGATATCATAGACTTGAAATGGGGGATTTTATGGTTAATGCCATCAGATAGAAGTGTCCTACTTTGAAAAGAGAAGTCCATCAGCCCCAGGGAAAGGCTGAAGCCTGTATTTCGTCTCTAAATCCGCAGCTGCAGTTACAGCTGGCACACAGCAATGATAGATTTTTTTATTCTCAAGCAATAATTACAGAGTAAATGGCAATAAAAAGAAAACAATTAATAAAAAAGAAAAAAATAATAGTTTCCCACCTCACAATTTTTAACTCATAGTGATTTCCCTCGATGAAATGGTCAGAATTGACCACTGAGGCAAACTTAACCCTTTGCATTACAATAGCCTGCAGTTTAATTATCTAACAGACAGTGAACCTATGCTTGTCTTCATTGTCCCATTCAGCCATCGGCTAATTAAGCCTCACAACATGTGATGCAAAGATATATTGCTCTCTCCATTTTACAGATGCAGAAACTGAGCAAAATTGGTTAAGTGACTTACCCAAGGCCACAAAGGAAGTTGCTGTCAAATCCAAGATAGAGACTCAAGAGTCCTTAGTGGAGCACAAACAAGAGCTTGGCAGGAAAGTCTTGCCATCTTGGGAACATTGTCAAGATATGAGAGGAAACGTCAAAATTTCACAAATCTTCATGAACTGATCATCTGAAAAAAAAAAGATTCAGGTCACTCAAAATAGTCTCAGGATAATTTTAAAATGTTTCATTTTGATTTTGACCATTAGGTTGTTTTTTTTTTTTTACCATAATTATCTTTAATTTCAAAATCAAAAGTTATTTCAATAAAAAACACAGAATTTTTCATTAAAAAATGTCAAAACAGGACATTTTGATTATTTTGAAAAAAAATTTCCCAAAGCAAATGAAATTAGTAATTGATTCTTTTCCCAGAACTGTTTCAGTTGTAATCAATCAGCATTTGCTGACAAAAAATCCATTTCATCAAAAAATTCTTGACCTGCACTAGTGCTGATGCTTCTCTGTTGAAACTTGTATACAATAGAAACATTGCCATTAGGATGAAGGATGTGCAAGTAGATGGGGACAATAGAAAAGGGAATGTGAGTGATAATTGTAAACAGAGGGAGGATTTACAATTTTCTGGCTACCGACATTATTGAAGAAGCGAACTATGAACTGTTTATTAAAGAGGGAACACACTTTATGAGGCTGCTGGTATAGCTGCACAGAAAGATACTTGAAAACTGTCACCCCTTTGCACAGAGAAGGCCCCAACTTGCGAAGTTGGATCTGGATCCAAGCTTCAAAGGCGATGAATTTTGATTCAAGTCCCTTAACATTCACCCATATGGAGAATGCCCAACCCTGTTCCAAATCCTGCTGCCAGTGAAATCAATGACCAACCTCGCATTGATTTGAGAGGGTCTACATCTGTTCCCAAACAGTGATTACGTCTTTTATGGCCTGATGCAGGTAAGGTGGCCAGATGCTGCCACAATATAAATAGAGCAGTTAACATGAAACTTTAGAAAAATCAATGAAAAGGCAACTATGAGAATGGAAGGAAAGAGTCATAAGAAAAATCACAGATGCACATATTTAGATTGATGGCATTTTTTAAGGGAACAGAGAATGTATATACTGTATACATAGGTATGTGTTGCCACTGCAGCTACCCTTATTAGGTGGGAGGAAAATAGCAGCTCCTTTACTGACAGCTTTTAACCAGTTTCACTTCTCAATTAGTTGGGAGACCGACCGTTTCCTAAATGCACAAAATGGAAGCAGCAAGATGATGTACTATCTTAACCTTCCTTTGCTAAACAGAAACAAATGAGTGTCCAAAATGCCGCTTTGTATTTCTAAATAATGTCATGTTACAGCTTTCAAGGGTTGTGTTTTTTGGTTTTTGGGTTTGGGGGTTTTTTTTAAAGAAATAAAATCTAAAACATGCTAGGCACAGTTACTCTCCTTCTGGCACTAGACTCACACACAATGTAGTGCAAACAATTGGATTAGCGCCCACTCCCTATCCCTATCTCTCCCATAATGACCACATGAGCAGAGAGGACTTCATTGGCATAAAGATTAAAAAAAAGTTTTATTGTGGCCATTGACTACTGCCAGGACAAGGTAATTTTTTCTGGCTCCATTACCAACTAAACCACATCCATACTATCTAGGCTCTCCATAAGGCCTCGCCTGGACTAAGCAGTCCTGGGGGTAAGGATGACAGAGTACCTAACTGTACTATCCCTTCATCTCAAGCCACTCAACAACCAAAGGTGAAAGTAAGCTGGTGTGCCCCAATGCAACACCCCAGTAAGAAAGTGGCTGGCTGGGGGCGGGGCTCTGGATGCTGCTGGCCAAGGTTCCCATGTTGGTGCTGGGCTTGGGTGGCTTATTTTCCCCTCTTATCCCCTCTCCCATAGAAGCCCCAAACACCCCCTCCCTATGGCTACCAGCCCAAGTGCCAGACTGCCAGGTGCAGGGGGCAAGGCCCCAGCCCGACTGGGCCCAAACCAGGATCCACAGCCCCTGGGGCGGTGCAGCCACGGTACCTCCAAGGTCCAGCCCCAGAGCTCAGGCAGCCAGGCAGTGAGATTGCCACCCCAGCCAGCCCTAATGATCCAGATTCTGAGTAGCACAGTATCTACCACCACAGCAAGCCTGAGGGATCCAGTGGCCGGGGATCACAGTCAGTGTTGTCTTCAAGTCGTCATTGTCAAGTCCAAGTCGAGTCTCAAGTCTTAATTTAAAAAATGTCAAGTCACTTTTGTACAAGCCATCAATATCAGCATTTTCAGACAATTTTTTCACCAAGTCAATTTAACAAAATTAGCAAGTCTCAAGTCACAAACAATGAACCCGAGTCGAGTCTCAAGTCGAGTCACCTAGGCGACTTAAGTCAGACTCGAGTTCAAGTCGTGGGACTCGAGTCAACAACTCTGATCACAGTGGCTGCACTCCCAGCACCACGCTCCTCCCAACCCCTGCCCTAAAGCCCCCCACACACCACAACCTCCCTGCACCCTTCACCCTCTGTCCTAAGCCCCCATACCTCCCAACCCCATGCCCTGCATCCCCACTCCCTGTTCTGAGCTCCCCACCCCTCAAATCCCCTTCCCTGAGCCTCCACATCTGCACTCCATCCCATACTTAAATTTCTTACAGGTACTGGCATACCTCAATCCCACAGTCCCTTGCCCTGAGCCCTCACCCACAGGAGGTGGTTGCAATATGACAGTACCTGTAAGAAATTTCAAGTTACTTTCATTCCTGTTGGCATCTCTCAGTCCGACACAAACTCCTGCTGTGATGGCAGAGGTGCAGACTGGGGCAAGAATTCTGTCCAGCCATTTGGAAATCAACCAGTTGTAAAGCCAACCCTGCCTCTTCATGAAGTTGGACTTCCCACCCAGAGGTTTTCTCACAAGGCGAAGAAATCTGGGGAGTGGGGGTATGTGCTAAAAATGCCTGTCCTAGTCTTATGCAAAGAAAATATTTCAGTCCCCCCGAGTCAGGGCAAAACAGGATTGCAATTAATACTCAGAAGTTCAAGCATGGTGCTAGAGATGGAAGAGAGAGTGTCTAATGCAGTATTGTTCCTTACAGTAGATTCCCCAGAGCTTAAACCAGTCTAGTTTTAATTGACACAAGCAAAGGGATTTCCAACATAGTCCTAGGGAGACCGTTCCAAAGCCTAAGAGTAGTCACTATTAAGAAATATATCCTGACATTCATCCAAAGTTTTCCTTTGCTCAATTTCATCCCACTACACTTAGATATAACTCTTTATACCACATTCTACAACATAAAGAACAGCCTGCCAGTAGCTTTCCTTAGCAAAACATTTGCAGACAAATTCACTGATGTGCACCGAATACGCTCTTTTCATTGGCTAGATACAAGTGTATGATATACAGTATTCTCTGAGCACAACATACATTTGTTTTGTACAGCAACTGCTGAATAAAGAGGAGACCAAAAAGAATTACAATGGTAGAGACACTGATGTACAAATAGTTAGAGGAGCAGAAGTGGAGATCACATAATTCAGCCCCAGATTGCACCCTCAAGAAATCATGCTGAGTTTCCCAACAGGTAAACATCTTGATAAATCCTTATGAGCATGATGAAAGCAGTTTGCACAAATATCATAGGAGTACATGGTGGATAAAATCCAGGATACATCAATTCTTTCTAGTAGACTTTTACAGCACTGCATTTAGCTGGAGATTCAGTAAGAGTCTACTGCAAACAAGCTCAGTTAGTCCACTCCGAAATAAAGGTAAGAATCTTAAAAGAAAGAAAAATAATTACAATGGAACTGTAATTTAGCAAATTGCTCTCTAAATTTTGACAATAGTAACAGAACCTGTTATCTTCAAAGTTCTTTATAAAACATTGACTCAACAAATAATAATTTAGCTGCACGGTTGACCGGAGGAGGAGGTAAGTATTATCCCCAGATGGAAGAAAAGAAGCACAAGGGCCTCATCCTTACAGATGCTGAGCAGCTGCAACTCTCAGATTTCAGAAGGATTTGCAAATACATGGCGCTTCTCAGGATCAGCCTCTGTATGGGCACATCTACACCACACAGAAGATCAATGCTGCCATGGTTGATCTTCTGGGTTCATTTTAACTGGTATAGTATAGACCAGCTAGCTTAAACTCAAAGGCTGCATCTAGACTGGCAAGATTTTGCGCAAAAGCGGCCGCTTTTGCGCAAAAACTTGCCCGCTGTCTACACTGGCCGCTTGAATTTGCGCAAGAACACTGACGATCTAATGTAAGATTGTCAGTGTTCTTGCGCAAGAACTCTGACGCTCCCGCTTGGGAAAAAGCCCTCTTGCGCAAGTGTTCTTGCGCAAGAGGGCCAGTGTAGACAGGGAAGGAATTTTTTGCGTAAGAAAGCCCCGACGGCGAAAATGGCCGCCGGAGCTGTCTTGCGCAAAATCGCGTCTATACTGGCCACGGATGCTTTTGCGCAAAAGCACTTTTTGCACAAAAGCATCCATGCCAATCTAGATGCTCTTTTGCGGAAATACTTTTACCGGAAAAACTTTTCCGTTAAAAGTATTTCCGCAAAATCATGCCAGTCTAGACGCAGCCAAAGAGTGCCTGTTCCGCACCAGTGCTCCTACTCCTCTCAAGGAGTAAGGGAAGCCAATGGGAGCATTTGCTCCCATTGACCTCCCACTGCGTGGATGGAGATTTAAGATACATCAACTCCAGCTAGGTAATTTACATAAGTGGAGTTGCATCTCTTACCTTCGACTTTCGCATGAAGCATAGACCAGCCCCAAGTGATTTTGCAGGAGTACAGAAGATATGATGTTCTGTGGTAGGAAAAAATCTTCAAGACAGATTTAGGATTTGTGTTTGCAAAATCCAAACCTTACACTCTCCCTAGCAAAAAAATCCCTCTTTATTTTTAATTGGTCTGTATGTCACCTCTTTAAATAGCCAGCGACAGAAATACAGTGAGGCTGTTAAACGGTTGCCATGCTCGGCATTGCATTTTAAAAGTCTGTATATATCCATGAAGTGCTTTTAGATGTTTTCAGATTATACAGTGTGTATAAACTGTGCATGCAGGTTATTTTGCAAACTACAAATCTGCACAAAGAATAACAACACTGAATTGTAAGATTCTGGATTAGCAAACAAATAACAGGAAGACAAGTTACAGTTAACAGTGCCATTGTATTCACTGCTCTGTCATAATGAATGATTGTAGATGTCTTGTAATGATGTTCCCTATTGTGAAATACTATATATATTAGTGTCAGTCAATACATAGATGCAACACAGGTTGAGTTTAAAATTTATAGGAAACAACCTCAAAATTTTCCCACTTTTGTTGGGTACATTTTTAATGTTATTTTTTTCAAGGTAACAAAATGTTGATGAGTGGAATAAAAGCTACTGGCCATGTGGAGCAATAACTTACACCCTGTAAGAACACAGAAAAATTGGAATATATTAATCCATATTGTATTTTGCAGTGCTTCTATAATGCCACACTTCTGGCACTTACTCAAGGTATTTTTTTCTTTTGCAGGGACGTACCATATTTAATAGAGTAGGCAAGAGCAGAAGAGAGTTATTTAAAAATTAATTTTGTGTCTCAACAAAAAAAATCTAAATGTAGAAGAACTTATTTTGCTATTTGAAAACTACAGTTTGTAATTTCAGAACAGAACTCAAAACTGTTGCTTTAAAAAAAAAGATACAGAATTCCCTAGTGTGGACAACAGCTATAAATGGGGCCCAGATCATCATATTTCACCTTCCACATGCCCATAGCATCAAATATTAAAACTTTGGGCCTCACACAAACATCTCCTCTGTCACAGATGATTCATCCAACCCTGAAATACACACTCTTTCCAGTTTCTCATCTTCTTCCAAAGTACCATTCCATATTGGATCTGCCTATAGCCAGTTCTGGGTAGCAGTGACTAGGGATAAACTTGTTTCAGATAAACCAACATAAAGTTATTTTGCATCACACCCCCTACAGCTAATGTGAAGGGATGCCCCAATCCTCCTTTCCCTCTTTATTTCAGACTGTGCTTGCCTCACGTCCTGTCCTCACAGGGCATGCTGGCTTATACAGAGCACTGTTGGCTCTTACAGGTACTTTCCACCCACTGAAGAATGGTTCATTAAACCCTCCATATCAGCCATTTCTGGAAGGGCTCCACTGAGCTGCTGGAAGTCTGCCTCCTGGCTATCACACACCTTGATGATATGAAATAGACAGGGAGACGGTTGAGATAAAAAGGGTGAAATGACAAGCTCAGAAAAGTGACAAGTTTTAGAACCTCTTCTCCTCCGTGCTTGGACCTGTTAAATCTGTAGTTAGTCATTGCCTCAGGGAAGACTGGGCTCCTTAGCACATGTCCTTGTCAGGATCAATAGAGCAAGGGATTGACTACCCACATGCTAATGCCTGGGGAAACCTGCCACCAAAACCAGGAGGGAAAATGAACCCAAACATGTATTTAATTTGTTTTATAAATGCCATATTTTCAAAAAAAAATAATAATCATTTATGTATCTGAGTAGCCTCAGGGGTTTGTTTATATTTTTCATTTACGAAACTCTCTCAGGCCCTTTCTTTGCCAGAAGCATGGTGGGCAAAATCAGGAATTCCGGCTTCCCCAATGCGTTTGACAACTCTATGGATTATTCAAGCTTTCCCCATGGAATGCAACACAAGAGTGGCTGAATAAAAATAAATTCATACTTGCCATACAAGACTCACACAGAGTAGACAAATATAACTGAATTAAGACTCCCCCAACAACTCTGAGAGGTAGCCAAGTATTATTAACACAATTTTACAGATGGTAAGAGAGAGGTACATTTTTCAAACGTGCTTTAAGTGACTAATAGTACATCAATGGAACTTAGGCTCCTAAAAACTGAAATCATTTTTGAAAATGAGACTTAGGCTCTAAAATCAATTAGGGCTTACAACACTGGATAGAATAACAGCTAAATACATATAAATAATGATTACAACAAGCATGATTAAAGAGAACATGACCTATGAGGGAAGACTGAAAGAATTGGGATTGTTTAGTTTGGAAAGGAGAAGATTGGGAGGGGACATGATAGTGGTCTTCAGGTATCTAAAAGGGTGTCACAAGGAGGAGGGAGAAAAATTGTTCTCCTTGGACTCTGAGGATAGGACAAGAAGCAATGGGCTTAAATTGCAGCAAGGAAGATATAGGTTGGACATTAGGAAAAAACTTCCTAACTGTCAGGGTGGTTAAACACTGGAATAAGTTGCTTAGGGAGGTTGTGGAATCTCCATCTCTGGAGATATTTAAGAGTAGGTTAGATAAACATCTATCTGGGGGTATGTCTACACTAGCCCCCTAGTTCGAACTAGGGAGGCTAATGTAGGCATTCGAACTTGCAAATGAAGCCCGGGATTTAAATATCCCGGGCTTCATTTGCATGTTCCCGGACGCCGCCATTTTTAAATGTCCCCTAGTCTGAACTCCGTGCCCGCGGCTACACGCGGCACGGAGTAGGTAGTTTGAATTAGGATCTCTCATTCGAACTACCATTACTCCTCGTTCCTCGTTCCACGAGGAGTAATGGTAGTTCGAATTAGAGATCCTAATTCAAACTACCTACTCCGTGCCGCGTGTAGCCGCGGGCACGGAGTTCGGACTAGGGGACATTTAAAAATGGCGGCGTCCGGGAACATGCAAATGAAGCCCGGGATATTTAAATCCCGGGCTTCATTTGCAAGTTCGAATGCCTACATTAGCCTCCCTAGTTCGAACTAGGGGGCTAGTGTAGACATACCCTGGGATGGTATAGACGGTACTTGGTCCTGCCGTGAGGGCAGGGGACTGGACTCGATGACCTCTCGAGGTCCCTTCCAGTTCTAGTGTTCTATGATTCTATAGCTGGGCCTAAGTCAATTTGGAAAATGGGATTCGATTTCTAAGTCACTGGCAAAGTGGGTCTTTGCCCACGAAAGCTTATGCTCCAATAAATCTGTTAGGGTATGTCTACACTACAGCGCTATTTCGAATTAACTTATTTCGAATTAGTTAATTCGAAATAAGCTAATTCGAAATAACACATCTAGACACAAAATCTAATTCGAAATAGTGTTTTGCTATTTCGAAATAGCGCGTCCACACTGATTGGACGCTGGATCGCATTTAAGGGCAGCTGAAACCGGTTCCAGCAGGGCATCAGGTCACTAGTTACTTTGTGTGGCTGCTGTCTGAGGCTATCTGAGGCTCGTGCTTAAAGGGACCCCCTGGACAGCCGGTTCTCAGCTTTCCCACTTGCTTGCCTACCTCGCTGAGGGACAGCAAAGCGTTTTCCTCTCCACCTGCTTTGGTCACTCTCATTTGGGACACCGCAGCACTCGGCACCATGGAGCCAGAGCCGCCCCTGGGCACTCTGGTGCTCATGTTGAATGTCTTGCTGCAAGCCTGGCAGCAATTGTTGGAGGCTGCCAGCACCTTCTCCTGCAGGCCAGCCCCCTGGCCCTCCCCCTGCCCTGCCTGGGGGCCCTGGAGGAGCGGCACTCGGACGCCAGCGTGCCCCGCCACATCTGGCGTCTGGACACCAGCAGCGACTGGTGGGACCACATCATCCTGGAGCGCTGGGGAGACCAACAGTGGACCCAGAACTTCAGGATGAAGAAGGACACCTTCTTCAAGCTCTGTGAGTGGCTCGCCCCTGCTCTGCGGCGACGGGACACATGCATGAGGCCTGCCATTCCCCTCCACAAGCGGGTGGCCATCGCCCTCTGTAAGCTCTCCACGCCGGATAGCTACCAATCCGTGGGGAACCAGTTCGGCGTGGGGAGATCCACCGTCAGAGCGGTGCTCATGCAGGTACAGCACTCACCGGCCACTGGGCCAGGAGGGGGGCTGCAAGGAGGACATGGGCTGCCCATGGGAAAATGGGGGGGAGGTGGTGCAAGTGCCCTCCCCGGGAGGGTTCGGTCTGTCCCAGCTGTGCTACAGACCGCTCGTGGTGGCCAGGATTGCAGTGAGGGTTGCTCCTGGGAGTGGGGCACGGGGCAGTGGCGGGGAACGAACACTCCCAGACACCCGGGTGCCCCAGTGACCCTCGGTTTTGTGTGTCTCTCTGCAGGTGGTGAAGGCCATCAACAGGGTGCTGCTCTGCAGAGTCGTCCACCTCACCGACCTGGACGCGGTCATCAAGGGTTCGGTGCCCTGGGCTTCCCCAACTGCGGGGGGGCAATCGACGGGATGCACGTTCCCATCCACGCCCCGGAACACCAGGCCTCCCTCTACATCAGCAGGAAGGGGTACTTTTCCGTGATCCTGCCAGTTCACGGACATCAGTGTGGGCTGGTCCAGCAAGGCACACGACGCGCGGGTGTACCGCAACTCCTCCGTGTGCCAGAGGCTGCACGCCGGGACTTTCTTCCCCAACTGCCACATCAGGGTCGGGGACGCGGCCTACCCCCTACAGCCCTGGCTGATGAAGCCCTACACGGGACACCTCAACCCCTCTCGGCAGGCCTTCAGTGCCAGGCTCAGCAGGGCCCACATTGTGGTCGAGGGGGCCTTCGGCCGACTGAAAGCACAATTTAGATGCCTCCTCACCCGCCTCGACCTCTCCCAGCACAATATTCCGCACGTGGTGGCAATGTGCTGTGTGCTGCACAATTTATGTGAGAGGAAGGGGGAGGCTTTCCTGCCAGCCTGGATGGCAGAGGCTGCCCACCTGGCTGGCCAGTATGCACAGCCCTGCAAGGCTGCCAACCGGGAGGCCCTTCGGGGGGCTGTCCGCATCCAGGAAGCCCTGCGGGAGAGCTTCCAGGCGGAAGTCCCCCTGGCGTGCCCCACTGGGGCCTTGTGCCTTACATTCCACCCCCACCTCCTTCCCCTTTCCCCTCCCTAACCCTCCTTCCTGATATACAATAAAAACACCTGTGTTGCCACAAAAAAAATCTCTTTAGTTAACATAACTGGGGTGGGGGTAGGGGAGGAATGAGGGCGGGAGAGGGGAAGGGGGAAACCTGGGAGGAGGGAGCTGGAAGGGGGAGGCAAAGGGAGGAAGGGGGAGGGGAAGCTCAGGTTTGGGGGTCTTGCCGGCCCTCCCGTCTCACAGCACTGCAGGTGCGGGGCCTCGGTGTTCCTGGGGGGGGGAGTGGGTATGGAGGGTGGGGAAGGAGGGACAGGGGGGCCGGAAGAAGCAGGAGGGGGAGTAGGGGTGGGAGGAGGAGCGATAGCTGGGGCGGCTGCAGGGGCTGGAGCAGCAGGAGGCAGCAATCGGTCTGCCAGGGCCTGCAGGTGCTCATGGAGGGCATGGCCCTGCTCCCGCAGCTCCCGCAAGCTCTCCCGCCGCAGCTGCAGGTCCTCTTGCACCCACTGCTCCTGGCTGTGGACCTGCCATCCCTGTAACTGCAGCTGCTGCCTCTGGAACTCCTCCTGTTTGCGGGTGCGCCTGCTGGCCCGGGTGCAGGTGGATGGTCCAGGCGGGGTGGTGCATCCTGCACTCGCAGGTGCTGTGGCTGCAGTGAAACAGGAGAAGTGGTCACTTCTCCCTGGGGACAAAGTGGGTGAAACCCAGCCCCTCTCTGCAAGGCGAGGACGGCAGGTCTCTGCACCATCACATCCTGCTATCCCCGGGAGTGTGAGCTGGCCTAGGACTGCACCCCAGCCCCTGTGCCGCCTATACTGTGGTGTGGGGAGGGGGAAGGGAGGGGAGATGTGCCCTGCCTCTGTAGAGGGGGTGTCTGGAGGGAGGGCAGTGTGCAGTGTCTCTTCCTGGGGTCAGGAGCCTGTCATGTGCCTTCACACGTAGACGCGTGTGGGGAACAGGCCAGGGCCCCTGCATGGCACCCAGCTGGGGCCACAAGTCCTGGCTGGCACAGCAGGTGCACAAGTTGCTGCCTGCTCCATGGTCAGCAAAGCCCACGCGCATGGTCCCTGGGCTTCCGCCACCCCCCCCCACCCGCCCCGCATAAAGGGACCGTGATGGCACTCAGATGAGGCTGCTGACGGGCTCTCCGGTATGGCTCGGGGGTCCTGGGTGCAGGGCACGCTCCCTGCAGGCTCCTGGCTGCCGTCCTCCTCCTCTTCCTCCTCTTCCCTTGTGTCAGGGGCAGGGCCCTCTGCCCCGGGGTCAATGATGACCACGGGGGCACGGACCGTCTGACCCCCCAGGATGCAGTCCAGGGCCTCGAACTGCGGGCAGGCCTCTGGGTCAGCCCCTGGTTGGGAGGCCCTAGCATAGGCCTGCCGCAGTTCTTTTATTTTGCTCCACACCTGCTCCTGGCTGTGCATGTGGCCTCTGGTGGCCAGGCTGGCAGCCATGTGGCTGTAGACGGCCGCATTCCTGCACCTAGTGCAGAGATCGTGGGCATTGGAGGCCTCCCCCCAAACCTCAATGAGGTACACGATCTCTGCACTAGACCAGGAAGGTGCCCACCTTTTGCAGCCCCTGGCAGGCTCTTGGGAGCTGCCAGCCTGGTCCTGGGGAGCGGTGGAGGACTGGGTGGCAGCGGGTTGCTGACTCATCCTGTGCAGGTGCATGGTCTGCTGGCTGTGTGCTGGCAGGCTGGTAACTGGCACAGGCACTGTGGCCAGAGTCTGCCCCTTTAAGGGCTCCGGGGCTGCGGGGGGGAGCAGATGAGTTTTCCTGATCGTGCCCAGAGTGGCCACCAGGGCTCCCTGGGAAGGGCTGGAGGGTCCCTAATTCGAAATAAGTGTCTACACAGAACTTATTTCAAATTAGCTATTTCGAATGTGGTGTTATTCCTCGTAGAATGAGGTTTACCAAATTCGAAATAAGGGCTCCGCTATTTCGAATTTATTTCGAAATAGCAGTTTGCCTGTGTAGACACTATTTAAGTTAATTCGAAATAACGGCTGTTATTTTGAATTAACTTTGTAGTGTAGACATACCCTACGTCTATAAGGTGCCACAGGACTCCTTGTCGCTTTTGCAGATTCAGACTAACACGGCTACTCCTCTGATACTGGATATAAGTCACTTAGGAATTTTTTAAATTTTACCAAGAGAAACTGCATGCATTTGCCTTCTTCATACTTTGTGGCTTGGGTCAAAGCAGGAATACAACCCAAATCTTCTTACTCCCAGTCACTAGCCTTAGGGTATGTCTACACTACAAAGTTAATTCGAACTAACAGTCGTTAGTTCGAATTAACTTTCATAGGCGCTACACATGCAAACCGCTAGTTCGAACTTAATTCGAACTAGCGGAGCGCTTAATTTGAACTAGGTAAACCTCATTCTACGAGGACTAACGCCTAGTTCGAATTAAGTAGTTCGAATTAAGGGCTGTGTAGCCACTTAATTCGAACTAGCTGGAGGCTAGCCCTTCCCAGCTTGCCCTGGTGGCCACTCTGGGCCAAGCCAGGGAAACTCTTCTGCCCCCCTCCCGGCCCCAGAGCCCTTAAAGGGCCACGGTCTGGCTACAGTGCTCGTGCCAGTTGCAAGCCTGCCAGCACCCAGCCAGCAGACCCTGCACCTGGCACGGCATGAGCCAGCCACCCGCTGCCACCCAGCCCTCCTCCTCTTCCCAGGACCAGGCTGGCGGCTCCCAGGAGCCTGCCTGGGGCCGCAAGAGGTGGGCACCCTCCTGGTCTAATGCGGAGATCGTGGACCTCATCGAGGTTTGGGGGGAAGCCTCCAACGTCCACGATCTCCGCACTAGCCACAGGAACGCGGCTGTCTACAGCCGCATGGCTGCCAGCCTGGCCACCAGAGGCCACATGCGGACCCGGGAGCAGGTCCACTGCAAAATTAAGGACCTGCGGCAGTCCTACTCCAGGGCCTCCCAACCAGGTGCCGACCCAGAGGCATGCCCTCATTATGAGGCCCTGGACCGCATCCTGGGGGCTCACACAGTCCATGCCTCCCGGGTGGTGATCGACCCCGGGGCAGAGGGACCCGTCCCTGACACCGAGGAGGAGGAGGAGGACGCCGAGAGCCAGGAGCCTGCAGGGAGCCTGCGCAGGACCCAGGACCCCCGAGGCATCCCACAGAGCACATCGGCTGTGTCGTCCGAGGCCGAGGGGGGCTCCATATGTGAGTGCCATCATGCTCCCCTTATGTGTACAGGGAGGTGGGGGGAGAGGGAGCCCAGGGACCGTGCACTTGGGCCTTGCCCACCATGGAGCAGCAGCTGGGTGTCATGCAGGGGCCCTGGCCCGTTCCCCACACGCCGACCTCGCCTTGCAGAGGGGGGCTGGGGGGCTGTGTCCCCAGGGAGAACTGACCACTGCTCTTGTTTCACCACAGCCGCAGCACCTGGGACTGCAGGGTGCACCACCCCGCCTGCAACAGCCACCCACACCCGGGCCAGCAGGTGCTCCAGGAACCTGGAGGACTACCACCGGCGGCACCTGCGGCTACTGGAGCACCAGCTCCACACCCAAGACCACTGGGTCCAGGAGGACGTGCGGCTGCAGCAGCGGAGCTTGGAGGCACTGGAGGAGCAGGGCCGTGCCCTCAGAGGCCACCTCCAGACCCTGGTGGACAGGTTCCTGCCTCCTGCTCCTCCGGCCCCTGCGGCTGCCCCAGCTCTCGCTCCTCCTCTCACCCCTGCTCCCCTTCCCGCTTCCTCCACGCCCCCCGTCCCTCCTGCCCCACCCTCCACACCCACTCCCCCCCGACACCCCTGAACCCGCAGTGCTGCGAGATGGGAGAGCCAGCAGGACCCCCAACCCTGAGCTTTCCCTTCCCTTCCTCCCTTTCCTCCCCCTTCCAGATCCCTCCTCCCAGGTTTCCCCCTCCCCTCTCCCACCCTCATTCCCCCCTCCCCCCACCCCAGTTATGTACAATAAAAAGAGATTGTTGTTTGCAAAACAGGTGTCTTTATTTAACATTAGGAAGGGGGGTTAGGGAGGGGAAAGGGGAAGGAGGGGAGGGTGGAAGAAGGCCCCAATGGGGCATGCAGGGAGAGTTCAGTCCTCCTCCTCCACCAGGAAGGTCTCCCGCAGGGCTTCCCGGATCTGGACGGCCCCCCGCTGGGCCTCCCGGACGGCGGCGGTGTGGGGCTGAGCGTAGTGGCCAGCCATGCGCTCAGCCTCAGCCATCCAGGCTGGCAGGAAAGCCTCCCCCTTCCACTCACACAAATTGTGCAGCACGCAACATGCTGCCACCACGGGAGGGATATTGTGCTCGGCAAGGTCGAGGCGGGTGAGGAGGCACCTAAATCTGGCTTTCAGTCGTCCGAAGGCCCCCTCGACCACAATGCAGGCCCTGGTGAGCCTGGCATTGAAGGCCTGGCGGGAGGGGTTGAGGTGCCCCGTGTACGGCTTCATCAGCCAGGGCTGTAGGGGGTAGGCCGCATCCCCCACCAGGCAGACGGGCATGTCCACATCCCCGACCCTGATGTGGTGGTCGGGGAAGAAGGTCCCGGCGTGCAGCCTCTGGCACACGGAGGAGTTGCGGAACACCCTGGCATCGTGTGCTTTGCCAGACCAGCCCACATTAATGTCCGTGAACTGGCCCCGGTGGTCAGACGCGGCCTGCAGGAGGGCGGAGAAGTACCCATTGCAGTTGATGTACTGGGAGGACTGGTGTTCCGGGGCACGGATGGAGATGTGCGTCCCGTCGATGGCCCCCCCGCAGTTGGGGAAGCCGAGGGCGCCAAACCCATGGATGATGGCGTCCGGATCGGCAAGTTGGACCACCCTGCGGAGCAGCACCCTGTTGATGGCCTTGACCACCTGCAGAGAGACACAGCAAACTGCGAATCACTGGGGCGCCCGGGTGGCTGGGAGTGTTCGTTCCCTGGCACTGCCCCGCGCCCCACTCCCAGAAGCAACCCCCGCTGCGATCCTGGCCGCCGCCGGTGGCCTGTAGTATGGCCAGGACAGACCGAACCCTCCCATGCGGGGCACTGTTGCCTCCTCCCCCGCCTCCATTTTCCCTGGGGCGGCCCATTCCCTCCTTGCAGCCCCCTTCCTCCTCGGCCCAGTGGCCGGTGAGTGCCATACTTGCATGAGTACTGCTCCGACGGTGGATCTCCCCACGCCGAACTGGTTCCCGACGGATCGGTAGCTGTCCAGCGTGGAGAGCTTCCAGAGGGAGATGGCCACACGCTTCTGGAGGGGGATGGCGGGCCTCATGCGAGTGTCCCGTCGCCGCAGAGCAGGGGCGAGCCACTCGCAGAGCTCCAGGAAGGTGTCCCTCTTCATCCTGAAGTTCTGGGTCCACTGTCTGTCTCCCCAGCGCTCCAGGACGATGCGGTCCCACCAGTCGCTGCTGGTGTCCAGATGCCAGATGCGGCGGGGCATGCTGGCATCCGGGCGCTGCTGCGGCTCCTCCATGGCCCCCAGGGAGGCCAGGTGGAGAGGCAGGGGGCTGACGTGCACCAGGTGGTGCCAGGCAGCCTCCAGCCATTGCTGGCAGGCTTGCAGCAGCAAGTCCAAAAACTGGAGCAGAATGCCCAGGGCGAGCTCTGGCTCCATGGTACCAACTGCGGCGGCGTCCCCAATGGGAACCACCGACACAGGCAGGCGCAGAGGAAAATGCTTTGCTGTCCCTCGGCGAGGTAGGCAAGCAAGCGGAGAAGCTGAGAACCGGCTGTCCAGGGGGGTCCCTTTAAGCACGAGCCTCAGATAGCCTCAGACAGCAGCCACACAAAGCAACTACTGACCTTATGCCCTGCCGGAACCGGTTTCAGCTGCCCTTAAATGCGACCCAGCATCCAATCAGTGTGGACGCGCTAGTTCGAATTACCAAAACGCTAATTCGAATTAGTTTTTGGGTCTAGATGCGTTAGTTCGAATTAGCTTAGTTCGAATTAACTATTTCGAACTAAGTTAGTTCGAATTAACTTGTAGTGTAGACATACCCTGAATTAGAAAAACCCAATATTAATACAATACCTCTGTAATCATTAGTGTAAGCTTAGCAATCATTGCATCAGTGGCAGTAACAGGATAAGCAGTGGTTCTCAAATGGTGGTCTGTGAAGAGATGGCTGGTTGCATGGTGCTGGCTCCCCTTAACGTTTTCAAGAAACTAAATTCCACTAAGAGACAGCTAAAATACATTAGATACTTTCTATTACTTTTCCATATGAGTAATTGCTGCAATTGTCACAGGGAGGCTATGTGATGACTAATGGAGAGGAGGTGGCCGCACAATCTTGAATGGGAAGGAGAGCGGTTCATGTGAGAGACTCTTAAGATATGTTTCATGCTTGGAAAATGATGGAGAACTCGTAGGATAGGCTTACAGCAGTTAATCAAGATATAGGGAAATTTCCTCCTACCTGCCTAATGATTCCCAGTGGATTTCATTCAACAGCAGAAAACATGAACAAACACAAAGGATATAAACAAACAAAAAAAAGATTAAAAGGAAATTTTAGAATATCTTAGGCAGGCTTAAGGTACTCAATTCATACCTCAGAATGTAACTGGAATCAACGTACCTTAAGCCAAGCTTCAGTGCCATCCTCACAGCAGGAAGTCATTGGGAGAAATGCTCCCATCGACTTCCCTTATTCCTCACGAGGAGGAGGAGTACTGGTACCACGGAAGTGCCCTCAGCATTCCATTTAGCGGGTCTTTACCAGACCCACTAAATTGAATGATGGAACATCAAACACTGCAGTGTCAATCTTCCCGGTAATGTAGACATGCCCTTAGTAATCGATACAGTATACTTACCTTAATTGTATCATTCCCAAGGAAGAAAAATAGTTGATGTGGGCATCTCCCAGTTTAGCCTGAATGGAACTATGTGTCGCTTAATAAGGACACCAATTAGCCCAATTTTTTCATTATTGGATGATAATGACAAGTGTTTTCGTTGTGCTTGACGCAAGTTGAATAGATGTGAAAAATCTAAACCCAGGTCTTTTAATACAGGAGGTACCAAATGTTTAAGAAAATACAAGATGCATGTGAATATCATTTGTATAAGGGATATTACACCTAACAATAGTAATATAATGCTTTTCATGAACAGAACTCGAAGACCTTCACCATTGTGAGGTAAAGAAGTGCTATCATGCTCATTTTACAGATGGGGAAATGAGGCACAGACTTTTACCACGTCCTAGACTGGTGCCCTAACCGTCCTTACCATACCAGATCAGACTAGTGGTTCATTTAATACATAATCCAATCTCTGGCAGTGGCTAGTATTAGATTCTTCAAAGTTGAGGGCAAGAAATCAACAGTCCAAAACGAATGAACATGTCCATAGGAAAAGTTTCTTCCTTACTTCCTGTCACGTATGGTTGACTCATTTTCAAAGCACGAGGGTTAATATCCCTTTAATCCTTTTACATTTTCTTCAGTTCATGACTTGATGTCACCTAAAGACTTTGCAGAATATATTTTCAAATGGCTGTCTCCCAATAGGACTGCAACATAATACTTTCCTTCAGACTTTAGTGGTGGGCATGGGCTTCTCACATATCTAAAGAGATGGTAGTTATTCTGTTAATAGTACTAGCTTACTCAAACCTGCTCCTTTTAGTTATTGTTGCCACCTCCCTTGGTTGCTCAGCCTTTCCCCTCACCTGTCTTCAGGAGCAATGGTTATGTTAGTCCATCTACTCGCTTTTCCCTCTTATTTTCCTCCCCTGATACTGCTAACATTTCCCACTTAATTTCTCTCCTGTCCCTTCAGCTGTGTCTCCACCCACTTCTAACTGACATTCCATTCCCCTCCCTCTTCCCCACAAACATTTCCATCTATAGCTTCCCTCTGCTAAGATGCTACTCCATCCTCCATTCTGCCTTCTGAGCCAATATTATTTTGATTTTAAGCAGCAATCCCAACCAGCCTGCTATAGAAATCTGAGAAGAAATTCCATTTTAATCAAAATAATCCAGGAATGGAGGAGTTATTAGAAATAATGTTCTGCCCATTGCAGTACCTTATTAAAGATGATTTTACTGTACAATATTTATTATTAGAAAGGGAAAGGGTGTCAATTATTTGAAGACCACATTTTTATAAATCCAAAGCAGGGGAAAGATTATTGTCTGTTAAATGCCTTGTAACCTTAACATGCCTGCAGGTGTCCTCAAAATGTCAGCATTGCCTTCCAATCAATGCAGGTAGACATCAGTCCAAAAAGTGGCACCTTCAAGAAAGAAAACCCCAAGAAATGGCATCAGACCTCTTATGCTTTGTTTCATTTTTGTTCTCTCCCTTGGCCACATGCTTCTATAGCGTTAGGTTTCTCCAGCCTAGAATTGCTGATGCTTAGTGCTACCCATTTTGGTAACACCTTGAATTGAGACTTTCCAATGAAAGGAAGAATCGAAAGCCCTAGTTCTGTGCCTGACTTCAGTGAGGCTCCAAAAACTTGCCCACCCACAGGCTCAGTGCTGTAGATAGGCACAAATCTAGAGTGTTGCATCAGCACGTCAACAATCAGACTAGCATGTTTCTGGAGGTCTTATTTATTCGCCTTGCATAATCTCTGTCTACTTCCATCTAGAGGGGAATCATGTCATCGTGAATATCCACATTCTGAGTGGGCTAAATTCAACATCTTTCAGAGTTCCACTGATAATGCTCCTTTTGGATTAGCTGGCATTTTTATTGAGTAACACAAGCCTCATTGTGTCGCCTCCATCGTGTTCTTTATTCTTGCAGCAAAGTAACGGGGAGTAGACAGAGGGCCAGATTTCTGTCCTGTGATGTGAGGGTCAATTTACTATTGACATCTATGGAGCTGCCCTCGATTTACACCAGTGCAACAGAGTCAAAATTGGCCCAGAAGCAGGTTTCAAACGTAGATCTCCATTTTATTATGCCACTAAACTGGGACTCATCTATTTTGTGATCCTTGCTTAAGACAGCATTTCTGAAAAAGCAAAAAGAAAAGTGGGGGCACAGGCAGGTTACTGTATTCATATGATACTTGACTATATTGTGGAACTTCTGATCATATCTACCTCCCTAGGGTTACCTTGCCATCTTTCTGACCAAACAAAACAGAACACCTTTGCCCCAGCCCTTCTTTGAGGTCCTGCCTCACTCACTCCAGTTTCCCCACCACATACACACACACATTGCTCTCTAACCCCTGCCCTCATTCATGTGCTCATTGTCACCAACTTTGGAAGGTCCCCTTTGAAACAGCTGTTCAGTTGAAAACCGGACACTTAGCAACCCTAGCTCCCTACCTGCATTATGTCCAGTGAAGAGCTTCATTTGGTAGTTTTAAAAAAATGGCCAGCCAATCAAAATACCTTGTACAGAATACTTTGAAAAGGCAGTGCATCCTGTCAGAGAATTCACGGGAGTGGAGTGACAAATAGAAATAGCATAGGTGTAATCTATTCTCATTACAAGATTGCTTCAATATAGTCTACATCACATACCACAGACAGCTTCCAATACAAATTTACCTTCCAGTGTGACTACAAAATGAACAAATGGGTAGCACAAGGAAACAAATATGTGCACAAAGGGCTGTACCTTATATTCATCTGCAGAAACTGTGGTACAATTTTCTTCTGTTGGTTTTATCACTGGCGTAGTGTTACTAAAATATCTGATTATTTCAAAATGACAGCAGCATTGTAGAGAATTATGCTACCAACTAACAATTCACACTATGTAACCCAAATCTGCATTGATGTGCTACTATAACCTCCCATTTCTCTGCAAAACATGTGTGTGTGTCCAGTTATTTTATACTACAAGATTTATTCAACATTACTCAGGTCCTTAATGCAATTAATTTTGGGTTTTTTTTGGAAAATACAATGAAAATGTACATGCGTCATTTAAATCATTGCTCTGGAGTGAGGCTGGGGATGAGGCATACAGTGTGCAGAATGCCCTGGGGAGAGAGGACAACCACAGCCCTCTGTCACTGCAGCAGCTTGGGGCCAGGTGAGAAGTGCTTCTCCATGGCTGCTACAGCTCCAGCAAGCACAGCCAGGGGACACGTGCATGTCACCCAACTGGGGCAGGTCCAGGTTCATCTGTCCCCTGCCCTCCCCAGCCAGAGTGAGGAATGCAGCAAAATGTGTACTTTCCCCTCACTCCCTGATGAAAAGGGAACAGCCAGCAATGTCCCCAGAATAAATCCAGGGTCGGAGGATGGTGTGGGAGCTTCAGCCCCACACTGTCCCTGCAGGGCACCTGGAGGGTGGGACGCTCAGGGCTGGAGCAGTCCAGGATGAGAGGAATGCCCCGAGCCAGCCTCTTTCACCTGCCTGTTGATTCCGTCTCTTTTCAGTTTGGTTTTATGAGAAACAATCCCATTCCAGGCACATCCCATTTTCCTGGCACAACCAAACCTTTATCTTGCTTTAAGTTAGAAGAGGAAGCTGCATACCAAATTTGCTGGTCCTAGCTCTTATCATTTAGGAAGAGTTCTTAAACAGACAGACAAACTCTCTTAATATATAGTAGATATAAATATTGTATATTGTATTTGTGTGCACATCTTTTTCTAAACCTTGTTATTTAAATTGGTGCTTATCAAAGATATTGGATCACTAGCCCAAGAACAGGAACAGAGCAGTAAAAATTCTCCACAATACCCCACCATTCAATTTATTCCTGACCTAAGTGAGCACTTCTAGGCTGCATCTAGACTGGCAAGATTTTGCGCAAAAGCGCCTGCTTTTGCGCAAAAATTTGCCAGCTGTGTACACTGGCCACGAGAATTTGCGCAAGAGTACTGACATTCTACTGTGCGAAATCAGTGCTTCTTGCGCAAATACTCTGACGCTCCCGCTCAGGAAAAAGCCCTCTTGCGCAAATGGTTTTGCGCAAAAGGGCCAGTGTAGACAGGCAGCTAAGACGTTTTGCGCAAAAGCAGGCTAAATGGAAAAAAGCCCTAGTGGACGCTTGGAGGCTCCGTAGCTGCAATCAGCTCCCAGACTTCCTGGTAACCTGAGCCCCCTTAAAGCAGACGCAGCCCTGCAGAGGTCACAAGGCAGGAGCCCTTCTCTGACCTCTGGCCAGAGGTCTGCCACGTGGCCCCTGCCGTCCAGCAGACACCCCCAAGCACGATGGCAGCTCCAGGTGGGGATCAGCCACCCGCACCTCCCAGCGCAGGAGGCCCCCGGGGCCAGAAAAAGAAGGGCCCCATCCTGGTCCTCGGGGGAGCTGGAGGCACTGCTAGACCTGTGGCAGGAGGAGGACACCCTCCATGACACCCGCTCCCGGCGCCGGAATGCGGAGATCTTTGCCCGCATGGCCCAGGCGCTCGCCCAGCAGGGTCATCCAGCCCGGACCCTGGAGCAAGTCCAGGCTAAAGTAAAGGAGCTGCGCCTGGGCTACGTCCAGGCCAGTGAGGGCCAGGCGGCAGGAGCCGACACCTGCCCCCATTACCGACGGCTCCACACCATCCTGGGCCAGCCAGCCCCGCAGGCACCGGACGTCCCCGTGGACAGAAGCATGCACCCCCCCGTCACCAGGACCACCGAGGCGGGGGAAGGAGACAGCAGCAGTGCGTTGGAGGACGAGGCCAGCACTTACACCCTGCAGGCCCCCTCCAGCAGCCCCGATGTCTTCCATGCATCCTCGGAGGCCGGGGAAGGATCCACCGGTGAGTGTTGTACTTAGCACTCACAAGGGCGGGGGGGGGGGGAGCCAGGCGCCTGGAGGGGGGAGGGGGAGAGCACGTCACTCAGGCCACGTGAGCTGCACGCTGTGTAGCATTAGGCAGTATGCAACATGTGCAACCACGTGCAGCCTGGTGACCGAGCGGCATGTGGCCGCAGCAGGCAGCGCCAGGGCACGCCTGGGACCGTGCTGTTCACACACATCCAGCAGGACCAGGGGGGAAGGGTGGATGCCGGCTGGAACCAGCCAGGGCTCCAGGGACTCAGGCCAGAGCCTGCACCTCCGCAAGGGTGCAGCACGCAGAAGGGCACACTGTCCCATGCCTGGCTGTGAGGCACAGCCAGCTGCTCCTGGGAAAACCGCAGCGTCACAGCCCTGTGAGTGTGGCCCCCACTGAGCCGCTCGCCTGCTCCCGGTGCCTTGGCTGGCTCCCCGAGGGAAGTCTCCACTGTGGCCACACATGTCCCTGGGCTACGTGTGCGAGGGCTAACAGGAAGGGGAGGGGGAGAAGTGCTCAGGCCGGCCCTAGGGCCACCTGAGTTTTGCTGCAAGGATAGTACACTGCCCAGTCACCCCTAGTTCTGTCCAGGAGACATCCCACGCGATGGGGATCTGAGAGCCCAGACCACGTCTGCCAGATGTGCTCCCAGGCACTGTGTGGGGATTCATCTTGCTCCCTGTCAAACACCATTGATCAGCCCAAAGCCTCACAGCCTCCACCGGCAGGGAGTTCCACAGGTTAACACAACACAAGCGCCCTCCCACCCTCCACGGGGCCAGGACACAGACCGGTGGTTACAATACATGGAGGAGGACCCTACTCCAGGGGCGGTCCTGTATGCAAACATACAACACGGGGGGGGGGGAGAGGGGGGTAACTGAGTGGGCCCAAGCCACGCTACTGTGATGTCACCTGGGCTCAGGGGTGGGGTGGAGGGCATGAGGTGTGGGGACAGTGGCCGGGCTGCCTGACTGACCCATCCTTTCTTCTGTTCCCTGCAGTGGGACCAAACACAAGCCGGGGACCCTCTAGTCCTGCAGCAGTGGCAGCAGCAGCACCCCCAGCCACCCAACCACCGAGGTGGCAGCTCCGCCACCGGGACCAACTCCTTCAGCTCCATGTGCAGGCCGTCGAGCACGTCGAGGCAGCCATCACTCGGCGCATGGAGGCAGACGTGCAGTGGCGCCAGGAGGCCTGGGGCGCCTTCCAGGCCCAGTGTGTCCGCATAGCAGATTCGATCGCCACCCTCACCACCCACATTGGCCATGCCATCCATTATGGCATGGCCTTGCCCCGTGCCCCTGCCATCCCTCCCCTAGCACTGCCCCTGCCCCCTCCTGCAATGGCCCCTCCTGCCCCTCCTGCTCCTGTCCCTGCCCCTCCTGCTCCTGCAATGGCCCCTCCTGCCCCTGTCGCTGCCCCTCCTGCTCCTGCAATGGCCCCTCCTGCTCCTGCTCCTGCCCCTCCTGCCCACCTCCCCATGCAGCCTGCCCCGATGAGGCCTGCCCCCCATGTGCAGGTCTGCCCCTGCAGGAGCGGTCGCAGAGGCCACCCCTCCCAGGAGTAGCTCCTCCCCCTCCCAGTTGCAGGTCTCCTCCCCCTCCCAGTTGCAGGTCTCCTCCCCCTCCCAGTTCAAGATCTCCTCCCCCTCCCAGTTCAAGGTCTCCTCCCCCTCTCCCCCTTGTAAATAAAAACATACAAGTTTTTTCTGTTCAAAACAAAACAACTGTGTTTGGTGTTTATTGGGAGGTAAGGGGAGGGGAGGGGAGGGAGTAGTAAAGGGAGACCGAAGCGACCCTACTATGGGGCCTGTGCGAACATGTCCGTCAGGGCCTCCCGGATGCGCACCCCATCCTGGTGCGCCTGGCGGATGGCAGCTGTGTGGGGCTGTTCATAGCCCTGGCCCTCGGCTGCCATCCATGTGGGGAGGAAGGCCTCCCCACTCCGCTCCACAACATTGTGGAGCACGCAGCACGCGGCCACTACCTCCGTGGCATTCCGCTCACCCATCTCAAGACGGGTGAGAACACACCGGAAGCGGGCTTTCAAGAGGCCGAAGGTGCACTTCACGTGATTTCAGGCCCGGTTGAGGTGGTCGTTGAACCGGGCCCGGTTCTGGTCCGGCCGCCCCGTGTAGGGCCGCATTAGCCAGGGCAGCGGGGGTAGGCCGCATCCCCGACGACACATATGGACATAGGCACATCCCCGACAGTAAACTCCCGCCGGGGGAAGTAGGTGCCCGCCTCCAGCCTGCGAAACAGGCCGGAGTTCCGTAGTATCTGGGAGTCATGTGCCCTGCCGGACCAGCCCGCATAAACATCTAGGAAGCAGCCACGGTGGTCCACGAGGGCCTGGAGTACAATTGAGCAGTACCCCTTCCTGTTCATAAAATGGGCCACTCGATGCTCCGGGGCCCGGACGGGGATGTGGGTTGCATCCAGGGCTCCCCCACAGTTGGGGAACCTGAGGGCAGCGAAGCCAGCCACGGTAGCGTCCACATCGCGCAGGCAGATGACTCTTGGGAGCAGGACGTTGTTGATGGCGTGGACGACCTGCAGAAGGGTGCAGAGAAACACAGGGGAACACATCACATAAGGCAGGGTGAGTGTGCGCTCCCTTGGGCCCCCCCCCCGTGATGCCCTCTGTGCTCACACACACACACACCAGGGCCCCCTCGCCCCATGCCCCTCCCCCCCCCCACCAGCAGGCCTGTGCAAGGGAGGGATGGCCCAAACCCCTGGGTGACCCAGCCTGGAGTCTTGACTGCCCCTGGGCATGGAGTGAAACACCCTCCCCCCACCCCACTCCCCACTCCCCCTGGGACTTACCTCCATCACAATGACACCGACGGTGGACCTGCCCACCCCGAACTGGTGTGCCACCGATCAGTAGCTGTCCGGGGTGGCCAGCTTCCATAGTGCGATGGCGACCCTCTTGTCGATGGGGATGGGTGCACGCAGCCGGGTGGTGGCTCTCTGGAGCGCAGGGGCGAGCCAGGCATACAGCTCCAGGAACGTCCGCTTTCGCATGTGAAAGTTCCGGAGCCATTGCTGGTCGCCCCATTGCCCCAGGACCAGTCGGTCCCACCAGTCGGTGCTGGTGTCCAGTCTCCACAGTGGCCTCTCCACCCTGGGGTGGGGATGCCACAGGGACGCCATGGCCTCCGTGGTAAGGGAGTCCAAAGCGACCTGCGCCCCCAGGTCCTGGAACAGGAGGTCAGCAACCTGGAGCACCAGCTGCAGGCATTCCAAAATGGCTGGCAGGGGCCAGAGCAGGCACATGGCCACCCCTGGCTCCATGGCAGAAAAAACAAGGCAGATGAAAAAAAAACAAGCAAAGGCATGAAGTGACAACAGGCAGTGGTGTCCTAAAAGGCAGAGGGCAACCACCAAAACTGCTACGGCTGTCAGTCCCTGCAAGAGGTCCTATAGCACACAGCAGGAGAGAAACGGCTGTCCAGGGAGAGCCCTTTAAGCACGTGTCTCAAAGGAGCTCCAGCCCCTGCCCCCGGAAAGGGCTGGTGCCCTTTTGCCCTCTTCAAAATGGTTCCGGGCTTCTGCTTTTGAGCAAAAGCGTCCCACCAATGTAGACACGCTTTTGCGCAAAAGCGCATCATTATAACGATAACTCCGGGACCAATCTAGACGCACTTTTGCGCAAATACTTTTAATGGAAAAACTTTTCCGTTAAAAGTATTTGCACAAAATCATGCCAGTCTAGAGGCAGCCCTAGGGTTATTGTGCTAGTTCCAAAAAGTGCTGTGTAAGAGCTAGATGTTAATTATTAATATTATAGCTGGGGCTAATCTGCAGAGACAGCCAAAAGAAGGTGCCATTGTGCTAACAGTAGTTTTGTGATGTAGTTTCCTTTTTACTGAGTCCTAGACTAAGATGTCAGACTGATTACAAATAGGCCAATGGGGCCAGGTCTGAACCTGCAAAGCCTTTTTATTCCCATTCTCAATCCCCTGAGCTAGTGTCGGAAGACATGTCTACACTGCAGTTACAAACCTGTGGCTGGCCCGTGCCAGCTGGCTCGGGCTAGCAGGGTGCAGGCTAAGGGGCTATGTCACTAGGGTGCAGATATTCAAGCTCAGGCTCTAGGTCCGGACCATGCAAAGAGGGAGATGTCCCAGAACTCTGAACATCTACACTGCAGTGAAACAGCACCTTAGCTGCAACTCAAGTCAACCAGCACTAGTCAGCCGCAGGTGGCTCTTTGCAGTGCAGGCATCCCCGAAGAAGCAGTGAATAGGGCATGGGATACTTGGTCAGGGCAGGTGAGTTCTATTCCTAGCTCTGCAACACATGTGCTGGGTGACTCTGGGGAACACGTTTCACCTCTGTTTCCCTTTGCACCCTTTCTTGGTCGAGAGATCATCAAGCTCAATGGGTCCTAATCTTGCTTAGAGCCTTTAATACACGCGTATTTTAAATATTCTTTAAATTACAGTCATAAGGTCTTGATTTATATCGCATGTCACTCTGGCGATCTAATGATGCTGGACAGCATGCAAGTCAGTGAAGAATTTGTCCCAATAAGCTGAGGGTCTGCTTCTCCACTTCATTAGACCTTGTGCGTTTTCACCAAGGCTAGGGCAGGCGCACGCTCTTTTGGAAGCCCTGTATTCCTCATTTTATGAGAAATAAGGGCTCTTCTGAAAGAGGAGGTTTTCCCCCACATTTGGCCTCATATAGATGTGCCAAATGTCGGAAAAGCCTCTTCCAAAAACAGAAATTGGAAAAAGGTACGCAAATTGCAGTTCACAATTTGTGTACCTTTTTTCCGAAAATAACCTGCAGTGTACACGTAGCCCAAGTTGACATCCGACGCAACCTGGCTGGCAGCATTTTATATTTACTTTGTTCTCACTTTGACTATGCAAGATGGTTAAAAACACTGTCACAATCACTGAAAAATACAGTATTTGGGCCAAACAGTGCAGTTAGTTGCAAACAAAGAATGGGGGAAAAGGGGTACAATTTGTCCCTGTATTTTCTACATGGGCTCTAGGTATAACTATAGTATTTTATGCAACATACTTCAGTTAAGCTAGGGATCTTTTCCTTTCTAGATCTCTTTATAATAGCTTAGAATATCTTTTAATAAAATCTTTATCTATATTATACACACACCATATAGTACCTGGTGATCTTTCATCAAATAATGTGGCTGTCATTTTGTAGAAATATTGAAAGGGGGGAAGGTAAACATGCGACCGATATTAGTTCTGAGTGCTGGGTAATCGTAGAGGGCCCTGGGCAAAAACAAATCATAGATGTGCAGTAGTCATAGCACATCTTGTCTTAACTTGTCTTTGTTAGTGCAAGTGAAAAGGTTAATGCTGTTCATTTCCGTCATCACAGAGTGAGGGACCGTGGCATCTTTGAAATCTAAACTTACCCACAGTGCAATTGATGCGATTCCTGGGAGAATCATATTACTTACAAGTTTGTTCAGTAATATGAATGTCAATTAACCACGTGCTGGCGCATTATATATATAAAAAAAACCCTAACAGATTGTTGTTAGTATGCTTATCACAAGATAAAGCTTTGATGCTGTCTACCAACAGCATATGGCAACGTCTCAGCCACCTACTAACCATAAAGGTGTTATCTTACTAGCCAAGGCAGGTACCAGGACCGGGTCCCTGCAAGGGCTCCTCAGGAGCACGTGTGGCAATTTTAAAAAATAAAAACTACATTTAAAGGGGAATAACTGATGATGATTTAAATTCATTACCAATTAAAATTCTGTGGGGCTGCTTCCCCACTGCCTTCCACCATCAGTTAAAGTGAGAACAAAGTGGGTATTAAATCTGCCAGTCAGACTGTGATGGATACCAACTTGGCAAAAGTGTAAATGATGACAAGGTGCAAGGTGGTGGTGAAGCAGACCCTCAGCTTATTGGGCTAAATCCTTCACTGACTTACACGCTAGCCGGCATCATTAAATCAGTGAAGTCGCATGGGATATAAATCAGAGCCTTCCAACTGAAATGTGAAAAAAGTTTATAACAAAGCTGATCCTCTGGTATTCCCAAGTGATGCCCCTGCTTCTCCTTTTCCTCACCAGGCTCTTGTTTGTTGTATGTTCTAACTGACCAGGGGGCCAGTGGAACATAGTGATGCTGGGTGAGACTCTGGTCAGAAGGCAGCACACTCCAACAAACTGAGCTAATTCCTGGTGTGGCCATCAGAAGGTGGTGCGGGGATGAGTTGACCTCTTCACAATCCCCAAATGGCTTACGAGGTACAGAGGTCATGCAGGCATCAGATAACTTTTATATATAGTGAAGACCACATATGACTGAATTCTCTTTTTTTTTTCTTCAGGGATGTATGTGACTTTAGAGGATGTTTGCTTCAAAGGCTTAAATAATCTGACATCCTGCACAGCAGCACCCACACTTGTGCAAAAGAGAAAACCCAGGTTTGCAGGTTCTTCCCTATATTGTTGAGAGATAAAAGGATTTGTGCTTTCTGTAGTAGGCTAGAGATACTCCTACTCCAATTCTACCCACCCAAAGATTATCATCCACTTTTTTAAGAGTGCCCATTCCTTTTGGGATGCCCAGCTTGAGGAACCAAATGGGTGATTTTTAAGAGGTGCTAGGTACTCACTGCTGTCCTTAATTTTATTTTGAATGGGGAGGGCTCAGCGTCTCCGATATCCACATCCACGCCATCTCCCATTGAGTACCAAAAAGTAGACCACCCAAAAGTCACTCGATATTTTTGACAGCGTTGCCCTCTATATGTGAGCAAAGGGCCCACATTGCACAGAACTGTCTCTCACGAGGAGGTCACCTCAGCAGCAGTGCCCCACCCCATCTCTTTACCCTGATCATACAGTCATTCTCCTCCACCATTCTGTCTCCAGTAAAGATTCCTCTAATACACAGCCAAATTCTACCTCACATGATGGGAAGCCATCCATTTAAAGATGCTCTGGGGCTGCTAGTGGATGTACTGTGCTGTAAAAAGAACAACAACAGAGATGATGGAGAGGGTCACAGACTTTGACACACTCTCTCTCCCTCCCCCCCGCCCCCCCCCCACACAGACCTTAGGGCTTGTAGACAAAACATTTGCTTTCATTTGTGTGAGAAGGCAGAAGGAAGAAGAAATTCTGGGAGAAATGTCTGTGACATGGATGTTAGAGAAGGGTATGATCATTCTGGCCCATTATTATTTCTAAGCATGAAGATAACCATTAGCGCATATTCATTCATTGACGGGGGAAGGTGAGGACAGGTATCATTTAACAAGGGAAGAAGGTAAATTTTATAAATTTTATAATATTATACTTCTCCCGTCATGCCAAAATAAAGGTTGCAGTAGACA